>CM038675.1:572606617-573318032 GCA_021605145.1 Aegilops bicornis
TCTTCTGAGGTTGGCAAAGGTTTCAGTGAGGTCAGTCAGTAGGTTGGAACCTTTGCGAGACTTGACCATGATGTCATCCATGTATGCTTCCACGTTCCGACTGATCTGAGGGAGCAAGCACTTCTGAATCATGTGCATGAATGTAGCGCCAGCATTCTTGAGACCAAAAGGCATGGTAAATAGCAAAAACACCCGAATGGAGTGATGAAAGCTGTTTTTATTTCGTCGGGTCCATACAGTCGGATCTGATGGTACCCGGAATAAGCGTCCAAAAAGGACAAACACTCACGTCCCGCAGTCGAGTCGATGATTTGATCGATGCAGGGTAGAGAGAAATGATATTTCGGGCAGGCCCGATTGATATGCTTGAATTCGATGCACATACGCAGTGAATCATCTTTCTTGGGGACCATGGCAACATTGGCGAGCCACCCGTAGTGGTATATCTCGCGGATGAACTCAGCTGCCAGAAGCCGAGCTACCTCCTCGCCAATTGCTTTTCTCTTCTCCACGGCGAACCAGCAGAGATACTCTTTGACGGGCTTTACTTTCGGGTCGACTCGCAAACGGTGCTCAGCCAATTCCTTAGGTACACCTGGCATGTCAGAAGGTTTCCATGCAAAGGTGTCCCAGTTCTCACGGAGGAACTAGATGAGCGCTTCTTCCTATTTGCTGTCGAGTGTTGTTGACATATGAGTCGGAGCAGCATTGGGGTCGGTCGGGTGAATGTGAACTTGCTTTGTTTCACCAGACGCCTGAAATGCAGACTCTGAAGCAGGCTTCTTGGCACGTAACAAATCACTCGGATCTACGTTCTTCTGATATTCTTGCATTTCTACTGCTGCCATATGTTCATCGGAAATCTTTGAACCTTTTTGGAGGCACTCTTTTGCTCTCTGCCGATTACCAGTGACTGTGATCCCACCCTTGGGACCACGCATCTTCAGCTTAAGGTACATGTAACATGGTCGAGCCATGAAACGGGCATATGCGGGTCTGCCCAGAATCGTATGATAGGCACTGTGAAAATCCACAACTTCAAATGTCAACTTTTCTTTGCGGTAATTGTTTGAATCACCGAAAACCACATCAAGAGTAATCTGGTCGAGTGAATCGGCTTTCTTCCCAGGGATGACACCGTGGAATCGCATATTGCTTTCGCTGAGCTTAGACATCGGAATGCCCATCTCTCGGAGTGTCTCAGCATACAAAATGTTCAAGCCACTGCCACCATCCATCAAAAGCTTGGTCAGTCGGGTGCCCCCAATGACTAGGTCGACCACCAGCGCTTGCCGCCCAGGGTAGCTACGTGCGCTGGGTGATCGGACTGGTTTAATGTAATGGGAGTCTTCTACCACTTCAGATATGTCGTTGTTGCTGAAGCAACCATGTTTACTTCTCTGTTGATGACCTTCAGTCTACTTTTGCTCTCAACATCAGCAAAAATCACCAAAGTGGCATTGACATTGGGGTAACCATCATCCTCTTCTTTGTCTTCATCCTTATCAGATTCCTTCTCTTTCTCACTAGGCTGGCCCTCTCGGAACTGCTGGATAAGGAGTTGACACTGTCGAGTGGTATGCTTGGGATAAATCAGGTTCCCCTCTTCATCCTTCTTGGTGTGTATATGACACAGCAAATATAGCACATCATTTCCCGCTTGATCTTTCACCTTCTTGGGGATCCAGGGCCCCTTAGGCTTTCCTTTGAACTTTCCTTGGGTCACAACTGGAATTTTTGTCCAAAAGGACCGGCTGCTGAGTCGAATTAACGAAAAAGACCACCTCTGAAAACAATTGACAGAAGAGACCTGCTCGGCCGTGGCGGCAGGCGCGCCAGCCGACACGTGGCCCCTGCCGCCACACGCGGAGGCGGTAGGACCTGCCGCCACGGTAGCAGGCGGCAACCTTGGAATTACGGGAAACCGGGCGAGGCTAGCTGCTGCAACGGAACATCATGTGTTTGATAGGCCCTGCCGCCATAGACCATGGCGGCAGTGTGTCTCCAACAGCAGCTACTGGCTCTCGTTCTGCTCTTTGTTCTTCATGTATTGTTAGCAAGTGTGAAATAGGCATGTTTGACTGAGATTTGAATCAATTTAAAGGTCGATTTTGAAGATGCTACATTTAAAGAAAAGATAGATCAAGGTAAGATGTATCCATTTTTGTGTTTTTCGCTCACATCAACGGTGGTTTTGTACTGTATGATTAGTCTCTAACTTTCTATTCTCTGCTGTAGTTGGCATTCGATAATAATTTTTTGGAGTGTTTTGGAGCATTTGGAAAGTACAAAACGATCATGTATGTAAGCAGAAGACATAAAAATGGATTGATCTTAACTTGATCTATCTTTTCTTCAACTGCAATATTTTCAAAATCAGCCTTCAAATTGATTTAAATCTCAGTCAAATGTGCCTATATTCACATTTGCTAACACCGAGTAAACCAGAGAACAGACAGACGTGCTGCTGCTGGAGACATGCCGCCGTGGGGTGTGGCGGCAGGGCCCACCAGCCCATCCAAAATTCCGTTGCATCAGCTCGCCTCGCCTGGTATCCCGTAATTCAAAGGTTGCCGCCTGCTGCCATGGCGGCAGTGTCCCGCCTCCGCTGCGTGGCGGGTGCCACGTGTCGGCTGGCGCTTTTCTGCCATGGCCGAGCCGGTCTCTTCATCACAATTGTTTTCAGAGGTAGTCTTTTTCGTCAATTCGACTCAGCAGCCGGTCCTTTTGGACAAAAATTCTCACAACTGCGGCCTCTCCAGGACCTGCGGGCTCGGCTTTGCGCTTCTGTTCCCGATTGGAATTACCTCCTGTGGTGTCCTGGGCGACTGGTTTGCTCTTGCCACTGCGGAGTCGATCTTCTTCCTCACCGTTAGCATACCGAGTGGCTATTTCCATCATTGGGGTCAAGGTCATATCTCCTGTCCGACCGAATTTCAGGTTAAGCTCTCTGTACCGAATGCCCTCCTTGAAGGCGCAAACTGCTTGGTGTTGAGACACATTTTCCACTGTGTGATGCAAAGTGGTCCACCTTTGGATGTAATCCCTCAAAGTTTCATTCGGTTTCTGCACACAATGCTGCAACTCAGACAGCCCCGCGGGCCGTTTGCAAGTGCCTTCAAATGTTCTAACAAACACTCGGGCCAACTCTTCCCAACTGTATATACTACCAGGGGCCAATTGATTCAACCAAGCTCTGGCCGAACCCTCCAACATTAGGGGAAGATGCTTCATGGCTACATCATCATTGCCGCCACCAATCTACATGGCCACTCGGTAATCTTCCATCCAAGTGTCAGGCTTCAACTCACCGGTGAACTTGCTCACTCCCGTTGTCAACCTGAAGTTGGGAGGGATCTCAGCAGCTCTGATAGCTCTGCTGAAGTATTCGGGTCCGGAGACATGTACTCTGCTGCTAGTCGGACGATCTCTGTCCAGCCCTTCTCTGTGTGCTCGGTTTCTGTCGACCAAACCTTGTACAAGAATTGACCTCGCGTCAAACCCGGGCTCTCTTGGGTCGACTGGAACCCTTCGCTCATTGCTATACGGGCGCCTTTCATCCTACTACCGGGGCGCGTATGATCCGCCCCTCGGAGGGGGCGTAGGCACTCGACGGCGGTCATCACGACCGAGTCGGTGCTCATACTTCCCATGATTCCAAACCAGATACTGCTCCTGGTGGTGCCCACGTCCCCCACGCCGCAGAGGCGATCTTGGGTTGTGAGCCGACTGGACTGTATCCGCCACCACAGACCTGCTGTGGATCCTGTTACGAGACTGAGAAACGGTTGTGTTCTGCTCTCCTGCTGCCCAGAGCAGTGCTCGGATCTCTATCAAACATCTTCCAGCCTCTGATTGGGATGGTTGGATCGACTCTGCTATACGGGCTGCAGCTGTAAGATTCTGAATCGGAGTGCGGTGTACCTGAGGTTCAGGCGGGAACAATTGTCGTTGTCGTCAACTGGACTTAGGGATCTGTCGTCGAGTGAATGCTGAAGGTTCTCCAGCCGTGCGCGCTCAGCCAAAGTGGCCAGGCACGCAACCTCCAAGGCCCGAGCCTCGGAGGTCTCTCCGACGATGGGTGTGTGAAGAGCCTCCATGTTGCGACCGTGCAGCTCATCCCTCTGCTGCGAAGTGAGGGCTTCAGGACGGTATTCCTTGTGAACACGCGAAGGATCGCCGACATTGTCGGTGCGACCGAAACCAGGCGGGTTGCACGGCGTATCGACCATCAAGACTTCTGCCACAGGGTCGCTGCTGTCGCACTCGGACAGGGTCTCGATGGAACCATTCAACAGGTCGAATAGCCCGTAGAGAGATTCGTCGGGCTCGACTGCGGCGAGTTGAGGGGTGGCCGACTGACGGGCCACCGCATGCTTCACCCATCGCTGAAGCCGCGATCGACCAGATCGCTTGCGACGACAAGCACTGGGAAGTGAAGCCGCTACGGGAGCCGACCGATACTGAGTCGATGGCTGCGGCAGAAGGACACCGCGGACGCACGCGTGAAAGTGCGTCGCCCCGCGGACGGGTAGTGTCTTGACGTCGAGGGGGGCATCCTGGAGCCAGGAGGAGTCGTCGGCGATGAAAACGAGTGCGCCAAGACGGATCTCGCGGCCCTCAGCCAAACCGCCACCGGAAACCATGATGATGGAGATCGAGAAAATTACAACCTCACCAGAAGTCGCTAAGATACCTGCCCCACGGTGGGCGCCAACTGTCGTGGGAGTAAGTCTGACAGTAGAATAGGGGGTGCGTAGGAGGAGGCAAGATCCTAGCTACGGTGAGATTGTGCACGCAAGATTTACGAGTTCAGGCCCTTTGCGGAGGAAGTAAGAGCCCTACGTCTCGGTGCCCGGAGGCTTGGTCGACTGGATTATGCGTGAAGTTACAGGGGGTACGAACCCTTGTGCCAGTGGAGGGGGTGGCTTATATAGTGTACGCCAGGACCCCAGCCAGCCCACATTACAAAGGGTTCAATGTACATTAAGGTGAGACGTTACTGGTAATGCCAATAATAAAGACATATAAATGATCATTAAGACTACGGAGTGAACGCCTGACCGTTGTCATCATGAGTGACCTTAGATCTTCTGTACTCCGAGTGGTTTCTGGTATGGTCGAATGATTATATCCTGGTCGAATGGAACTGAGTTTTCCGAGTGGAATTGCTGGTCGAGTGGGTTGCACTCTGAGGTGATTTTAGTCGGTAGATGTTGCTGTACTTTGAATGCCTAAGACTCTATGGCATGTCCTTGGGAAGGTTGTCTAGGTCAGGCCTATTACACTACCCTAGGTACATGTCATCGTCAAGAGCCCCAAACCTGGGTACGTCTTGTGTGCCTTTGAGCTCGTGCTCACTCTCGCTTCCGGAACCCGACGACGTCCTCATGGCTCCACCCACGATAAGCCACCCCCTGGCATCTAACGTGAGATTACCACGACGGATTGGTTCGAGGAGCCTCCAAATGAAATTGTAATGATCCTCACAAATGATGTACTGATTATTTCTAATGAATAAAGTCTTGTTTTATTTCAAAAAAGGAAGTTGTCCGATTTAAAGGAATCACGGCTCCACATGGGCAATAACTCCTGCCATCTAATTGGTTATTTTCATTTCTCATAACCAGCAGTTATCTCTCCTTGGTCTTGGTGTCTTGGCTAATGGGACCTTTAACCAAGGACGGAGGTAATAAGTAGCAAGAAGAGAAACGACCACAATAGTTATCTTAAAGTGAAACGCCATCTAGTCTCTTTTTTAGGGTCCATCTTGTGTTTCTTAACTTAATGGCGAAGGTGCACATTTCACAACCATCCATAAAGAATAGAATGTTGTGCCATCTTTGTAAAGCGACCGTGTAATGTACTTATATATGCTATTGTTTGTTATAGCAATGAGTTCAAGTGACAGCATGCATGCTCCCCGTTATCGCCTAAAAAAGTAAAACATCGTGAGTTGCCAATGATGAATAATTTCCACAATCTGTCTGGTAGAAACACAACATCAATTCCTTGAAATTTCTTATTACATTCAAATAATACGGTTAGTCTAAATATCATCGGATCGGCGGCACTTAGTTTGCAGGTGTGAAAGATATGGACTTCCGTGTCTTTGGGTTACTCAAGTCCTTCTCGAACAACACTGCCTTGTATGTACCGTGTGAGCCATCGAGTCTCAAGACATCGATGACGAGTCGATAGTTTACACCATTCACAATCTGCTCCTCGCCACTCACCACCTTCACAAACCTGAGCCCATCATTGTCCCCCAGTTGAGTGTGCTCCAATACTGCCCACTTGCCAAGCTCCTGGATGTGCGGGTCAGCGATGTTCTTGATCTTAAACCAGCCCCCGGGGATTGCTGTGGTTGGCGTAGCAATGACATGGACGATAGTGGCAATGGCCACAAGGAGGAGGCTGGTTCTCATGGTTTGGGGGGTTGAAGCTATATGGCCTTGGATCAATCGATGGGCTTTGTGAAGTTTAAGATGAGGCTTGCAATGGTTGTGCTGATGGGCAAAGAAGACAACACTATATATATTGGCTTATGGTAGCAGTAGGGGCAGTAATCGATTACATATCTTTATGTCATGCAATTTTTCTTTTTTGAAGAATATTAATTTGATGGATATCATATGATACTATATTTGTATACTAATTAATGTGATGCATATCATATGATACTATATATGTATACCAATCAAAGTGATGCATATCATATAATACAATAACTACATACCAAATTAATTTATATATTTCCATACTGTTTCAGGACACCTACTCTCGTAGCGATATGAGATCTGTGTAAAAATGTTAGATTTACAAGGTGATCAATGATATGAATGCTAATTACCCATAGTTCATACATGATAGCCTAGTTAAAGGGGTGATTAGTGAATTGTTTTTATTGACCGGAAACAATAGGAATTTCCTACAACACACATTTTTGTGTTTTCATGTATATATGAGAAAAGTAGAAAGAGAAGTTCATAAGGGAGCAATAGAAAAATAATAAGATAGAAACAAGAATGCTGACTTCCATGAGGAGTGTAAGCAATATCAAAAAGCTACATGTCGGGCGACCGGTCAGGGTTCATGCCGGTCACATGCTTGTCGTATGATTAGCCCATCATTAATCGTCTAGATCTTATCCTCATCTTCTGTAACCCATCGTTCCCTCTCTTATTATCAGCAACGCGCGAGATAGATTAGGAGCAGCATGACACAGAGACGCGACAACGCCCCTCGCAATGCTGCCTCATCACCACTCGCTCCGCACTCACCGCCTCGCCCCTCCCCTGGCACACAGGCTCACCGCCGTCACTGCTAGCAGCAAATGTTTCCTTGTAACTTCCCACTCGTCGTTTGTAGCCTCCCGTCTGCCGATTGCAGCTCCGCCACCGAAGGATTATGACACCACCGCAACTGTCCATCAGTGGTCGTGCTAGATGCAACTACACCAACCATCTGTTGCAGCTCGTCGTTCGCCAATTGTAGCACTGTCCCTGTACTGGTTGCAGCTCCCGGCCTCGTCGGACGATGCTCCCATGTATCCCCATTGCAGCAAAGCCGCTCACCGGTCGCAAGTCCCAGCCGCGTGGACCGCCATCCTCTGGTACGGTCGCCACCTTCGCAACATTTTCACACGTCGGTTGCAATTTTTCCACCTCGCCATCGAAGAATCCTCCCTCGTGTCACCGCCTATCCCAGCAAAACCTTAGCCGGTCACAACAGAAGCCGTAGTTCATGGGCTTGTGATTCCCATCTAGCCAGCACGACGCATCCCGCTTGTTGCAGTGTCGCCGACCCTTGCAGCTCGCTTAACGGGCTGCCAAGCAGCGCCCGGTGGCGAGCAGGGGCGAAGGCTGCAGCACTGGTGCCCGTCCCCTATGCATTGCAGGTGTTGACATCAACCTTGAGGGAGATGGTGAAAAAGGAGGAGGAGGAGGAGGAGGAGCTAGAGCTCACCTTTTTTTTTTGAAAAGCTAGAGCTCACTTGGGCAACCAGGGGAGGGGTGCATCGGCCGTGCACTTCATTGAGGGACAAAGGAGGTCGCAACGGGGCGAAGGCACACGATCGGCTCGAGGAGCACCGCGTGGATAACAATGGAGATTTTTTTTTTTTTTGAAAGGAGGTCCCCTTTCAATAATAATGGAGATTTTAGTCAACGGGTATGGAAAAACAGGACGAGGGGGTGAGGGGAAATTGATGTGCTGGCCCGTCGAAGAGATACGTGTGTGTGAGAGGGCCGGGCATTAGTCTAATACGAGGTGATTGTGGAACGCACAATTCATTCGATCCCACGGCCAGCATCCGATCGGCATGAGCGCCGGCCGATCGCTGCAACAAATCGTTTATCTTACAATACTAGTAAGTATGCACGTGCAACGCACGTCTCAAAATTTTATCAAGTGAGTTCAAATGGTATACTATTAAAATGATCCTTGCAAAAATAAATAAAATAAATGGCAGAAAATGTTTTGATGTCACTCAAATTGTATTTTCAAAAGTGTGACATATTTGTGATCATGATTTTGAAATTAAAATAAAAACAATTATCAGTTTTTTACAAAAAGTTTTGTAAAAACTTTTAAAATCATCACATGATCATGACTAAACAAATTATTTTGTGAAATCCTTGTGATACAAGTCATGGTGATAAAAAAAAATTAGACCCACGCAGCTCAATCGGACACGCCAGTTTAATAAAGAAAAGAAATCACAACGCTGCACACTCACTCCACCGCCCCCGCTAGGCATATCTCCCCGCCGTTCCCCATTTTTGTGGTCGCTAGCTACCCCTCTCCACCGCGTCAAGCCGGCCCTCGCTACGCTCAGGCGCTCAGCCGTGGCCGCACCACGCCCAGCTGACTCTACCGTCAGCGCCGCGCCTGCAGCTGCCGCCGCCGCCGGGCCTGCTGCAGCTGTCGCCGCCGCCAAATCTCTGCCAGCAGGATGCGGAGGCGTGGGATTCGAATTCGGTCGCCGGATCCGCTCGAGCTCTATCGGGCGACCCAGCGCAAGCGCCGTCTGAGGCGGATGCGGAGGAGTGGGATTCGTCTCCAACGGATCGGTGGCCGCGGCCATCCCGCGCCGGCGTTGACCGAGCAACGTGGGTCGCGCCGCCACCGGATGAGCGGTTCGGTGCTTTTCTTTCCCGGCGAGATGCCCGTGCTTGCCCCCAGATGAGCGCCGGCCTGCCTAGGGAGTAGTCGAAGAAGCGGGCGTCAGCGCTCATCCTCGCCGCCCGATGCGAGAACTCCGCTCCGTCTTGCCGCCCGGCAGCTGGTAAGCTCACGCGCCGCCCTCCACATCCGCCGATGCAGTAATCTAGTTCCTCGATGCAGTAATTTAGTTCCATGATGCAGTAATTTCCGCCTTTGCCTTAGTGAGTTCAGTAATTCAGTTGTGCTTTTTTTCTAGTTTTGTTTTTTGACAGCATTTTAGTTTGACAGATGTTGTCACTACGACTGATTAAACAGACCAAAAGTATTGCTACCTACTGAATAAAAGCTTCACTAATGCGTGACCGCAATTGGATGCGCACAATCTCCCTTTAACCCAAGCCAACCGAAGAGCATCTGTAGAGAAGGATAAAAAAACTTCCCTATTCTTCTTACTTTTGAAGATATCTGCTGCCACAAAAGTATCACCTACTTGCAGACCTTGTAACTTTTCGATTGTTGTGATACACTTGGTAATGCTGCATGGATCATCCGTCATCTTCTCCTCAATTGCAGCAAGCCGATCAATTTCTTCCCGCTTCAGTTTTAGGTATTGCTCAAGGAACACATCGTCATGGCCACGTTTCTTGGTTTCTCTATGATGTGCTCCATGTATCTCTGAAAATATTTGTGTGGGTCTTGGTGGGGCCTGCATATATTGCATAGTTGTAGATGAATGTGGGAGAGAATCCAAATTGCCTTCCTTGCTTAGTTTAGACTCGGCCAAAAAACGGAGAGTGTTGACAACCTAATGCAGAACCTAATAAGTTTCTCTTTTATATAAGGGAAAGAGCATTGATGGGATGGTCATGGAAGATGAGGTCAAGAAGGTGCAGGATGAACGTTGATGGGATGCTCAGGGAAGATGAGGCCAAGGTGGATACGCCCATGATGCATGGATGCATGTATGAATTATACTTGCACAAACATACCGTGACAAGTATCTCATGCCAAGCTTTAGTTTTGCTAAGAGATCTTGTTGCTCGTATGAATTTTCTTTCTGATATAGTTGTACCACTAATTTACTGTGAGTAGTAATTGTGCCACTGAAATCTACAACTGCACTAATCTTTGGTCAACGATGAAAATGGACTCCACGATTTCAGTGATGTTTCTACATAAGAAATTTGGAATGCTAACAAGAGAAGATAAACATGCGCATAGCAATTAAAGTGATTTTGTTCCTGTCATCTTATATTTAAACAGGTTGCTAATTTTTGATGGTTTGCTACTGTAGTTAACATGATGGATGAATAGTGCTTTTTGTTGTTTGAAGAATGTGAGTTTGACATCATAGGTTTCCATTTTGTGAAGAAAACATCAAGGTGAGTTTCACACTTACATTTTATTATTATTGCTGCTCATGTGTGGTCAGAAAACTTTGCAATGACAAGATAGATGCTAGTATTTTCTGCCAGCTTAAATTTGCAATATCATGTCTGCTGCTGTGCTTTGTTTGCAATATTTCATTATTTGTGACTATGATTCCAGCCAGCTTAAATTTTGCTGGTAAAGCCAAATTCTGTCCTGGACGTATGTGTAATATAGTAGTAATAACACTCGACATTAACAAGAAGCAAGTCTGCTAAAACATGAAACCATGTAATCCAAGTGTTCTTCAGTTTTCTTATTATAAATAAGTAAGCATGTACGTGCAACGCACGTCTCAAATAAAACAAGTTTGTATGCTATTTTACAAAATTTTCAGATTGATCCGAAATGTTATTTTGTCTTTGAAATTCTATTTTCAAAAAATGTGACATATTTCTGATCCAACACATGCTAATTTTTATTTTAGTGAGTTATTTTACCAAGCCATTTAAATGTGTCTTATGCACAACGATATGAGCACGTGTGTAACACATGATCCAGAAACATGTTTTCGCGTAAAATTCACTGTCGCATAATAATTGTATAATCTGTTACAAAAATATATTTTAAAACCGCAACTAAGCATGTCTTGAAGGTCCACCTTTTGAAGCAATGAAGGTCCATCTATAGATGCGATCAATGATGCTTCGTTCAATGTATGGGATATTGTTTTGAGCTTCATTCTCATCATACTTCAAAAGATGCACCAAAATTGCTTCCTCAGCTGAAAACCATCCTACATATGCATTATACAACATTGTTGTAACAAGTTGCATGTGCAATGTGTATACAAATAAGCATAGTGTCAATAGTTACGTTGGGTATGGGAAAATATAGTTTTCCATCGCACAATGAGTGCATGTAATTAAAAACCAAATAACCAGACAGGGCACTGCATGTATGAAATAAACACATAATGTGAGTCGAATGAATCAATTAATATTGTAATGCGTTTAAAAGATTCATACCAATGTGAATTTGTTGGAGCAACAGGAACTATGCATTCCCATTTAGAGATATCATCCTTGAATGCAGGGTTTGCAACTTCAAGCGCAAGGTTTAGGTTGTCAACCATAATTTTAAGTACATTATTCCCCAAAGTAGGTATTGGTATCGGACCAAAATTGAGACAACTTTTTTGTTTTGATCCAACACAAACAATAGAAATAGCCCAAACATATACCAAGGCAATAAAATCTGCAATGATGAGATAGTTTAGAAATAAATGGAATATTAATTAAGACCAAATAAAGCACCGTTAGAGATGAAAAATTAAAATCTTACCGTATTACATTGTGAGATATGATAATCATTACTGTCAGGCCAGCTATGAAACAACCGTTTCAATGTAGCAATTTCCACATTTTCACGATGACTTGAGTCTCGTGCATAGTGGAACATCGACTAAAATAAGAATGAGAAAATATTAGTGCAATGAGGAAAAAATGTAATACATGATTATAGTAACTTACACAAAAGTTCAGATCCATATAGTGAGATGGAATGTCTCGAGAAGCTGGACTTCGTGGCGCTTAGTATCCGCACAGCCATATTAAAGCAATGTATATCCATGTATTCATCATTGCTCAATATGTTTTTATTTGTCTCAAATTTAAGCTAATAGGGTACGGCTCGAGCTTTTCACCCATTCGCTCCTGTAAAGTAGACATACTTTCAATTATAATGACATCAGAGTAATTTACTGGAATACAAAATGAATTAAAAAAATATGGCTTATTCTAGTAGAGCGACATCATCAACCATGCTGATAAACAAGCATAGTTTATCTATTAAATCATCGTTTGTTGGATTGACAGACGGTGAAAGTATAAATGATTGCGAGATTAGCTCGACTTCTCCTGATGTATTTGATGTTTTGAAATTCTCAGGAGGTCTATCCAGAATCATACATTCCGTGGGATCTGAGTTGTTGTCGTCATCTTCCATGTCTCGATTTCTTATGTTATCATCATTCAACTCTGAGTCCACTAAAATGACAGCTAGTTTTGTTCTAAAATCTGTCATATGGTCCTATTAAAATAGTAATAAGAGTTAAATAGTGATACAACATAGAATAAGTATAATGATACAGAGTGAAAAATACCTGTGTTGGAATGTCAGACAAAATATTTCCTGTGAAGTACTCCATAAAATTTATCATCCACAGACCACAAGATGACCTGCATGATTACAAAACTCAAATCGGTGCATATGTGTATACTTTCAGCTCGTATACTTTGACATGTCCATGCTTTATTCTTGTTGTGCAGAAACTTCTTTTGTGATGCAACTAATGGGGAAATACAAAATACAAATAATGTCGATTACTTTGAGCCTTTGAGTTAGAAGGTATACCAATCTCTTTGCATTCTGCTCTTAATATACTCTTCTCTTGGCCATGCGAGATGTTTAAGTCAGGCCACTTATCAAGATTTAGTTCCATTTGAAGCGATGCATATTCAATACATTTTCCAGTCCTTTGAGCTGTTGAATGAATAAATGACAAAGTATTAGCATGACAACCGAACAAGCCCAGAAATCGTCTTATCAAAAGATGGTGTAGTGGGACTAATGACTAACCATAGCGGTGAGGTCTTTGCGGCTTATTCCTAGGCCCAGCAAGTCGAGCACCTGGATGCATCGCTGCCCTGTATTTATAACTGCTAGGTACCAATGGAAGTGTTCAATGTTAACTGGAACGAATATCTGAAAATAGGGTTTTTGTTAGTTTAGGTCCCATATACAAACATTGGTCCTTGATTGAATTCATAGTAATATGTATGGAACTGAGACTCACCATATCATTTTCTAAATAAGTTTTAGCTCTGTTTAATACCCACCTTGGCGCGTCATCCCGTGATAGAGCTAAATTCCTTTATCATCTTAGAGATGCATGCATTTTCTAAGAACACACTTCCACCGACCTCATCTCAGAGATGCTCTTTAGCACTTATGCAATGTATGTATGCGTCTATGATCTGCAATATTAAGTGCACACCTTGGTTATAGGAGAGAATAAAAACTCATGTTAAAATAGCATCGCCTTGTCTATATATACTTACTTCATCGCCAAGAAATTCTTCGGGAGTAATAGACGTTCTAAGTGTCGTCTTTTGAGATGTGAGTCGTCGATGCTCACTAAATTTCTTTTATCGCTTGGTTCGTATATGATATTTTCAATCACGGACCAATCATCGCCGTGCAGACGTAATCTATCATGATGTAAGTAACAACATTTATTAAAAACAAAGAAAATAAATGTAGCAAAGCAGGGCATAGAAATTAAATGTAGCAAAAATAGGCATAATCTATCATGATGTAAGTAACAAAAATTATTAATGATGACCACAAAAATAAATTTAGCAAAAGCAGGGCATAGAAGGATTTGTCCGCGTTTTCCGGAGCGACCACGTAGTCTTGTGCCTTCTTAGGTTTGTTATGCAATCGGATAAGCTTCCCCTGCCTGCACAGCATTGCCAGCTTGTGTACTATAATTTCTGCCCCTTCCCTGCCGGACGTTTGTTCTAATTCTTCGTCCTTAGGGGCCTCCATTTGTTCACTTGTTTCGTTGTCGGTTAATTCCTGGGAGCAACATTATAAAGAATGATCCGTATGCAGGATTAATAATATAATTAAGAATTAGAACTATCTGGGACATATTTGGAGAAGATGCTCATGTCACTGGAGACTTCGAATCAAAGGTCCTCGCGTGCTCTTCTCATTCTCCACTTCATCTATGTTGGCTATTCCATTTGATTCTGCCAGCTTGCCCCCTATAGTTTCTGCCCCTTCGGTGCCGAATGTTTGTGCTAATTTGTCTTCATGAGCTGGCTGCATTTGTTTACTTGTTTCGTTTAAGGTTAATTCCTGAGAGCAATATTACAAACAATAATCCGTATGCAGGATATAATTAGAATTATAACTATTTGGGACATAGTTGGAAAATAAAAGACGCCTCTGTCACCTCGGAATTAGTGGACTGTGTGCTTTTCTTTTTCTCCACTCCATATTTGTCGGCTATTCCAGTTGAATCTGCCAGCTTGTCCCCTATAGTTTCTGTCCCCTTGGTGCCGAATGTTTGTGCTAATTCCTCGTCCTGATCTGGCTGCATTTCTTCACTTGTTTTGTTGAAGGTTAATTCCTGTATGCAACATTACAAAGAATAATCTGTATGCAGTATATTATATAATTATAGTTAGAACTATTTGGGACATATAGTTGGAAAGGAATAGATGTCTTTGTCACCTCGGAATCTGTGGACTGCGTGCTCTTATTTTTCTCCACTTCATATTTGTTTGATATTCCATTTGATTCTCCCTCACTTAGTAACTGGAACACACAATAATACAATATTATCAAGTATTTATAAAAGAGAAGATATTCATCTTTGTTGGCTATTGAATTTGATTCTCCCTCACTTAGTAACTCGAACACACAATAATACAATATTATCCAGTATTTATAAAAGAGAAGATATTATTCACGTGAGTAAAGAATTGTATGTATGATAATGTAGTACAAAATACATATTATTTCGTCCTGCCAGAATAAGAATAATAATGACATGTGAAAATAAAAAGCGCCTTTTGTTGCATTGGGGTTTGTATGCTTGTCTTAGGGTAGCACCTTATCAATCTGCATATTTTCCGTATCATCCATGATATCTTGATCTTGTGATGCCTTTGTTGACTCGTGGTTCATATCCTCGCCCTTGGGTCCCTTGTTGGTGTTTTCCTGAAAACCCAAGCATTTATTATTAGCACGCAGTTAACATTAGTCTCATTCTTATTTCTACATCACACTGGATGCACATATCTGCATATGTTCTTAACATAGTGGTATGAGGACATTATTTCCAATTAAATTTCAATAATACAATATTATCCAAGATTTATAAAAGAGAAGATATTATTCACGTGAGTAAAGAATTGTATGTATGATAATATAGTACAAAATGCATATTATTTCGTCCTGCCAAAATAAGAATAATAATGACATGTGAAAATAAAAGCGCCTTTGTTGCATTGGGGTTTGTATGCTTGTCTTAGGGTAGCACCCGATCAATCTGCATATTTTCCGTATCATCCATGATTTCTTGATCTTGTGATGCCTTTGTTGACTCGTGGTTCATATCCTCGCCCTTGGGACACTTGTTGGTGTTTTCCTGAAAACCCAAGCATTTATTATTAGCACACAGCTAACATTAGTCTCATTCTTATTTCTACATCACACTGGATGCACATATCTGCATATGTTCTTAACATAGTGGTATCGGGACATTCTTTCCAATTAAATTTCAATATGTATTGTTTGTTTTATTATCCAAATCAACTTTTTGAGAGTCACTTGGGTGACTATTCTCTCAAGTAATCAGGTGGATGTAGTAATAAGAATTTCCTTAGGCACACAGAGCATCTTGGTAATTTTATGGGGCAAACAAAGCATGTTGATTCACTTTGTTGGATCCCCTCTAGTGACCATATTGCCTTCTAGATGTGAAATCGCGAATATTGTGTAATCACAGAGAGATATCATTACCACGATGATGGCAGATTGATCCGCAGAGCTCACCAGGGATTGTGACGCAGACATGGAGGAAGATGGTAGTTCACCACGGAGAGATGTGTACGGCAGGCTGGAGAGACCTGCGGTGGAGGAGGCCGGCGCGGTGGAGGGGTGTGAGGATGCGGCTTGGGAGAGAGGATGGAGAGGTGGAAGAAAACCCTACGATGCAAAACCTGTTGGTTCTTTGTGCTCCTGATCGAGAGATCGTTAGTGTAGGCAATATGTAAATCACGGGAAGGATTTCCATAGCGTGAGGAGGAAAGGAATCGTGGTCGTTATCTCAGGGCCGACACCTTTCCTTTGATTTATCTCAGGGCCATTTTTTTTCTATTTTATACCCGACGCATATACAGATTAATGTAATCATTTTTCGTAATACATTTATATACTGTAATATTGGGTTCGGCTCATCGGATCCTTTATTTGATTTTTTGTGTGCTTTCTCTTACGTTTTAATATACAGAAAAATTGTTTTACCTTTTTCTGTACAGAAGTATAATTCTTTGAGATTAAACGATGTACCCTCGCAAACATTGTACTAAACCATCAAGATGAGTTTCGTACTTATGTTTTATTATTACTATTATTGCTGCCAACGTGTACAAGAATTTTTTTCAATATTTCTTGCACGCCAGTAATATAGCCTGGCCTCGAAAAACTTCATACATAATTTCTTATATGAAAGAAACCATCATCCATATACCACACACAGGTTAACTGAACTACCTTGGTGGTATTTGCAGGGCTGACCTGCATGAGTACTCATTGATTGAGGAGCAAGAGAATCAAAGACGACATCCTCCGCCAAGAATGGGCAAGCTATTGGAGCTTGATGAACATTGCCTAGTTAACCAGCTTAACGGCAAGGCTCTCACTTATGCTACATTCAAGGACTATCCTCCGTGTCCAAGGTTTGATCTTTTCATTGGGCATCAAGCCTCACTCTGATGTCTATGCTCTTATGGTTCTTCTAATGGACGAAGGTGTTGCTGGACTGCAGTTTCTCGTAGATGGAACATGGTACAATGTTCAGACTTGTGTCTAACTACACCTTGCTGATCAACGCTATGCGTTACAATGGAGGTAGCCATCTCTGAACCTTAAGTAAATTCCTCCCATATTTATGCGACAATGGAGGTAGCCATCTACGAACCTCGGGATATTTTTATTGGTGCGAGATAATGACAAATGGGATATTTAAAGGGCCAAGACCGGGTTGTAAACAAATTTGGAGAAAGAGAGACATGATGAAGGTGAGTCTGCTTTGGTGCTACAATACCGTAAAGAAAAACGTATCATTTGTGAATTGTAATCACGATTTTGAAGAGAAGGTATTTGTGAATGAAATTGCTGCTCCTGCATACAGGATATACTATAGCTTTGTGACAATAATCCCAGCCAACAAGAATTTTGCTGGTAAAGAAAACTTATGTCCTGGACGTATGTTCATATAGTAGTAATAAATAATAACTCTTGTCATTAACAAAAAGCCCATATAGTAGTAATAAGTAATAATGCTTGACATTAAGAAGAACCAAGCCCTCTCAAACATGAAACCATGTAATCCATCTCAGTATAAATCCTAGCTGATGTTGAAGTATACTCTATAGTATAGCTTATGTCAAGAATAGCAAAAGCCAATAACTTTAATAGATTCTTGTTATTACTACTGCAACATTTTAACTTTGGGTGCCTCTCTTCATGTGGCGACTCCTTTCTTTATCCTCTGTCTCACGGAGTACCAACACACTCAGTTTGTCCCGCCGCCTGTAAGTTCTTTTGTTTCATATATTTTTCTTTGCACAGTTTGTCACCGACATCCTGAAGCTCCTGAAATATTTGAGAACGTAAGCAGAACAGCACATTCTCCAAACAATTGATAAATAGTTTGCATGATAGCTCAAAAAGATGCACAACAGCTCAAAACATTAGCGTAACAACGCAGCTTGCATACATTTTGCTCATATTATATGAAAAAGGGTGTAGCCATTGATCATTATATATGCGACGTAAGCGTAACATCACATTCTCCAAACAATTGATAAATAGTTTGCATGATAGCTCAAAAAGATGCACAACAGCTCAAAACATTAGCGTAACAACACAGCTTGCATACATTTTGCTCATATTATATGAAAAAGGGGTGTAGCCATTGATCATTATATATGCGCATTCTATCTGATCATTACATAGCATGTGCATACCCCATGTGACATGTTATGTTATCAAAGGGTGATCATTACATAGCATGTGCATACCCCATGTGACATGTTATATTATCAAAAGGGGATCGAATAATATACTCTTGTGCTCATCCACTTTACCTCCTCAGCCGCTTCTTCTTCTCCTTCGATATACTTGCAAATGAAAAACAAATAATGTTAGATGTAGGAGTATGTAAATATAAATTGACATAGTATTATGTGCAAATAAATATTGGAATAACGCACCTGCATCATCTCCCCAAAACATCTCTCAGACAATGTTCTTTGTGCTTTTTCCGTATTGATCAACCTCCTTGTTTGGCTTGGCCAAAATCCGTGTCGCCTCTCTAGAGACTCCTTGACAATGCAACATATAGCTGACCATGTGAGAATACTGGCTCGGGAAGGTAAATACCGACGCTTGGGATAGTCTCGACCTGCGCCTTGTTAATTGTCATCGCAAAACTCAAGCGGATGGGGAACCGCTTTCTCTTAAGTTTGAAAGGAAGTGAGATGTCCTCGAGGGCGACATAGGGATCCTAGGTATGAACACCCTCTTTCCAAAGATGTCGACCACCAACAATCTCTGCGTCGATTGCATTATCCTCGAAGGCTCTAATCATAAGCCGTGTCCCATTGCATAGGCCATTATGAGGGTCGAGGTTCCGGAGCGTAATGACCGGCAGTTGACCTTTAGTCTCAATACATGCGGGGCAAGCCATTTGGTGTGATCGAAGTTTAGAAAATCAATTGTGTAATTATTCTGCAAGTCATCCTCGATTGAGTCGAAGCTATGGTATAACTTTTCTTCTCCTCGAAATCTGGAGATCATCTTGTCATTCGTGTCATCGACATGATCGTTCTTGGTCGAAAGAATAGCACGTGTGCTCATGTACTCTCTCGATATAGCATTGGCATGCAACGATGGGAAGACCTCTTCGATGAGCTTGTTAATAGCTTTTTCATCCTCGGTATAGCTGATCACAATGTCGTCAGGGAGGCGGACATAGTCATCTCCAATTGTCTCTTCCGCTCCATTGCCGATCCTTAGGAGGTATTCGGAGAACCAAGGATCGATCGTGCTCGCATGTTGCGCTGTGAGACTTATCTTGCGTGTCTTATCCCACGTATAGGATCTCGTATGTAGCATCTGTGATCTGTGCTCTTGTCCCACGTGTCACAACAGGAAGGACCTGCCTGAAATCACCACCAAAAACGACAACCTTTCCCCCAAACGGCAAACGATTTTCCATTATATCCTGTAGTGATCTATCAAGCATCTCAACTGCTTGACGTTTTGTCATAGCAACTTCGTCACAAATTATCAAGGACGCTTGCTTAAGCAACTCAGCTGTACCACTCTGCTTTGTGAAACTACACATGCTGTTGTCGCGAGCTTGATTGGAATTTTGAACCTGGAGTGTGCAGTTCGTCCTCCCGGCATTATCGACGCTGCAATACCTGATGTAGCGGTTGCGATGGCTATCTGGCCCATTGAACGCACCTTTCCAAGCAATGCCTTGTACAAGTATGTCTTCCCAAAGGTCACCGGACCATCAACAAAGAATATCCGACTTTTTGGTTGACCACATGATCCATTATGTCATTGAAACCAGCCACCGCTCACTGCTCAAACTTTTAAATAATTCTAGATGTTCTTTGTCCACGCTGATTTGCCTCTCCTCTCACTTCTCTCAGAGACACCGCCATAAGAATCATCGGTCTCAACCAATTCGGAGTCCATACTTTGTAATATCCTTTCCCATGGATTGCAACATATTACTGATATCTCTGAGGACCATCTGCTCAAGTATTGCCTCATTGGATTGATTACGCCGGTAGTCCTCGGACATCGCTGCTAGATGTTTGTCCCACATCTGTCGAATTTCTATTGCCTCACGTAATACCAAGATAGTCGCAAATAACCGCCTCAATGCACAAGGCATCTGAAATGTGGCAGCCTCCGTCATGCAATCATCAAGACTCTGTCGTGCTCAATGAGGCCTAAGTGCTCACATGCCTCCCTGAAGGAACTGCATGGATTGCCATTTACTGTTTTCAAATCATCAAATGAAGTGGCACCTCGGACATGACTTAGGAGCACACGCAAGTAGTACCTCTCTCCTTCAAGCGGGTGTGCATACACAAGTCTTCCAATCAGGTTTCTCTTATTTCTTCTCATCTGCCACATCTTTTTACCAGCTATCCATCTATAGTGTTCGAAACTCTCTATACAACCATTTTCGTGTCACCGAAACTTTTGGTTCATCTCAAAGTACTCAGAAGCGGTGACTTGGAAGAAGATGGTCGAGCGACAACATCTTCCAGATTTTCGTAAGCTTTAAATGCCATCGTATGCATGTTTGGCGATGAAGTTGGAGCTGTAGCACGATGGACCGACACCAAACATCTTGAACCGAAAAATCCTATAAATAGCCTCCGCGGAGATACATAGCGTGCATCCCTATATTGCCGGATTTCATTGATGATTCCACCGTCATTGATGATATCCTGCTCGAATGCAAAGGATGTCCGATCATGCCCTTTGTAGATGTATTTGAACAAGTACTTGACCGCCTTGATGCTGGAGCATGCCTCTACATTAATGTGGCAGTTGTATTGCATAAGCAGTGAAGGGTTGTAAGGGACCACCCATCTATTGTCCAAATCTGCTCCTCTGATCATAATTCGGCGCCCATCGTCCCGTCTCCTGTAGATGGGGTATGAGTCTTTTCCTTGTTGTGTGGCATCACAAAAATCTCGCGGGTAATGAAACCGGCACTATCCATCAATCATGCAAGGGCAACTTTTTTTCAACTCACCACAAGGTCCGTGGAGCATGTGTTTCACGACCAGATCATGCAGAACGGGGTGTTTCTCTTTGTCGGTATCTCGGCACATATCACCCGATCATAGTCATCCTGGGTTGCTAACTTGCTTTTTGCTTTCATGATTAGAAGTATATGCTCATGCGGAGACCTCGCTTCAAACTCGTGACATGTACATAAGCTGCGACTTCTCAAATGCTTACCCTTAGTTAGCAAGTCCATCATATCTCGCTGTTTAGCTTTGTATACTCTTGCCACCAGGTCCGGACGGTCTTATGGAGTTGTCCAGCAACAACTTTTCAGTTATTTCCTCCCAATAGGGATTGCAAGTCATTGTGATAAAATAATCCGGTTTACCCCACCGTTGCACAATTGCCATCGCATCCAGGAACCTCCGCTGCATGTCGCGATCACCACCAGGAAATGTACGTGGAAGCACGATTCGTTTGCCAATCCGATCACCGCGCGACTCGCCGGCAACGACGGTGTCAACAAGACCCTACAGTAGTATAAAAGGTTATGGAAAAGCATGGATTGTAGCCACTTTGTCGTTGTATTATGATGTATTAAAATAAACACAAGCACGGTACCTGGTAGAGGTCAGCCACAGTATAACCTTCTGATTTTCCGGTTTTGAGTACCACCAAGCCGCATAGTCTCAATCTTGATATACATGTCAACAGCCCACTGTTGGAAAAGGCGACCCCAAACAAGATGATGTTAAGCTTTCTTCCGACTTGCAGCTTGAAGCAGTAGTACTCCCTCGCACTAACAAATTTCCGGACTGTGTTTCATTGACCTCATCGTCACCAAAATCCTCATCTGAGTTATCCTCGTTGTCATCTACAAAGCAATGACAACATAAAAATAAGTATAGTGGGAACATAAACATAAGAATTGAAGAATGAGTTGACCGATAGCCCAGCAGGTAAATCAGTGGCCTGGGCTTCAGAGATGAAACCACGCGTTTTAATCATCATTCAAAAACAGCAACCATATAAATCAATAGTGAACATCATACCTGTATATAAATCAGGGCTGGGTTTCCTTGTGGTGCAGGATTATCCGGTTCATGCGGTGCAAAATTCTCATCTTGCTCTCTTTCTATAATCAAGTTTTCCTCCGATAGATATAGATGAAAATAAGATGAAAACATAAGTTTTCGCCATCAAACATAAATAGTAGGTATAAAAATTATACAGGAACATCATACCTATATATAAAGCGTAGGCTTGGTTTCCTGCTTGGTGACACATGTACTGTATTTTGGGTCGTGTCATCCGTGGCCCCAACATATGGCATGCAACGATTCCAACCAGTCTCTCCATATGGGAAGAATAGTGGATATGACAATGGGTCGTAGCACCCATAGTATGCTCTAATATACAGGGGCCGGTCTCCTTTTCTTCCATGCACGACTACACTCTGTCAAAGCAATTTTGTGGGTCGCTCCCTTCAACCCATATCGCTGCCACCTGCGAAGTCGTTGGGGCATTGTACCTTCGTTGATCCAAGTTTATATCCGTGTTTAGTGAGATTCTATACTCATCTAGATTGGGAATAGACCCAAGGCTCTTGAAAGTTTGCGCATAAGGGTTACGCTCTAGTATTTGTAGAATCTTCCGTATGAGGTCTATATTAAGATCTGGAGACCTAGTAGCCCCTGTGAACCAAGTCTTGATCTGTATCATAAATATAGAGCTGCAAATGCCGAGGGCCATTATCAGCCGGCACCAGATTATCAAGAGCGTGGTACAACCCACCACATGCACGGAATGTATACACGCCAGTTCCTGCGGCAGTGCTTACTCGGCGATCAAGGGTGACGCCTAGACTTGTGAATGAGAAGTGCGAGTTGAAATATCGTATATTCTCTCCGAAATATTTAGCATCCTCATCTTCTTGACTTGTAAACAACCGTTTCAATTCTTCCGAACCTCTGGAGTAAATATACCGACTTTTCCTTTTCGCAACAAAACGCTGGCCCTCGAACGGAAAACGCAATGCCCCACAAAGGAAGGCAGTCCGCAACCTTTCTCGTGACATGGTGCTTTGTAGGTAGGTTTTGGTATATGAATTCATCAAGATTTGACATGTGTGGTGCTCGTGTAGTATTGCGTCCAAGTTGGTACGATTCAAAGCAACACCTAGCATGTAAGAGGACATGCATTTAATTATGACTCATACTAATAAAACGTGCACTTGAGTGTGTTAAAATGGCAACTACACAATGCGCATACCTCTATCCATATATATTCTAGCTTCTTCATCAGGCTCATGGTATGCAGCTTGTCCATTAGGCAATGGTTCCAAGTAGTCTAGATGGCAATACATTCATCAATCGTAAATGTTGAAAATTTACTGAAGAAGAACTTGATATATGAACAGAATAACAATTATATATAACATACCATCTAAATTGGCTTCTTCAACAACGGGCTCAAAAATTCCATATGGATCATCTGTCTGGTCGTTGCCTAGTATAGAAAACCATAAGATCGTAAGAGGATAATATATATTATAGGTATTATTAGTGGGCCTAGGTTACGTCAAAAGTGTGTCGCAGATGTTGAGTGTTTTCAGTACTCACCGTGTCCACTTCAGTAGGGCATATATTATCCTTTTCTGGCCCATTATCATGTACATAGGAGTTGGAAAAAGGCTCTAGAACTGAACAAATAAACATTGTGGACACATATGCAAAAGCCTTAAATCGACAAAGTAACCTGCATCTTCAATTGTCAAACCTGGGTATATTTGGTTATGTGTTCACAACTAATTACATACAGAAGCTGATTACAGCCAGAATGCGTGGAACACTATCTACCTAATCCAGTTTAAAATACCTCGTGCAATATCCGTGATGATGGGTTTAATTGGTTTGGTTTTATGGGCAAGAGGCATAGTAACAGCTCTTATTCGTCCTGCTATTTGTTGCATGTGGTACGCATCATTCCTGTGCAGCCAACTGGATTCATCTTCATGTGTTAAATTGTTCTCCTTGTTCTCCTTGTAGTGGGGAACGATTCAGTGACTGAGATGAACTTGGTATATTCGACAGGCCTGCAAGAGAGTTGCAGTACTACATGAGTACCCTGCACTTATGGGCATATTTGGTGAGGTAAGAAGATGCAATCAATATCTTATGGTCGAAAAGTAGTACTCGGAGATGTAAATTTTTGGAGTTGGGTGACACCGGATTGTCCTGTAGCTGGTGTGTGTGATACAGTGGTATGGTCGGTCATCCTGGCAGTTGTAGCCTTTCTCTTCTCACGAGATAGGCGTTGTCGCTTTAATATTTCATCTTTGTTTTGTGCATACCGCCTCCCTGTCCCTCTGCCTCCTTAATTCCTTAGGATCTGCGTAGATAATAAAACTAATTAGTGTAAATAGACAGGGTTGCATATACTTTGTTGATAGTCATTACCAATGGACATGGACACCGGTGTACGTCTATCATTTTCCTGGGCATTGTTGTTAGCAGAAACAACGACCATTGTTGACTCACTGTATGGCTGATGTTGCCTCCTAAGCTCGTCGTGGTCTAATATATGATACATTATAGTTATACTTTAGCATACAAAGGTAGTATTTGGATAATACAAAAGCATTCAGTACAAGGGCATTAACCTTGGGCTATCGGCTCGGGTGTATGTGCTACATTCTCCTCATCACCAAGCAGTGCCGTTGAAGCCTGTTTCTTTTCACGGGCTTCACGACGTCTTCTAAGAATGTCATCTCTATTATGCATAATACTCTTTGTTCCTCCGCCTCTTCAATTCTTTAGGGTCTGTTTATTATAAATAAGTAATGCAAGTTAGCACAGAAGCAACAATGTAAACAGTAGCGAGAAAGTAGGAACTGTTCGATGATAGTCACCTAATGATTGGTTGTTGCTTAAATCCTGAAATGGGGGGCTTGGGTCTGTATAAATACATATCGCGAGTCAGCACACAAGAAACAGCAGAAACAGTAGAAGAAAGTAGGAAATGCTTGCTGATAGTTACCCAATGGTTGGTTATTGCTTATATCCTGAAATGGGGTGCGCGGCCCCGCACGATTGGGAGACGACATACCGTCGCCTTCATGTGAATATTGATGACATTAATTTATTAGAACCATGTATATTATGTGTATAAGAAGATTATCATATATATTATTGCGTATAAGAAGATAAACGAAGTAGGAAAATACCATGGTTTCTGAAAAAAAAATTGGGCTCGATTAGTTTGAGATGATTGGATGAAGCAAAAATAGAGGTTTTGTAAACTGCAGACTGATCAATCTTTTAATCAAGCCATTAAAGGATGGCTGATCACTCTTTCAATAATTGCTACATTAGGTGGGGTTCATGTACTTCCCAGAAGTGCATGAGGCAGGGATAGTTTCAGATTTCATCTAATAAACTGATGTAAACTGGCGTGATTTATCTTTCCTGTGCCCTAGGTATAGTAAAATGCTGTGCAATTGCACGGCATCTGAATGTCTTACTTTTACGATCTTACCTTTTTTGTATGTTTAATGTTTGATCTTCTGTTCTGAAAACCTGTAATCTTGAGTGCAGGGAAGAATCACACTGGTCCACGGCCGTCCGTGGTCTGGTGGCGAGGCGGCCAGCGGATCTTTGGGCGGGATCGTGGGCACTGGCGATCTAACAGCCTTGTGCCACACTGCGAGGGGGCAGGGCAGCCTCCTTGGCGCCCGCTACGTCGATCGTGCAGGGAGGCGGCTGCGTGGTGGAGTGGCGCGAGGTTGGCGGCCGGAGAAGAAGGTGTAATTGCGGTGGTGACGGAAGGCAGCGAGGCTCCTGCGCGATTGGGCTAGGAGAATCAATTCATTCCTTTCCTTCCTTAGGATATGCGTCCTTCCTTAGTAGATGCGATTGGAGTTGCCCGATTGTCTGGGGACGATTCGCTAGTCTCCGTGTGAAGCACGGTCACCAATGGAAATTGGTACGTGCACACCATGGCGGTATTGGATCAATTCGGCTGTTAGATTCAGATTCGTGGGAGTAATCCAGCGGTGTTGAATGGGTCGGCTGTTTTGCTGGGGGTAATTGCGGGGTGCACCTAAAAAAGTTATTGTTGGATTGTTTTATAGTAGTGGAGAAGTGGAGATCCCAGCATTTCGTCGTCGTCGGAAAAAAAAAACCCAGCATTTGCTAGTTGATCCTATATGATGCCGGTGGGTGTCATATAGTCACGGCTTCGCTGAAGCCCTACCAAAATGGACCGGCCAATTCGGCGAGTGTGCATTGGCTTCGTATTTCTTTTTGTTCGTGACTAGAAGCTGGTTTTCTTGTATGTATAGTTTTTTGTTTTGGTTTTCTGTTCGGTTGTCTGTTTCTGTTTTTTCTTCTTTATTATTTTCATTTTTATTTTTATCCTTTTCAAGTTTCTTTTTCTATTTTCAAATACACACAGAATTTGTTTAGTACACGGTGACCATCTTTGAAATACACACTGAGCGTTTTTACGTATAATGAACAGTTTTTGCCATATACTTTGAACATTTTTAATATACGATAAACTTTCTTAATTATATGTTTTATAATACATATACATAACATTTTTTTAATATACGGTGAACTTCTAATATATAAGCATAGAAAGTAAACCCATTGGCGTCATAAAGGAGGACTCTCCAGACAACCATGTTTCTCATCGGCCGTTGTGCTCTGATAGGCCGATTTAAGGGGCTTGTTTGAGAACAATTAGTTGACGAGCGCTCTTTCGGGAGCCTCCCAACACTCACTTCGGTAGGCTGAGAGGGTGTCATTTGGTGTGCTCTCAGCCGGCGTCACGTTTGTCTCGAAAAAAAAAGCCGGCGTCACGTGTCATGCTCTGGATGCTCTCTTCGAATTTTATTTTATTTTATTTTTTCCACATGTGTTTTCGACTTTTTGGACGGGTTTTCCCCAGTTTTTTCAGCTTTTAGGTCTTCCACCGGTCTTTCTAAGATTTTTGGACGAAATAAATTTTGGAAAAAAGTTTTTCCAAGTGAATTTTTTTCTTCGGCGAGAGGAACGGTTTTGCTTCCACCAGAGGCATAGATTTGCTTTCGTGATAGGCGCGGCCGTGCCACTCGGAAACTAAAAAAGGCACCATTTTTTGCTTCCGCGAGAGGCGCGGTCGTGCGTCACAGAAACGGAAAAAGAACGTGTTTTCTATTTTTTTTCCTTCCATGAGAGGTTCGGTTTTTCTTCCACGAGAGGCACTGTTTTACTTCTGCGAGGGGCACGGCACGGCACTGTTTTAAGCATACATGTATATAAAAATTTTAATTAATCATTTGAAAATTGTTGAACAAGTATTTGAATTTTTTTAATGTATATAGAAAAATGTTGACCATGTATTAAAAAATGATGAACAAAATGGACATGTATATAAAATGTTAATCAAGCATTTGAAAAAATGTTGAAAAATATGTGAAAATGTTAATCAAGCATTTGAAAAATGTAAAAATATGTTTAAAAAATGTTGACCGTGTGTTAAAAAAAATTAATATTGCATTTAGAAAATGGTCATCAAGCATTTGAAAAATGTTAAATGTGCATAGAAAAATGTTGACCATGTATTAGAAAATGTTAATATTGAATTAAAAAAATGTTAATCCAGCATTTAAAAATGTTTAAAAGTGTGTATAGGAAAAAAAACTGACCATGTATTCAAAAATTGATAATCTGGTGAATAATGTTTAAAAGTGTGTATAGTAACAACAAAGGGACCTCCATCTGGTGAATAATTCCAGAGGGAACATAAGGACTTTTAAAGCAGCTGTCGCTCGTTTGTTTCTGTAAGCCTGGATGTGCGATGCGACGATAGATTGGTAGTGCTTCTGGTTCCGGCCTGAATTCGTGGCTGCGAATGATGTGCCAATGTGTATTGCACGAACCGGCCGACATAGTAGGCTTGTAGTTGCTGTCGCCCTATACCTGAAGGCTCTCTTTCAATCTTCATGCTCATGGTGGTCGGTAGTTTATCGGCTGAGTAGGGCCTACTGCCGAACGGGTCTACAGACTCGGGAGCCAGCGAAGCCCCCAAAGTGAAAGTAGTGGTAAGCCATTTCATCCGGAATCATCATGATTTAGAAAAGTGGGAAACGGCCTGGTCTAGTTAAAGCAGTGGTTCTTCTTAAGGAAGGGAACGAATGCACAAAATAATTCAGAAATTACGAAAAAATTCAAAAAATGCCGATACTTTTTTGAAAACAAATATGATTGAGTATTGTACTCATATAAAAAGTTTCGACAAGGAGTATCTTGCATGGCTTTCTTGGCCAAAAAAACAAGTCAAACGCTATATATACAAGTTACTGTTTTTTTTTTTGCGGATGAATACAAATTATTGTTCACAGTATTTGTCTTCGGAAGTTTATTTTCTTGCCTTGAAGTCAACACAAGTTATTAGTTGGTGAAAGTTCTTATAGGAGTGCAATACTTGATCATATTTGTTTTCAAAACTAAATCGATTTATTTTTTATTTTGTATGGTTACTAAATTATTTTGTACATATAGGGTGCGCTGGCCCTGGGTGCAGCAAGGTATTTCTCTATTTGTTAAGGGATTACTTTTATTTTATTTTTAGATAGTTAAGGGCTTTTTTAGGAGAGAAATAAGTTAACGCTATAGTTAGAGCAACTCTAGCAGAATCGTCGTACGAGCCAGATTGCCATAATAAACGTCAATATGATGTTTTTGACAGGAAAAACACACTTGAGAGTCCCCATATGGCTCTGGGCCGCGACAATTTAGGGAGCTCACTCCATAAACAAGCTCGCAACCTCCGTATCTGAAGGCGGGGCGGGTGAATATGGAGCTTGCTCGAAACTCAACCGCTGGTACAGGAGAAAGTATTAGCTTCTTCATCCTCGCGTCGCGCACGGGATTTGAAGCAGTCTGGCCTTACACGCGCTACCGGCAAGCCAGTGCATCGGATTCCCTTGGTTGTACTAGCGGTCATTCACTATAAAGTTGCAAGGTGGAGTAGTATCAACATCCGGCCTTGCAAAACAAATGAGATGCCTCGCAAGATTTTGATGTTGACCAAGACCCAAAGTAGCAATGCCAGATGATTTTCGGAGGCAACAACTTCCAAAATTATGGATCCTTACAATGCCCGATGAATTGGTTGTGCCAAGCTGCAGGGTAATTCTTCCATGTTCGGTGTAACAATCAACACTCCCTTGCATATGAGGTCAGTCTTTTGCTTCATGCATCGCTAGAAGCATGGTTTTGTCCTCAGCATTGGGTGCTCGCATATGATGTTCTACATAAACCTTCACCGCCGTTTCAGTGAACACTTTTGTGCACTTGATGATTGCATCTTCGATCATTCGTGGAGTGTCATCCATTGAATCTGCAAAAGAGCCATATGCAAGCATCCAAAGTGCCGTGACAACCTTCTCAAAATTAGAAAAGCCCAGGAGACTGGCGGCATTCTCCGTTGTTGGAAGAAAGGTTCAATAACTTCCATGTCATCAGCAATTCGACGAAATAGTCATTCGGTCATGCAAAAGGGTCGTTGGAACACATACCGCGGGAAGGTACTACATGGCACAAAAAGTAATCTTGCATCAATCGACTGCTAACTATTCAGCAACCATCAATATGACCATGTCTTCTTCCGCGTCAAGCATTTCACTCTCGAAGTAAGAGCTTGAATCCAAGGATGAATATAGAAAAGCATAAGCTC
Organism: Aegilops bicornis; assembly: GCA_021605145.1. Classification (NCBI taxonomy): domain Eukaryota; kingdom Viridiplantae; phylum Streptophyta; class Magnoliopsida; order Poales; family Poaceae; genus Aegilops; species Aegilops bicornis. Next base: position 572,636,504 of record CM038675.1, read on the forward strand.
CACCATCGAATCCATCTACAAAATAATGTGAATTGTATGTCATCTACACGAATCTATAAGCCCCTGAACTAAATCAACAAGAAAAAATTGGAAAAAATACCTCAAGGTCGCGTGGTGGAAGGGGTGGGGAAGCCGGACAGTGGGTAGAAGGTGTGAGGCTACTGCGAACCATGGGAGGTCCGAGAATGGCTCAGCGGAGGCCACAACCTAGTTCTTGATGTGTGGCTGGTTATTTGGCTTTGATTTCCATGTGACTTCTTGTGGCAGCTATATTGGTGGTCGCAAGGTGAAATCGGTGTCGCTTGCTCAAGAAGATGTTGGGGAACATAGCATGCAATTTCAAAATATTCCTACGCTCACGCAAGTCTATCTAGGAGATGCATAGCAACGAGACGGGAAGAGTGTGTCCACGTACCCTCGTAGACCGAAAGCGGAAGCGTTAGGTTAACGCGGTTGATGTAGTCGAACGTCTTCATGATCCAAGTACCAAACGTACGACACCTCCGTGTTCAGCACACGTTCAGCTCGATGACGTCCATCGAACTCTTGATCCAGTAGAGGGTCGAGGGACAGTTCCATCAGCACGACGGCGTGGCGACGGTGATGGTGATGTGATCTGCGCAGGGCTTCGCCTAAGCACTACGACGCTATGACCGGAGGAGTAAACTGTGGAGGGGGGCACCGCACACGGCTAAGAGAATAACTGTTGTGCCTTTGGGGTGCCCCCCGCCCCCGTATGTAAAGGAGGGGAGGAGGAGGCCGCCGGCCAGGAGGGGCGCGCCAAGGGGGGAGTCCTACTAGGACTCCTAGTCCTAGTAGGATTCGCCCCCCTTTCCTTTCTCCACCGGTGTAGGATCAAAAGTATCTAGAGGGGGGGTGATTAGACTACTTGACCAAATAAAAATCTAGCCTTTTCCCAATTTTAAGTCTTGGCAGATTTTAGCAACTTAGCACAAGTCAAGCAATCAACCTACACATGCAAATCTAAGAGTATAGCAGCGGAATGTAAAACATTTGCATATGAAGGTAAAGGGAGGAGTTTGGAGGGAGCAAACGCAATGTAGACACGGAGATTTTTGGCGTGGTTCCGATAGGTGGTGCTATCATGCATCCACGTTGATGGAGACTTCAACCCACGAAGGGTAACGGTTGCGCGAGCCCACGGAGGGCTCCACCCACGAAGGGTCCATGAAGAAGCAACCTTGTCTATCCCACCATGGCCATCGCCAATGAAGGACTTGCCTCACTAGGGTAGATCTTCACGAAGTAGGCGATCTCCTTGCCTGCATACAAACTCCTTGGTTCAACTCCACAATGTTGTCTGAGGCTCCCAAGTGACACCTAACCAATCTAGGAGACACCACTCTCCAAAGGTAATAGATGGTGTGTTGATGATGAACTCCTTGCTCTTGTGCTTCAAATGATAGTCTCCCCAACACTCAACTCTCTCTCACAGATTTGGATTTGGGGGAAAGATGATTTGAGTGGAAAGCAACTTGGGGAAGGCTAGAGATCAAGATTCTTGTGGTTGGAATGGAATATCTTAGTCTCAACACATGAGTAGGTAGTTCTCTCTCGAGAAAATGTATGTTGGAAGTGTTGGGGATATTACTCTTTGGGCGTAAACCGGCCGAGAGGCCAAGTTAACTTCATCAGTAGTTATCATATCTAAAGCCCATGAAGACAGACGAAGATGCTTCAAGAAGGCCCAGGGCCCAAAGCTGGTTTAAGGCATGTAGACATAAACCGGTATTGACAATGTAACTTGTACTATAATGTAGAAAGAATGGAGACCGAGCCGGACACGTTTATGAGCCGACCTCGGGACTCTGTAAACCGACGGGCGTCCACCCATGTATATAAGGGGACGACCCGGCGGCGGTTCAGGACAACATACAACAACTCGAGACTCAGGCAAAGCGTATTCGCTCCCTGGTCATCGAAACCCCATCAATTCCATCGCAACTAGACATAGGCTTTTACCTTCATCGTAAGGGGCCGAACTAGTATAAAACTCTCTTGCATCCCTTGTCTGCTTTAACCCCTTTAAGCTAACTCGTTGCAATGGCTCCACGACTAAGTCCTTTCATGAGGACATTTGCCATGACAAAACCACGACAGTTGGCGCCCACCGTGGGGCTATCGCACGATGGTTTCAAGTTCTTGGAGGGCAGCTTCGAAGGACTCAAGGGTTACGCTGTGGACCGGATGATCAAGAGTCGTCGCGGCAAGCTCTACATCGACGATGCAGGCTGGGGCCCTGAGGCCGGCTCAATCGAGTACGGGTACCGGGTCCCCTTTGGTGGCATACACGTTTTCATCGGCAAGATCAGCGAACCAGGCCCTGAGCTGGACATATGCACCGACCTCGTCGAGACGACTCAGTGTGCGAGATCTGCCCGGGTCAAGCCTGTCATAAAGCGTGCCTTCGTGGGAGTCATCCATGGAGGGGAATACGAGGACATATCGGAATCTGGTGGTGAGACCGTCGTTTATTCCGGCGACGAGTCATCGACCAGAGAGACCGAGTCGTTATATTAGCTACAAGATGTCCGAATTGGGGGCTGCTCCGATGGCGACAGTATCCCGGACCCCTCTGATCTGCCAAACCGGGTGGCAATCTTCATGGCCGGTACGCAGCCGGCGCTCCACTCTTCGACCGCGGCAGCAGTGATTTCCGGATCAGCAGCGGCGACGGCAGCCGGGGCAGGAGGCCCTGTGCGACCGCCGGCTCAGGTTCTATCTGATTTATTTAATGCGTTGGCAACGCTGATGGCGGAGGCTAACCCGGCAGATCAGGATGCGCACAATGCGGAAATCGTGAAAGTAAAGGATCAGATTACTCAGGCCAAAGCCGACTTGGCCGCTGAAGATAACAGGATGGCCACAGAGCAGGCCGCTTTGGATGCACAGGCTTGATACGTCTCCAACGTATCTATAATTTTTGATTGCTCCATGCTACTTTATCTATTATTTTGGACTATAATAGGCTTTATTTTCCACTTTTATATTACTTTTGGGACTAACCTATTAACCGGAGGCTCAGCCCAGAATTGTTGTTTTTTGCCCCTTTTCAGTATTTCGAAGAAACAAAATATCAAACAGAGTCCAAACGGAATGAAACCTTCGGAAACGTGATTTTCTCACCGAACGTGATCCAGGAGACTTGGGCCCTACGCCAAGGAATCAGAGAGGCGGTCACGAGGGTGGGGGGCGCCCTCCCTAGGGCGCGCCCCCCTGCCTCGTGGGCCCCTCGAAGCTCCACCGACGTACTCTTTCCTCCTATATATACCTACGTACCCCCAAACGATCAAAACAGGAGCCAAAAACCTAAATACACCGCCGTAACTTCCTGTATCCACGAGATCCCATATATGTGCCTGTTACGCAGCTCCGCCGGAGGGGGCATCCACCATAGAGGGCTTCTACATCAACACCATAGCCTCTCCGATGAAGTGTGAGTAGTTTACTTCAGACCTTCGGGTCCATAGCTAGTAGCTAGATGGCTTCTTCTCTCTTTTTGGATCTCAATACAATGTTCTCCCCTCTCTCGTGGAGATCTATTCGATGTAATCTTCTTTTGCGGTGTGTTTGTTGAGACCGATGAATTGTGGGTTTATGATCCAGCTTATCTATGAATAATATTTGAATCTTCTCTGAATTCCTTTATGTATGATTGAGTTATCTTTGCAAGTCTCTTCGATTATCCGTTTGGTTTGGCCAACTAGATTGGTAGTTCTTGCAATGGGAGAAGTGCATGGCTTTGGGTTCAATCTTGCGGTGTCCTTACCCAAAGGATGTAAAGGGTTGCAAGGCACGTATTGTATTGTTGCCATCGAGGATAACAAGATGGGGTATTTATCATATTGCATGAATTTATTCCTCTACATCATGTCATCTTGCTTAAGGCGTTACTCTGTTTTAACTTAATACTCTAGATGCATGCTGGATAGCAGTCGATGAGTGGAGTAATAGTAGTAGATGCAGAATCGTTTCGATCTACTTGTCTCGGATGTGATGCCTATATACATGATCATACCTAGATAACCTCATAACTATGCTCAATTCTGTCAATTGCTCAAAAGTAATTTGTTCACCCACCGTAGAATACTTATGCTCTTGAGAGAAGCAACTAGTGAAACCTATGGCCCCCGGGTCTATTCTCATCATATAAATCTCCATCACTTTTATACTTGCTTTGTGTTTACTTTTCCTTTTACTTTTCACTTTGCATCTTTATACCAAAAACACCAAAAATATTATCTCTATCAGATCTCACTCTCGTAAGTGACCGTGAATGGATTGACAACCCATAATCGCGTTGGTTGCGAGTAGCTATCGTTTTGTGCAGATACGAGGGACTTGTGCGTGGCCTCCTCTTGGATTGATACCTTGGTTCTCAAAACTGAGGGAAATACTTACGCCATCTTGTGTCTGCATCATCCTCTCCTCTTCGGGGAAAACCAACGCAAGCTCAAGACGTAGCAAGAAGGATTTATGGCGCCGTTGCCGGGGAGTCTACGCAAAAGTCAGCATACCAAGTACCCATCACAATCCCTATCTGTCGCATTACATTATTTGCCATTTGCCTCTCGTTTTCCTCTCCCCACTTCACCCTTGCCATTTTATTCGCCTCTCTTTCCCAATCTCCTCCTCTTTTCCCTTTGCCTTTTGTTTGCTCGTGTGTTGGATTGCTTGTTTGTCGCGATGGCTCAAGATGCTACCAAATTGTGTGACTTCACCAATACCAATAATAATGATTTCCTTAGCATTCCGATTGCTCCTCTTGCCAATACTGAATCTTGCGAAATCAATACTGCTTTGTTAAATATTGTTATGAAAGATCAATTTGCCGGCCTTCCTAGTGAAGATGCCGCTACTCATCTGAATAGCTTCGTTGATTTATGAGATATGCAGAAGAAAAAAGATGTCGATAATGATGTCGTTAAATTGAAGCTATTTCCTTTTCGCTTAGAGATCGTATAAAGCGTGGTTTTCATCTTTGCCTAAAAATAGTATTGATTCTTGGAACAAGTGCAAAGATGCTTTTATCTCTAAGTATTTTCCTCCCGCAAAGATTATCTCTCTTAGGAATGATATTATGAATTTTAAGCAACTTGATCATGAACATGTTGCACAAGCATGGGAGAGAATGAAATTAATGATACGCAATAGGTTTGAACTTATGGATGATTATACAAAAAAATTATGCTGGATTGAATTTTGCTTCTAGAAATCTTTTAGATTCGGCCACGGGAGGCACTTTTATGGAAATCACTTTAGGAGATGCTACTAAACTCCTAGATAATATTATGGTTAATTATTCTAAATGGAATACTGAAAGATCTACTAATAAAAAAGTGCATGCGATAGAAGAAATCAATGTTTTGAGTGGAAATATGGATGAACTTATGAAATTATTTGCTACTAAGACTGTTTCTTCTGATCCTAATGATATGCCTTTGTCTACCTTGATTGAGAATAATAATGAATCTATGGATGTGAATTTTGTTGGTAGGAATAATTTTGGTAACAACGCCAGATAGAGGGAATTTTAATCCTAGGCCCTATCCTAGTAATTCTTCTAATAATTATGGAAATTCCTACAACAACTCTTATGGAAATTTTAATAAGATGCCCTCTGAATTTGAGAGTAGTGTTAAAGAGTTTATGAATTCACAAAAGAATTTTAATGCTTTGCTTGAAGAGAAATTGCTTAAAGTTGATGACTTGGCTAGGAACGTGTCGGGGCAGGCTGATCTGGCCCACGAACACCTACGGGACTGGCGGACCGAGCCCCTTTCGGTTCGGCGGGGAGCGGAGGTCGCACGAAGAGTAGATCGAGGTGAAGCACGCGAGAGGTTTACCCAGCTTCGGAGCTCTCCGGAGAGATAACACTCACCGCTGCATGTCTAGGTGTATTGCGTTCTTGCTCGGGGGCTGAAGTGCTCTGATACACACGAGCTGCTAACGAGGACTGAGCATGGGGAACTGACCGACCCTTTCTACGTTCTTGCGCGTGGGCCTCCTTTTTATATCTTTGAAGGGGTCTCCGGCAGGTGGCAACGTAGACAAGGGTACAAATGGAAAAGTAGTGGTTGGTACACCTACTTGTACAGGTACAAAGGCACCAACCTTACCGACGGCAGGGACAAAGGCATTAAATGCCCGTCACGTCGCCCTAACAAAGTGCAAACAGGGACCGTCGGGCGCCACCGCTTGCCACGATGGCAATCTTGTCGGCGCTGCTTGCCACCTCGCACCGGCTGCCTGACCTCTCGCCACGCTACGCTGGAAAGGTCCTGTGGCGACACGTTAGTGGATGCGCTGGAGCGTGAGGTATAGAGAGGTGGTCTGCCATGATTGTTGTCTTGTCGCGCCGGAAGCTTGTCGCTCACGGGCCTTCCCGCAAGCTCCTCTTGCCGGGCCTTGTCTCCTATGTGCCTTGGGTGGCCTTCCCGGCAAGCACCTCTTATGGGGCCTTGTCTCCTTGGCTTAAATACTTTGTTCTTGAATGGCTCCAAAGGAACCACGGAGGATCTTGGCGGTCACCCGGTAGGCCTTGCCATGAGAGCTGCAATCGCCCGTGCACAAGTTCGGGATACTAGGGTACCCCTACTCTAGTACACCGGCAGGAGCCCCGGGCTCTGGGCCACACAGTGCCGAGCGCTGTTGGGCCGGGCCCAAAACAGGCACGGTCACACGCGGCCTGGGTCACACCATAACTCACCCCGGACCCACCACGCCCTCCACGGCAGCACGCATCGAGTGCGGCGTCGTGTGAGAGATCGTGGCGAGATCGTGGGGGTTTCTTTATTCGAAAATCGGAACGTCCGCCCCCTCCCTCTTTATAAGCAGGGGAAACAGGGGAACGTCGCCTACCTTGCCAGTTGCTGTCCCATCGAAAAACCACCGCTGCTCCCCCCTTCTTCTCAAGGCTGAAGAGAGCAGCGCCCCGCCCCCCATCGCCACCAGCATCACCAACGCCGTCGACCTCCTCCACCGCCTCCGCCATGGGCCCGAAAGCCGATAAGGGGAAGGCTGTGAAGTCGGCCGAGGCGCAGCGGCTTGCGGCTAGCGGAAGGAGCGGGCTTCCCTCCTCCTCAGCTCGCCCTTGAAGGAGCCGAGGGAGAACTACTACCTCTTCGGTCGACGGAGACGCGAGCGCATCCAGCGCACGAAGGTACTCCCCGCTGCTTCGGAATTGGCCCCTACTGGGTATCCCTTCTTCGCTCTTCTTCTCTGCGGGCTCTGCCCGCCTTTCTCTCAATTCTTCAGGACATCATGAACACCTACGGGTTCCGCCTCCTTGATTTCACCCCCAATGTTGTTCTGACCATGGCAGTTTTCGCACATCTTTGCGAAAACTTTGTCGGAGTCCACCCAAATGTAGCCCTTTTCCGCCACTTCTTTTTACCCCGAGTTGAGAGAGGGGAGCCCCTTGCCGGAGGAATTTCTTGGATCTCCAGGGTCGGCAAGAAGGAGGCCTATCTGGAGGGAGAGCTCCGTAGCAACTGGGAGGAGTGGAGGGCAGATTGGTGCTGGATTGTCGAGGAGAACCCGCAGCCATTTACCGCCCAGCGCCAAACCCACAGAGGTCTTGGCAACGATTGGAGCAATCTGGCCTCGGAAGACGCTAGGTCAAGATCGCGATCACCCGAATCCTTCGCCTCGGACTTGCCGGACTCACCGTAGGCATGTTGGCGCGGACTTTCTTCGCCGCGCGCTTCTTTGCAAGAGAGAAGGAGACCTGCACAGGAATTTCGTAACGCAGAAGATATCATGAGGCTGCGCCGGGCCTCAACTTCAACTTCACTGTCTTGGAGCTTGATGCAATGCTCTTAGAGCTGTTCAAGCCCGATCCTCGATCATCGAGATGTTTAGGTTCTTTGAGGGGCGTCGTTCGGCTGCAACAATTCCGCGCTTGACCGCATCCGTGCAATGATGCCGTCGTGCGACTCACATGGAATTGTCCCAACTTGGCAAGAGCCGCAGATGACGTCGTCTGGCGCTTCTTTGACAATCTGGTGGAAATGCCGGTCCGCCCGACGAGCGTGAGGGCCTCACCCGCGACACTACTGACGATGAGATGCAATGCATCGCCACCAGGCTGGAAGAGGCGGCAGCAGCCGCTGCCGCGGGCGAGTTTGGCTTCACTGTGGAGGAGGCAGAGGTAGCCGAGGCGGCAAGCCTTGTCGAGCGAAAGGAGTTTGCCGGCGAGGAGGAGCTTGCCGAGCCTGAAGCCGAGTCGAGCGAACCCGCCGAGGGCGCATCCTCCCCGCCTCCAAGCAGCTTGCCGCGAGCGGAGCCACCAGCTCCACCAAGAAGGCGTCTTCGCAAGGCCGGAGACGTAGCGGGGCGGCAGACGGGCCAACAGCCGCAGTGCCGCGGCCGCTCCACCGCGGCAAGCACTGTTGCCGGGAGCACCTCACGCCGCCGCGGCAACTGGAGCGGGGCCCTCGCAGACCACCGGTTCCGCTCCCGCCAAGCGTCCATGGGAACCCACTCCTCCGCCTCGTCGTACTGGAGGCGGGCCAGACTTTGACCTCTCCGAGCTCAGTTCCGAAGAGTTAGAAGAAGAGTTAGATTCTTTGGTGTACTTGTAATTCTTTGATTTGTTGCTTTGTCTTGTATCTCGATTTGCTTTACTCAATCCATTCCTTTTCGTGACGCCGCCCGAGAGAATGTCGAAGAGAGCCAAGACCGGTGGTTGTCATCGAGGACGAACCCATCGCGACGGGCAGGAGGCGCGTCCGAGACCACCTTGCCGGATGAGGCAACTCTTCTTCAAAGCAGCCTAAGCGCAGCCCAAATAAGTATATGGTCTACTTCTTGCTGTTCGGCGTGCATGGGTGCTCTCTCTTTGCTGATATCTGACTGTTGATTTGTGTAAGAGCAGAGCAGCCTCCTTCTGCTTCGACTATGCCTCCAAGGGAGGATTCCCCGGCAAGGGAGCGTTCTCCGGCAAGGCAGATTTCTCCGGCAAGGGGCAGTTCTCCGGCAAGGGACGGCACCAGCGATCCCTTGGCGGCGGAGACCATGACCGCATACCCCGGCACAGGTAATCTTCTTGCCTGAAAACTTCCCTTGTGTTCTTCTTCTTCTGATTTTCTTTTCAAATATTTGCTTGACTTTCTTCATCCATCCGCCACAGAGCCAATTGAGACCGAGGTCGCCGGCGAGGAGGACGTGCACGGCAACACTGATGAAGCCGCCGCCATGGAAGAAGAAGCCGGCTACCGATGAGCCCGGCCGAAGAGGCCACCAAGCCGCCGCCGCAGGCCGGGCGAGGTCCGGCATCGTGACCGACGGCCCCGAGGCCGCAGGAGCGCCCAGCGCCACGCCGACCGCCGATCCTTCCGCCGCTGCCGCGGCGTCGGGCTCGAAGAGCCCCAGCCCGGCGCGCTTATTTGAAGGCCGGGCGATGGCGTCTTCATCAAGCTCCCATGGGAGTCGAGCTCAGGCGCCGGCGAAGGAGAAACCTTCGATGAAGAGCTGCTCGCCTCCATTGGATCGACGATGGTCGACGCGCCAGCAGAGTGGCGGCGAGCACGAGGAGGAGCAAGTCTTTGTGGAAGCTGCTGTCGCTCTACCGCGCCCGACAAGCCAAGCTGGAATCCCGGGAAGCGCTTGTCGCGAAGGTGGGAGCAGACATCGAGAAGCGCGCGGAGGAGCTCCGGGGCCGCAACCAGGAAGCTCTCCGGTCCTTGGCGGAGGAGCGGGAGTGGCTTGCCGAGGAGCGCAAAGCCTTCCTCCTCGAGAAGGCTGAAGCTGAGGAGGAACAGCAGCTTGCCGCCGAGAAGCTGTCCGCGCAGGAAGGCGAGTTGGTGCAGCGGAAGGTTAACCTTGACAGCCATGAGGAGGATCTTGCCATGCGCGAGCAAACATTTGGCGGGGCTCTCAAGGAAGCAAAGGATGCTGCCGCAGCTGCCGAGGCCGCCAAGAAGGAGCCGAGACGAAGGTGGCGCAGCCGAGGCCAATCTGAAGGAGAGCGGCGAGGAGCTTGCTGCACTCAAGCACGAGCGCGAGAAGGACGCCTACACTCTTGGCAAGCTGCAGGGCCGTCTCGCCGAGAGGAGCAAAGAGCTCAGCGCCGCCAAGGACTCCAATGCAGATCTTGAGTTGAAGCTAACTACTTTGACTCGGTATTTGACGGCGCCAGGAGCAGGAGGTGGCCTTGAAGGAGAAGATCAAGGCCGACGAGGGGTCATGGCGGCCGCCGCCTGTGAGTGCCTTGAGGGAGAACGTGGAGCACTGGACCGAGGGTCTCATGGATACTGCTGCAGCCAATCCACAGGGAGCTGATGGAGCTGGGGATGGTGGATCTTGGATATTCCTCCGATGAGCACCTCCAACCCAGCGCCAAGCTTAGCTTGTTCTTCAAGGGCGTGGTGAAGGCCCTCCAATGACTCGGGAAGAAGTCCCAAAGCAATGGCCGAGGAGTGGCGCCAGATCTGCTGGGGCTCTTCAAAAGGTGCTGATGAAGGTGGCCTTCCATAATCCAGGCCTCAACCTCACCAACGCCCTCAAGTCCTTGCCGCCGGATCTTGATGTGGAGGCGCTCAAGACCCTTGTCGCACCCATTGTGTACAGGGTGAAAGCGAATCAAGAGGGTTGAGGGCGATCGCGTGGATTAGGCCGCCTGCTTTCTCTTTCTCTTGCCGCTCTTTGGTCATGTCATAGGAACAATCCATTAGAGCTGCGGCAAGCTATCTTGTAATATAACTCTATTTTGGGTATCAATTGCTATGTTATTTCCTTTACTTGATTTCTTCCTTTGTATGATTTTGCCCTACGCTTTTAGGGAACTTGTCGGCGCGGGCACACAGGCCATGGCTGAGTGCGGGGCGTCGTGACGCCGGTGGTGCCGCTTCCGACAAGCAACCTTGTCGCAACTAGTCGCAGCTCACCTAAGTTGTTGAGCGGACTCGAAACAAAGTAAGGGCGCAACTAGCTACGAGTTGGTTCCTCTGCGCATGTGTTTTCCATACAAAATACGGTCGTTCGAGGAAGATAACTTAAAAATTTAAAACTGATTGCTCAAACTTTGGCAACTTAGCTTTTCTGTCGTTTGCTTCTCGGTAAGGTGAAACTTCCTCGAGCGACGCTTGGTCCACACCATTATCTTCTCCTTTCCCCCCCGGCAAACTTATGTGCGAGGGAACCTTCCTTTCTTTGAGAAAGAGAAAGAAGAGAAAATAAAGATATGGAGCCTTATGGCTCGTTATCACTTACCAGGGGTAGGTGCTGCACAAAGTGTCGATAACGATGCAAACAGAAGTAAAAGCATGAAATTGACAAGGTGTGCGAAACGCTAAACTTTACTTATGCACGGGTTCATACCGGCTTTGTACAAAGGATTACATGCAACAGGCAAGACTTGTATAAAGGTGGTTGCCGGAACAGGTTCCAAGAACCGCGCCCTCTACGGGTAAAACTTACGAAGATGCTCAATGTTCCAGGAGTTGCTCACCGGAATGCCATCTTCGGTCTCAAAGGCGGACGGCGCCAGCCTAGTGACTCGTTTCACCCGGTAAGGGCCTTCCCACTTCAAGCGTCAACTTGTTGGAATTCTTGGCGGACTGAACTCGCCAAGAACAAGGTCGCCTTCCTCGAGACTTCCGCATTGACTTTGCGGCTATGGTAGCGGCGCAAAGCTTGTCGGTACCGAGCAGCTCGTCGACAAAGAGCGAAGACGATCTTCCTCAAGGAGCAAGCGTCATCTTGTCGCAGCCTGCTCTTGCTCAAGCTCATCATAAGCGAGCACTCGAGGCGATCCGTATACGAAGTTCCGTGGGGAGAACTGCCTCTACTCCATAGACTAGAGCAAAAGGTGTCCGCCGGTGGCTCGATTTGGCGCCGTCCGATCGACCAAAGAACCACCGGTAGCTCCTCAATCCAGCTTTCTTCCGCACTGCGCAGCGCCGAAAGTTCTGGTCTTGAGCCCGCGCAGCACTTCAAGCATTTGCCCTCTCCGTTTGACCGTTGCTTCTCGGATGAGCAACGAAGCGAAAGCGAACCTTGGCGCCAAGATCTTGGACGTCTTGCATGAAGGTGCGGCTTGTGAATTGCGTGCGTTGTCGGTGATGATCCTGTTAGGGATTCTCAAACGGCAAACAATCGACCAAGAACTTGATCACGACCGTGTTGTCACCTTCCTCATCGCTTCCACTTCCGGCCACTTTGTGAACTTGTCGATTGCAACGCATAAGTACTCAAAGCCCCGACAGCTCGTGGAAAGGGGCCGAGGATGTCGAGCCCCGCATCGAAAATGGCCAGGATAAAGGGATCGTCTGGAGAGCTTGAGCCGGGCTGGTGTATCTGCTTGGAATGGAATCGCACGCTTCACACTTGGTTAATTGTGCAGTTGCATCACGGAGGGTCAGTCGGCCAAAAGAAACCTTGCCGGAATGCTTTGCCGGCAAGTGCTCTGGCGCCAATATGGTGACCACATATGCCTCCATGTATCTCTGCCAACAGCCTTTGTCCGTCTTCCCGGTGAATACACTTCAATTTCACACCGTTGAGTCTTCTTCTGTACAGTGTGTTGTCGACAAACTAGTACATACTTGACTGCCGGGCTACTCTTTCCGCTTCTTCTTGTTCTTCGGGAAGTTCTCCTGCTCAAGGAAATGGACAATCTGCTGCGCCCATGCTTTGGAGCTTATGCGGCTCGACAACAAGGACTAAAGGCACATCTGCTGCTGCGGGAACATCAGCTTCCACGGTGAGAACCAGCGGCTCAGCCGAGTTGATCGTTCCCGGCAAGCTTGCCGGAGCAAAACTTGCCGAGCGTCTCGCTTCAACGAAACAAACCACAGGGCTTGTCGGAGCAGATCGCTCCTCGATCAAGCTGGTGTCGATCTTGGGAACTTCTTGGCGGCGGCTTCGGAAGCTCTGCCGGAAAGTAGTCACCAGAGATCAACTTCCTCTTCTTGCTCTGTCCGATTGATGGCGTTACAGACGGCTGAGTCAGCTTGAGCACAAAAATCCCTAGTTCCATTGTGTAACTTAAGTGCGGCGCACTTTGACAAAGCCATCAAGAATGTCGCTCGAGCTCTTGGAATATATTCCATCTCAGAGGTCACAAAGTGCTCTTCCAGCTTCCTCACTTCATCAACATAAGCTTCCATCAACGGACTCGATAATTCTTGTTCACTTGGCGGATGACAAGCTGTGAGTCACCCCACGACAATGAGCTTCTTGATCCCAAGGTCTCTTGCGATCTCGAGACCGGCAAGCAAACCTTCATACTGCAGATTGTTTGTTGCTTGCTCCTTGGGAAAGTGCATCTGGACCACGTACTTGAGGTGCTCTCCGGTGGGTGCAACAAGTAGCACGCTCACACCCGCCTTTTGCAGCGAAGGCACCATCAAAGTACATCAGCCACTCTTTGCTTGCCTCCTTGACGGGATGCTCGTTTCGAATTTCCTCATCCGTGTTGGCGTCCATTCTGCTATGAACTCCGCCAATGCTCTGCTTTGGATAGTTGATGTGCTCTCAAACTTGAGGCCAAAGCTTGATAGTTCCAGTGCCCACTCGACAATCCTGCCTGTTGCCTCTGGATTTTGCAGTATCCTCTTCAGCGGAAAACGAGTGACAAGCTGTGATCTCATGTGCCCGAAGTAATGGCGCAGCTTTCTCGAGGCCATGAGGAGGCCGAAGCAATTTCTGCACACCAGAGTACCTTGACCTAGCCCCTGCAGAAGGGAACCGACAAAGTAAACTGGGCGCTGCACCATTCTTTTCTCGCATCTTCTCATGCGTCTGCAGATCCGTCCTTGTCGGGACCGTAGCTTGCCGGTGAAGCCCCACGCTTGTCAGCCGGATGCACTCGCCATGGTTGCTAGCTCATCATCCGCCTCCCTCTCCGCTACTAACGCAGCACTAACCACTTGATTGGTTGCCGCTATATATAGCAGCAACTTCTCTTGTGGCTTAGGTGCGACAAGTGTTGGAGTGGAGGACATGTATCTCTTCAAGTCCTGCAGCGCAGCCTCTGCTCGAGTCCATTGCATCGGACCTGCCTTTTTCAAAATCTTGAAAAATGGCAGGGCGCGCCAACAGAACCTAGAGATAAACTCGCCGAGAGCAGCTACGCAACCGGCAAGCCTTCGTACATCCTTGACGCGCTTTGGTGCTTCAATCTGCTCAATGGCCTTGATCTTGTCGGGATTGGCTTCAATTCCCTGCTGAGACATGAAGAACCCGAGAAGCTTGCCGGAAGGGACTCCAAACACGCACTTGTCGGGGTTGAGCTTGAGGTTGATCTTGCGCAGATTTGCAAAGGTTTCGTCTAAATCCTGAACCAGGGTCGCCTTGTCCTTGCTTTTGACCACTATGTCATCCATGTAGGCTTCCACATTTCTGTGCATTTGCGGCTCAAAAGCGTCATGGACTACTCTTGCAAACGTTGAACCGACATTCTTTAACCCGAAGGGCATCCGTACAAAACAGTAGGTGCCACATGGGGTGATAAATGCGGTCTTCTCCTCATCCTCTTCTGCCATGAAGATCTGATGATATCCTGAGTATGCATCCATAAATGAAAGCAAATCACATCCGGCCGTGGAGTCAACAATCTGGTCGATGCGCGGCAAGGGAAATGGGTCTTTGGGACAAGCTTTATTGACATCGGTAAAGTCGATACAAAGCCTCCATTTCCCGTTAGCCTTGCGTACGCCTACAGGATTGGCCAACCACGTGGGATGGAGCACTCCTCTGACAAGGCCTGCTGCTTCCAACTTCTTGATTTCTTCTGCGATGAACTCTTGGCGCTCAACTGCTTGCTTCCTGACTTTCTGCTTGTCGGGCCGTGCATGAGGACAAACGGCAAGATGGTGCTCAATTACTTTCCTGGGAACACCGGGGATGTCAGACGGTTGCCACGCAAACAAGAGGAAAGCAACGAGCGCGCCTTCCTATTTAGGGTCGAGAGAGGCACTGATGGTGAAGGTACCACCAGTGCCGTCCTCCTTGGTGGACACCTTCTTGGTCTCTGGTGGAGCTGCCATCGTCTTCTTACACTTGCCGGTGGAGCTCGATGGTGCGTCCTCGACGGTAGCGCAGCACTCCGAAGAGGTGCGCTTGCCGGAGTGGGCAACAGAGCTCTTGCCGGAATTGGTCTTCTTCTTCCCCCCGGGAGCTTCAGCGGCAAGTGGCTTGCAATATGTTGCAGCAGCTGCTTCTCGGTAGATCTTGTCGGCGCAGATGAGAGCATCCTTCTTGTCGCCAGGGACTGAAATGACACTTATCGGGCCCGGCATCTTCAGCATGTTGTAGGCATAGTGAGAGGCCGCCATGAATTTGGCAAGTGCTGGACGGCCAAGTATCCCATTGTAATGCAATGGAAAATCAGCAACGTCAAAAGTGACCCTCTCAGTTCTGAAGTTCAACTCGCTGCCAAATGCCACCGGCAACGTGATCTTTCCCTTCGGCCTGCTCCTTCCCGGATTGATTCCTTGGAAAGTGCCGGTCTCTTCGAGCTCGCCATCAGGGATCTGGAGTTTCTGGGGCACCACGGAGGAGATCAGGTTCAAGCCGGCCCCGCCGTCAACTAACATCTTGGTGACCTTGAGGTTGCGGATAGTTGGTGAAACCAACATCGGCAAGCATTCGACCGCAGTTATGCGATCAGGGTGGTCCTCAATATCAAAGATGATAGGCGTGCTGGACCATTTCAGAGGCTTGCGTGACTTGATGGATGGTTCTGCTGCATTGACCTCCCGCATCCACTGCTTGAGTTGGCGGTGTGAGGTATGCAGAAGCACCGCCCGTCAACGCCACGTGACCTCTCGTGGCTTTCGAACTCCTGCTCATCGGTCTCGTCATCATCCATGTCTTCATCATCGCCGTCATCTTCATCCTTGTCGCGGCTGCGGGAGGTCTGTCTCCTTGCCGCTGCTTGGCTTTCTTCTTGGCGTCCTCCTCGGCCGGGACGTTTCTTGCTAGCTCCTCCGGCACCCTCCTGGGCCTTCTCCTTGTCGCGTCGTTCGTATTCAGCCTTCTGCTGCTCGACAAGCTGCTCGACCTTCTTGCAACTCTGGAGGTCATGGCCCTTGGTGCGGTGGATCTTGCAGTACTGCTTGCCGGAGCCGTCCTGCTTGTCGGTGGCCGCCACAGACTGGCAGTTGGTGCCAGCGGTAACCTCCTTGCCGGAGCTACCAGCCTTGGCTTTCTTGGCGCCACCTCCATTGCCGGACTGCTCAACAACTAGCACATCTCTGCCTTTCTTCTTCCTGTTGCCCCGCCGGCTCTTCTTTGCCGGGGCGGTCTCCTCACCATCGATCCTCCCGCTTCAATATTCTCTCCGGGAGTCTCCTCCCTTCCTTAGCATCGCACACTTGTCGGCCGGGGCATATAGCTCACCGACTTCTCGATCTTGCACATCGCCATCTCCTCCGCATCTCTGCGGTTTCGCACGCTCGATGGAACGCGCTGATCACCACGGCAGGGTGGACATCTCGATGTTGTCTTTGCCGCACGCTGAATCTCTGAATGTA
This sequence comes from Aegilops bicornis, assembly GCA_021605145.1. NCBI lineage: Eukaryota > Viridiplantae > Streptophyta > Magnoliopsida > Poales > Poaceae > Aegilops > Aegilops bicornis. Next base: position 572,653,006 of record CM038675.1, read on the forward strand.
CTTGCGCAGGGCTCTCCTTCCTTCCGGGCGGCAGATGAAGGTCGCTTTCTTGGCCATGGGGCTTGTGGCCGCTTTGTAAAGGCGCCGACAAACTGATGGCATAGATCTGCCCAAGAGGATATGGAGTTGTCCGGCAAGTGCATGAGCCAGATCTCGACATTGGGCTTGAGCACCGCCGGGAAGTAGTTGGCAAGGATCTTGTTGTCGCCCGCAGCCTGCACCGCGATGGTGTAGATGCTGAGGAACTCCGACGGATGCGTCTTGCCGTCGTACTTCTTTGGTACGTCTGGCTTGAAGTTTTTCTTGCTGGGCCACTGGACTTGCCGCAGCTCACGAGTGAACGCAGGGCAACCTACCGCGTACGGCAAGTCGCCTGGTTCCTCTAGCGCATGCATGTCAACAGAGGGCCCAGCGCGCTTGTCGGATTGACGCCGCGCTTCTCTTCGGCGCTCGATGCGAGTTCGAGCGTCTTCTTGTTGTCATTCGTGAAGAAATTGGCGCTGATCGCGACGAGCTCGTGGATCCGATGACGCGGTGGAGTCGCTGTCAAGGTGGATCCGGCGAGTCGGCGATCTTGGCCTTCGGGGTGGAGAGTGCATGGTGGTTGCACCCCCACCGGTCTCTGCCGCCACCGCTCGTGTTTAGCGATCCTGCCGTGGCAGCGATGCACTTTCGGTTGCCGCGGAGCATCGCCGTTGGCGAAGCCGATGAGACTCTGAATGGTGGCCCTCCATTCATCGACCTTGTCGGCCGTTGGAGGGTAATCCAGGAGCAGTTGTGCTCTCGCCAAAGCTTCTGCTGGAGTGGTGGGTGGTAGTGGCAAACGGCGCGAGGAGCGGGATATGCTCGGACTTCTAACTATGTTAAAAGGAGCAGTATCCCGTCTAGGCGACCGTGCCTCGCTCGCGCCAGCATGTTGGCGTGCATGCTGGTCTTGAGCATCCCGAGATCCTCCATCTCGATCTTGGTCCAACGAGCGTATGGCATTGTGAATGCCATGACGCTGCCGGTCCCGCGCCTCCTGAGACGGGCGCGGTGCATGTACGGACGCCGAGGTCTACGCAGCCTTGTCCTTGGACTTGGAAGCACCGTGAGCGCCCCCGTTAGCCGTCCATTCTTCCGCCGGCGTCTACCCCACCACTTGTTTGCGCCGGTGGCGGTGGGTTCGACGCGGATGGAGCTTCTGCCGCCGAAGCCTTCTTCTTCGGTGGCATGTTGATGAAGATGATGAAGATCTAGCTCGCGTGGACGCCGGATCAGGTTCACACAAACTCGACGCCCCCTACCTGGCGCACCAAAGATGTCGGGGCAGGCTGATCTGGCCCACGAACACCTACGGGACTGGAGGACCGAGCCCCTTTCGGTTCGGCGGGGAGCGGAGGTCGCACGAAGAGCAGATCGAGGCGAAGCACGCGAGAGGTTTACCCAGCTTCGGAACTCTCCGGAGAGATAACACTCCTACTGCTGCATGTCTAGGTGTATTATGCGTTCTTGCTCGGAGCGCCTGAGTGCTACAAAGACACACGAAGCTGCTAACGAGACTGAGCGTGGGGAACCGACCAACCCTTTCTACGCTTGCGCATGGGCCTCCTTTTATATGTCAAGGGGTCTCCGGCTGTGGCAACATAGACAAGGGTACAAATGGAAAAGTAGTGGTTGGTACACCTACTTGTACAAAGGTACGATGCACCATACCTAACCCCGACGGCAGGGGACAAAGGCATTAAATGCCCGTCACGCCGCCCTAACAAAGGCAAACAGGACCGTCGGCGCCACCGCTTGCCACGATGGCTATCTTGTCAGCGCCGCTTGCCACCTCGCACCGCTGGCTGCACAGCCTCCCGCCACGCGCGCCTGGAAAGGTCCCAGGGCGACACGTTAGTGGATGCGCTGGAGCATAGGTACAGAGAGGTGGTCTGCCGCAGTTGTTGTCTTGTCGCGCCCGGAAGCTTGTCGCTCACCGGGCCTTCCCGGCAAGCTCCTCTTGCCGGGGCCTTGTCTCCTATGTGCCTTCGGTGGCCTTCCCGGCAAGCTCCTCTTGCCGGGGCCTTGTCTCCTTGGCTTAAATACTTTGTTCTTGAATGGCTCCAAAGGAACCACGGAGGATCTTGGCGGTCACCCGGTAGGCCTTGCCATGAGGGTTGCAATCGCTGCCGTGCACAAGTTCGGGATACTAGGGTACCCCTACTCTAGTACACCGACAGAACGTTGATAGAATTTCTCTTGAGGTTGATTCTTTAAAGCTTAGATCTATTCTTCCTAAGCATAATATCAATGAGTCTCTCAAAGCTATGAGAATTTCCATTGATGAGTGCAAAGAAAGAACCGCTAGGATGCGTGCTTCCAAAGATGCCTTTATTAAAGTGTGTTGTTCTAATTCTTATGATAATCAAGATGAAGATCTGAAAGTTATTGATGCGTCCCCTATTAAATCTTTGTTTTGCAATACGAATCTTGATGAAACTGAATATGATCTTCCTTTACCTAGAAGGCGTTCTAAGAATTCGGAGTTTTTAGATCTTGATGATGAAATTGATAAAAGTGGGATTGAAAGAAAAAAAATCTAGATATTGCTAAACCCACTATATTGGATCTCAAGGAATTTAATTATGAAAATTGCTCTTTAATTGATTGTATTTCCTTGTTGCAAACCGTGCTAAATTCTCCTCATGCTTATAGTCAAAATAAGGCCTTTACCGAACACATTGTTGATGCTTTGATGCAATCTTATGAACAAAAACTTGAGTTGAAAGTTTCTATCCCTAGGAAACTCTATGATGAATGGGAACCTACTATCAAAATTAAAATTATAGATTATGAGTTTCATGCTTTGTGTGATTTGGGTTCTAGTGTCTCCACTATTCCCAAAACTTTATGTGATTTGCTAGATTTCCGTGACTTTGATGATTGCTCTCTAAACTTGCATCTTGCGGATTCCACTATTAAAAAGCCTATGGGAAGAATTAATGATGTTCTTATTGTTGCAAATAGTAATTATGTGCCCGTAGATTTTATCGTTCTTGATATAGATTGCAATCCTTCATGTCCTATTATTCTTGGTAGACCTTTCCTTAGAACGATTGGTGCAATTATTGATATGAAGGAAGGGAATATTAGATTCCAATTTCCATTAAATAAAGGCATGGAACACTTCCCTAGAAATAAAATAAAATTACCATATGAATATATTATGAGAGCCACTTAAGGATTGCCTACCAAAGATGGCAATACCTAGATCTATCCTTGCTTTTATGCCTAGCTAGGGGCGTTAAACGATAGCGCTTGTTGGGAGGCAACCCAATTTAATTTTAATTTTTGTTTTTGCTTCTGTTTAGGAATAAATAATCCATCTATCCTCTGTTTAGATGTGGTTTTATCTTTTAATTAGTGTTTGTGCCAAGTTAAACCTATTGGATCTTCTTGGATGATAGTTATTTGATCTTGCTGTAATTTCCAGAAACTTTGCGCTTAGTGCCCGAATTGTTAAAAATCACCAGAACGTGATAAAATACTGATTCCAATTGCTGCTGATCAATAAACAAAATTTTCAGGTCGTCTAATTTTGGTAGAATTTTTTGAGTTCCAGAAGTTTGCGTTAGTTACAGATTACTACAGACTGTTCTGTTTTGCGTGTGTTGTTTGCTTATTTTGATGAATCTATGGCTAGTAAAATAGTTTATAATCCATAGGGAAGTTGGAATACAGTAGGTTTAACACCAATATAAATAAAGAATGAGTTCATTACAGTACCTTAAAGTAGTCTTTTGTTTTCTTTCTAACGGAGCTCACGAGATTTCTATTGAGTTTTGTGTTGTGAAGTTTTCAAGTTTTGGGTGAATTCTTTTGATGGATTATGGAACAAGGAGTGGCAAGAGCCTAAGCTTGGGGATGCCCATGGCACCCCAAGATAATCCAAGGACACCAAAATTCAAAGCTTGGGGATGCCCTGAAGGCATCCCCTCTTTCGGCCCACTTCCATCGGTAATTTACTTGGAGCTATATTTTATTCACCACATGATAAGTGTTTTGCTTGGAGCGTCTTGTATTATTTGAGTCTTTGCTTGTTAGTTTACCACAATCATCCTTGCTGTACACACCTTTTGAGAGAGCCATACATGAATTGAAATTTGATAGAATACTCTATGTGCTTCACTTATATCTTTTGAGCTTGATAGTTTTTCTCATAGTGCTTCACTTATATCTTTTGAGCGTGATAATTGTTGCTCTAGTGCTTCACTTATATCTTTTGAGCGTGATAATTTTTATTCTAGTGCTTCACTTAGATCTTTCAGAGCATGGTGGTGGATTTGTTTTAAAGAAACTTGATCTCTCATGCTTCACTTAGATTATTTTGAGAGTTGTTAATAGCATGGTAATTTGCTTAATGTTAATATACTTGGTATTCAAGATATGTGAAACTTTCTTTTGAGTGCATTGAATACTAAGATAAGTTTGATGCTTGATAATTGTTTTGAGATATGGAGGTGATAATATCAAAGTCGTGCTAGTTGAGTAGTTGTGAATTTGAGAAATGCATGTGTTGAAGTTAGCAAATCCCGTAGCATGCACGTATGGTTAAAGTTGTGTAATAAATTTGAAACATGAAGTGTACCTGGCTTGTGCATCCTTATGAGGGGCGGTCGGGGACGAGCGATGGTCTTTTCCTACCAATCTATCCCCCTAGGAGTATGCGTGTAGTACTTGATTTTTGATGACTTCTAAATTTTTGCAATAAGTATATGAGTTCTTTTGACTAATGTTGAGTCCATGGATTATACACACTTTTACCTTTCCGCCTTTGCTAGCCTCTTCAAGATGCAGGTGCATTGCCCTTTCTCACCTTGAGAGTTGGTGCAAACTTCACGGTGCATCCAAACCCCGTGATATGATACGCTCTATCACACATAAACCTCCTTATACCTTCCTCAAAACAGCCACCATACCTACCTATCATGGCATTTCCATAGCCATTCCGAGATATATTGCCATGCAACTTTCCTCCGTTCCGTTTATTATGACACGCTCCATCATTGTCATATTGCTAGCATGATCATGTAGTTGACATCGTATTTGTGGCAAAGCCACCATGCATTATTTTTCATACATGTAACTCTTGATTCATTGCACCATCCCGGTACACTGCCGGAGGCATTCATATAGAGTCATACCTTGTTCTAGTTTCGAGTTGTAATCCTTATGTTGTAATCAATAGAAGTGTGATGATCATCATTATTAGAGCATTGCCCAAATAATAAAAGAGAAAGGCCAAAAAGAAAAAAAGAACGGCCCAAAATAAAAATAAAAAAAGGGCAATGCTACGATCTCTTTTTCCACACTTGTGCTTCAAAGTAGCACCTTGTTCTTCATGTAGTGAGTCTCATATATTGTGCTTCAAAGTAGCACCATATTTTTCATATAGTGAGTCTCATAAGTCGTCTTTCTTTACTAGTGGGAATTTTTCGTTATAGAACTTGGCTTGTATATTCCTACGATGGGCTTCCTCAAAATGCTCTAGGTCTTCATGAGCAAGCAAGTTGGGTGCACACCCACTAGTTTTCTTTTGTTGAGCATTCATAGCTCGAGTGCATCCGTTGCATGGCAATCCCTACTCCTCATGTTGACATCAATTGATGGGCATCTCCATAGCCTGTTGATTATCCTCGTCAATGTGAGACTTTCTCCTTTTTTGACTTCTCCACACAATCCCCATCATCATATTCTATTCCACCCATAGTGCTATATCCATGGCTCACGCTCATGTATTGCGTGAAGGTTGAAAAAGTTTGAGATTATTTAAGTATGAAACAATTGCTTGGCTTGTCATCGGGGTATAGAAGTTGGGAACATCTTTGTGTGACGAAAATGAAGCATAGCCTAACTATATGATTTTGTAGGGATGAACTTTCTTTTGCCATGCTATTTTGAAAAGACATGATTACTTTGATTAGTATGCTTGAAGTATTATTATTTTTATGTCAATATGAACTTTTGTCTTGAATCTTTCGGATCTGAATATTCATACCATGATTAAGAAGATTTACATTGAAATTATGCCAAAGTATCACTTCGCATAAAAAATTCTCTTTTTTATCATTTACCTACTCGAGGACGAGCAGGAATTAAGCTTAGATGCCTCGATACGCCTCCAACGTATCTATAAATTTTGATTGCTCCATGCTACTTTATCTATTGTTTTGGACTATAATGGGCTTTATTTTCCACTTTTATATTACTTTTGGGACTAACATATTAACCGGAGGCCCAGCCCAGAATTGCTGTTTTTTGCCCTTTTTTAGTATTTCGAAGAAACAGAATATCAAACGGAGTCCAAACGAAATGAAACCTTCGGAAACGTGATTTTATCACCGAACGTGATCTAGGAGACTTGGACCCTACGCCAAGGAACCAGAGAGGCGGTCACGAGGGTGGGGGCGCCGCCCCCCTAGGTCGCGCCCCCCTGCCTCGTGGGCCCCTCGAAGCTCCACTGACGTACTCTTTCCTCCTATATATACCTACGTACCCCCAAACGATCAGAACAGGAGCCAAAAACCTAATTCCACCACCGTAACTTCCTGTATCCACGAGATCCCATCTTGGGGCCTGTTCCGGAGCTCCGCCGGAGGGGGCATCCACCATAGAGGGCTTCTACATCAACACCATAGCCTCTCCGATGAATTGTGAGTAGTTTACTTCAAACCTTCGGGTCCGTAGCTAGTAGCTAGATGGCTTCTTCTCTCTTTTTGGATCTCAATACAATGTTCTCCCCCTCTCTCGTGGAGATCTATTTGATGTAATCTTCTTTTTGCGGTGTGTTTGTTGAGATCGATGAATTGTGGGTTTATGATCCAGCTTATCTATGAATAATATTTGAATCTTCTCTGAATTCTTTTATGTATGATTAAGTTATCTTTGCAAGTCTCTTCAAATTATCCGCTTGGTTTGGCCAACTAGATTGGTAGTTCTTGCAATGGGAGAAGTGCATGGCTTTGGGTTCAATCTTATGTGTCCTTACCCAAAGGATGTAAAGGGTTGCAAGGCACGTATTGTATTGTTGCCATCGAGGATAACAAGATGGGGTATTTATCATCGCATGAATTTATTCCTCTACATCATGTCATCTTGCTTACATGCTACTCGCTTTTAACTTAATACTCTAGATGCATGCTGGATAGCGGTCGATGAGTGGAGTAATAGTAGTAGATGCAAAATCGTTTCGATCTACTTGCCTCGGACGTGATGCCTATATACATGATCATACCTAGATAACCTTATAACTATGCTCAATTCTGTCAATTGCTCAACAGTAATTTGTTCACCCACCGTAGAATACTTATGCTCTTGAGAGAAGCCACTAGTGAAACCTATGGCCCCCGGGTCTATTCTCATCATATCGATCTCCATCAATTTTATACTTGCTTTGTTTTTTTACTTTGCCTTTTACTTTTCACTTTGCATCATTATACCAAAAATACAAAAAATATTATCTCTATCAGATCTCACTCTCGTAAGTGACCGTGAAGGGATTGACAACCCCTAATCGCGTTGGTTGCAAGTAGCTATCGTTTTGTGCAGGTACGAGGGACTTGTGCGTGGCCTCCTATTGGATTGATACCTTGTGTCGGTGTACGAGAAGAAGGGTACACCTTTTAACTGTGCACGGGAAGTCTGAGCCGCGGGCGCCGCCACACTCAAGCAAGGCAAGGAAGGAGAGCCAAGGTAAGGCCGAAGCTCGAAAGAAGCAGAACGACGCTATGACCAAGACCACAAAGAGCAAAGGGGACGAAGCGGACTCCCCCGGCAAAATCCTTGCCGGGGGCGGTTTTAGCAAACCCGGCAAGGCCCTCGCCGGGGCGGCTCGCCCCACGCCCACGGAGCGGACCACCTTTGAGTCCACTGCCCCCCCATGGGGCAAAGGATTCGGGAGACATCCCCGTGGTGGCATGCAGATCTTTGTGAAGACATCCAAAGATCAGATACATACTACAGAAGATGACGACCCTTGGCGGGATCCTCGCCAAGGAGGACCACAAGGCCCCGGCAAGAGCCTTGCTGTGGATGGCAGCGAGCACCGCTGGCAAGACCCTTGCCGGGCGCCCGGCAAGGCCCTTGTCGGGCTGCGGCAAGGCCCCTGCCAAGGACACCCGTAGGGCCACCATCAGGGCCCATGCCAGTCGAGCCTCCACCATGCAGCTACCGACACAACCAGTTGGGCAGGCACCTGCGTGGCGGCAAGCGAACCTTCGTGGAGACCCACCACTGCGCCACCTCAGCTGCCTGCCTGCCTACATGGCACCACAGCACCGGCCGCTGCGCGGTCAACACGAAGGGAGCGGCGACGGACGAGACTGGCTCTCCCGCCCCGATAAAGCAAGGACACCTAAGCAAGACGCATTTACGGCACCTTGTCATGTAATGCGAGGGATAGACTCAGATGATCAGATTCCTTTCCACCTCCCTGTGCCATCGTGGCAACCCCTTTTCCCTATAAAAGGAGGCCCAAGGCGACCAGGAGGAGGATTCGGCTTTTTGGAGCTCTCCACGCCCCATAGCTAGCTCAAGAACGCAAATAAGCTAACCACCAAAGCAGGAGTAGGGTTTTACGCACTTCGCGGCCCGAACCTGGATAAAGAACCCGTGTGCTATCTGTTTGATCTGCTCTTCTCACGACCCCGCGCCCCGCAACCGTAGTAGGGATTCTTGTGATCCCATAGGTGTCGTCTCCGTATCGACACCTTGGTTCTCAAAAACTAAGGGAAATACTTACGCTACTGTGCTGCATCATCCTCTCCTCTTCGGGGAAAACCAATGCAAGCTCAAGACGTAGCAAGGCTTACCGGCTTATGCTGGATCAAAATGCATTGCACGAAGTCCTGAAAAGGAGACACCGATCTCGCCTGCCTCCGGTTTATGACGCTAGGAACCTCTTTAATACCCCAGGAGCGGGGACCAGTAATCCGCCGGTAGCAAACTGGGCGGAGGCGCCAGGAGCAGGGGGCGGTTCAGCCCCGTTTGACGGATCCGCCTCGTCAGAACAACATTGTGATGCAGCCTGTCCCAATGCCGCCGGGCCATTACTCTACTCCGATGGACAATCTTGTTGCTGCCGCTTCACGACTGGAGGCTATCCCAATTGAAGGCGATTCTCCAGTGGCGGTCGAGACGCGTCGGGTTAAGGAGCTTCTTCGGACAACCTAGGTTCAACAGGAGGCTTATTCATACAGTCGTGATCGAATTCATTCCAACCCCCGTCCAAGCCGGAGTTACAGCAGGCGTATGGATGAACCGGCCGTGTCAAGCAATGGGCGGAACCGTGAACCGCCCCGTGGCAACAACCCGGCAGGTGGAGCTGGTGATGCTCAGGAGGTGGTGGACCGGGCTCGGGCATGCAGGGAGGCCGAGTTAGCGGCACAGCACGAGGCCCGTCAGCTTACTCCGGTTCGTCAAACCACGTCGGTAGAGCCAGGAGTTACCTCTAGTTCTTTGGGGGTGCCGTGTCTCGTCCCAGCATTGCGCAACGTGCGCCTGCCCCAAGGATTTCAAAGGCCCGCGTAAGGTGCCGAATTACACTGCCGATTTATCCCCCGAGACATGGGTTGAAAGCTACCAGATGGCCTTGAGATGCTGGATGTGGATGATGCGGCATGTGCAAAGTATTTTACCATGATGATGGAAGGGACGGCACTTACTTGGCTAAAGAGTTTACCGGCGAATTCTATCAGGTCGTGGGCCGAGTTGAGAACCCGGTTTATCCAGAATTTCAAAGATACATGCAAGCAGCCCATGTCAATTGTGGACTTAGCTGCCTGTGTCCAGGAGGAAGGAGAGTCAACAACCCGATGGGTGCGCCGGGTCTCCGAAATTTTGCATTCATCGGACCGCATCAACGCTGATACCGCAGTTTTAACATTGGAAGGCAATTGCTGGTTTGAACCCCTGAAGTTGAAGTTGGGATGGCTCAAACGTCATTGTAACGACATGGGAACCCTCATGGCTGCTCTGGTGAAGTATGCTGATTTTGATAGTACCAAGGATCCCGAGTCTGACGATGATAAGACAGGGAAGGGAAAAAGAAGCGGCAACGCCAAGGGGCAGCACCACAACTCGACGGGTCATGGAAATGGCGGCAAACGTAAAGCGGACCACGGTTTGGACTTCATGGCTAATACCAGCATGCAGGACAAGGGTCAACGGCGCAAGGGCAAACCGCCCCAGCGCGGTGGAGCACCTAGTCCTAACCCGGACCGACTGTCTTACCTATTGAACCAGCCCTGCCCAAAACATGGGACGAAGGAGATGCCGTCCACACACCTCTGGAAGGAGTGCTACATCATGCAAGAGTTCAAAAATTCTAATTCTTTCCGGTATGATCATGAACCAGGTGGCGGTTCAGGCCCTGGATCTCATGGGTCGGGTTATGGTGGAGGCAGCTCCGGTTCAGGCTTCCATGGTAACCAGGGAGGACATAACAATCAAGGTAATCAGGGCAACCAAGGTGGCTACAATCATCAGGGCAACCAGCAAAGAAGAGCAGCCAAAGTTACCAGAGCAACCCGAAGCAGTTAAATAGTGGGCAATATCATGTTTTCACCACCAGTTTAGACAAGCGTGACCAAAAGATTCATAAGAGGGCAGTGAACTCTGTTGAACCGGCGGTGCCCCGTTATTTGCGCTGGTCTGAGCAGCCGATTGTGTGGAGTAGGGAAGATCATCCGCCCCGGGTTGACAATCCGGGTCATCTGGTACTAGTGGTGGCACCTCAGGTGGGAGGTTATAAGTTCACCAAGGTACTCATGGATGGAGGGAGCAGTATCAATATCCTTTATTATGAAACTTTCCGTCACATGGGGTTAACAGATAAAAATATTAAACCGTCCAATACGGTGTTCCATGGTGTGGTGCCTGGTAAATCAGCGTATCATGTTGGTAAGATAGCTCTGGAGGTGGCTTTCGGAGATGAGCATGACTCGAGATCAGAAACTTTGACCTTTGAAGTGGTGAAAATCAGAAGTCCGTATCATGCCCTGTTCGGACGACCGACTTATGCTAAATTTATGGCACGGCCTTGCTATGTTTATCTGCAGCTCAAGATGCCGGGTCACAAGGGAACTATAACTATGCATGGGAGCCGCAAGATTACTCTGGAATGTGAAGAAGGTGATGCGGCTTATGCCGAGTCGGTTTGTGCCACAGAAGAGTTGAAGTTTTACAAAGACAATGTCGATCCAGCAGATATGACTCCGTTGAAGAAACCAACTACAGAGCATGATCCGGCCCTGAAGTTTAAATCGGCTGATGAGACTAAGCTTGTTGACTTCGTGCCTGGCGATTCGTCCAAGCAGTTTAGCATCAGCGCTAATTTGGATTTAAAATAGGAAAGCGCGCTCATCGAGTTCATCCGTGAGAATCGAGACATCTTTGCATGGAAGCCTTCTGACATGCCAGGTGTACCGATAGAACTCGCTGAGCACACTCTCAATGTTGATCCCAAGTATAAACCGGTCAAGAAGTTTCTCCACCGGTTCAGTGAGGAAAGACGCAAGGCCATTGGAGAGGAAGTAGCCAGGTTCTTGGCGGCTGGATTTATCGTTGAAGTATTCCACCCTGAGTGGTTGGCTAATCCGGTGCTGGGCCTTAAGAAGAACGGCACTTGGCGTATGTGTGTGTATTACACGGATCTCAACAAAGCTTGTCCAGCAGATCCTTTTGCCCTCCCCCGTATTGATCAAATTATTGATGCTACGGCGGGTTGCGAGCGTTTGAGCTTTTTGGATGCATATTCTGGTTATCATCAGATCAAGATGGCGGTTAAGGACCAGGAGAAAACAGCTTTCATAGCTCCCTTTGGAGCCTTCTGCTATGTATCCATGCCCTTTTGGCTCAAGAGTGCCCATGCGACTTATCAACGATGTGTGCAGAATTGCCTTCATAAAAAAATCGGCCGTAATGTTCACGCCTATGTGGATGATATTGTGGTGAAATAAAGGAAGAAGGAAACATTGATTGATGATTTGATGGAAACCTTTGATAACCTGCGGGTTTACAAGATGATGCTTAATCCAGCCAAGTGCATTTTTTGTGTACCGGCAGGCAAGCTCTTGGGCTTTTTGGTGTCTAACAGGGGCATTGAAGCTAATCCGGAAAAGATCAAGGCCATCGCCTCCTTGGCTAAACCGAAGTGTATACGTTCAACGCTTGACAGGCCGGATTGCCGCATTGAGCCGGTTTATCAGCCGCATTGGCGAGAAGGCCATTCCTTTGTGTCAGATGCTGAAGAAAACGGATAACTTCGTCTGGAGCTCTACCGCAGATGAAGCATTTGAGGATTCAAAGCGGCAGCTGGCTAACCCGCCGGTTCTTGCTGCTCCGGTTGACAAAGAGCCATTGTTGCTATATGTGGCGGCTAATGCTTGAGCAGTCAGTGTGGCTATTGTGGTGGAGCGCAAGGAGGCAGGAAAGGAATATCCGGTTCAACGTCCGGTTTATTATATCAGTGAGGTGCTCATTGAGTCCAAGCGAGGTACCAGACCGCAAAAGTTGGTATATGGAGTTTTCATGGCAAGCTGGAAGCTTAAGCAATATTTCCAAGGCCATCCTATCACAGTGGTCAGTTCTGCTCCTTTAGGAGATATAATCCAGAACAGAGAAGCAACTGGCCGGATTGCCAAGTGGGCTATCGAGCTTGGACCTCACGGGTTGAATATATACCCCGAACGGCGACAAAATCTCAAGCACTTGTGGATTTCATCAACGATTGGACAGAACTACAAGCGCCTGAAGAGAAGCCGGATCACACTTATTGGACTATTCATTTTGATGGGGTGGACTATTCATTTTGATGGGTCCAGGCAATTGGAGGGCTCGGGGGCTGGAGTCGTATTAACTACCCCACGAGGTGACAAGTTTTGTTATGTTCTCCATTTAATGTTCCCTTGCACTAACAATGCAGCTGAGCATGAGGCTTTACTCCATGGTCTTTGGATGGCTAAGGAGATGAACCTAAGCTGAGTTAAGTGCTTCGGTGACTCGGACCTGGTAGCTCAACAGGTGTCTGGCACTTGGGATTCCAAGGACCCACTCATGGCAGCATATCGTCGTGAGGTGGATGTTTTTGCAGGTCACTTTAAAGGTTATCAGGTGGATCATGTGGACCGGCGGAAGAACGAAGCGGCGGACGCTTTAAGCCGCCTGGGTTCTCAACGTAAACCGGTTCCGCCTAATGTCTTCTTGGATGTTCTGCATAACCCGTCCGTCAAGCTCCATGATGAGAGGATTTGGCTATTCCTAATCCGGAAGCTCAGTTGGTGGCGGCGCTTCATGTTATCCCGGATTGGACGGTTCCCTATCTAGCATACATGAACCGGGGCGAGTTACCAGAAGATGAGACTTTGGCTAGGCAGATAATCCGGCGGTCCAAGTCTATGACTATTATCAACGGAGAGTTGCATCATTGTAGTGTGACAGGGGCATTTCAACACTGTGTATCTCCTGAAGAAGGCTGTGAAATTTTGCGTGAGATCCACGAAGGAGATTGTGGTCACCATGCCGGTTCAAAGTCTTTGGTGGCTAAGGCGTTTCGTCACAGTTTCTATTGGCTAACAGCTCATGCTGATGCTGAGGATTTGGTCAGAAGATGTGATGGCTTCCAGAAGTTCTCAAGACGCGCTCATGTGCCGGCTCAAGAATTGAGGATGATTCCAATCACTTGGCTGTTTGCGACTTGGGGGCTGGATATGGTTGGGCCTTTCAAGAGGTCCAAGGACAAGCAGACCCACCTTTTGGTGGCGGTTGATAAGTTCACAAAATGGGTGGAGGCAGAGCCTGTTAGCAAGTGTGACGCGGCCACGGCGGTTCAGTTCATCAAAAAGGTGATCTTCCGGTTTGGCTTTCCACATAGCATTATCACCGACAATGGTACCAATCCGTCAAAGGGTGCCATGAAGGAGTTCTGTCAACGTGAGCACATCCGGCTTGACGTATCATCAATGGCTCACCCACAGTCCAATGGTCAAGCGGAGAGGGCCAACCAAGAGATTTTGAGAGGCATTAAACCCCGGCTTATGGTTCCTTTGCAACGGACGCTGGGTTGTTGGATTGAGGAGCTACCTTCTGTATTATGGAGCATCAACACCACACCCAACAGATCGACAGGATACACGCCGTTCTTCATGGTTTATGGAGCGGAGGCGGTTCTTCCTAGTGACATATGTCATGACTCGCCTCGTGTAGCAGCATATGTTGAAGCTGACAACGAGAAGGCACGGCAAGAAGCTCTTGACCTGTTAGATGAGGAGCGTGAGATAGCGGCAGCCCTTTCGGTGATTTATCAGCAAGATCTGTGTTGCTATCATAGCCGCCGGGTTAGAACCAGAACCTTTCAAGAAGGAGATTTGGTGCTTCGGCTCATCCAGGATCAGACGGATATGCACAAGTTATCCCCCCCTTGGGAAGGACCCTTTGTGGTCAGCAAGAATCTACACAATGGGTCGTACTACCTAATCGATGTTCGAGAGCGCAAAGACTCACGTAAATCGGAGGAGGAGACCAACCGGTCGTGGAATATTGCTCACCTTCGGCCCTACTATACTTGAGCTATAGGCTCTGCTTATGTACATATTATGACAATGTATATATTATGATCAATAAAATAAACCGGAACCTCAGCTAAAGCGGGTATCCGTTGTTTTTCTTCCATCATGTGTGGTTACATGGAGCTTCTATTTCTAAAACGGCGTCCGATTTACCCCTTGATTTAGCTTTTCAAAGCTTTATATCACATCACTTGGGGGCTTGGTCGTATCAGAACCATTGCTACACCTCTTGATCGGCGCAATGCCACAACATCACTTGGGGGCTTGGTCGTATCCGAACCAGTCACACCTCTTGATCGGCTCAATGCCAAAACCGGGGCCAAAGAGAGCTGTAAAACAACAACTCAAACATAGGCACCCACTGAGCACTGCTCAAAATGTTACTTGGGGATTCTTTGCTATCGCAATGAACTTAGAATCAATGCTTGTAATTGGGCTATCAAGCCATGGCTTGGAAGCCTGGTGTATACACCTAAATCCCGGGTTAACTCGCCTCTTTAAGTAAGTCACGCCTGTGTAAACCTGGTATGACCCTTCGAACTTTGACAAGTTACTCTAAAATACAGACCCTGAACTTGTCAAGTTAAAACTGTGATTGGTTAAGGATTGCGGACCATCTTAAAAGGCTTTGCAAAAATGGTTTAACTCAGTGGCCTAGCAGCCCATGAAAAGCCTCAAATTTGGGGCCTGGCAGCCCGTGAAAAGCCTCGACCACAATGGTTTTATTTGCCCTTGGTTGAGTTTTGCTCTTTTTTTGATAAGATTTATGTTGTTTTTTAAACCAGCGTTATTGACCTGGAGAGACAGACAATAATAAATTGGCAGTACACGATCAAATCATATTCCGGAGACTATCAGCCCGGACTGGTTTTGAATCGAAATCTCAGTACGGAGTAAACCGGCGTTTATCATAACCCAGAACGGTTTATATTATAAACCGGCCTTATATCAACAGGAGTTGTTTCTCCTCCAAGAGTTGGGTTATAAACCCCGCTACAAGGTTGGTCAGCCAACATCATGCCTAAAGGTTGCAGGTATTATATGTTTCCAAATTTGGTTATATTTCGCAACCTAGGTTGTAGTCCTTGGTCATATATATATAGGTATCATGACCCGCCCGGCGGTAAACCGCCAGGGCGCTTTGAGCTTTTTATCTGCAGGAACAACTTCAATAAATGGCTATGGATTATGAATATCATATCTTAAACATGTCGAATTAAGCAAGCATCGATTCGCAGATAAATATGCACGAAGGCATACCGACATAAAGTATTTTAACTAGCCTATTACAAGGCGTTCAAAGGCCCAAAAGGATAATTGTTTTTCAAATACATGTCGCATCATGTAGAAGACTAAACCGCATCCGGTTCATAATTGGTCCCAGCTTGGCACCACGGTTATGCGGAACATCTCGCGCCCGGTTCAGCTTCCTCTTCTCTACCCAAAGGGTTGAAATCAACAAATACCGATCGATCCCAGTTAGGGCTTGGAATACAGCTTCATCACTTATCAGCGTGGATGGTTCAACGTCAGGGGCATAAGTGTGCTTATAGATTGGCGGGATAAGATTTTGGGCTTCGGGAATTGGTGCAGCAACCCGCTTGTTCTTGTCATCATAGCTGGCTTGATAGTATGACAGGTCCGCTTCTTCAACCAGTACTTCCCGGTTTATGATCCGGAGATCATCTTCGCCAAATTCTGTTCCGTCTTCCTTCAAACTGGGATAACCTTGGGCCGCTTCAACTGGATCAAAATTAGGTACCCATGCCTTTGCCCGGGTCAGTGCGGCCAAAGAGCCCGTTCTAGCAGCAGAATTTTAGTTCGTCTACCCGGGCAGGAAGCATAGATAACCTCTGTAGAATATCCTTGATCAAGGTGGGAGGCGGATTATTGTGTGAAGCAGTGTAGATGATCCGCTGCGCACCGATATACAGCTGCTCTATCAAAGTATAGGCCGCCTTCAGTTTCTTCTGAACATCAGACCCCAAGTGGCTAATACAAGTTCCTGTATCATCACAAGGATTAGTAAACCGGCAAATACATGCATGGATATATGGAAAGCCTAAGTCAAAGAGCTTACCGAACACAGCGACGGTCATGGCATGCACCTGCCGCTTCACGTTGGTCAGCTCATCAACCACCGGTTTCAGAGCGTCTTCTGCTTTCTCAGTCCTTTTGGTCAAATCGGATTTTTCACTCTCCCAATCCGGCCGCTCTTTGTTGAAGCCTTCTTTCAATTTTTCCATAGCGCTTAGAGCGCTGGTCAATTCTTCCTTCGCCTTGGAGGTTTCAGCTTGTTGCGATTTAAAGTTCACCTGCGGGTTAGCGGTTTGGCTCTCTTTCTTGCTCAGCTCGGCCTGCATAGAGACAGTTATATGATGAGGTGACAGTACATACTTGAAGTACCAAGCACATAACAAGTTATGCCCTCGGTACTTGGGGGCTAATGCATATTTGCTCTTCATCATACATGTTCTACAACGTCCCAAGCATAATACAAGTATTCAACTTGGCACTTGGGGGCTAATGGGTATTTGCTCAAGGAATGCTGATACGGAAGTTTCTTCTAAAAAGTCCCGGTTCATCTTTATAAAGTTAAACTGGTACTTGGGGGCTACTTCAGTGAAGTTCAGATGCATTTTTGCAAAGCGTAAACATTTTACTAAGTCCCGGTTTAGATTGATATCTTAAACCGTCACTTCGGGGCTACTAGAGTTCATAAGCTGCAATTAAAAAATAAGGGGGCAACACTTATGAAATTACCTCATATCGTTCCTTCATCATATTTACCAAGCCGGCTTCATAGTCACGACTGGTATATAGACGGTTCTGATAGCCGGAATGAAGGTCTTGAGCATTCAGATGGGTGTAAGTGGACAGATCGGCATTCCATTTGCCTTTGCCAATTGCAGAAAATTCCTCTTTGGCGGAATGCTTCGACAAAGCGACAGGATTTCTTGGATCAGTATGGCCAATGCCAGTAATCAGAACATCATCATCCTTCTCCTCAGCAGCTCGTACTGGAGTTGCCGGTTTGTCAGTATCCTTTGCTGGACTTGCCAGTTTGTCAGTCCGGATAGGACTGGTCGGCTGGTCGGCATGGCCTGTGGTGTCAACTTCTACCTGATCAGCGGTAAAGTCATGATCCTGAGGCGGTGGATCATTCAGCATGTCATCAACGTTGGTTTCTTCAGGATCAGGAGTTTTCTCCGGGTCAACACCCGTGTCCTCCTCTGTCGATTTATTCAGGCGAGCCTTCTTGCTTGGTCTGGGCTTAGCACTGAGAAAGTAAAACATGAGGGTCAGTATAGCGTATAAAACACATGTCAAGGATAAAGCAAGTGAATAACTTACCCAATAACCGTTTTGAGGGGTGGAAGTTTGGTGGCTGACAACTCGCCATAGGATGAATGAGAAGTGCCCCGATAATTTGAATCAGTCGGATTAAAGAGGTTGACGAAAACAACCCGCTTTGGGACGTGAAGTGTCAAGGGAATAAGAGACCTCTGATCGGCGTTTCCGAACTGGACTGTTCGGTAAACCGGCAGAGGTATCTACCTGGCCACTATGCCGGGTTGTGCGGCGAGCCTCGTGCTGTTGTGTCTTAACAAGAAAGTTCAGATCCAAGTAAGCAAGAGGATGGGAAAATTTAACTTTCCAGTTTTCTCGACGGTTTTTAGTGATGGCAAAGGGTTTGAATCGGAGGAAAGAACGATTACCTCTATAGCATCAGCGTGACTGACTTCAGCGTCGTCCTAACAATAATCATCATCAATAAGGCGTATGAAAAATGAATCAAGTGAGTCAAGTTCTACCTCTAGTTC
Source organism: Aegilops bicornis (assembly GCA_021605145.1). Lineage (NCBI taxonomy): Eukaryota > Viridiplantae > Streptophyta > Magnoliopsida > Poales > Poaceae > Aegilops > Aegilops bicornis. The sequence continues at coordinate 572,671,418 of CM038675.1, forward strand.
CGGATTACCCACATCATCATCAACTGGTGGATCAGAAGATGCAGTGGTCCTTCTCTTGGCAGATTTTTTCACTACTTTGGTTTTTTGATGGGTTGGCTTCACCGGTTTGTCTTGTGGGGGTTTCTTGTTCCAGAACGGATCATCGCCCTGTCAAAAAATCATCACATTTTCAGAGAATATTTGGACTGAAGAAATTTCAGATAAACATATTATATGATTCATACAGCTGGTGGTTTGTTGATGGCGCAGAAAGGGAGTAGTCCGGTTTGAGCACACACTGCCTCCGGTTTGTTCAACATCTTTTTTACAGCTTCAGTGACTTCATCATCTGTAAGCTGAATGTCAATGTGCCGCTGAACGTCCTTCAAATTCCCTGTATACTCACACATCAAACCGGGGCGCCGGCTTAAGGGCAAGACGCTCCAGGTTATCCAGCAGCGCGCAAAATCAACTCCTGTCAAACCGTTTGCCATAAAGGCCCTAAGCTTTGATAGTTGAGGAGCATATTTGATTCTCTCTTTAGCAGTCAGCCTCTGAGGAAGAGGGTGTGTGTTGCTCAGGCGTTCAGGACGGTAACCCGGCAGGGGGTTTTCATCAGCTGGAGAAGTATCCTTGCAATAAAACCAGGTCTGGTTCCATTCTTTGGGGTGACTGTGGAGATTGGCGTGAGGAAAGGTGACTTCTTTTCTTTTCTGAACCGCCATTCCACCCAGTTCTGTGTTGGGTCCGTCTTTGAATTCTGTGCGACGGTTTAGGTGAAAGAAATCCCTGAATAGTTCTACTGTAGGTTCCTCTTGAAGGTAAACCTCACAAAAAACTTGGAAGTGGCAGATGTTGGTTACAGAATTAGGACCGATGTCCTGTGGGCGCAGTTGAAAGCTAGCCAGTACATCCCGGAATTTTTTTGAACCGGGAGGGTTCAAACCCCGGCCTAAGTGATCAGCAAATACAATAACTTCTCCGTCCTTGGGAGTAGGAGAACATTCCGGGCCAGGGACCCTCTAGTGAATGACATCTTTCTTGGTTAAAGTGCCCGTTTTTACAAGGTTGTTTAACTGTTCTTCATTCACTCGAGAAGGGACCCAATTGCATTCATACACTTGCTTGGCCATGGCAATGAATGATCTACAACATGATAATTACCGGTTTAATATTTACAGTGGACAACTATGCGGTGGTACAAGGATGTAAGCATGTTGCTAAACCGGAGTTGGTTAATCATAAACCGGAATTTACTAAATGAAGGCTATAAGTTGAAGCACATTGGCGGTTCAACAAGGGGACTAATGGTATATACCGGGTCATCATTTTATCGAAAATTTAAACCGCCTAGTCTGACTGAAGATACAAGTCTACAAATGTACAAGTGAAGGAAAACATATTTCACAAGTTGGTATTACAATTTTGGATCTGCTGCATATCAGAAAAGGAAAATATATTCAGATCTAAGAAGTAGTACCGAAACAGTGGATGTAGGTTCAGATGGGATCTTCTATTTTAACGAGGTGCATTAGATGGAAAAGAAGGGCTGCGGCTATCATTGAACATGATGCATATCAAGGTTTGGATCAAAAAATTATTATACAAGCAAATGAACACCGACGAACACCAAAGAACACCGAAACCCTAGAACAGATCTATGGTGGAAGAACGGAGAACATACCAGTACTGATGAGAGAGCGGAGAAGCACCGCAGTTCTTCGGTGCGTTCAGGGTGATGCAGCGGCCGGAGTTGAAGCAGAGGCGACGATCGACGGTGGCGGCGGAGCTCCAGAGGTTGAGCAGCGCGAGGAAGACGATGACGCAAAGAGGCACGAGGGGGAAAAGTGAAAATGACCCCTCGACCCTATTTATAAAGGCAAGGGATAAGTGTCAGGCGCGAAAATCAAGGAGCCAGAAATTTGGAAATAAGGCGGAGCTGTCGCCTCGATTGTCGGAGGCCCATTAATGAAGATGGGTTATACACAGTTTTTAATAACAGATGATGTCACAACGGTTTACCACGGTCAGGGACACGCGGTTTACAAAATTATGAGAAGATGTTGAAGACCAAGTTTTATTAGGTACTGAGGATTGACATGAACCTATTCAAATCAAACTGGGGCCTAATGTTGGGGATATTACTACTGGGCATAAACCGGCCAGGAGAGGCCGGGTTAACTTCATCAGTAGTTATCATATCTAAAGCCCATGAAGACAGACGAAGATGCTTCAAGAAGGCCCAGGGCCCAAAGCCGGTTTAAGGCATGTAGACATAAACCGGTATTGATAATGTAACTTGTACTATAAGGTAGAAAGAACGGAGACCGAGCCGGCCATGTTTATGAGCCGGCCTCGGGACTCTATAAACCGACGGGCGTCAACCCATGTATATAAGGGGACGACCCGGCGGCGGTTCAGGACAACAGACAACAACTCGAGACTCATGCAAAGCGTATTCCCTCCCTGGTCATCGAAACCCCATCAATTCCATCGCAACTAGACGTAGGCTTTTACCTTCATCGTGAGGGTCCGAACTAGTATAAAACTCTCTTGCGTCCCTTGTCTGCTTTCCCCTTTAAGCTAACCCGTTGCGATGGCTCCACGACTAAGTCCTTTCATGAGGACATCTGCTGTGACAAAACCACAACAGGAAGTGTAGGCACGTTCTGATGGCTCTCTCCACGAATGAAGAGTGGGTGGAGGGGTATAAAAAGCCTCCACACAAAATCTAACCGTTACACACAATTTACCAAACTCGGTGGGACCGAATCATGAAACTCGATCAGATCGATTTAGTTCAAAATGTGAACGTTAGGATTTTCGGTGGGACCGACATGTCAACTCGGTGGGACCGATTTCATTAGGGATAGGGCATAACGTAATCTCGGAGAGACCGATCACATAAACTCGGTAGGACCGATTTCTGTAATAGGCAAACAGAGAGTTGGTCAGGCAAACTCGGTGGGACCGAATCGCTCATTTCGGTGACACCAAAACGTTATGGAGGGGAAACAGAGAGTTTGCATTGCGAACTCGGTGGAACCGATCGCTCATCTTGGTTGGACCGAAACGTTACGAAGGGAAACAGAGAGTTTGCAATCCCATCTCGGTGAGACCGAGGTCCCTATCGGTGAGACCGAAGTGACTAGGATTTCTGGCAGTGGCTATGTCAAGTGAACTCGTGTGACGCCCGGATATTTAAGCTACAGTAAACCTCTGCTAACGATGCCATGTCACCTCGATTACTTTTGCTAATCTCGCGTTAGTTCGAAACCGTTTCGAATTCAAATTCAAAATCAAGCAAACAATAAAAGTTTTCTAATGTTAAAACTAAAATGTTCGGAGTGAGCCAAATAATGCATAGGTAATTTTGGTGGAGAAACCACACTTTTATAAAGTGTTTAAATACTCTAAAATGAATAAAACAGTAGCAAATACAATTATTTAAATGCTTTAAAAATGATAAACATTTTCAAAACTAAATTGTTATAAGTATTAAACTATTGTGGCAGTGGCATAATTTGTAAAATCTATTTAGGTGCCACTTTGGTAATTTACTAAAACTAAAATAAAAGGAAACTAAAAGAAAGCAAAAATAGCAAATAAAAATAAGAAAAGAGAAAGACAAACAAATTAAAAATAAAAGGAAAGAACCCCGCTTCCCCACTGGTCTCGACCTAGCCTCGAAGTCGGCCACCCCACCAGCCGGCCCAACTCGGCAAAGGCCAACCGGCCAGCCCACCCCCGCTCCCTTATCCTCCCACCTACCGAAACCCTAGCGACACCCCACTCTTCCCCACGATCCCCCCCACTCGCTCCCCCTCGTCTCTCTCCCCTTCCCCGTGCTCGATCGGGCGCGACAAGCCGACCCCACTGCCCAGCGCCACCACGTCTGAGTCCCCCCATCGCCGTCTTCGTCGAGCCCAAGAACCAGATCGAGGAAGTGCGGATCAACGCCATCGCTACCGATCCCCTCCATCGCACTGCCAAGGCGTCCTCGCCACCTCGACCCGCTGCTCCGACCCGTCCCTAGCCTCCCCGACCTTGCCATCGAGCTCGCAGTGAGCTTCTCCTCCATTTTCCCCTGTTTTCCCCTTTGTTCCATCGTCATATCATCGTCCCCGCGAGCTTGGTCGCCATGGCTGAAGCTTCGCATCCGCGAGCGCCCGCGTAGGCCTACCACCTATAGCCACACCCCTGCATCTGCCTGCACGAGCCTCGTGCGCGCCCGACAAGCGCCGCACGCGCGCCCGCGCCGCGTGCCGTAGCCGCCGCCCCCGTTCCCCTGTTGTACGTCGCCGCTCGCCCGTGGCACGTATCTGACCCACATCCCGCCCGCTTTGTCTCTGCTGGCGGACGGCCTCCCCTTGCTGCCCGCACTCGCGCACCACCCTCTCCGTCGACGCCCGTCTCCGGCCGCTCCGGACGCCACGACCAGCGTCTCCCTGGCCGGTGTTGTGGCCGCCCGGCGCCCTTCTTGCCAGTCATGGGCTCCGCCATGCCTAAGCGCCCTGCGACCCCTAAGAGCGCCCATGCGCCCGCTAACCCGCATCGGCCCCTCTGGGCCAATGACAAACATGGCCCACACCCCTGAGAACGATTAAAAAATGATGAATTAAAATAAATAATATTAATTAATTAATTAAAGAGTTAATTAACCTAATTAATTTTGATTAATTAAACTAATTAATTAGGATTAGTTAGTCTAGTCAATGACGAACAGGACCCACACGTCAGTTGACCAGTCAACGCCTCTATTGACTGCTGACATCATGATGACGTCAGCAAACACTATTCTGGATAATGTTGAATTAAATAAATTCTAAAAATGATTTAAAACTTTAGAAAATCATATAAAATAAACCGTAGCTCAGATGAAAATACTTTCTACATGAAAGTTGCTCAGAGCGACGAGACGAATCAGGATACACAGCCCGTTCATCCGCCACACATCCCTAGCATAGAAAACATGCAACTTTCCCTCTCCGGTTCATCTATCTGAAAATGCAAAACGCCGGGAATACTTTCCCGGATGTTTCCCCCCTTCGCTGGTACCACCTCCTACCGCGTTAGGGCACACCTAGCACTATGCATTGTCATGTCTTCCATCGTCATGCTTATGGTTGCATTATATTTATTGTTTCTTCCCCCTCTTCTCTCGTTAGACACCGAGGCCGACGCCGCTGCTGGTGCCCCGATCGACTACGTTGTTGACGACCCCTACTTGCCAGAGCAATCAGGCAAGCCCCCCCTTTGATCAACATTTATCGCCTATTCCCTCTCTCTACTGCTTGCATTAGAGTAGTGTAGCATGTTACTGCTTTCGGTTAATCCTATTCTGCTGCATAGCCTGTCATTGTTGCTACAGTTGTTACCCTTACCTGCTATCCTAATGCTTAGTATAGGATGCTAGTGTTCCATCAGTGGCCCTACACTCTTGTCCGTCCGCCATGCTATACTACTGGGCCGTGATCACTTTGGGAGGTGATCACGGGCATATGCTATATACTTTATACTTTTACATTACTTATGATACTGTTCGGAGATGGGGGCTGAAGGGGCAGGTGGCTCCAGCCCGGTAGAGGTGGGCCTGGTTCCAGATGGCCCCCGACTGTTACTTTGTGGCGGAGCGACAAGGCAGGTTGAGACGACCTAGGAGAGAGGTGGGCCTGGCCCTGGTCGGCGTCCGCGGACACTTAAAAATAAAACGCTTAACGAGTTCTTGGTATTTGATATGAGTCTGGCCATTTTGTCTATACGCACTAACCAACTACGTGGGAAAGATATGGGCACTCGGCGTCGTGGTATCAGCCGAAGCCTTCATGACATCAGCGACTGAGCGGCGTGCGCCGGATTGGAACGTAAGCCTGCTCTTGTATTAAGGGGGCTAGTTTTGCTTCCGGCCGCGTTCGCAACGTGCAGGTGTGCTAAGGGCGATGGGCCCAGACCCCTGTGTGCTTAGGTTTAGACCGGCGTGATGACCTCTCTGTTGGCCTAGGTGGGGCTGTGACGTGTTGATCTTCCGAGGCCAAGCATGACCTAGGAAAGTGTGTCCGGCCAAATGGGATCAAGCATGTTGGGTTATGTGGTGCACCCCTGCAGGGAAGTTAATCTATTCGAATAGCCGTGATTTTCGATAACAGGACGACTTGGAGTTGTACCTTGACCTTATGACAACTAGAACTGGATACTTAATAAAACACACCCTTCCAAGTGCCAAATATAACCTGTTGATCGCTCTCTAACAGGGCAACGAGGAGGGGATCGCCGGGTAGGATTATGCTCTGCGATGCTACTTGGAGGACTTCCGTCTACTCTCTTCTACATGCTGCAAGACGGAGGCTGCCAGAAGCGTAGTCTTCGACAGGACTAGCTATCCCCCTCTTATTCTGGCATTCTGCAGTTCAGTCCACCGATATTGCCCCTTTACACATATACCCATGCATATGTAGTGTAGCTCCTTGCTTGCGAGTACTTTGGATGAGTACTCACGGTTGCTTTTCTCCCTCTTTTCCCCCTTCCCTTCTACCTGGTTGGCGCAACCAGATGTCGGAGCCCAGGAGCCAGATGCCACCATCGACGACGACTCCTACTACATCGAAGGTGCCTACTACTATGTGCAGCCCGGCAGCGGCGACCGGAGTAGTTAGGAGGATCCCAGGCAGAGGCCTGCGCCTCTTTCGATCTGTATCCCAGTTTGTGCTAGCCTTCTTAAGGAAACTTGTTTAACTTATGTCTGTACTCAGATATTGTTGCTTCCGCTGACTCGTCTATCATCGAGCACTTGTATTCGAGCCCTCGAGGCCCCTGGCTTGTATTATGATGCTTGTATGACTTGTTTATGTTTTAGAGTTGTGTTGTGATATCTTCCCGCGAGTCCCTGATCTTGATCGTACACGTTTGCGTGCATGATTAGTGTACGATTGAATCGGGGCGTCACAAGTTGGTATCAGAGTCGACTGCCTGTAGGAATCCCCCTTTCAAACTCCTTGGCCGAAGTCGAGTCTAGTCATTGCTAAACTTTTACTAACTTGGCTGTGTGGCTTACGGGCCCACGTCGCCATTGGGTGGTATTAGGATCTTTTATTCCTCATCTATACTCTGGGACTCTTATCTCTCTTCTACTCGGGTTAAATGATTTTTCTAAAAACAAAACTAACTTTAGGTTCTCGAAAGTACTTTCTCCCGGAGAGCCCCTCACTTCAGATGATCGCCTGCTGCACTAGAAGATTCTGAGGTTACTCTATGATGTTCTCTCGAGTCTTTGTGCCATCGCATTTGCGATTTCCTTCCACCGTCAACCCCTATGAAAACTGCATACACTTGCCATTCATACAACCGTTCCCCGTTGATCTTGTTATTACTCTGAAATACTCTCTGTTGTCCCGAGAATCCTTTGAGCTTACTGCCTTGCAGTTCTTCACCACATGAATACCCCTACGGATAATTCCTCACACTTATCAAGTATCCCTTCATCCACAGTTGATTCTCAGATTTCACAAAAGTCTTCAAATACCATTCGCTCTTCTAAAAATCCTTGACATCCTAATGCTCTTGAAATTCTTGCTTACTAGCATTATGATTAATCCCATAAGTCCGTAATATTATTGGCATCCTTTGTCAATATCATTTTGGGTCCGTTGATTCAATATGTTGCGAATGCTCGCAATCCTCAATCATATCCTAGAATTCATCCTTCCGGCTCAGACCTCATTTTTAACATGAGCTGGATCTCGACCAATCAAATTGTCGTTGTTTGTACCCCTAAGTTTCCTCAAGTTATCCATCCTTAATCAGAGCGTTTGCTTCTGATCCCTTGATGTGGAAATCATTAATTCTTTTGCATTTGAGCTTTGAATTAGTCAGTTGTTTCTATAGTCTTATCTCCTTGCATTGTATCTTCCTCTGTTTGAGTACAGATGCTCACATCAGATCCCTTGAGGACCACCGAATCCTTTGTTGGATTTTATCCGATTGCGTCATTCATATCCAATAACTTTGGAAGTTCTTTCTCCATTGGTAAATCCTATCCTCTGATTGACCAACCATGATCTGCCTTCGAGCTTGTGTTATTTACTCCTGAAGTTTGTGGTATATGTTCCTAAGAGACCCTGATGGGTTGAACCTATGCATTTTCTAATCTGTGTAAACCCGGAAACTACTACGGGTCATACTCTACTATTTTTATGTCAGATAAAATTTCAACACAACTTCGTTGAAGGCGAGAAGTGAATGAAAGGTTATGCATTAGAGAAGTGGGAGTGGACCTTGAACTTTGTGTTCATGCCCATGGACACGATGCAGATCTTATCATTAAAGATTCTCTTAAATTAATTATTCCTTTGGTATAAGTTAATCTTATATCCGGGATCTGGCCTTTTGCAATCGTGGTTCCGCCATCTTCTCCTTTAAATACCACTTCTCGGACAAGTTGTAGTACTTGTCTTCTCTGAAGAAATACCCTAGTCCAAACTCTACTTTGATCCGTCATTTAGTATTACCCTCGGTATTTCGAGATTATCATGGAACCGCATAAATTCTTATGAGTTCTTCATGAAGTGCTACATTCTCACCAATTTCAATTTTTCCTGGTTACGAGTGGTTAGTCACTCGAGTACACCGATAACTAAATTGAGTCCGCATCGCGATTAGACAACTCTTAGTAATCTTCATTACTTACGAGTTTGTACTCGATCATATTATTCCTAGCCGGATCGGCTATATCATTATCGTGTTGATTTTAACTGTGCTACCTGGTCCTTATTCCCGGAGCATAAATTTCTACGCTGAGCTAAGCTTATGTCGATCTTCCTCGTCTTATCGTTCACCTCGAACAGCAAGCTTGATTTCAAGTTGGTGTCGTATCCATGGATCCAATAATCTATCCCTGCATCAGTCCTTTTGCTTGATGCGATCATTGCTCGATTGCTTCTTCATGGAGCCTCTCGACAAAATTTGTCGTGATCATCATCAACATCTTGACTCCTTCCTAGATATCAATTGAATTCATGATGAGAAATACCATCCTTGCCCTCGATGATTTGTTTTATCATCGACCATTTTATTGCCTTCCGTTCAACACAAAATTGTTCATGTTTTGTGTTATACGTTGAGTTCCTTGCTATCCAGCATTTGTTCTTCTTTACCTTGGAGTATTACCATCTTTTATGTCAAGAATGTCGTGAGAATTTCACCACCTCTTAAGAATTCTTGATACAAGTGATACATCTCGCCGTCTACATTCAGTCTTGGTCCCCGTGTTGTTTTTAACCGGAGTAACCACAAATGGACTGTGATGTGTAAAATTCAAACTTCCAGCAACCCTATTGCTTGTAAGTTAATGAACGATAGTTTCATTCCTTGTGTATTGGTTATCGAATCACCATTCTAACATTGATCATGCTACCTAAGCCCATATTTCGGGTGCACCCTTCAACCAATGTTTACTCGTGGATGTTCTCCTCGGGCGTACATCAGTATATCATTTGATCTGACAAATGTTATCTCCTTGTTCACATAATTGTGGAGATCTATCTTTTTGAAAATCTTGATGAATTGTCGCTAAGTCCATCAGCCACCTCCCCATCCTCTCCTTGGTTTAATGACGAACTCTTGTTTTGGAACTCGCTTCCATAGTTCTTCTCCCGAGAACCTTACAATGTCATCTCGTCAATTTGTGTTGCACATTTTTTTTCTCAGGCATCCCGAGTCTGAGGTATCCTGGCACTAATCAGATCTGAATCTCAGTCAGATATGATGGTTGGGACAAATTTCCAAGAGTTATAACATTTGTCTTTATATGACCCGGTAAGGTGATGTCATGCTTAACACACCTGGCCGGAGGACCTATTGTTATAGTTTTCTTTTAGCAAGGTTATCCATTCTTCCCTGAGGAAATTGTAAGACTTATTCTACAAGTTATTCCTGATGGATCCTTTGTGTTTCCAAAATCTGATCTTCACCTGATGACCATGTCAATGCTATCTCGAAGCATGTCTGTGGTACTCCGATTTTCAATAAGAGCATTTGAAGAACAATGCCAAATTTTCTTTGTCCGTTATCCAAACCCCGTTATTTGGGTTATGTCATGAAATTCCTCTACCCTTACCTAAATGGTTTTCTACTTTCTATCCTGTCATGGATATCATCTGCTTGTCCTTGGGAAGGATATACCCCTGAAATATGTCTTTAAACACATTTTTCCTTCCATTGTTCTGATTAAATCTGATAGACACTTTTCCCTTTTCATTGGGTTGTTTAAACCTTTTCTATGACCTATATGAAATAAGCAGTAATAATTCCCTGCTTGTGCAAACACCTCGTTGTATCACTCTGTCGGTAAGACCCTGTTACTATTGTTGATGACATTCCGGTAACCATCGATGGACGAGAACTTTGCCTATTGGTCCGCCTCATTCAACGAGCAGGAAAATGGTTCTCTTCGTCCCTCGCCATTGGTACCGACATTGTTGCCAACATAAATGGCAGGCTACCCTCTGACATACCTTACTATCGTGACCGTGCAAGATGTCAACACCCTTTCTACTTTTAACCCACATGGTGGGCCCATAACCCCACAGTCCCACAGGATCGAAACCTGACTCTCTTGTACACCCTGTTGACAAAGTTATTCCTCGTGCTTGACTTCATACGTAATTCACGGGTTACCTGCCTAGTGCTCTATTCTGGTATCAGACGCAATACTTACTCTCGCTGCTCTGAACCCCTTTCTCACTCTGGTTCAGACTTCGAGCAACTATCTATCCGTTTGGAACCTCTTATTGTACATTCGTACCTTACTCTCGATGTATTTTATATGTTCAACTCGAGAGATAATCTTATGCTCATTCATGGGTTAACCCCAGATTGTTTCCCTCATAAGCATTCTGTCGTAGCCGAGTTATCCCTTACCTATTTGTAAGCACGTTGGAGTTCCCGAAGAAAAGGAAACTTCACCATGATGACCTGAAGCAAAGAAATGAAGACGTCAATGTAAGGGATCAACTTCTTCGAGAAGAGCAAGCAAGACCGAGAAGACCCGATAGATTCGATACCAAACCTTTCCCCCTTACACTACCTCCTAAATCTCGGGACGAGATTTCTTGTAGTGGAGGAGAATTGTGACGCCCGGATATTTAAGCTACAGTAAACCTCTGCTAATGATGCCATGTCACCTCGATTACTTTTGCTAATCTTGCATTAGTTCGAAACCGGTTCGAATTCAAATTCAAAATCAAGCAAACAATAAAAGTTTTCTAATGTTAAAACTAAAATGTTCGGAGTGAGCCAAATAATGCATAGGTAATTTTGGTGGAGAAACCACACTATTATAAAGTGTTTAAATACTCTAAAATGAATAAAACAGTAGCAAATACAACTATTTAAATGCTTTAAAAATGATAAAAAATTTCAAAACTAAATTGTTATAAGTATTAAACTATTGTGGCAGTGGCATAATTTGTAAAATCTATTTAGGTGCCACTTTGGTAATTTACTAAAAGTAAAATTAAAGGAAACTAAAAGAAAGCAAAAATAGCAAATAAAAATAAGAAAATAGAAAGACAAACAAAATAAAAATAAAAGGGAAAGAACCCCCGCTTCCCCCCACTGGGTCTCGACCAAGCCGCCCCAGTCGGCCAGCCCACCAGGCCGGCCCAACATGGCAAAGGCCAACCAGCCAGACCACCCCCGCTCCCTTATCCTCCCGCCTACCGAAACCCTAGCGACATCTCACTCTCCCCCGCACGAACCCCCCACTCGCTCCCCCTCGTCTCTCTCCCCTTCCCCCCGTCTGGATCAGGGCGCGACGCCCCGACCCCACCGCGCCGCGCCACCACGTCCTGGAGTCCCCCCATCGCCGTCTTCGTCGAGCCCAAGAACCAGATCGAGGGAAGTGCCAGATCGACGCCATTGGGCCGATCCCCTCCACTGCACCGCCGCGTCCTCGCCGCCTCGACCCGCTGCTCCGACCCGTCCCTAGCCTCCCGACCTTGCCATCAAGCTCGCAGTGAGCTTGTCCTCCATTTTCTCCTGTTTTCCCCTTCGTTCCATCGTCATATCATCGTCCCCACGAGCTCGGTCGCCATGGCTGAAGCTTCGCATCCGCGAGCGCCCGCGTAGGCCTACCACCTATAGCCACACCCCTGCATCTACCCGCACGAGCCTCGTGCGCTCCCGACAGCGCCGACGCTGGCCACGCCAGCGTCAGAGCCGCCCATTCCCTGTCAGACGTCGCCGCCATGCCCACCGCCCATGCGTACATCCCCGCCCACCGCCGCCTCGCTTGCCGGGCCTCCTCGCTGCTGGCCCGCGCAGCCACCCCCTCTCCGTCGACGCCCGCCTCCGCTCAGCCCGCCGCGACATGACCGACGTCTCCCTGGGCGTGGCTAGACGGAGCTCTTGCCGGGTCATGGGCTCCGCCACTAACAGGCGCCCAGCCTCGCCCAAGACGCCATGCGCGCCCGCTAACCCAAGATCGCCACTGAAAGTGCTAGTTATCTACTAGAGGGAGGGGTGAATAGGCGATTTTATGAAAGTCTTCAAAACACGGATGTTTCATAGACAAACAACATAAATGACCTATTTGATATGCAGCGGAAGATAACTACAACAAGCAAGCCATAGTCAAGTATGCAATAATGTGAACGGACAAGACTAATAGCAGCTATGTAGTAAGGATCAGGATGGAAGATAGTATGAAGCCAAACAACAATAGAAGTCAAGCAGTGAAGTCAAACAGATAAGACATATAAGCAATGACTTCAAGAAGACAAACCTAGGGTAAAGGAGGGAAGGGATAGAACCAGTCACTAGTTGAAGACACAGGATTTGTTGGACCAGTTCGATTCTTTGTGACAACTCTACATCCGGTTAGGGAGGCTGAGATTCAACTCGTAAGACCGTGTCTTCACCTTATTCCCTTGAGATAAGGACACAGTCCTCGCCCAATCACTCTGGTAAGTCTTCAAGGTAGACTTCGAGACCTTCAAAGACGATGTTCACCGGCAATCCACAATGACTCTTGGATGCTCGAACGCGACGCCTAACCGGCTGGAGGATTCACAGTCCTCAAGTGTAATAAGTCTTCAGGTCACACAGACAGGAAAACTTCAATGATGCCTAACACTCTTTGGCTCTGGGTGTTTTGGGCTTTGTCCTCACAAGGATTTCCCTCTCTCAAAGGCTTCGAGGTGGGTTGCTCTCAAACGACAAAAGCCGTGCACTAACTCTGAGCAGCCACCAATTTATGGTGTAGGGGTGGGCTATTTATAGCCACTAGGCAACCCGACCTGTTATGTCCGAAATGACCACTGGTCACTAAGGAACTGACACGTGTTCCAACGGTCAGATTTCAAACACTCACGGCAACTGTACATGCGCTACACGCACAGCTGACTCATCCCACTCTGGATAAGTTTTGCTCTCATTGTCTTCGCTCGAAGACATAGGATTTGGGTTGCGCATCACTTGATCATTCGACTATGATCACTTGGACCCCACTTAACAAGACGGTGGTTCCTACGACTCAACAAAGAAGAAAAGGAAACAACGAAACAACACGATCTTCAAGGCTCCATAGTCTTCACTCAATGTCTTCTCATGTCATAGTCTTCAATGTGAATATCTTCACATACTACCATTGTCTTCAATGTCTTCATACATTTTAGGGGTCGTCTCCGGTAGGTAAACCCGAATCAATGAGGGACACTACCTGCGTTATCCTGCAATTCTCACAAACGCATTAGTCCCTCAACCACATTTGTCGTCAATACTCCAAAACCAACTAGGGGTGGCACTAGATGCACTTACAATCTCCCCTTTTGGTGATTGATGACAAACTGGTTGAAGTTTTCAACGGGATAAAATATGTGAAATTGTGAAGGATAGGAATTGTCTTCATAAGTGGCAAAGGCTCCCCAGAAGATGTGCATATAAGTGGTTTGCTTTTGGAATGCAAATGCACATGGCAGGTTGTACTTGTGGAGATCCTCTTCAACTTATGAAGATAATTCATCATGCATGAAATGATATAGCTAAGAGAATGACATGCATAATGAAAAATGGACGTCTGCAGAATGATCTAAGTGCGGAAGTTATCGTCGCACATGCGGAATTTATCATCGCACCAGGGTAAAGCAAATAAGTAGCAGAAGACCATCGAGTTTAAGTGTTACAACTCATAAGAACCAAATGTTTAAAAAATGAGAGTTGTAAACACTAGGCAAAATATAGTGCAACCGCCCTTATGAACCCGCTTGAAGACTATCAAACTCATATGCTTCTCCCCCTTTTGTCAAGAAGGACCAAAAAGGTTTGAAGACATAGAGCATCTACTCGCCCTCTTCTCAAGAAGATGATGCAGCAGGTTGTCGTTGTTGGTTGGCGGTGCGAGCATTTGGGCGCGCATGTCGATTCGTGCGTAAGTAGGGGCGGTGAAGTAGCATCGGCTTCATCATCAATCACTCTGGCATTGACCGTTGCCGCGGAGGAAGAATAGTCAGAGTCTTCAAGAGATGGAGTTCGCCGTAGGACTGCATTCTGTGGAGGAGTGGAGTCAAACTTGAAACGTTCAGTGAAGCCATCGTCTTGAAGATCAGCTTCAAAGACCGAAAGGTGGTCAAACTCTTCCATGATCGCCGACAAGTCTCGTGAGTGACAAAAGCATTCTTGGTGGCAAGGTTACGAATGCAATTGACGTCCACCAAGAGGCTTTGCATTTGACGCTTTAGCCAGGAGTGATTCTTATCTTGCTTTTGATGCAGCGCCACAAGAAGTTCTCGATCGTTGAGGACTCGAGAGCGCTTCCGAGGCCTTTGGCCAATTGTGCTCTCAGTGGCTTCAGTCCGTGCATGATGAGGCAGACGTGTGGTCCCAGCCAGGGGATAGACACGAGATACGGATTGGACACCTTCCATAGGTTGAGAGAAGCTGTGGTGATCTGCGTTATGAAGACTTAGTGGCGTTTTGGCAGGCTCAGGCTATATGGCTTCAACAGACATATCAACCTCTGGTAGAAAGATTAGATGATTGCGAGCAGAGGGTTGATAGTTGATAGCAGAGTGCATCTTGATGAGGCGCATGACCCATGGAGCATAGAACTTCGCACCAAACGGATCGGATCAAGAGGCGACCAATTGTCGGATGAAGAAATCTTGCGTGTTGAAGCCGATGCCATTGAGGATGTAGAAGACCAATGTCTTCATTGCTCCTTCAAGCTTTGCGCATAATGAATGCCCTTTATTGGCCATAGAGTTCGCCGTATGATGTGATATATGGTACGAGGCAGATACTCAAGGTCATCAACAAAGAAGTGTTGAGGGTATTCAGCGTCATGTGGCAGTGGCTTCATCATGCTCAGCATCTGACTCATGTCGGGTTCTAGCTTATGAAATATGCTTTCCAAGGCATCGCGGTGGAGTTGACATCCAGGTTCAAACAGCTCTCCGGGAGTGGGTAGGCCTGTGAGCTCAATGATGTCAAGATCTTTGGCTTCATGATGGACATTTCCACCATCCACTCGAGAACCCATGTCTTCGTATCTCTGTTGTAGCCAGCGGATGTGGAGTGTGGCATAGAATTGAAGCACTAATTCTTCATTCCGGTGCTCTTTATGCATTCTGAAGCCAAGCGGACCTGCATCATGAAAGCAATCAAGTGCTTCTTCTAAGCACGACAGTCCGCAATGGCTTCCGATGTCGAGGCGCATATGAGGGAAAATGCGACCTTGGTCATACAGAACACAGGAGTAATAGTTTCTTTGCTGATAGCTCCAGTAACGGTCAGATGAGATCCTTGGTCGTGTGTATGGGTTCTTTGCACTGTCAAAGAAAGTGTTGTGGGCTTTGAAGCCATTTGCGTTGAAAGAACCTGTTGAGGTGGCAAAGGCACGAAACCTTGGCGATCTTGGCTTCGCTTCTGGACCGTAGACCTATGCGCAATATGATAGTCGAATTGAGGACCCGTGAGGCATGAGGCGGAGGGACCGTAACGGGACATCTTATCGTGACTAGCTCGCCATAGTTGTATGCTTGCTCGATTGTGTAGGGCCTTGGTGGCGGACCGAGCGATGGCAACAACCGAGGCTTCAGCTGCTCGGCCAGATGATTCGGGAGCAGTTGCCTCATTGGCTTCAGCACAGTTCCTTCATTGGCTTCAGAGCGGTTGGGGACAGGCTCCACATTGGCTTCAGCCATGACCACGTCATTGGCTTCATTGGTGTTGGAGGTGGCAGCCTCATTGTTTTCATCCTCCATTTGAGGAGCTGGAGGGTCGAGCACTGGCACGTTGATATCGGGGATCACTTCTTCAATTACTGGGGGTGTAGGAACACGTTCTTCTTCTTCTTCTTGGGTGTCGGTGGTGATGCGGCCGGATTGTCTTCAGCAGCTTTGGCTTCGCACTCGTAGACATTCACAGTTGGAGTGGCTTCGAAAACACTTGACGTCTGTGAGTTGGTGGTGCACTTCTCCTTCGAACGCTTCGGAAGAGGCACTTGTGGCCTTTGACCTTTCTTGAAGCTTATGCGAAATCTTTGGCGACGCCTTTGGAGATGGGGTTGCCTGGGCCTCAAAGTCTTCCTCTTCTTCTTGGTGTTGCTGTTGGGGAGTGACTTGTTGTTGAGGAGTACTGGGGGAGTCTTGTTGTTGTGGGCGATCAGCCCATGAAGCATCCTGTGCAATTGGCGTCAGAGGAAAACCAATGCTGATGAGTTCGTTGTTCGTCTGAGCAAAGCGATGATACCACATTGTACTCGATTTGAGGAAGAACTTCATCATCTTCAACATTGTCATGGTGACCAATGTCTTCAGCGGTGGGGGGATCAACTGCTGGAATCTCTTCAGCTTCAGGAGCCTCTGTGGAAGCAGGCTCATGAACAGTCATTCGAAGTTCTTGGGTTGCGGCAGGGACGAACCACGTAAATGGGTTCAACAATCAAGGGCTCTGTAGGAGCAGCCCGATTCTTCTTGGTCTTTAGCTTCTTCTTGGAGGGAGCAGCATCGAGGCGTCGAGATTTTCCTTTTCTCGCTTCAGCCTCGGCAACCCTCGTCTTTTTCTCTGCTCGTAAGGCGATTGACTGTACCTTTGGCTTCGAGCCACCATGCTGCTTTGGGAAGACTATGCGGGCTCTTCCTGCCTTGAAGGTGCAGCTTGGTCACCGAAGACTTCTTTCTCTTTGCAGCCATCCTGGTCGATACCGGGACGGCCAAGTGCCTTAAGCTTCTCAAATTTCATTGTAGGCAAGCACACACTTGTCGCCAGAGCCTTCATGCGCTCACGAGAGCCTCCGCTTCTTCACGCTTCTTGACAAAGTTTTCTTTGAGGTCGTGCAGCATGACCTTGAAGTTTTTGACATCTTGCACATCGAGTGCAGCCATATGCTTCTTGAACCTGAGCCTTCTCATAGTCAATTTTGTGCTTCAGTTCAACAATCCATTGAGCTAGAGCTAGCTCGAAGCAATGGCGCCCGTTGAAAGAGACATCGAGGCCAATTGGAAGTTGCAGATCTTCAAAGTCGATGTTTGGTGTGTCAAACCACTCATCAATGAAGTGATGGATGATTGCCACATCAAAGAGAGGCAAGTTGTTGAAGATTTCGCTTCTTCTTTGCTCTTGATAAGCTGCTCAAGAGCATCATCTCGCAAGATCGTCATCACTTGACAGATCAATGTGCTCTTCACGCAGAATGGCAATAGGGTCGATGTCGATTCAAGATTCTTGACACTTTTCTTTCTCTTCTCCGCCTTGTTGGAGATGCGGGATTGATCCTCGACTGCGTAATCGGCTTCGTGGAGGTGCGATGGCGGTGGCTTCACACGAGAAGCTTTTGGAGGAGCAGTGACTTTGGAGCCTTGACTTTCTTAAGCTTCGCGGCTTTGGAGTAGGAGCAGGAGCTGAGCTGGGGCTTCATCGAGTCATCATTGTCATCGAGTGATCCACTTTGGCACCTTGGACCAAAATATAAGTGATGAGGCCTTCAAGGTTTGAAAACGGACCGATGACATTGGGTTCAAGATCACGTGAGCCGTCGGCCGGGGGAGCAGAGGGACCAGGGTTGAAGTCTAATCCCAATGACTTCTTGTTTTCCTTTGCGAAGCATTTGCGTCTTTGGAAGTTGCGCTTGAAGAGATTGTCATCGCGACACCGGAGCAAAGACGTCGGGTCGGCATTTTCAGCCGAGGTCCACGGACCATGCAAGGATAGAAACCTTGTGCAATAGCTTCACCATGCTCTTGGGAGGAGGCCTCGAATGCGAATATCACCCCAAGGGCTTCGATGGCATTCTTCTCGGCATATTCTTGTGTGACGAAATTGTACTTGAACCACTGTTCAGCCCAATAGCGTCGAATCCATTGGATTCGTGTCTTGCGCTAATTATAAGTCTCTTCGTGATCTCTTTTGCAGCTCTCACGAGGTCATCAGTGTATCTTTTGAGGTTCCTCACGACGCTGTCGCCGCCCTTCTCGACTGATTTATCTGTAGCCATGAGCTTCAAACTGAATGGCTTCACAATCTAAGGCTTCAAAGGCTTGCGTTTGCTTGACAGACAGGAACTGGCTTCGGGAGAGTTGGTTTGATGCTGTAAGAATTCTGCAAACAAATGCAGACTATGAGAACCAAGGGATTCTCCCACGGACATGTACCGCTTCGAAGAACTGCTAGACGGAAGGAAAGGAGGCCGAGCAGTTCAGTCCACCGTGCCCTAACTTGGCGACGGAGGACACCTACGGCGGCGGCGGAGATGAAGATGTTCGCGACCGACGTGAGGACGGCGTCGGAGAAGTCACGGCAGCTAAGCGCTTCGTCGCCGGTGTCGTCGAGAGCTAGCGGTGGCGCTAGGGTTTTGACGAGGTGGAGAGGTGGAAGAAGATTTTCTTTACCACAGGGGACAGGTATTTATAACGAGGTGTGCGGCGCAGCGCAATTACGCAGGTGCCCCTGGCGGTTCACATCTGAGGGGCACGTGGCACGCATGCAACATACTGTGAGTTATCCCACGTTCCCACGCTCGCCCGGTTTGTCGGAGGGTCGTTCCGGCTTCTCCGGAGTTCAACAGTAATGATGAATCATTTAAAACAGACTTAAAGTTTTATCTCTGTGTCTTCTCACGACAAGAACACGTAGAAGACATTCGACGATTTCAATAGAATGCATATGATTTGGACAGATAGAGTTTGAGATAGAAAGCATAGAGAGATTGGGGTCCGATCACATTCACTTAGTTCAAAAGATTCAACTTGAAGACATAGCTATAAGTGAATGTCAGAGAGGACAGAAATATATATCGACAAAGAACCAAATCATCATAGTGAAGAAAATCATGAAAATAGGTTGAAGTTGAAGTCAAATCAGATGCGGATAGCTTCAAGAAATAACGCCATGAGTGAAACACTTCAAACAAAGAAATTTGGTGGTGGCGTTACCCACCATATAGGAAGTATTAGACCCAGACACGGCGCACAATTATCGTGGCGCTCCGAAGTCAAATTCCATGTTAATGTATTCACACTTGGAATGTAAGTCTTCACAGATTGAAGATATACGTTACTTCGTGTGTTGCACATCTAAGTCATCAACATGCATAAGTGTTAGGATGTGTGCCTGATCACAGGACATTTGAGGATTCCAAGATATTTAGCTCACACCGCAACTTGCAAAACCTTTTCTCATCCAAGGGCTTTGTGAAGATATCTGCCAGTTGCTCTTCAGTGTTGACGTGTATGATGTCAATATCTTTCTTCATGACATGATCCCTTAGAAAATGATGACGAATTTCAATGTGCTTTGTCTTCGAGTGCTGGACTGGATTGTTGGCAATCTTGATAGCGCTTTCGTTGTCGCAGTAAAAGAGGTACTTGTGTCGATTGATGCCATAGTCCTTGAGAGTTTGCTTCATCCATAGAAGCTGAGCACAGCAAGATCCAAAGCAGAATGTATTCAGATTCTGCAGCTTGAGAGTGACATACAGTTACGCTTCTTTGAAGACCAACAGACAGTGATCGTCCCGTAAAGTGACATGTGCCTGATGTAGACTTGCGATCCACTTTGTCACCAGCATAATCAGCATCCGAAAATCCAACTAAATCAAATTTTGAGCCCTTTGGATACCATAATCCGAGTGTTGGGGTGTGAGCCAAATATCGAAGAATTCGCTTCACAGCTAAGTGATGCGATTCCTTTGGTGCCGCTTGGAATCGAGCACACATGCTAACACTAAGCATAATATCTAGCCTAGATGCACATAGGTAAAGTAAGGAACCAATCATGGAGCGGTATACCTTTTGATCGAACTCTTTACCATTGTCGTCGGGACCCAAGTGGTGTTTGGCTGGCATTGGCGTCGTGTATCCTTTGCATTCTTGCATTCCAAACTTCTTCGCATAATCTTGGAGGTATTTTTCTTGAGATATAAAGATGCCATTTCTTTCTTGTGAATTTGAAGACCAAGGAAGAACTTGAGCTCTCCCATCATGGACATCCGATATTGCTCTTGCATCATGTATCCAAACTCATCACTATACTTCGGGTTGGTGCAGCGAAGATAATGTCATCCACATATATTTGGCATACAAACAGTTCACCATCATATGTCTTCGTGAAGAGTGTGGGATCAAGGGATCCAGGTTTGAAGCCTTTGCTCTTCAGAAAGTCTTTGATCGTATCATACCAGGCGCGAGGAGCTTGTTTGAGGCCATACAATGCTTTATTTAGCTTGTACACCATATCAGGATGTTTTGGATCTTCAAAGCCAGGTGGTTGAGCGACATATACTTCTTCTTCAATCTTGCCGTTGAGAAATGCACTCGTCACATCCATTTGATAGAGAAAGATGTTGTGGTGGTTAGCATAGGCTAGTAGTATGCGAATAGCTTCAAGCCTAGCTACAGGAGCAAATGTTCCATCGAAGTCAATTCCTTCAACTTGAGTATATCCTTGAGCCACAAGCCTTGCTTTGTTTATGACGACTTGACCATGCTCATCTTGCTTGTTTCGATATATCCATTTGGTGCCAATAATGTTATGCTTGCGAGGGTCAGGACGCTTGACAAGTTCCCAAACATTATTCAGCTTGAACTGTTGAAGTTCTTCTTGCATAGCTTGAATCCATTATGGTTCCATAAAAGCTTCAAAGAACTTTCTTGGGTTACGATATTGATACAAAGGAAAAGTGCCCACAGAAATTTGCTAGCTGTGTTGCTCTTGAGCGAGTAAGCGGACTAGGTGCGTTGATGCTATCGATTATCTTCTCAATCTGTACTTCATTTGCAACTCGAGGATGAACTGGACAAAGACTTTGCTCTTGCTGATCGTTGTCGTCATTGGAAGGATTGTCTTCAGGCTGAGCATTGTCTTCAGGTTGGTTAGGTGCAGAAATGATAAGTTCCTCTTCAAAGTTGTGCTTCGAAGGCATGATTTCACCAGTTCCCATTAGCTTGATAGATTCATTTGGGTGGATCTTCGTCTAGTGTGCTTGGCAGGAACTCTCTTTGTGAACCATTGGTTTCATCAAATCGCACATCTACAGTTTCGACGATTTTGTAGAGATAGAGATTGAAGACTACGAAGAGTGTGAGTCCTTTCCGTAATCGAGCATGAAGCCTTCGTGAGCTTTGGGTTCAAATTTTGACTTGTGATGAGGATCCTCGATCCAAAGCACTTAGCCCCAAATACTCAAGTAACTCGACATTTGGCTTCTTGCCGAGAAGGAGCTCATAGGATGTTTTTTTCGTAAGCTTATGGATATAAACACGGTTGATGACGTGACAAGCTGTATCAATGACTTCAGGCCAGAACTTTCTTGGTGTCTTGTACTCGTCGAGCATTGTTCGAGCCATCTCAATGAGGGTTCTATTCTTGCGCTCCACGATGCCATTTTCTTTGGGGTGTGTATGGAGCAGAGAACTCATGAGTGATTCCCATGGTATCTAGATAAAGATCAAGTCCGGTGTTCTTGAATTCAAGGTCGTTATCACTTCGATATGCTTGATCTTGACGCCATAATTGTTCATTGCTCGATTGGCGAATAAATGCGAAGACATCTTGCACTTCAGTCTTGTAGAGAATTATGTGCACCCATGTGTATCTTGAGTAGTCATCAACAATGACAAAGCCATAGAGACAAGCAATTGTTGTGAGGGTAGAGTAATGAGTAGGGCCAAACGAATCCATGTGAAGCAGCTCGAAGGGTTGAGATGTCGTCATGATTGTCTTCGAGAGGTGCTTTGCCCTAGTCATCTTTCTAGCTTCACAGGCACCACACAAATTATCCTTCTTGAACTTGACACCTTCGATGCCTATGACATGCTTCTTCTTGGCGAGTGTGTGTAAGTTCCTCATTCCAGCATGCCCTAGCCTCCGATGCCAGAGCCACCATTCTGAAGCTTTTGCAAGAAGACATACGGCAAGTTGTGGACCTGCTGAGAAATCTACCATGTATAGATCATCTTTCCTATACCCTTCAAAGACTAGAGACTTGTCAGATTCCATTAGTACAAGACAACGATATTTTCCGAATATCACAATCATGTTCAAGTCACAAAGCATTGAGATGTACATTAAGTTGAAACCAAGGGATTCAACAAGCATCACTTTGTCCATGTGTTGATCCTTTGATATTGCAACTCTACCTAGACCCAATACCTTGCTTTTACCAAAGTGTCAAGAAATGTGATGTGACTCTTGTCTGATGGACATAAGGTTGAGTCCATGAGAAGACTTCGATCACCAGTCATATGATTAGTGCATCCACCGTCCATAATCCATTCTGAAGCATGAGGTGTCATACCCTACAGTACAGTTAGGGGGATAGGCTTCACCAAGAGCATTGTGAAGCATAAACATTTGACGGGCAAGTGGATTATTGAAGCTTAAATCAAGATTAGGACTGATGGGATGAATGGCAAACGATTCAGGAACAAAATACATAGTGAGACCATTTGGGCATTTGATCTTGTGCCCTACAAGATGTTTTAGGTCCCCAGCAATAGCATCAGACGCCTTTGATTTTCGGCTGGAGACCCTTTCCTGCAAAAGAGAGTTAATTCTTCTTAACCACCCACATCTTCAGGGGTGGCTTAGAAGCAATGAGTCTAAGTGCAACATCTGAGAATGTCGGCTTTGGAGCCCTAGCAAATAGCCTTGCAGGAGATGAGTGATACTCATATGAATAAGGTAAAAGTTCTTAGTTCTGTGAACATAGCGGTTTGAGGACACACACTCATGTTCATAAATTTGAGTATTGTTTCCCTGCAAAACATTGGCGTTAGGGTGACTCAAGTGAGTCCTCTGTCTGTATGAAGCCTTTGGACCATATGACGCCTTTGGTGCTGGGTTTGTCTTCTTCCCCGGTGGTGTCATGATGACATTCACTGAAGATTCTCAAGACAGCTTTTGGGAACCCAGATCTTCTTCATAGGTGGTCCATTCCTGCAGTTAGTACCAATATACCGCAAACACTTCACCATTCTGATTCTTGAACAGCTTATAGTTTGCATCAAAGGATTCATCAATGATAATAGGGTTAGCATGTAAAGCCAGATAAGGTGGATGGATCCATCGAAGGTCCCTTTGCAGCAACCCATGTGGTTTTGGGATACCGCTTTCAAAGCTTCCAAAGAGGAACCATCAACATTCATTTTCCTCTCGAACCCAACACCCTCTTTCCTAGGGTTTCGTTCAGAATCTGCTTTTAGGACATCGCAGTGTCTCGATGCCCTTTCGCACTTTTATACATCCCTGTTTCAAGCAATGTCTTCAACCTAGCATTTTCATCAAGAATGGCGGTGGTATCCTCCGCAGAGGGGTTAGTTACCACATTGGTAGTTGAAGACAATGCAACAGTAGCAGCAGTTGAACATTCAGCAACAGAGGTAGTGATATCACGCTCAAGACATTTTAGACATGGTGGTTCAAATCCATCCTGAGCGGAACTGATCTGTTGAGTGTGAAGTGACTCATTCTCTTTTTGAAGATCTTCATGAGCCGCTCTCAATTCCTCAAGCTCTTGCTTCCTTTGAAGATAATCATAGGAGAGCCTTTCATGAGTAGTTGGTAGCGTTTCATGACGACTTTCAAGTTCTTGGTACTTAGCATGAAGATTTTTAATGTCTACAACTAAGGACTGTGAACGTGTCATTTCCGCGTCCAACAGGTCATCGCTTTTGTCTAACAGTTTTTGAGAATGTTCCATAGCTCTTTGTTGTTCAGCTTGCAATTTTAGCAAGTGTTTTGTAGCTGGGTTTGGATTCACAATCGAGTCATCTTCACTTGATGTTTGAAAGTAGGCATCATGTGATTTTACCTTGGCACCACGTGCCATGAAGCAAGAGGTGGGAGCAGGGTCGCCCTTGTCATCGCCTTCACGTTGGTGTAGAAGTCATTGTCTTCAAGTGTTGAAGATGGACTTGGCAACATAGGTTGTGGCTAAAGCCGGACTTGCAACGCCGAAGTCGGACTCCTCTTGATTCCACCTCCACTTCCTCGTATGCACTCCTCCTCCTAATCCATTTCCTTGCCAACAAAAGCACGAGCCTTGCCGATGAGCTCTTCTTATGCGATGAAGACTTTGATGAAGACTTGGAAGAAGACTTTGAAGATTTCTTCTTTTTCTTGTCATCGTAATCATATTCCTTGCTCTTCTTCTTCTTCTTCTTCTCATTGTCCCACTGTGGACACTCAGAGATATAGTGTCCAGTTTTCTTGCACTTGTGACAGATTCTCTTCTTGTAGTCTTGAGTGGAAGCTTCATCATTTCTTGAGCTGGATTGTGAGGACTTTCTGAAGCCTTTCTTCCTAGTGAACTTCTGGAACTTCTTCACAAGCATAGCAAGTTCCTTTCCAATGTCTTCGTGGATCATCGTAACCGCAATGATTCTTCTTCGTATGAGGAAGCAACTTTTGCCTTCAAAGCGCGAGTTCGCCAATAGTTAGGACCATAGATATCTCTTTTCTCAGAAAGCTGGAACTCATGTGTGTTGAGCCTCTCAAGTATATCAGACGGATCGAGTGTCTTGAAGTCAGGGCGTTCTTGTATCATGAGGGCAAGGGTGTCAAAAGAGCTGTCAAGTGATCTTAGTAGTGTCTTGACGATTTCATGCTTGGTGATCTCAAGGGCGCCGAGAGCATGAAGCTCATTTGTGATGTCGGAGGCGATCAAACATGAGCTGGACATTTTCATTGTCGTTTCTCTTGAAGCGGTTGAAGAGGTTGCGAAGAACACTGATTCTTTGATCTCTCTGGGTTGAGACGCCTCGTTGACCTTGGATAGCCAGTCCCAGACTAGCTTCGACGTTTCCAGAGCACTCGCACGGCCATACTGCCCTTTGGTCAGATGACCACAGATGATGTTCTTTGCAGTGGAGTCTAGTTGAATGAACTTCTTGACATCAGCAGGGGTGACACCTTCACCAGATTTAGGAATGCCGTTCTTGACGACATACCAGAGGTCGACATCAATGGCTTCAAGATGCATGCGCATCTTATTCTTCCAAAGAGGGATAGTCGGTTCCATCGAACACGGGCAAGCAGCGGAGACCTTGATTATCCTCGCAATGACATAGCTAAAACTCCAGGTGGTTAAACTGAATCACACAAAACAAGGGAGTACCTTGCTCTGATACCAATTGAAAGTGCTAGTTATCGACTAGAGGGGGGGGGGGGTGAATAGGCGATTTTTATGAAAGTCTTCAAAACACGGATGTTTCGAAGACAAACAATAGAAATGACCTAATTTATATGCAGTCAAGATAACTACAACAAGCAAGCCATAGTCAAGTATGCAATAATGTGAACGGACAAGACTAATAGCAGCTATGTAGTAAGGATCGGGATGGAAGATAGTATGAAGCCAAACAACAATAGAAGTCAAGCAGTGAAGTCAAACAGATAAGACATATAAGCAATGACTTCATGAAGACAAACTTAGGGTAAAGGAGGTAAGGGATAGAAACAGTCACTAGTTGAAGACACAAGATTTGTTGAACCAGTTCCAGCTTGTCGTGACAATCAGATATCCGTTAGGGAGGCTGAGATTCAACTCGGAAGACCGCGTCTTCACCTTATTCCCCTTGAGCTAAGGACACACAGTCCTCGCCCAATCACTCCGTAAGTCTTCAAGTTAGACTTCCGAACCTTCATGCACGACGTTCACCGACAATCCACAATGACTCTTGGATGCTCGAGCGCGACGCCTAACCGGCCGGAGGATTCACAATCCTCAAGTGTAATAAGTCTTCGTGTCACATGACAGGAAAACTTCAAGTGATGCCTAACACTCTTTGGCTCTGGGTGTTTTGGGCTTTGTCCTTGCAAGGATTTCTCTCTCAAAGGCTTGGTGGGTTGCTCTCAAACGACAAAAGCCGTGCACTAACTCTGAAAGCAGCCACCAATTTATGGTGTAGGGGTGGGCTATTTATAGCCACTAGGCAACCCGACCTGTTATGTCCGAAATGAACCTGGTCACTAAGGAACCGACACGTGTTCCAACGGTCGATTTCAAACACACACGGCAACTTTACTTGGGCTACAAGCAAAGCTGACTCATCCAACTCTGGACAAGTTTTGCTCTCATTGTCTTCGCTCGAAGACATATGATTTGGGTTGAGCATCACTTCAGTCATTCTGACTATGATCACTTGGACCCCACTTAACAGTACGGTGGTTCCTACGACTCAACAAAGAAGAAAAGGAAACAACGAAACAACACAGTCTTCGCGCTCCATAGTCTTCACTCAATGTCTTCTCATGTCATAGTCTTCAATGTGAAGATCTTTACATACTACCATTGTCTTCAATGTCTTCATACATTTTTAGGGGTCGCCTCCTAGAGGTAAACCGAATCAATGAGGGACACTACCTGCGTTATCCTGCAATTCTCACAAACGCATTAGTCCCTCAACCACATTTGTCGTCAATACTCCAAAACCAACTAGGGGTGGCACTAGATGCACTTACAGGCCCCTCTGGGCCAATGACAAACAGGGCCCACACCCCTGAGAACGATTAAAAATTGATGAATTAAAATAAATAATAATAATAATTAATTAAAGAGTTAATTAACCTAATTAATTTTGATTAATTAAACTAAACAACTAATTAAACTAATTAATCAGGATTAGTTAGTCTAGTCAATGACGAACAGGAGCCACACGTCAGTTGACCAGTCAACGCCTCTATTGACTGCTGACTTCATGATGACGTCAGCAAACACTATTCTGGATAATGTTGAATTAAATAAATTAAATAAATTCAAAAAATGATTTAAAACTTTAGAAAATCATATAAAATAAACCGTAGCTCAGATGAAAATACTTTCTACATGAAAGTTGCTCAGAGCAATGAGACGAATCTGGATACGCAGCCCGTTCGTCTGCCACACATCCCTAGCATAGCAAACATGCAACTTTCCCTCTCCAGTTCATCTATCTGTAAATGCAAAACACCGGGAATACTTTCCCGGATGTTTCCCCCCTTCGCCGGTACCACCTCCTACCGCGTTAGGGAATACCTTGCACCGCGCATTGTCATGTCTTCCATCGTCATGCTTATGGTTGCATTATATTTATTGTTTCTTCCCCCTCTTCTCTCGTTAGACACCGAGGCCGACGCCGCTGCGGGTGCCCCGATCGACTACGTTGTTGACGACCCCTACTTGCGAGAGCAATCAGGCAAGCCCCCCTTTGGTCACCAGATATCGCCTATTCCCTCTCTCTACTGCTTGCATTAGAGTAGTGTAGCATGTTACTGCTTTCGGTTAATCCTATTCTGCTACATAGCCTGTCATTGTTGCTACGGTTGTTACCCTTACCTGCTATCCTAATGCTTAGTATAGGATGCTAGTGTTCCATCCATGGCCCTACACTCTTGTCCGTCCGCCATGCTATACTACTGGGCCGTGATCACATTGGGAGGTGATCACGGGCATATGCTATATACTTTATACTGTTACATTACTTATGATACTATTCGGAGATGGGGTGAAGGGCAGGTGGCTCCATCCCTAGAGAGGTCGGCCCGGGTTCCCGACGGCCCCGATCGTTACTTTGTGGCGGAGCGACAGGCAGGTTGAGACCACCTAGGAGAGAGGTGGGCTGGCCCGTCGGCGTCATGGATACTTAAAAATAACACGCTTAACGAGTTCTTGGTATTTGATCCGAGTCCGCCATTTGATCTATACGCACTAACCAACTACGTGGGAAAGATATGGGCACTCGGCCGTGGTATCACCAAGCCTTCGTGGACGTCACGATCGAGCGGCGCTCCGGATTGGAACATAAGCCTGTTCTTATATTAAGGGGGCTAGTTCTGCTTCCGGCCGCATTCGCAACGTGCATGTGTGCTAAGGGCGATGGGCCCAGACCCCTGTGTGCTTAGGTTTAGACCGGCGTGCTGACCTCTCTGTTGGCCTAGGTGGGGCTGCGACGTGTTGACCTTCAGAGGCCGGGCATGACCCAGGAAAGTGTGTCCGGCCAAATGGGATCAAGCGTGTTGGGTTATGTGGTGCACCCCTGCAGGGAAGTTAATCTATTCGAATAGCCGTGATCTTCGATAACAGGACGACTTGGAGTTGTACCTTGACCTTATGACAACTAGAACTGGATACTTAATAAAACACACCCTTCCAAGTGCCAGATATAACCCGGTGATCGCTCTCTAACAGGGCAACGAGGAGGGGATCGCCGGGTAGGATTATGCTATGCGGTGCTACTTGGAGGACTTCAGTCTACTCTCTTCTACATGCTGCAAGATGGAGGCTGCCAGAAGCGTAGTCTTCGACAGGACTAGCTATCCCCCTCTTTTTCTAGCATTCTGCAGTTTAGTCCACCGATATTGCCCCTTTACACATATACCCATGCATATGTAGTGTAGCTCCTTGCTTGCGAGTACTTTGGATGAGTACTCACGGTTGCTTTTCTCCCTCTTTTCCCCCTTACCTTCTACCTGGTTGGTGCAACCAGATGTCGGAGCCCAGGAGCCAGATGCCACCGTCAACGACGACTCCTACTACACCGGAGGTGCCTACTACTATGTGTGCAGCCCACGGCGACCACTGTGAGTAGTTAGGAGGATCCAGCAGGAGGCATGCGCCTCTTCGATCTGTATCCCGGTTTGTGCTAGCCTTCTTAAGGAAACTTGTTTAACTTATGTCCTTACGAGATATTGTTGCTTCACGACTCGTCTATGATCGAAAGCACTTGTATTCGAGCCCTCGAGGCCCCTGTCTTGTATTATGATGCTTTTATGACTTAATTATGTTTTAGAGCTGTGTTGTGATATCTTCCCGTGAGTCCCTGATCTTGATCATACACGTTTGCGTGCATGATTAGTGTACGATTGAATCGGGGCGTCACAACTCGGTGGCACCGGATAGATAATTTCAATGGGGTCGAGTTTGACTTTTGGTTTGGGACATATGTGGATATGAGAAAGTGGTTGAGGGCTTTGGAGCATATCACTAAGCACTTTGAGCAAGCAAGCCATTAAGCAACACCTCATCCCCTTTTAATAGTATTGGCTTTTCCTATGGACTCAATGTGAACTTGGATCACTAAAATGAAAATGTAGAGTCTTGAGCTTGAGCCAATTTGTGTCCTTAGCATTTTGAGGGGTCCACATTCCTAATCCATGCCATGCCAATCATTGAACTTTCTGAAATGATCATCTTGAAATAACATTAGTTCAATGAGCTATATGTTGTTAGGAATTATCAAAACCACCCAGGGATAGTTGCACTTTCAATCTCCCCATTTTTGGTAATTGATGACAACATATAGATCAAAGCTTCGACAAATGATAATAGGATTGAAATACATCGTCGCTTTGAGAAGTATGTGATAAGCAAGAGCTCTCCCTAAATTTGTGCATTATTTAAAATTTGCTTTTGAATGTAAATGCACAATCGATTAGGATCATGGGTTACTCTTCCATGTCACATACATCTTGGTGGAGCGCTCAAAATGATAGAAAGTAGAAGCATGCACTCATCACCAAGCAAAGTGAATGATCATATATGAGATATAAAAGATAGCATCATTCAAGCATAAGCATTAAGGTAGAATATGATCAAACACATGATCATACAAGTATCTCACACACAAACATAAAGAGTATTAAACAAGCACACACAGAAGTATCAACCAAGTAGCAAAAGACCAAATAAGCATAATGCTCTCTCTCGAAGCCTATGATCTATACATTTCTCCCCCTTTGGCAACAAGTTACCAAAAAGTTTGAATATGCATAGTGTTATGCGGCTCTCTAGGCTTGATCTTTGGGAGGTCGTGTAGAGAGGACCCCAAGGACGAAAGCATCTGTAGACATTGTTGGAGCTGGTGGAGTGGCAACTGGAGGTGGCACTGAAGCTGTAGCTGCTGGTGCTAATGTGGTAGCGCTAGTGTTAGCCATGGGCACTTCAGCAGATCTCTAACCTCTGGGCACTCTCTGAAAGGCATCTGTGGTAGCCTGCCCTTTACTCTCCTTAGCTTCTTCTTGGAGTTGCTCAATAGCTGTCTGCATCTCAGTCACTTTAAGATCAAGGTCATAGAACTTGGTCTCAATGATCCTCTCCAAGCTCTCCTGATTTTGAGTTAGGGTGGCCAACCACTTCTCAATCCTCAAAGTTGCTTGAATCATATATCCAAGCAAATCTTGTTTTCTCTTCAGAAACACTTGAGATGCCTCTTCAACACTTGGCATCCTTGCAGCCTTCTCGGCCTTTGCCTTCTCTCTCTTTTCTTGTGCTTGCACGGATGTGGGATCATCCTCATTCATCACAACAGTGTTGTCCTCAAATAATGGTCTCAAGGGTAAATGCTCCTTGTCCAAGAGATAAGTGTTTGTGCCCATCTTGGAGTTGATGAGCACCTGAATATGTGGATCATACCCACAAGATCTTTTCTGATCAACAGTTGTCCTCTTGATTGTTTCAACAATCAGGCTCATAACTTTGAACTTCTGAGGCACATCAAATATCTGCAGCAGGTTGTTTCAATGGCCTCTGATCATCTTATGATCTCCAGATTTGGGAAACAATGTATGCCTCAATATAGTGTTGATTGTAGCTAGACCAGACAACAGGTAATGAACAGATCCAAGCCTATGTGTGTCCAATGCCTTGTCTGGGATCTCCTTGTACATGTTGGCCATAGAGTTGTGATCTTTCTTCTTCTTGGCATAGACATCCAAGTCATCTTCATGCTCTTCAGGGGCATTTATCAACTTTGCTCACTCATCAACAGTTGACTGGTACCTTGTACCCTCAGACATCCATACAATTCTACCATCTGGATAAAAATGAGTTGTGGAGTAGAATTGCATGATGAGTTCATCACTCCATTTTGTCAGCTTCTGACCCACAAACTTGTCAACACCACATGCTCTGAAGCTCTCATGTATACCTGGAAAGTGATCTTCATTCTCATCAATGTAATCCCAATCATCGCACTTCATATCACACACAATGGGCTTCTTGTCAAGCAGAATGGTTTCATGAAATCTTGTTGTTCTTTGGTGTGGAACCTGTAGCCCACAAAAGTCTTTCTCCTCATAGCATAAGGGTCACTTTGTCTCCAAAGTCTCAGACCTGCATCCTTCCTGATACTCATATCTTCTACCACTGGATGGCTTTCATCATGATCTAGAATCTTTGGTTTAACCTTTCTAAGCACTTGGGTTTTAGCATCTTCTTCCTCAACTTCATGCACTGGGGCCTTGTTCTTCTCCGCAGCTGGAATGTTCCTAGTGCTCCTCTTGGGTTTTGGAGCTGGGCAGAAGCTTTGGGGTAGTCTTGGGATTTGAAGGGCCATCCCCAGACTTAATTGCACCCCCCATCAGCTTTTGGGACTTGGGTGCTGGTGCAGCATCCTCTTCCTCTTCCTCTTCTTCAAAATCTCTCACCATGGTTGATTTTCCAAGTACTTTTGCAGTTGTGCTTCTTGCCCTTTTCTTATTCTTGCCACCAGCCACATCATCATCTAACTTTTCTATAGTGAACTGCATGTTTTCTCCTGTTGGAACTTTCCTTGGCTTGGATGTTGGCACCCTTTTGGCAGGAACTTTCTTTTGCATACCAGGCTTTGTTGCAGCAACAGTTCCATATTCTTTCTGCAACACTTTCTTCTTGGAGCTTAGTTCTTCCTCAGTGGCCACATAGTCCTCATCCTCTGAGTCTGAGGTTCTCTTCTTCCTTGATCTAGTGGATGCCTTGGGCAAATTGCTTGGAGTGCTCCTGCTGCCCTCATCATAGCTGCTAGAGGGACTAGTGCCCTCACTCAAGTTCACTTGCTCTTCTGATTTGTTCTGGCTATCACTCTGGTCAGATATATTGGTAAAGCAAACTGACAGCAGACCCTGTGAATAGATATAGATGAGGTAGAGTGGATGAGCATCACAAAGTGCAGAGTTTTTGTCACAGCCCCAGATCGGCCTTGTTTGACTTTGCTTGCTCATCATGTCATCATGTTTACACTTCTAAGAAACTTGAAATGGGGATTGCCTAAACCCTAGCACCAAATGAAATTCAACTAGGTTCAATAAAAATATTTTCAATGACCCAGAATGCCTTTTGGAAATGTTCATGATTTCTGTTAAAGGTGAAAACCTCTTCCAAAAATGATGAATATATGTAGCGACCCGACCTCAGACGGTCAAGCCTCTGTGTATCTGTGCCATCCCTGGATCAGTATGCTGGCACATACAGTACATCAATGTATATATCAAAGTGCAATCACATGCATAAATAACGTAAAACTGATATATACCTCATAAGTCACAATGAAACAAATAGTCGGGTATGGAGTCCCATCAACGCCATCGGCAGGTTGAGTGTAGACCGTAACCGTGTACCGTACTCTTACTCGTCGGAAGAAAGTATCTGCAACATGATATGTTGCAGCCATGTAGGTCAGTACATTGAATGTACCGGCCAGATCACAACATGATAAAACAGATGATAAAACTATACTATATGCAATATGGCTTTGTGGCTCGTATGCGAGTTTTGTTTATGTAAAAGCTGATTTATTTTCCCTACATCAAAGGAATAAATGAAGTCTGTACTATGGAGTTTTCTATCATGACATGGTTCCGCCAACCGATGTCTCATAGCCCAAATCATCATAAGTGGCCCACAATTAAGTTATCAGTCCGGTGTTGAGAGTTCCGAGATAGATCCAAGACCAGATGCTCAAATTGTCCGTAACCGGGGACACGGCTAATCGATTAGGTTTTAACCCTCTGCAGAGGTTTGTACACTTTACCCGCAAGATTCGATCCCTCTTTTACGTTCTCGCACTTCGTGGTGTTTGAGAACAAGATGACCGAAACATGGTCTTCCGAAGAGTTCCCCTGACCACTGTCCGGTGCTCATCCAATCCTACCGTAGTTCTACATCTGCTAGCACCGTCTCAGCCAGAGTCACCACTAAGGTCAACCAAGCCAGAGCCCATAATGACTTGCGGTTGCATGTAAGCTTCCTGCATGAAGTATTCTTCCGTCTCTTTGAGTCTGGGTGAAGCTTTCCGCAAGATGTCATGGCACTTCTCCATGCATCCCGCCAACCACTAGATTCTCCAGGTGCCCACAACCATCCTTCACCCGAGTGTGTATTGAATTCTTGTCTTGAGTCTGGAAGTCTTGAGGCCTTGGAAATGCAGTCCTTGCAGATGCCATCATGGAGTTGTCGTCATTGACGAGAGTCCTCCTTCTTCACACCACTCGAGCACTCATACCAACCCCGTCTACTATAGCGTAGCATTAAAATAAATAACGTCCGGGCTTGGTAACAGGTGATGGGTTCCTACCTCATGCATACTACTCAACTACAAGGATTCAATGTCACTACCGGAGGGATTGTTGCGAAGATGACACTAGATGCAATAAAATACATAGGTATGAAAAACATGGTCAAAGTGAACTTGCTCGTAAGTTGATGAAGATAACAACACTCTCGAATAATGACTTGGTAGAACTATTCGTCACTCCGTTGAAAATCTATATAGTCAAACATAGCATTCATATAAGCAAACATCCTAGCAAACAATTCTAACACTCATAATAAAACCAACAAATAAAAATGCAAATCAAGGGACACCAAATAAAAACAAAGGAAAACTACACAACAAAACTACTAAAGAAAACTCTAAGACATAACACAAAAATAGTTTTATCCTAAGTAAAATTTAACAACAAAGAAAATACCAACAAAATAAATAATCTGAAAATAAAACATAAAACAGCTAATTTTAACAGAAAGTATTTTTCATAAACTTTTAATAGTAAAAAGAAACAAGTAAAAAGCTTTTACGAAACACTAACTATGACCTAAACAACTTTTCATACAAAACTAAATAAAATAAATTTTTAAAATAAAAAATAAAATTTTCTTTGGTTTACTAACAGAAACAAAACTAAATTTGTCAAAAGTGACAAAAATAAATAATTTAAAACTAATAAAAACAATAAGGAAAAGACTAAAACAAAACTATAACTAAAACAGTACTGTTTTGCTAAAACTTAATTTAAAATAAACTAAAAATAAACCACTATATGCTACTGGATAAACAAAACCATAATAAAACAGTAGCAAAAGGAATCAATCAAAAATACTTTGTAAAACTCAAAATATGACCAAATTACTGATTTGAACAAATTTCATCAAATTCAAATCTAAACTATTCAAATTTGAAACCTAAGTACACCAACAGAAACTTAAGCAAATTTGTGACACAATGCGAAAAGAATCACTAAAATAAAATAATCCTAACTCATTTTATAGCGTAAATACTAATCATCTAAAACTAAAATAAAACAATTTCTAATAATTTAAACATGGCCAAACATATTTTCTACAGAAACTACAACAAATATTTAAACTAACAAAAAAAATCAATTAAAAATATTAAATAACCTAAAAGATATGGATTTTACAAAATTGAAACTATTCTGTCAAAAACAGAAACGAAAAATAAAACTAAAAAGAAAACTGGCGCTAGTGGGCCTATCTAACGCTCAGGCGTTATATAACTAAAACATGCTCGCGGCTAACTGAAAATAACCCGATCGGGCCGGTCTAACTAAACCGCTAACTTAATAAAAAAAACCGTAACTTGAACCGGCCTTTTGAAATAAGACCGTACCCCTTCGGGTGATCTAATCCGGCGCGTTGATTTCAGATCGGACGACGGAGGGGGTTTCCGGCGGCTTACCGCGGTGGTCGACGGCGACGGCGGCTCGGGCGGCGACGGCGGGAAGGCTCCGGTGGTCCGGGGCGACGGCGGAGGCGTCCGTGAGTGCGGGTGCAATGGCGCCAAGGGGGCTCGGGTTCATGAGAATCGCGGGCTAGGGGAGAGGGTTTCGGGGTCGGGGAGGGGCGGAACGGGGCGAGGGGAGAGGTATTTATAGGGGGGCGACCGGCTTGGAGGAGGGGGCGGATCGGGAGAGGATCCCGGGATCCGCGGGATTCCGGCGGCGGCGGCGGTGGCGTGGCGTGGGCGTGGCGTGGGTGAGGGGAAGGAGAGAGGTGGGGTCGGGCCACGAGAGAGGGAGGTGGGGTTTGATTGGGCGACCGAGGGAAGGGGTTCGGGCGCGGGCGCTGGGGCAGGCCGGCTCGGGCGCTTGTTGGGCTGCGCCTAGTGGGCTGCCTCGGCGCTGGCTGGGCCGGTTGGCCTGGCTGGCGCCTGGGCTTTTTTTTATAAACAAACAGAGAGGAAAACAAAATGATAAAACAAAATAAAAATGAAAATATTATATAGGCATATAATATATCAAAATTTTCAGAAAAAGATTTCCTACATGATGAACATTATTCTAGCATTAAATAAAATACACACAAATTTAAATAAAGCAAAGAGTGCTTCTGGTCCAATAAAATCCAACAAAATCATTTTTAAAATACCAAAATGACTTCAAATTAATTTCTCTCCAATTTTCTGATGTAGGGAATCATGTTACCCTATTTTCCACATATTTTATTTTTGAGAAAAATAATTTGAATAAAACTCAAATAACTCCAAATTGAAAATAATTCAAAGGGACTTTGAATTTAATTCTTTGAAACTCCCAACTCATATTTCATATGTTTTGAAGAAGTCATTTTATCTTCGCTCATGAAAATCATTGAGTTGCATAAAGCTTCTGAATTTGAAATATTTTCAGATGGAATTCAAATCTTTTCAAAACCCTTTTCATTTATTTAAATGGAAGAAGTCATATCATCTTCTCTCTAGGGTTTTTGTGTTTGAATTGAATTTGAATTCATGGAGATCATAAATGCAAGGTGAAAGTTTGGGAATGTCATTTCATTCCCTCTCAAGAACTTTCAAAAAGTTCCAAATTTCACTCAATTTCTCACAATCAGTTACACAACAATCAAACAAACAAGCAGAATTATTTATTTAATATAACATTCCAAAATTTAGAATTTTGGGATGTCACAAATCTACCACACTTAAAATGAATCTCGTCCTCGAGATTCGAAGAGGCTAGCAAGAAAGGGTTAGAGGTTGGGGGTCTTCTAGCAAATGTTTTGGTCGGAAAGGTCAGGGGTGCTACCACACTTAAAAACAAGGTTACGGTTCCAACAAAATTCATGTACTCCATCCTTTGGGTTGATGGTGTCGTTCTTCTCATATTCTCTGGAATAACTCCTTCACTGAGGCTCTTCCGATAGGGTCACAAACTTTTCCTCAAACACGTGTCCTTTCATCCTGGTGAGGTTCTTCCGAGACCGGGTCTTCATATCTGACAGGTCTGTCGTCAACACTAAGAGACTATCGGAACCTCCTGGCGGTCAACAATTTATGGCTTCTCCTGCAGGAAAAATGGTCGGGGCTGAATCTCACCGTATATCCTACGATTGGCAACCACTGCCATGTACATGGGTTTATCATCATACCATTCTAAGGCTTAAGCAAGGCTTCAACGAGCGTCGTCACTTTACTATGGGTAAGTCTCTCAGATTTACCATTCCAAATAGCAAGATCGAATGATACGAGTAAGTCGGTATGGTGATCAATCCATTCCGCACCCAGATCATTACCCTGTATAAGGTTTAGCGAATCTCGTATTTCTAATACTCGGGCATTCTCACAAGCATTGCAGATTTTCTCCTGTATTGAACAGGGATCGGGTAAATCCTTTGGTTCTGCAAGCCAAACAAATCATCTATCGTTACTTCACCGCTCTCAGGTTTTTGCGTAACCTCCTATGAAACGTATGCTGATTGAATCACCGATTCTACCAAATTTCTTCCTTCATCAAGGTTACATCTGTTCCTTTTCAAAATCCTGGGCCTGTGGGTTATGGCCCACTTCAACACTAGTGCAGCTTTAACTCATCCTTGGAGTAACTCTCTTGTTCCATATTACACCTCCTTTAAATCCAGTAGTACTGCTTTCTTCATACCATCATATCAAAAGCAAAACTCCAACTTTTTTTCCTTGAACTACAAATCCGTGGAATATATATTTTCTTATCCATTAGTCTAGTCTTTTTCACAGGGTAATACCACCGTTAAAATGCACAAATTCTTCCATAGACCATATTTTTCTCATATCCTCGAAAATGGTCAAAACTCTTCGTTCATGGAGTAACAACTCAAAAAAATCCATGTATGAAATGATGACACAATAACTTTATTGATTTCATGAATTCATTACAATATCCGAGACTTTCATTACATAAATTCAACTCCATATCCTTATGGAAACAATTGCTTCCTACTACACTTATTACCAATATCAAAATTCCAACTACTCAGCTCCAAATTTTTCATCTTGTCGGGACATTTAGTAGCATAATGTCCTGCTTCCTTGCAGCGAAAACAAATGACTTTCGATAATTCTTTGGGCTTCTTGGAGATGGTGTCTACTCTTTGGGTTCTTGGCTTCTTCTCTGGACATTTACCAACAGAATGACCTAAATCCTTGCACCATAACGAGTGATATTACTCAGGTCCTTCTCTACAGAAATTGGGTTGTTCCGGGGATGCCTTCGTTTCCTCTTCCTGGATTTCTTCGTTCTGATCAAACCTTCTATTCCCTGTGGATCAAACTCTATTGCTTCCGTCGGGAAGTATCCCAGATACTCTTTTCTTTCCTTGGTGCAATCTGTGAAAAATGTCCTTCTTCTCCACATGAATAGCGTGCATTGGAGTAAAATCTGTTGAGGCCTTCTCCATCGTGGTCTTCAACACATTCCTTCATCACGAGTTCTTTCATAACTTCTCGGAGGGATTCTTTCATTCCTTCTTCCTGCTCCTGAATAGTTTGTTGCACCATGGGGTAAATGTGACACCGAAGTCGGGTAGTGGGTGGTTCCTTCACACAAGAAACAAGTCACACGACTAGTTGGGCATTCCTCGGTGGGTGTTTCTCCTCACAATGAGGGCATCCATCCTTGTGTTCCTCCCGGTGTGTCCTATTTCTCCGCAAATCTTGCAGGCACAAGGTTTATTTCTTGGTGTATCATGGTGCTTCCGGATAAGACGAGATCTTGTCAGAGTCTTCTTGAATTCTTCCCAAGTCTTTGCTCCATTCCATCCTTGTATGGCTTGATGCATTTTCCACCAAAGTTGCAGCACTTCCTTCAAAGTAATCTTGAAGAGCGTCACGATACTTCATTCTTCCTTGAAACCAAATTGCTCCCAGTAATTCTCCATGTTCAATCCATAGCTCTGCCTCCTACCGAAGTCTTGATCCAGAGAATATCACCCAACTTCATTCATCATCTATGGGGTCCAAAAGTTTTGGGATGAGATATGAGAGAGGTGGGGAGGGATATACACACAATACAAACAATAGTTTTTGAAGAAACACGTTTTACTTTGTGGCTGTCGGAAAACATCAAACAAATGACAGCTCACAAATCGCCGCATCTAACGTAAGTGTGTAACAGGGGTTTGGTCTTCTAAAGGTCAAATAATTCTTCAGATTCTTCAAATTTCTTCTAGTCTTCGGAGTCTTCAATTGTTGCAGCTTCAACTCTTCTAATGCATGGTCAAATCCTATTTACTCTGAAGAGGCCATCAGTTATCCGATATCTTGTCCTTCTTGGAGCGGCTTCAGTTGATTCTTCATGTGATCAAAAGGGGAAAAGGGTATATTCTAACTATTTGAGGTGAGAGTGTCTATTTGATAAAATCAGAAGAGATGAGAAGTAAGAGTCTTTTTGAAAATAAAGTTTTAGAGATTTTCGGTCCTAGGGGCTTTCTGGTTTCTAGGGTCACGTCCTACAGTCAACATGTGCTCTGACACCATATCTGTAGCGACCCGACCTCAGACGGTCAAGCCTCTGTGTTACTGTGCCATCCACAGATCAAGATATCTTTACACACAGACATCAATGTATATATCAAAGTGCAATCACATGCATAAATAACGTAAAACTGATATATACCTCATAAGTCACAATGAAACAAATAGTCGGGTATGGAGTCCCATCAACGCCATCGGCGAGTTGAGTGTAGACCGTAACCTGTCATCGTACTCTTACTCGTCGGAAGAAAGTATCTGCAACATGATATGTTGCAGCCATGTAGGTCAGTACATTGAATGTACCGACCAGATCACAACATGAGAAAACAGATGATAAAACTATACTATATGCAATATGGCTTTGTGGCTCTGTGTCTGAGTTTTGTTTGCGTAAAAGCTGATTTATATTCCCTACATCAAAGGAATAAATGAAGTCTGTACTATGGAGTTTTCTGTAACATCCCAAATTTTCAATTTGGTATGTTATACATTAGGTCATCATGCATATCATACTTTCTCGCATTTTTCCGATCCTAGAAAATTTCACGCAACTCAAGGACCCTCGGAGAGAGTTGGAAGTTTCATTATTTTCATATTTGGGATTTCTCAAATTTTGAAAATAGGATCATTGGATTTATTTAATTATCTTCATAAAGTTTTTCCTATAAAAACTTAAGAGAGGGAATAATATGACTTTCCCAATATTTAGGAAAAATGAAGATATTATAAATAAATCAAAATTTGGTTTTTGAAGATTTATTTTGCTTAGGCAAAAATGAGCATTTTAAAAATTTATGCATGTTTGCCGTTTTTAAAGTTCATTTTGTTTGACTCATTTTTAGGAGTCGGGGAAAATTAATTTTATTAAATTCGGAGTTCGTTTGGTATTTTTTTTATTTCGTTTAGTTTTGTAAAAAAATCGTCGCTTCTGGGCCAAGGCCCAGCCCAGCCTTGACCCACCTCCCTCTCTCCCTCGCTACGCCCCATGTGAGCCCCACGCCGCCACGCCACCGCCGCCGCCGCTCGTGTCCGGGTCGGACACGAGGTCGCCACCGCCCAGCCCCTTCCCCAAGCCGGCCAGCCCCCTTCTATTTATACCGCCCCCTCTCTCCTCACCTCGATCCGCAGCCGCCCTCACCCGAGCCCTTGCCGAGGAGTCCGCCGCCGCCGTTCCCCGTCGCCGAGCCTCGTCGCCCCTCGCCGCCCTCCGAGGCCCGGACCCCGCCGGAGCCCGCCGTGGCTGCCGAGGTAGCCGTCGCCGCCCCGCCCGATCCGGTTTTTTTTAGAAAAACCCGATCCGTTTTTTTTAGATGTTCGGTTTTTTTTAAAAACCCTAGATGGTTTTAATTTTTCGGTTTTCTTAATTAACGAAAGTTCACCGAACCGTTCGTTTAAATGAGTGTGTTCGTTGGATTAGTTCTGTTAACGAACGTCCGTTATTTAATCCGTTAAATGCGTTTTCTTTTAATCGGATTTAATCCGTTATTTTTTCGATTCGATTTACGATCCGATTTTCAAATCTGTTTTATTTCTTGCTCGTTTATCTAATCAGTGATTCAAGCGCTGAGTTTCGTTCTGAAACCGCCGTTCGACTAACCTACTTACACAGAGTTTTGCTACTGTAAAATTTTGACCTAGTTTCCGATTGCTAAATCGAGTCGTTCTCTCTGGAGTTTCGACTTTCGATGCTTTATTTGATTCGATTCTTTTGCAACTGTGGTTCTTAAGTTGAACTATCTGGTTAGATCTTTTATTCGAGATTTCCCGTGCATTAGATGAGTACTTATTGTATGCTTGTTGTTTGTCTCTGCGTTAGATCACCGGAGTGCGCCGCTTGTTACTTGAATCTCTAGGTCTCATGGATCATCGACCAAGGCAAGTAACACTTGATCATACCTTTTCTACTACCAGTTTTATTGCATTAGATCAAACCCTCAAACACTTGCATGTTTAGGATCTAATTAAATTGTGGGATGGGAAGTAGATTGAGGTAGTACCTATTACTGTTTTACTTATGAAACCTTGGGAGTTACTTCTACGTTTGCTTAATTATGCCATGCTATGCTAGTAGGACGTGGATTGGGTGAGTGAATATCCATGACAGATGTGAGATTGTTAATTAATGGTTTATCTAAGGTGGCAACTTAAACACACATCCGGGTGGATTGAGGCACCTGGTTTCTATCAGACTTGCTGTATTTCTTCGGACCGCCACCTGTGCTCTAAGGGATCATAAGATTATTCAAACTAGAAACTTCCGTGTGCAGCCACAAGCCAATTATGGGCTCGGCATAGTTGACTAAGTTGTGCGAACTCTTACGGGTAGACTAGCGAGATGTAGGGGAAAGTAGGTGTACCGGTCTACCCACAAGTAAGGTGCTAGTGCTTCGAAAGATCGTGTCTCGGTCATCCGTCTCTCAAACACCATGAAGTGCGAGAACCAAACGGAGGCGATCGAGTCTTGTGGGGAAAAGTGCAAACCTCTGCAGAGTGTAAAACTAATCATGATTAGCCGTGTCCCCGGTTATGGACATCTTGAGTATCTAGTACTTGAATATCATGTGAATCTCAACATGTTATTTCAAATAAATGTTATTGGGTTTTAATGAGTACTTTTAATTGGGATTGAGGATGTTGTCAACCATTCTCAATGTTTAACAACCACCATGATAGTTAAATAAAATTATTCCTTTGATGTAGGGAAAAACCAGCTTTATGCAAAAATGTAAATCAGAGAGCCTTACCACCAGCCATATATGCATGTAGTATAGGCTTGTTGCTTCATTGTTCTCTATGTGTTACATTGCGGCATATTCCATGTGTCGACCGGTTTGGGCTGCAACTTTCACGTTGCGAGACTCTTGCATTTGACGAGTAAGGTGTTAGGTCGTGGTTCTATACTCAAGGATGCCGATGGAGTTGATGGACTCACTTGTCTTCCAAGCCTTCATTGTTATTATTAGATGGCCTTAAGCCATATTATTGTATTAAGTTCCCTTGTGGACAACGATGTAATAAGTGTGTGATTGCTACTCTGCTATAAATCCTTCAAGTTGTGTGGTGTCGGCATTATCGATCCAGGATGACACCGAGCACGAGCACTAGATCCATTCGGGTCTGGTCGCCACAGAGAATGGTATCGAGCACACGACCGTGAGGACATGACCACTAAGTTAAAGCCATAGATCACTACTCTCTTCCCATTTTCTAACTCCTTATCTTTTCTACTCTCTTTAGGATGACGGACGCGAAGATCAAGTACACCCAACCGGATGAAGGCACACCTTTTGGATTTCACTTGAAGGAAGTTACCAAGTACACGAACATTGGACTACCAAGCTTCACCGGACTTTCAACGCCACTCACTCAAGAGGAGCGCCGAAGATTCAAGCTCACGTTCCAGAAGGACATTCGCCCCAATCACCAAGCCTATAGATAGTGTTTTCGATTGCACCAACTTGGAGTCTAGGAAAGAGCATGGCAGCTCACATCACCATGGGACGCATTGGAGAAGTTTATCAAGAAGACCTCAAGGACACTATCTACCAGATTTGCGGACGCCGAGATGACAAATGGGACGTCACAAGACCAAGAAGGATAGACCCATTGCAGCGTTCATCCAGAGTTAAACCAGCACATTCGACGCCAGGAGAACCGGATGTGCAATGATATGTTGGAGTTGCGTAATGCAAAGGGAAGGATCATCGAACTTGAAGAAGAACTAAAGACAACTCGCAAGGACTATATGGACGAGATCGTAGCTCTAGCAAGACACAATAACGATCTTAAGTACGAGATTGAAGAACTCAAGAAGAAGTTGGCGCTCAGGAATGAAGACCAAGATGTCGATTGCCCAAGCGACTACATCAACATCGACGACACCGATTCGGATCCAAGTGAACCCGACTTTGAAGATGAAGCAGGAGCAGACATTACGGAGTCTTCCACCGGTTCAAATTAGTAGAAGTCCCCCACTTATTAGTAGTATTTCCCCCCCATGTAAACATTATAGT
Source organism: Aegilops bicornis (assembly GCA_021605145.1). NCBI lineage: Eukaryota > Viridiplantae > Streptophyta > Magnoliopsida > Poales > Poaceae > Aegilops > Aegilops bicornis. Next base: position 572,714,658 of record CM038675.1, read on the forward strand.
ACACACACTTTTGCGATAGTTAGATCATTGTAAGCCCTTGTTTGATTGAATGAAGTGATTTTGTGTGTATTTGCTCATGTGCATTTGGGTAGTGATTCCCCTTAGACCTCATTCTATTCTAAATTCTCATCTCTTCTAAACCCATCAGATGCCTCCGAGACGCGACCCGGATTTGTTTTCCCGCCAGAGATCACCCAACCGATCCAGTAGAATACCCCTTATTCAAACATTGGTGCATAACCAGGGCAACAACAACAACAACAACCCACCACCACCACCACCTGCGGATCATCTGACTCGTTTCCTTAGACTAAACCCACCGGTGTATTCCAGTAGCACCGAGCCGATTGTGTTAAGAGACACAGTGCCACTGGAAGCAATTCAGTTGAAGGATGACTTGACATATGAGGAAAAACCGGTTAAGATTCTCGATTATGCCAGCAGAGTTACCCGCAGCAAGGTTATCAAGTTTTGCAAAGTTCAATTGGAGCCACCACGGTGAGGATGAAGCCACACAGGAAAGAGAGGAAGTTTTGCTCAAGGACCACCCTCACCTATTTTCTAGCCAACCCGAATCTCGAGGGCGAGATTCATCTTAAGGGGGTAGGTTTGTAACATCCCAAATTTTCAATTTGGTATGTTATACATTAGGTCATCATGCATATCATATTTTCTCGCATTTTTCCGATCCTAGAAAATTTCACGCAACTCAAGGACCCTCGGAGAGAGTTGGAAGTTTCATTATTTTCATATTTGGGATTTCTCAAATTTTGAAAATAGGATCATTGGATTTATTTAATTATCTTCATAAAGTTTTTCCTATAAAAACTTAAGAGAGGGAATAATATGACTTTCCCAATATTTAGGAAAAATGAAGATATTATAAATAAATCAAAATTTGGTTTTTGAAGATTTATTTTGCTTAGGCAAAATGAGCATTTTAAAAATTTATGCATGTTTGCCGTTTTTAAAGTTCATTTTGTTTGACTCATTTTTAGGAGTCGGGGAAAATTAATTTTATTAAATTCGGAGTTCGTTTGGTATTTTTTTTATTTCGTTTAGTTTTGTAAAAAAAATCGCCTTCAGGCCAAGGCCCAGCCAGCGCCCGACCCAGCTCCCGGCCCACCTCCCTCTCTCCCTCACGCGCCCGCCCGCCCGCTGAGCCCGCCGCCGCCGCCACCCGCCGCCGCCGCTCGTGTCCGGGTCGGACACGAGGTCGCCACGCCCGGCCCCTTCCCAAGCCGGCCAGCCCCCTTCTATTTATACCGCCGCCTCTCTCCTCACCTCGATCCGCCCGCCCTCACCCGAGCCCCCGCCGCCGAGGAGTCGCCGCCCATTCCCAGTCGTGGAGCTCCCTCGTCGCCCTCGCCGCCTCCTCCAGGCCAGACCCCGCCTGAGCCCCGCCGAGCCCCGCCGTGGCTGCACCGGAGGTAGCCGCCGCCGCCCCGCCCGATCCGGTTTTTTTTTAGAAAAACCCGATCCGTTTTTTTTGAGATGTTCGGTTTTTTTTTTAAAACCCTAGATGGTTTTAATTTGTCGGTTTTCTTAATTAACGAACGTTCACCGAACCGTTCGTTTCAATGAATGTGTTCGTTGGATTAGTTCTGTAACGAGCGTCCGTTATTTAATCCGTTAAATGCGTTTTCTTTTAATCGGATTTAATCCGTTATTTTTTCTCGATTCGATTTCGATCCGATTTTCAAATCTGTTTTATTTCTTGCTCGTTTATCGGAATCGTGATTCAAGCGCCTGGAGTTTCGTTCTGAAACCGCCGTTCGACTAACCTACTTACACAGAGTTTTGCTACTGTAAAATTTTGACCTAGTTTCCGTTTGCTAAATCGAGTCGTTCTCTCTCGAAGTTTCGACTTTCGATGCTTTATTTGATTCGATTCTTTTGCAAACTGTGGTTCTTAAGTTGAACTATCTGGTTAGATCTTTTATTCGAGATTTCCCATGCATTAGATGAGTACTTATTGTATGCTTGTTGTTTGTCCGCGTTAGATCACCCGAGTCGCCGCTTGTTACTTGAATCTCTAGGTCTCATGGATCATCTGCAAGGCAAGTAACACTTGATCATACCTTTTCTACTACCCAGTTTATTGCATTAGATCAAACCCTCAAACACTTGCATGGTTAGGATCTAATTAAATTGTGGGATGGGAAGTAGATTGAGGTAGTACCTATTACTGTTTTACTTATGAAACCTTGGGAGTTACTTCTACGTTTGCTTAATTATGCCATGCTATGCTAGTAGACGTGGATTGGGTGAGTGAATATCCATGACAGATGTGAGATTGTTAATTAATGGTTTATCTAAGGTGGCAACTTAAACACACATCCGGGTGGATTGAGGCACTGGTTTCTATCAGACTTGCTGTATTTCTTGGACCGCCACCCGGGCTCTAAGGGATCATAAGATTATTCAAACTAGAAACTTCCGTGTGCAGCCACAAGCCAATTATGGGCTCGCATAGTTGACTAAGTTGTGCGAACTCTTACGGGTAGACTAGCAGATGTAGGGGAAAGTAGGTGTACCGGTCTACCCACAAGTAAGGTGCTAAGCGCTTACGAAGACTGTGTCTCGGTCATCCGTCTCTCAAACACCATGAAGTGCGAGAACCAAACGGAGGCGACCGAGTCTTGTGGGGAAAAGTGCGCAAACCTCTGCAGAGTGTAAAAACTAATCATGATTAGTCGTGTCCCCGGTTATGGACATCTTGAGTATCTAGTACTTGAATATCATGTGAATCTCAACATGTTATTTCAAATAAATGTTATTGGGTTTTAATGAGTACTTTTAATTGGGATTGAGGATGCTGTCAACCATTCTCAATGTTTAACAACCACCATGATAGTTAAATAAAATTATTCCTTTGATGTAGGGAAAACCAGCTTTATGCAAAAATGTAACCGTAGAGCCTTACCACCAGCCATATATGCATGTAGTATAGGCTTGTTGCTTCATTGTTCTCTATGTGTTACATTGCCAAAGATATTCCATGTGTCTTGACCCGTTTTCGGGCTGCAACTTTCACGTTGCGCACTCTTGAATGACGAGTAAGGTGTTAGGTCGTGGTTCTATACTCGATGATGCCGATAGAGTTGATGGACTCACTTGTCTTCCAAGCCTTCCTGTTATTATTAGATGGCCTTAAGCCATATTATTGTATTAAGTTCCCTTGTGGACAACGATGTAATAAGTGTGTGATTGCTACTCGCTATAAATCCTTGAAGTCTTGTGTGGTGTCGACATCTTGATCCAGGATGACATCGAGCACAGAGCACTAGATCCATTCGGGTCTGGTCGCTACATTTTCTATCATGACATATTTCCGCCAACCGATGTCTCATAGCCCAAATCATCATAAGTGGCCCACAATTAAGTTATCAGTCCGGTGTTGAGAGTTCCAAGATAGATCCAAGACCAGATGCTCAAATTGTCCGTAACCGGGGACACGGCTAATCGATTAGGTTTTAACCCTCTGCAGAGGTTTGTACACTTTACCCGCAAGATTCGATCCCTCTTTTACGTTCTCGCACTTCGTGGTGTTTGAGAACAAGATGACCAAAACATGGTCTTCGAAGAGTTCCCCGACCACCGTCCGGTGCTCATCCAATCCTACCGTAGTTCTACATCTGCTAGCACCGTCCAGCCAGAGTCACCACTAAGGTCAACCAAGCCAGAGCCCATAATGACTTGCGGTTGCACGGGTAAGCTTCGGGCATGAAGTATTCTTCCGTCTCTTTGAGTCCGGGTGAAGCTTTCCGCAAGATGTCATGGCACTTCTCCATGCATCCCGACCAACCACTGGATTCTCCAGGTGCCCGTCAACCATCCTTCACCCAAAGAGTGTGTATTGAATTCTTGTCTTGAGTCTGGAAGTCTTGAGGCCTTGAAAATGCAGTCCTTGCAGATGCCATCATGGAGTTGTCGTCATTGACGTAGAGTCCTCCTTCTTCACACCACTCTCGAGCACTCATACCAACCCCGTCTACTATAGCGTAGCATTAAAATAACTAACGGCACGGGCTGGGAACCAGGGTGATGGGTTCCTACCTCATGCATACTACTCAACTACAAGGATTCAATGTCACTCTTTGGAGGGATTGTTGCGAAGATGACACTAGATGCAATAAAATACATAGGTATGAAAAACATGGTCAAAGTGAACTTGCACGGTAAGTTGATGAAGATAACAACACTCTCGAATAATGACTTGGTAGAACTATTCGTCACTCCGTTGAAAATCTATATAGTCAAACATAGCATTCATATAAGCAAACATCCTAGCAAACAATTCTAACACTCATAATAAAACCAACAAATAAAAATGCAAATCAAGGGACACCAAATAAAAACAAAGGAAAACTACACAACAAAACTACTAAAGAAAACTCTAAGACATAACACAAAAATAGTTTTATCCTAAGTAAAATTTAACAACAAAGAAAATACCAACAAAATAAATAATCTGAAAAGAAAATATAAAACAGCTAATTTTAATGAAAGTATTTTTCATAAACTTTTAATAGCAAAAAGAAACAAGTAAAAAGCTTTTACGAAACACTAACTATGACCTAAACAAGTTTTCATACAAAACAAAATAAAATAAATTTTTAAAATAAAAATAAAATTTTCTTTGGTTTACTAACAGAAACAAAACTAAATTTGTCAAAAGTGACAAAAATAAATAATTTAAAACTAATAAAAACAATAAGGAAAAGACTAAAACAAAACTATAACTAAAACAGTACTGTTTTGCTAAAAACTTAATTTAAAATAAACTAAAATAAACCACTATATGCTACAGGATAAACAAAACCATAATAAAACAGTAGCAAAAGGAATCAATTAAAATACTTTGTAAAACTCAAAATATGACCAAATTAGTGATTTGAACAAATTTCATCAAATTCAAATCTAAACTATTCAAATTTGAAACCTAAGTACACCAACAGAAACTTAAGCAAATTTGTGACACAATGCAAAAAGAATCACTAAAATAAAATAATCCTAACTCATTTTATAGCAGAAATACTAATCTGTCTAAAACTAAAATAAAACAATTTCTAATAATTTAAACATGTCCAAACATATTTTCTACAGGAACTACAACAAATTTTTAAACTAACAGAAAAAAAATCAATTAAAAATATTAAATAACCTAAAAGATATGGATTTTACAAAACTGAAACTATTCTGTCAAAAACAGAAACGAAAAATAAAACTAAAAAGAAAACTGGCGCTAGTGGGCCTATCTAACGCTCAGGCGTTATATAACTAAAACGTGCTCGCGGCTAACTGAAAATAACCCGATCGGGCCGGTCTAACTAAACCGCTAACTTAATAAAAAAACCGTAACTTGAACCGGCCTTTTGAAATAAGACCGTATTCTTCGGTGATCTAATCCGTAGCGTTGATTTCAGATCGGACGACGGAGGGGGTTTCGGCGGCTTACCATGTGGTCGACGGCGACGGCGGCTCAAGCGGCGGCGGGAAGGCTCCGGTGGTCCGGGCGGCGGAGACGTCCGGCGGGTGCGGCGGCTCGAGGGGGGTTCGGGGGTGGAGTCGGTGGAGCTTGGGGGCGACGGAGGAGCTCGGTGGGGGTGCAATGGCGCGGCGGGGGGCTCGGGTTCCGGCGAGGAATCGCGGGCGAGGGGAGAGGGTTTCGGGGTCGGGGAGGGGCGGAACTGGGCGAGGGGAGAGGTATTTATAGGGGGGCGACCAGCTTGGAGGAGGGGGCGGATCGGGAGAGGATCCCGGGATCCGCGGGATTCCGGCGGCGGCGGCGGTGGCGTGGCGTGGGCGTGGCGTGGGCGAGGGGACGGAGAGAGGTGGGGTCGGGCGTCGGCCGAGAGGGAGGTGGGGTTTGATTCGGGCGACCGAGGGAAGGGGGTTCGGGCGCTTGGCGCGCAGCTCGGGCGCTTGTTGGGCTACTGGTGGGCTGCCTCACGGCCGGGTGGGCAGTTGGCTGGTGGCGCTGGGGTTTTTTATTTATTTATTTTATAAACAAACAGAGAGGAAAACAAAATGATAAAACAAAATAAAAATGAAAATATTATATAGGCATATAATATATCAAAATTTTCAGAAAAAGATTTCCTACATGATGAACATTATTCTAGCATTAAATAAAATACACACAAATTTAAATAAAGCAAAGAGTGCTTCTGGTCCAATAAAATCCAACAAAAATCATTTTTAAAATACCAAAATGACTTCAAATTAATTTCTCTCCAATTTTCTGATGTAGGGAATCATGTTACCCTATTTTCCACATATTTTATTTTTTGAGAAAAATAATTTGAATAAAACTCAAATAACTCCAATTGAAAATAATTCAAAGGGACTTTGAATTTAATTCTTTGAAACTCCCAACTCATATTTCATATGTTTTGAAGAAGTCATTTTATCTTCGCTCATGAAAATCATTGAGTTGCATAAAGCTTCTGAATTTGAAATATTTTCAGATGGAATTGAAATCTTTTCAAAACCCTTTTCATTTATTTAAATGGAAGAAGTCATATCATCTTCTCTCTAGGGTTTTTGTGTTTGAATTGAATTTGAATTCATGGAGATCATAAATGCAAGGTGAAAGTTTGGGAATGTCATTTCATTCCCTCTCAAGAACTTTCAAAAAGTTCCAAATTTCACTCAATTTCTCACAATCAGTTACACAACAATCAAACAAACAAGCAGAATTATTTATTTAATATAACATTCCAAAATTTAGAATTTTGGGAAGTTACAATATATTTATAAGCCCTTCTGGATTTTTGAATTAAATCATATGATATTTGCATTTGGGCATTTAATTTCTAATTAATATTTTAAATGCTCAAATAATCCCAAACTGAAATGTTTCTTGTTGGATATATTCTAAATAAAGAGCCATGATTAGTTTCATGATTTTTGAAAGTGTTTAAGTATTTTTAATAAAGCCCTAAAACTACAGAATAATAGAACGCAGAAACAATAAATAAAACAGAGGGTGTTTACCTGGCAGCCCACTTACCTGGCCAAACCCCTGGCTGGGTCGGCCCACCTGGCCGTGCCAGTCATCACCTACCTCTGCCGATGGCGGAGGAGGGAGGCTGGCCTTGCGCAGCGCGCCACACACCTCCCTGCTCGCCTGCGTCACTGAGGCCACCACGACGCCTCGGGCTTTCTCCTCGGCGCCGCCCCGACCCTGGCCCCTCTCCTCTCTCCCGAACGCTCTCCCCCTCCTCTGCTCTCTCCCAGCACGAGCCCGAGCGGAGCTCGTCGCCGCCGACGCCGTTTGCCACAACCACCGTGCTCCCCTCGCCTCGCCGACGCGCCAAGACGCTCCGCCTCGACCCCCTCTTCCTCCCCACCGAGACACGCCCTGCCGGAAGCCCTACAACGCCGTCCTCGACGCCATCTTCGTCCTCTGCACCGACGGCCGCCGTTGCTCGATTCACCGGCCACAGAGCGTCCCCGGGCTCGCCCTCGCGCTCGTTGGACTCGCGGTGAGCCGCTGAACTGTTCCCCTCTTCTTCCTATGCCGTTTGGCCGCTCTAGCCGTTGCTTTCGCCAGACCCGAGAGCTTCCCGCCGCCGGCCATGGCGCCGCCGTAGCTAGAGCGCACCCACGACGCATTCGAGCCTACCCCGTGTTTAGTGAGTCCGCAGGACTCCGTAGCATCCCGCGGCTCCTCCTCCCGTGCCCCAAAACGCCATGTCCGAGCGTGCCCGTACTCACCGCCCGGACGTGTTTCGCCGCCGTTGTTTCACCACCCCAAAGACCTCCCACCGGCACCACCCGGACGCTGCCGAGCTCCAGCTCCACGTAACCGCCCTCCGCCGGCCATTTCGTCGCCGGAGGAGGGAAACCGCACCTCTCCGCCGTCCCTGGCCCTACCGGCGACGAGCCTCGGGTCAACTCCGGCGAGTTTGACCCCAGTTTGACCTCCCCTGACTCACTAACAAGTGGGCCCCAGCCCTTGTAATTTTTTGTTAAGGTTTTAAACTAAACTTAACTAACCCACTGATGTGGCACCGTTAGATTAGCTAATCAGGGTTAGTTAGTGACACTGACATGTGGGTCCCAGCTGACAGGATTGACCTGGGCTGGCGCCTTGACTTGACGACGTCATGCTGACGCAGTTAACCATTTTCTGGATTTATTACAATTCAGGAAATTCTAGAAAATAGCTCAAACTTCTAAAATTCATAGAAATTCAACCGTAACTCCAAATGAGATAAATTATATATGAAAAATTATCAAAAAAATCCAATATATCCATCTGTACCATTTTCACGCATGTTTGAACATGTTAAACTCACTGTTTAGGATGAAACATGAATAGGGCAATTTTGATAATAGTTTTGGAGTTGGGATTTGATATAGTTTTGAATTCCACTTCAATCAAAATGACTTGCTGTTGCATTAGCCCAAATCACAGCATATTGCCATGTCATGATCATGCATCATATTGCTGCATTGCATTGATTGTGTTTCTTCCTTGTTTGTCGGTGCTTGTTCCCTCTCGGTAGGCGTATCCCGACGATGAGTTCGATGACACGGATGAAGAACTATATTATCTTCAGAAGTGCCAGGCAAGCAAAACTCCCTTGTTCATTCCGATATAATCCCACCCTCTCACTCCTGCTCTCTTTTACTGCATTAGGACAACAACGATTTATCTGTTACTTGCTGCGGTAGCTGAACCTCTTTATCCTCTGCATGACCTGTCATTCCACAGTAAATAGATGAAACCCACTAGCATGAGTAGGAGTTGTTTGAGCCATGTTGTGCCTACTCATTCATGCTTGTTTGTCATGCACTGCTTGCTTAGAGTTGAGTCAGGTCTGATTCATCGGGAATGAATTGGAATGGTGTGTGAACATGTCCTACTGTTGAGAGCTAAGTGTGTGAACACGATTTGGTGAAGGTAGCGGTGAGAGGCCATGTAGGAGTACATGGTGGGTTGTCTCATTGCAGCCGTCCTTAGGAACTGAGTTACATGTTTGTGATCCATGAAAGCAGTTACTACCACGCATTGGGCCCGAAACCAATGGACCCTCTCGGCTTCTTAACCACCCTTGTTCTCTCTGTCCGGGAGTTGCAACTAGTTTGGTGTTTGTAGGATATGTGTTGGAGGCCGTATGAAGGCGCTGACCCTAGGGGTGGGCTATGATGCGGTAGATACACCGTGGGTCTTGCCTCAATGCCCATTTGGTATCTCGGGAACCCTGCACACATCGTTCGGGGCCGTTAGTGGAAACCTCGGCCGGACTCCCTGCGGATGGAACCCGAATAGGCGATAAACCTGGACTAGGGACTTGAGTGTTTAGCTAGGCTGTGGCCGACACCCACGTTGGGCTTCCGCTTGAAGGTTGCCGAGTACATGTCGTGTAAACGGCGGTAAATGGTGAGAGCGTGTGTGAAGAAGTACACCCCTGCAGGGTTAATATGATATATTCGAATAGCCGTGTCCATGGAGAAGGACTTCGGGTTGCCTATAACAGTTCATAGACAAGTGAAAGTGGATACTCTAAAATGCGCAAGATAAGCGTGAGTGCTATGGATGGCGTTCTCGTAGGGAGAGGCAGGAGCGGGTCCATAGTGGTGTATTGATATGGTGAATATGTGGACTCGTGTGCCACCTCCAAAGAGTTACTTGCGTAGTTCGGGATAGCCACCGAAGTCAAAGCTGGCTTGCTGCGGTCAAACTCCACCACCCCCTTTGTTGATAATGATGCATATGTAGATAGTTCTGATGTAAGTCTTGCTGAGTACGTTTGTACTCACGTTTGCTTATTTTATGTTTTGCAGAGAGACGTCAGTCTCGCTAGTAGTACCGCTTGGATTTCGACGTTTAGCTTGATACCTCAGCTACGATCTTGTGCCCTCGGCAGATCTCGGTAGATAGTCGGGCTTCTCGGCCTTTTCATTTGTAGATGTCTCAGATTCGGACATGTTAAGCTTCCGCTTGTGCTTTGACTTGTATGCTCGAGTGTTGGGTCATGAGACCCATGTTTGTAATATCTCGCTCCTCGGAGCCTAATGAATAAATATTTGAGTCATAGAGTTGTGTTGTGATGCCATGTTGTATTTACACATATTGAGCATATTGTGTGTATGTTTGAAATGCTTGGTATGTGTGGGATCCGACAATCTAGTTGTTTATCCTTGGCAGCCTCTCATATGGGGAAATGTAGTCTAGTGCTTCTGAGCGATAGTAGTCCGCTTCTGACCGGTTCACCGGAGTCCTGCTAGCCCAAAGACTTGCTTTGGACACTTTACTTGGCCGGCATGTGTTTCACTTCGTTCCTATGTCCGTCCCTTTCGGGAAATGTCACGGTGACATCCGGAGTCCTGCCTAGCTCTGACGCCCGGGTTACCGGAGTCCTGTTAGCCCAGTGCTACAGCCCGGATTCACACGTTGATGACCGACATGCTCGATGTGGATCATGTATGCCTGTCCCCATGGGTTAGTGCCGCTTTGGGTTCACGACTAGCCATGTCGGCCCGGGTTCTCTGTCATATGGATGCTAGCGACACTATCATATACGTGAGCCAAAAGGCATAACGGTCCCGGGCCATGGTAAGGCGACACCGTGGGAATACCGTGCGTGAGGCCGCAAAGTGATATGAGGTGTTACCGGCTAGGTCGATGTGACTTAGAATCGGGTCCCGCAGCTTTGGTATCGAGCCTGATTGCTCAGAGGATTACCAAGCCAAACTGGTCAAGTTGTGTCTAGAAATGCTTTAGTTATGTAAGGAATTGATTGTGGAAGGGAATGTAAGGCTCTTTTTACTCCTTATACCTCATGGCTTTCTCGATCTGAGTCATCCTCTTCTCTTCTACGGGTTTAAGAACTAGGCTTCTCATCTATCTATCGGGATGACGTGTTACTAATCCATAGACCTTTAAGATTGTTGGTTTTAAGCCCGATTCAGTTCCTACTATTTCTGTATGATAACCGTTGATCTCGGAACCTTGATATTGTGATGTTGAGTGGTTATGCCACCATTTTGCAGGATGTCTCAAATCATTTTGAGCTACAAAGTTATGCTGTCCGAGTCATCCTGTGTCTCTAAATAGTCCGATGCATTTGCAAATCCTTTCCTTCCGTTTCCGATGTCCTTTTTGGTCGGAATAAGCACACTAATCGGTAAGTTGAGGTACTTTGTTGCCTCGGCGTAGATGTTGGAGCTATTATTATGACCCTAGGTGTTTAGGAAGTCACCTAGTAATTTAGCAATGCTTTTGTATCCCCAGTGTGATGATTCTGGCCGTCATTCTCGAAAGCATCCCGTGATGCCATTTAGTAGTAGGCATTCTATTCCTGGGTTCTTGAACCCGAGATTCACCCTACCTCATGTTGTTAGTATTTGCTAGTTCCTCTAGGATATTAATAACCTTTGCATTAGTCCTCGAGGTCCGTGGTATTTCTTTCTTTCAAATACCATGAAATAAGGCAGAAGTTCTTTGAATTAAAAGATCACAATCAGAGTACTCTTGAGGAGATCTCCATTCATAATTGTGAATCTGCCAGTTCTATTTTCCTGCATGGGTTATCCGTAAGAAACCTATTGAACTTGATTCGACATACTAACCTATGCATCCACAACTCAGAAAGTTATATGCTCCTCGAGTTGTTCCTCCTTAGTTGTATTCTAACCCCCGCCTGTCAATTGATAGTCAAGGGTATGCGTGCATTCGTTTATCGATGCCTATTACTCTTGTCGTCCGTCAAGCCATTACATCACGAATGACTTGGAGAAACAAACTCCAGTACCTCATCCATATCTAGGATTGGGTCAAAGCAGTTGTATTCCGCAGATCAAATGCCAATCCAGCTTTTGATTCTGTTCTACCCTAAAGTATTGCCATCTTATGTCAAGAATGTCATGGGAATTGCACAACCTCTTAGGAATTCTTGATGCGTGTGATACTTCCACCCTCATTATTCATTCCTCGGTTCCGTGTTGTCGCAACCGAATGCCGACTAGTGAATTGTGGTGTGTGAAATCGATACTCGTAGCAACCTCGTTGCTTGGTAGTAAATGGACAATATTCTCATTCTTAGCGTGTTGGTTATTGAATCATCATCCTAAGATTAATCGTGCTACCTAGTCCTTAGTTCTGGTGTACTCCTCGATCTATGAGTTAGGATTGTGTCAATCCCTCACTCTTTTGATCATATCGTCTTGCCCTCAAAAGCAAGATTGTTCTTGAGCTTAGTAACATACCGGTGGTTCGTGACTCTCCAATTATCTTCTTGGAAGTGTTACCGGGTTGTTTCCTGACTGTTATGTTGAGCTCGTGATCAAGTTGGTTTCTTGTGAGCCACCCTTTCTCCAAGAATCTGTGTTGGATATCCCTGCCCTAGTTGGTTAAGCTAGACAACAACTTGGAGATTGGAAGATAAAAGCTTGCCTAACTTAGTTCGTTCCAAAGGGATATTCTTGTGTAGTGTGTGTTGAAGAAAGATGATATCTTCATCGAATGATCCCCGTGATCAGTTGTTGAACCTATTGTCTTATCAAACTTTGACTTGAGTATGGGCTATTATTAAGTCAAACCAGAACCAACGATGTTCGTAATGTTGTCTTACTCGTGGTTGATCCCTCGAGCATACCCCATTACATCTTTTGGTCTGACCATGCTATCACCGTGTTCACATGATGGTGGAAGTCCAGTGATATGGAAATTCCGATGAGTTGTTGTTGAGCCCATCAGCAGCATTTTGTCTCCCCCATGATTCATGTTGAACATCAACCTAGTGTTGGAAGTTTTGTAAGCAATGCCTTCGTGCTCCGTTCATGAAGCCTATGCTTGGATGGAAGAAGTGACTTCCTCTAATTCATGTGCATTTGGTGCAAGTTGCCGCCGTGGGTTTGAGAAAGGTTTGTTTTGTTTCCTCTGGAATCGTCCCAAGTCAGTCATGCATGTGCAAAGTATACTATGGTTTGGTAGATTAATTACCTCCACTCCATATGTATTCCGTAGCACCCCAAGCCACTGATTGATTTGTTCAAGGAGAAGGAGTTCCTTCATAAGAGCTAATCCGGACTTATGAAAGAACTTCGATATCCTTGTTGATGGTTCCCCACCTGAACTCGGTAGTGTTTTTATTATAAGACTACTATGTGGTCATGCTTGTCTCGAACAACATGTTCACCTGTTTGTAGCAGAACCCGCTCATGTTTTGGAGCTCACTACCATAGTCCATCTCCCGAGAATCTCGCAACATCATCTCGTCGATTTGTGTTGCACCCATCCTTTTCAGACATGTTGAGTCTGGAATATCCTAACACCAACCAGATCTGAATCTCAGGCAGATATGATGGTTGGAATATTTCAACATTTGCATTTTGTTCGCAGCTTGCACCCTATCGTGCCAATTCTCCATGGGCTGTCCTTTCCAGCAATTGTTGTCCAATATCATCTTCAAAAGTGGACTTACCATGGGTCCCCTCCACCTCCGATGATAAGCAAAATCATCCATTGTGGTGTCTTCAACAAGGTAGTCCACATCATCTATTATGGTATGAGCATGCCATTCTTTCGAATTCGTTCACACGATCGATTGTGATTGCCTTAGGCTGGTATAAAGAGTCTCAATGATTTCTAAATCAAAAGTACTTCTTTTTGCTGCTTAAGGTAATAATTCCACCGATCACTTTTCCCAAGGTGCCCGTTACGGGATCATGGCAATTATTTCCTCACCACCTTGACACCATCCACCATTTTTCTAAGCATGGAATTGTTGCCCACCAATCAAACCCCGTCGTTTGTTCTTCCATCCCTCTCGATGTGTTTTGTGACTCAACTCAAGATGTTTCAACATCTCATTCCACGAGTTGATCTTGAGTGCTCGATCTTCGAGGAGATCATTTTCTATAGAGTTTCTTTCTGTCGCCATCGTGTTGGATGAAGTTCTCGAAAGCAAAGACGTCAAGATCAATATGAAGCAATAAATAAACATCTTGAGAAGGACAGTTGGATCGTGAAGATCGTGTTAGCTTGTGACCCCTCTGATTTTTTTTACCTCACGTCTTGAATCTCGGGACGAGATTCTTGTTTAGTGGGGGTGAGCTGTCACAGCCCCAGATCGGCCTTGTTTGACTTTGCTTGCTCATCATGTCATCATGCTTACACTTCTAAGAAACTTGAAATGGGGATTGCCTAAACCCTAGCACCAAATGAAATTCAACTAGGTTCAATAAAAATATTTTCAATGACCCAGAATGCCTTTTGGAAATGTTCATGATTTCTATTAAAGGTGAAAACCTCTTCCAAAAATGATGAATATATTTATAGGCCCTTCTGGATTTTTGAATTAAATCATATGATATTTGCATTTGGGCATTTAATTTCTAATTAATATTTTAAATGCTCAAATAATCCCAAACTGAAATGTTTACTGTTGGATATATTCTAAACAGTAGCCATGGTTAGTTTCATGATTTTTGAAAGTGTCTAAGTATTTTTAATAAAGCCCTAAAACTACAGAATAATACTCCCTCCGTTCCTTGATATAAGGTGTATAGATTTTTGAGAAAAAGTCCAAAATATAAGGTGTATTGCATTGCACCACTCGTTTGGATAATTTTTTTAGGGATTTGATTACATTTCCTTATATCGGGCACGCTCCTCTATTTCCTCATGTCAATTACTCAGGTGTAATCTCGCCCAAAACTTGTGAACTTTTCCCTCCACGTGCGTTCTTTAATTTCCGTGCCAAAAACTATACACCCTATATCTAGGAATGGAGGGAGTAGAAAATAGTAACAATAAATAAAACAGAGGGTGTTTACCTGGCGGCCCACTTACCTGGCCAAACCCACAGGTGGGCAGCCCACCACCGTGCCGTCATCACCTACCTCTGCCCAAGAGGCGAGGAGGAGAGACAGCGCCGCAGCAAGCGCCCATGGCACGCACCTCCTCGCCGCTGCGTCACTTAGGCCACCACGACGCCTCGGGCTTTCTCCTCGGCGCCGCCCCGACCCTGGCCCCTCTCCTCTCTCCCGAATGCTCTCCCCCTCCTCTGCTCTCTCCCTGCACGCGCCCGAGCGGAGCTCGTCGCCGCCGACGCCGTTTGCCACAACCACCGTGCTCCCCTCGCCTCGCCGACGCGCCAAGACGCTCAGCAGCGTCCCCCTCTCCCTCCCCACCGAGACACGCCCTTCCGGAAGCCCTACAACGCCGTGCTCGACGCCATCTTCGTCCTCTGCACCGACGGCCGCCGTTGCTCGATTCACCGGCCATAGAGCGTCCCCGGCCTCGCCCTCGCGCTCGTTGGACTCGCGGTGAGCCACTGAACCGTTCCCCTCTTCTTCCTATGCCGTTTGGCCGCTCTAGCCGTTGCTTCCGCCGGACCCAAGAGCTTCCCGCCACCGGCCATGGCGCCGCCGTAGCTAGAGCGCACCCACGACGCATTCGAGCCTACCCCGTGTTCAGTGAGTCCGCAGGACTCCGTAGCAACCCGCGGCTCCTCCTCCCGTGCCCCAAAACGCCGTGTCCGGCGTGCCCAGATCTCGGCCGCGGGACGTGCTTTCGCCGTTGTTTCCGACCACCCCAAAGACCTCCCACCGGCACCACCCGACGCCGAGCTCCAGCCCACGTAGCCGCCCTCCGGGCCATTTGGTCGCCGGAGGAGGGAAACCTGCACCTCTCCGCCGTCCTCGCCCTGCCGGCAGACGAGCCTCGGGTCAACTCCGCGAAGTTTGACCCGAGTTTGACCAGCTTGACCTCCCTTGACTCACTAATAAGTGGGCCCCGGCCCTTGTAATTTTTTGTTAAGGTTTTAAACTAAACTTAACTAACCCGCTGACGTGGCACCGTTAGATTAGCTAATCAGGGTTAGTTAGTGACACTGACATGTGGGTCCTAGCTGACAGGTTTGACCTGGGCTGGTGCCTTGACTTGATGACGTCACACTGACGTCATGCTAACGCAGTTAACCATTTTCTGGATTTATTACAATTCAGGAAATTCCAGAAAATAGCTCAAACTTCTAAAATTCATAGAAATTCAACCGTAACTCCAAATGAGATAAATTATATATGAAAAATTATCAGAAAAATCCAATCTATCCATCTGTACCATTTTCATGCATGTTTGGATAAGTTAACCTCACTGTTTAGGATGAAACATGAATAGGGCAATTTTGATAATAGTTTTGGAGTTGGGATTTGATATAGTTTTGAATTCCACTTCAATCAAAATGACTTGCTGTTGCATTAGCCCAAATCACAGCATATTGCCATGTCATGATCATGCATCATATTGCTGCATTGCATTGATTGTGTTTCTTCCTTGTTTGTCGGTGCTTGTTCCCTCTCGGTAGGCATATCCCGACGATGAGTTCGATGACACGGATGAAGAACTATATTATCTTCAGAAGTGCCAGGCAAGCAAAACTCCCTTGTTCATTCGGATATAATCCCACTCTCTCGCTCCTGCTCTCTTTTACTGCATTAGGACAACAACGATTTATCTGTTACTTGCTGCGGTAGCTGAACCTCTTTATCCTCTGCATGACCTGTCATTCCACAAGAAATAGATGAAACCCACTAGCATGAGTAGGAGTTGTTTGAGCCATGTTGTGCCTACTCATTCATGCTTGTTTGTCATGCCCTGCTACGCTTAGAGTTGAGTCAGGTCTGATTCATCGGGAATGAATTGGAATGGTGTGTGAACATGTCCTACTGTTGAGAGCTAAGTGTGTGAACACGAT
The DNA here is from genome assembly GCA_021605145.1 of Aegilops bicornis. Taxonomy (NCBI): domain Eukaryota; kingdom Viridiplantae; phylum Streptophyta; class Magnoliopsida; order Poales; family Poaceae; genus Aegilops; species Aegilops bicornis. The sequence goes on from CM038675.1 coordinate 572,731,376, forward strand.
TTGGTGAAGGTAGCGGTGAGAGGCCATGTAGGAGTACATGGTGGGTTGTCTCATTGCAGCCGTCCTTAGGAACTGAGTTCTGTGTTTGTGATGCATGAAACAGTTACTACCACGCATTGGGCCCGAAACCAATGGACCCTCTCGGCTTCTTAACCACCCTTGTTCTCTGTCCAGGAGTTGCAACTAGTTTACGGTGTTTGTAGGATATGTGTTGGAGGCCGTGCGTGAAGCTGACCCTAGGGGTGGGCTATGATGTGGTAGATACACCGTGGCCCGGTGTAAATCAATGCCCGTTTGGTATCTCGGGAACCCTGCACACATCGTCGGGGCCGTTAGTGGAAACCTCGGCGGACTCCTGCGGATGGAACCCGAATAGGCGATAAACCTGGACTAGGGACTTGAGTGTTTAGCTAGGCTGTGGCCGACACCCACGTTGGGCTTCCGCTGAAGGTTGCCGAGTACATGTCGTAAACGCGGTAAATGGTGAGAGCGTGTGTGAAGAAGTACACCCGCAGGTTAATATGATATATTCGAATAGCCGTGTCCGCGGAGAAGGACTTCGGGTTGCCTATAACAGTTCATAGACAAGTGAAAGTGGATACTCTAAAATGCGCAAGATAAGCGTGAGTGCTATGGATGGCGTTCGTAGGGAGGCGGGAGCGGGTCCATAGTGGTGTATTGATATGGTGAATATGTGGACTCGTAGCGCCACCTCCAAAGAGTTACTTGCGATGTAGTTCAGGATAGCCACCGAGTCAAAGCTGGCTTCTTTGCGGTCAACCTCCACCACCCCCTTTGTTGATAATGGTGCATATGTAGTTATGTCTGATGTAAGTCTTGCTGAGTACGTTGGTACTCACGTTTGCTTATTTTATGTTTTGCAGAGAGACGTCAGTCTCGCTAGTAGTTCCGCTTGGATTTCGACGTTTAGCTTGATACCTCGCCCACGATCTTGTGCCCTCGGCAGATCTGGTAGATAGTCGGGCTTCTCGGCCTTTTCATTTGTAGATGTCTGTACTCGGACATGTTAAGCTTCCGCTTGTGCTTTGACTTGTATGTTTCGAGTGTTGGGTCATGAGACCCATGTTTGTAATATCTCGCTCCTCGGAGCCTAATGAATAAATATTTGAGTCGTAGAGTTGTGTTGTGATGCCATGTTGTATTTACACATATTGAGCATATTGTGTGTATGTTTGAAATGCTTGGTATGTGTGGGATCCGATAATCTAGTTGTTTATCCTTGGCAGCCTCTCATATGGGGAAATGTAGTCTAGTGCTTCCTGAGCGATAGTAGTCCGCTACAGCCCGGTTCACCGGAGTCCTGCTAGCCCAGCACTACTGCTTTGGACACTTTATCGGCGGCATGTGTTTCACTTCGTTCCTATATACATCCCTTTGGGGAATGTCACGCGGTGACATCCGAGTCCTGCCTAGCCTGCTATAGCCCGGGTTACCGGAGTCCTGTTAGCCCTTACAGCAGCCCGGATTCACACGCGTTGATGACCGACATGCTCGATGTGGATCATGTATGCCTGTCCCCATGGGTTAGTGCCGCTTTGGGTTCACGACTAGCCATGTCGGCCCGGGTTCTCTGTCATATGGATGCTAGCGACACTATCATATACGTGATCCAAAAGGCGCAAACGGTCCCGGGCCATGGTAAGGCGACACCCGTGGGAATACCGTGCGTGAGGCCGCAAAGTGATATGAGGTGTTACCGGCTAGGTCGATGTGACTTAGAATCGGGGTCCTGACAGTTTTTGCAAAACAGATGAGTCAAAAACTTAGTTTTAGTTTTCCACTGAAAGAATTTCGGAGCTACCGATTTGTTAAACTCGGTGACACCGAAGCAACTGTTGGAGTCTAAACTGGTGAAACTGGTCAGACCGAGACACAGTTCGGTGACTCCAAGATTGCTAGGGTTTCACAAAGAGTTGAACTCGGTCGCACCGATTTGCGACTTTCGGTGAGACCGAAAAGTGCAACTGCAATAGCCTAAGCCAAATCGGTGAGACCGATTTCTACAACTCGGTCGGTCCGAGATGAGTTCGACGGAAACCTAACCCTAAATTTTTGAATCAAACCTAATCTAAGGGATGTTTTCTCTGGATAGATTGATCTCATACGTGTTAAAGAACATGGTATTGCATTATGCTAAGAATCGGAGTAAGGAATTAGCACAAAAGGTTGAACTCATACCCTAGTTCTGCGGTGAGTTCGCTACGGCGGGGTTGAATCCCGTTGACGGTGATGGAAACCAGCTGCAGGAGGTCGCTGGCGACAAGAAGATGATCCGGAGACCCGAGGCGGCAGAGCAGGACACGCGCGGGATGAGGGCTTTTGAAGAAATTTCCAAAATCTCACCCGTTGGTATATATATCCTGACCCTGTCGGTGTGACCGAGTGGAACAACTCGGTGGCACCGAGATGCAGAATCGCAAGCGGTTACTGCAACTCGGTGTGACCGAAAAGTTCTAATCGGTTGCACCGAGATTGAAAAACCTAGATCAACTCAGTGGACTCAGTGTGATCGAAGTGGATGGATCGGTCAGACCAAAATGCACAGAGAGGTTTTGGAAGTTGAAGTCTATGACGAATCGGGGACTCCAAGTGCTCCTCACACAGAGTGGTTTGAATCTGACTTGATCAAACTTTGTGATGTAGCATGAATAGAGTTTGAGACGAGAAAAGCATAGATAGCTAGAGGAGGTTCTTAGGCATTCTTGTCCATCCATTTGGCAAAAGAGAAAAAGCCAAACAATCAAAGCAGCAAATGGATGTCCTCGAATGAGTAAAATATGCAACCAACATGCTCACACAATAAAATGACAAATGAAATATGTGACAAAGCATGCACAAACACTCTAGCATCTATCAAGCAATTGGTGATGACTAGGTCATCTATATATGAGTATATTGACTTAGGAGTCAAATGAGAACATTTGATCATAGGTCATACTCATCGTTTAAGTTGCCTTAGCTCAATTGATTTGAGTAAAGCATTGTTTTGTTCACACCATTAGAGTTGCCTTATTTCAATTGATTTGAGTAAAGCTCCCCCTAGATGTGATATCCCCCCTGAAGGTTACCACTTTTACATAAAGCATTGTTTTGTTCACACCATTAGAGTTGCCTTAGCTCAATTGATTTGAGTAAAGCTCCCCCTAGATGTGATATCCCCCCTAAGAGGGATGAACTAACCTTGGGTTTTGTCAATGATGACTTCATGTAGATGTTGAAGATGTGGATGCTCAATGTTGATGTAGATCATTTGGAGCAATCCATTGGAGTGAGTTGCACTATCAATACCCACACAGGTTAGTCCCACAAGTAACAAACAAGGATATCCATAGACATAGAGTGATGTTCACACAAGATGGTGTCCATGAAAGCATTAGGTTACCTTGTCCCTTGTCTTACCAACAAGAGGGTTTGTGACTCCTTGAACTAGTGCAAGATGTGGAAGTTGTTTGCACTTGTCCTAGCCAAGATGATATGAGTGAAGTATGTTGGCGGATTCACCCACAAGAATTCTCTAGTTCTTCTTCTTCGGGATCCACATCATCTTGATGGGAATCCTTGGAGTTGTAGTCGTACTTGATGAAGTAGAACTTGGTGTAGTCTTGGGAACCCACTTGACCAAGGCCTTAGGAGCTTCTTAAAATGCATCAATCTCTTCTTGAAGCTTGTCCTTGCCTTTGTGCTTGTGGTCTTGTGGTGGAAGATCATCTTGAGCTTGTGTCCCTTGGAAGGAAGTAGGATCATACTTCTCTTGTTTAGGAACAAATTTCGTCTTGGGGGTATTGATCTTCTTCCCACTCAACTTCATTGGCATTGAACTTTCATTCAAAACCAACACCTTAATTCTTCCGGTGCTTTCCTTGCTTGCGTACATTTTCCTCAAATTGCTTACTTCCGACAAGGCTCTTGTAAACACCTTTCTCTATAATTTCATTTAATAAGCTATTTTCTTGCACAAGTGTAACTTGTCTAAGAGAGTCATTAGTGGAATCAAGAGAACTACTAGAAGCAACAATATTGGATTTAACATGATCATTGTTACTACTAGAAGAAGAATCTTTCTTGCTCTTGCTGCTAGATTTTACTTATGGCATGTAAGTAGACAAGAGTAAACGCTTCGCAATGTAAGAAGAACTTTTCTTGCGAAGATCATCATTGATTGCCGCCTTTAAGAACCCATGCTCTTGCTCAAGGTTGAGCTTTTCAAATCGTAGCTTCTCATGAGTCTTTAAAAGTTCTCGATGATCTTCCAAGGTAGTTTCATGAGCTAACTTAAGAGTGTTTAATTAGTTAGACGCTCAATCTCCTTCTTATCATCATCATTGGTTTTATCTTGATTAGCATGTTTAATAGCAATTTCATCATAGTTTTCATCACTAGAGTAGTCAACAAGTAAATCATCATCACCTAGCAAATCATCTTCATCACTATTGAAACCAACATACTCGGGGTGTGATACCTTTGGGCCTTTAGCCATGAAGCATCTTCCAATTCCTTCATTTGATGAGTCAAATATGTCATAGGAGTTGGTTGACACAAGTGCTAGACCGGAAACACCTTCATCTTGAGTATATTCGAAGTCGGAGTGATAACTTCTTTTGGAGTGATGGTCGGAGTCGGAGCCGGATACCCATTTACCAACATGAGCTTGATGTATTTGTTTTGTGTAGCTCCTTGATGATTTTCCTTCCTTTCCGAATCCTTGCTCCTCCGAGAGGTTCTTCGTTCATAACGATCATCTCTACTCCTCCTCTCTCTTGGTGGTGATTCTTCTCTTCTACTTCTCCTTTTGGGTGAATCTTCTCTTATTTTGTAGGGGGGCGTACACTCATTGGAGTAGTGTCCGGGTCTTCCACAATTGTAGCAATTTCGCTCACAACTTGAAGATCTTTTGTCATTGTAGGATCTTGACTTGGAACTTCTTTCTTTGCTTCTACTCTTGTAGAATTTGTTGAAGTTCTTCACCATCAAGCTCAATTCCTCATTGAAGGTTTGTTTCTCACTTGATGATGTAGGAGCGTCACACGAAGCTTTGTAAGCACCACTTGATTTGTTGTGAAGCTCTTCCTTATCCTTGAGTGACATTTCATGAGCAACAATTCTTCCAATGACTTCCGTTGGCTTGAGATCTTTGTAGTTGGGCATCATTTGGATCAATGTGCACACGGTATCATATTTTCCATCCAAGGCTCTTAGGATCTTCTTGATGATGAATCTATCGGTCATCTCTTCACTTCCTAAGCCGGAAATCTCATTTGTGATGAGAGCAAGCCTAGAGTACATTTCAGTGACACCTTCACCATCCTTCATTTTGAACTTGTCAAGTTGACTTTGAATCACATCCAATTTGGATTCCTTGATGGAGTCGGTACCCTCGTGCATATCAATCAAAGTATCCCAAATTTCCTTTGCATTCTCAAGGCGACTGATTTTGTTGGATTCTTCGGGCACAAATTGCTGAAGAGGATATCGCAAGCTTGAGCATTGTATTGCAGCATCTTCAACTCTTCCGCGGTAGCTTCACGGTTCATTTCTCTCCCATCAAAGAATTCACCTTGCAAGCCAATACACACAATAGCCCAAACGGCAGGGTTATGTCCAAGAATATGCATTTTCATCTTATGATTCCAACTAGAAAAATTAGTACCATCAAAGTAAGGACCTCTACGGTGGTAATTTCCCTCGCTAGATGCTATACTCTGCTAGGTTGTGAAACCAAGGCTATGATCACCAAAAGCTATGGAAATCAAGGCAAATGGAGACCAAAGCTCTGATACCACTTGTACGATCGGAAGTATGTCTAGAGGGGGGTGATTAGACTACTTGACCAAATAAAAATCTAGCCTTTTCCCAATTTTAAGTCTTGGCAGATTTTAGCAACTTAGCATAAGTCAAGCAATCAACCTACACATCTAAATCTAAGAGTATAGCAGCGGAATTTAAAACATTTGCATACGAAGGTAAAGGGTGGAGTTTGGAGGGAGCAAATGAAATGTAGACACAGAGATTTTTGGCGTAGTTTCGATAGGCACTACAAAAAAAGACACATCCATGACATTTAGGGTCGAACGAATTTTTTTCTGTCATACTTATGACACTTCTATGACGATAATTGTGACAAAACCCGGTATCATCATAGATGTGGTGGGGTCCTACTTCTATGACAAAAAATCATGACAAAAAATGGGCTTTTCTCCTGGGCAGGCCGGAGACGCAGCCGCATGACATTCTTTGGGCCGTCCATGAAGGAAAAAACCATGGTAGAAGCGAGGGCGAGGAAAATATCAGGGAGTTCTCGGTTATGGTGGGTGGTCGGGGCTGAAAGCGATCGCTGCTTTCTCTCAGACGTCTGCTGCAGGTGCGTAGGCGTTGGGCTCTAATCGAACCCGAGTGACGCGTTGGGCTCTAATCGAACCCGAAGCGATTGCAGAGCAGTAACGCCTTCTCGAACCCGGGCGATCGATCGATCCCTTGCCGTTAATCGAACCCGAGTGATTCGCCATCTCTGCTGCTAATCGAAGCCGATCGAACACTGCTGCCTCCTTCCCTGGATGAACAGTGAGCGTTGTTGAGGGGGTTTAGATGAACAGTTCCTGGTGGGGGGTTGGACGAACAGGACCCCGTGGTAGTAGAGGCTGTTGCCGCTGGATGAACAGTACCCCAATCGATCGAGCCGGTGGATGAACAGGACCCCGTGGAGGGCTGGGTGAACAGGACCCGGTGGAGGGCTGGTTGAACAGTAGCCGGTGGAGGGCTGGTTGAACAGGAGCCCGTGGATGAACAGTCGCAGGTGGAGACTGGAGGAGGTCGACGGTGGATGAACAGTAGCCCGTGGAGGCTGGAGGAGGTCGATGGTGGAGATGAACAGTATCCCGTGGAGTCCCGCTTTGTGGTACGCCACACCCCTCCCGATGAACAGGACCCCCGTTTCGACCATAGCGCCCCAACACAAGTCCGTTTCCTCCATTTTACGGTACGCCACACCCCTCCCGATCAACAGGACCCCTGTTTCGACCGTAGGAGGTCCGTTTCCTCCGTTTTGCGGTACGCCAGACCCCTCCCGATGAACAGGACCCCATTTCAAACTGGCCGGTCGAACACAAGGCCGTTTCCTCTGTTCTGCGGTACTCCATGCCTCGTTTCCATCGCCTGTTCCCTCCAAGCCCTCCTGATGAACACGACGACGCATTTCGTTCCGACCTAGCCAGTTGGCTCCCCATGAACACGACGATGACGCTATTTCTCCGTTCCGACCCAGCCATGTACACGAGCCCTGACGTACGTATGCGCGAGTAGGCATTCGAGACCCCGCCCGTATGTATGTACGTGGCCGTATTTTCTTTCTTGCACCCTGGCCGCTGTACGTACGTGTACATGCATGCCTCTACTACAACACGTGCCCTTCCTTACACAGCCTCGGTTCATCGCTGCAGCCTGTAGACAGGCCGATCATATGTACATACACGTTCGCGACCAGAATGAGAAAGCTATGTACGCTTCGACCAGGTGGGTCCGTACTATCAAGCACTTCCTTCCGTGCAAAGATGTAGCTGGTGGGTCCCAGAAGTCAGGGGCAAATATTTTTTTTGCCCATAATATGGACGCACTTCTTGCGTGCGAAGATATAGCTGGTGGGTCCCAGTAGTCAGGGGGAAATGTTTTTTTTCTCATGAAATATGGTGGCCCGTCCTGTGGGTCCCTACTATCAGATGGAGGAATAATTATTTTGCATGTAATAAGGAGGAACTTCCTTGCTGCGGCCGTGGACCCAGCTATCAGCCTCTCAACATACAGTACTCTTCCGATGGAAGTCATTCATTGACCACATTGACCACGCCACGCCGAGAGAACCAAGGCGGTGGACGACGGCGAGGCCTAGGAAGGAAACGACGCGGAGCCGGGGAAGATGCAGCAGTGGCTGCCCAAGCGGAGAGGAGTACGAGGGTTCACTGGTTCGGCTGCGGTGTGAGGCTTCCGTCGTCGCAAGGCCTGGCCAACGGTGGGAGTAGTAGGGGGCGGTGAGTTCTCCGCGGCAGGACAGCCGGCCACGGGAGGCAAGAGCACGCGCTGGTTTGGATGGCCGGAGCAAGAAAATCAGAGGTTGAAGAAGAAGGATGACTGTTGGATGTTAACAATCCAACGGTCACTGGTGATAGAATCGTTTGTTGACTAAGTTGACAAAGCCCTCCGTCCGCATCAACTTAGTAGGCCTACAAGTCAGCCTCCCACTATGGTTGCTCCCTGCTAGCAGGGGGAGTATTCATTTTTTTTGTGCGTAATAAGGAGGCACTTCCTTGCGTGCTAAGATATAGCTGGTGGGTCCGAGCTGTCAGCGGGAGTATTCATTCTTTTTGGCGTAATAAGGAGGTACTTGCTTGCGTGCGGCCATGGACCATGTGGGTCCCAACTGTCGCCCTCTCCATGTACGTCCCTTTCCGATGTTGTCGCTTGTTAACAACGTTGACCACGCTGCGTCGAGAACACCAAATAGCGATGGACGACGGCGAGACCCAGGAAGGGAATGACCCGGAGGTGGCGGAGCCACAATAGTTGAGGGATGTGGGTGAGTAGAGGGATGGCCTGGCCAGCGGTGGGAGTAGTAGGGGCGGTGAGGCTTGCGCGGCAGCACAGCCGGCCACGGGAGGCGGGAGCAGGCGGTCCCGCCGGCGCTGGATTTGGCGGCTGGAGCAAGAAGATCAGAGATTGAAGAAACATGACGGCCGTTGGATTGACATCCAACGGTTACGTCTACTAGAATCGTTTGTTGTCGTATATAATAAGTAAAAAATTCTTGCATACGCGTCAACTTAATAGGCCCACAAGTCAGACCATATTTTTAATAATTTATATATGGCTCATTGCAACTTCTTATGCAATTTATTGCAGTCTGTTTTTTTGTTGGCCAGGGCCAGGGTTAAAAATTTAAACGAAATTCCGCATATTTCTGTGGGTTCCAAACTATTTTAATACCGAAATGTCGAGCTAGATTTAAAGTACTTTGAATATATATTTGATTTAGGTTAAAGCCCAGTGAAATTGGAATCTGAAAATGTGAAAAAAATTCAGAAATTATAAAGTAATTGCCAATTTGTCATCAGTTTTTAATATTTACAGCCCATTTCATATTACTTTCAAGATTTGCAGGCGTCTTGAAAGACTTGCAGCCCATCAAGGCATAGAAAAATAAGTAGGCCTGGATTGGGTATTCTTGAGAAAAAATAAACTGGGCTCATTTTCGCAAACAAAAAATAGCTGGGCTGATCATGTGGTGAACATAAAATAAAAGCCTGGGCTAGACGGGCCGCAGCCTAGTTGAAACCCTGCTCCATCTCAACAATAACAAAAAAAAATACTGCTCGAGTAGCTACGTCCCAGGTGGCAGCCGATCTTGTGTTGTTCTCTTGTCTATTGACTATATACGCTGACAATGTCGTGGGTCCAAGATGTCAGGAAACCACTAGCAGGAAGCATTTTCTTTTTCCATACGACAATGGAGTATATATATATATATATATATATATATATATATATATATATATATATATATATATATATAACAAAAAATGAGGAACTTCCTTGCGTCTGGCCATGGACATGGTGGGCCCCTACTGTCATCCTCTCCACGTACAGTCCTCTACCGATTCCTCTTGTTTGTTGACCATGTTGACAACACGAGAGGGCGGCGCCGCGGCGAGCGCAGCAAAGCGCGCGGACGGTGAGGCCTCGGAGGTTGGCGTTAATGATTTAGGAGACGGTGGGGCGGCGATGCGTGCGCTGAGGCGCAGCCAGCCGTGGGAGGCGGAAGGTGCGGCCCCGCGCTTGGTTTGGTTTTGGCGGCCGGACGAAGACAGGATCAAGAAACACGACGCATCGTAAAAGCAGCAGGAGTACTTAACAACCTTAACTGAAACCAGCAGGGGAACTTAACAAGCATAGCTGAAAGCAGTATGAGTACTTATACAGGTTCAACCATACAAAGCATGCCTCGAACAATGCTACTTTGCCTACCGTTAACCAAAGGGTGAGGCCGCCAAGCCCCAGGACTAGGCCCAGGCGCCACCCCGCGCATCCACAACCTTCTGAAAGCGGCTTCATCTCGCAATGTGGTCAATAAACAGGATATTCGCTTTAGAGCCATGGAAAAGCAGGAACATAATCTTCTGCCCTATTCTCCAAGATGGATGGGCCTTCATTATTTGAGACCACCCATGAATAAGTATCTTTTCACCTCCAAGGGGAATGGAGTAGGTCGACATAAACATCATGTTGTAACCAAGCGCAAGTCTGACCCGACCATGGTCAGGCATCTGTATAGGAACAATAGACCTAGGCAGTTCCTGTTTCAAGAAGATCACAACTGTAAAACCGTGCATAAGCAAGAGTTTATGAACAACATATATAACAGAAAATAGCTCGTACCATAAGTTTCTCAACACAATTGGGCTTGTTCAACGAGTGCAGCAGTTGCACACATATCCCACGTGGCCTTCCACCATTGAAACGCCCCACAAGGACCTCAAGACGATCAATAAAATGTAGGAACTTGTGGATGTCGTCCAAGTCAACTTCAGTGCCATGAGTAACAGCCGAGTTCTTGTAGAATAACAAACGAGTAGCCTGCTTAACTCTAAAAAAACCTACATGTGCCACCAGTTATAAGAAAATATTAGTTAGAAGTAGCATCTTCGTGAGAGATTTGTTGCTACTTCTAAAGTTAAATTGTGATTAGTTAGACAGAATAGGTGGATTAACAAGTAATCGAGGCAAGAAGCAAGAACTAGATACAAAACTAACATGGATGAACAATTGAACGACGTCGGGGTGGAAGATTGCAGTGAAGATGAGACCAGGTTCTGCTATTTCCGTCAACATTCGCGCACCAACTTTCAGTTTGTAAGACTTGAGAAAGTTTATCCAAGTTCGGCCATAAAAAAGCAGCGATCTTCTTGGTTCATGAACCCAAATCGAAACTTACATCCATGGCTTGTCTTCACTGTGACCATTAAACTGGTGTATTCAGTTATGGCAAGGCTGAGCATCTTGAGTACATGTATTCTGGCAGAGCAAGGAATGCACTGCAAGAAAAATAATATGAGAACACAATGTATTCCCTATATCCAAATCTAGAAATAATTTCCTCCTTCACGTCAGTGTTGACCATGGTACTACTACCTTTTATCCAAATATAGCAATCCAAATTTCCAAATTAATCGACAGCATGTTAAAAAAAACCCACCCTCCCGGATAGAAAAGAGGATTCTAGGAACATACTGTGCGTGTTTTAAAATCCTGTGTTAGGATGAGAAGGAACAAGTGTGGCGTCTCGCCGAGGGCGCAGAAACCTGTAGGGTCCTCGCACTTTGGGCACTGCAAATGAAACACACTAGATTCAGTAGGAAGAAAAATGCATCAACGGCGGCGGTTGCCATCCTAGGAGTACCCGCGACCAAGGGACTTGGATTTATCGGGGATGGATGAAGAATTCGTACCAGGTTCTCCATGAGAAAATCCTATGCAATTGCCTAGTGGGGGTTTTCTCTGAATAAGCAGATGAGGGAGAAGGGGATTCAGGCCCAATGAAATATTGCCACTTCGTCCATCCAACTTACTGCTAAAGCTGGAAAAGTGGGGGTTTTTGTGATTTGACGGCTCATTGGGCATTACTGCGGCGCTACGACCGAGGTGTGTCTACCGTGCAGTTGTGCACTCTAATTTGGTGCATATGGGACGTGGACCCCATTGCCAGATGCTCCACATATCAGCGAAAGGAAGTAGAAAGACATGAGTAACTAGTTACTGATAAATATATTTTTGGCAGAGATACTCCCTCTGTAAAGAAATATAAAGATCTTTTATATCACAACTTTATACATAAGAAAAATCAAGGGGAATATGTATAACATATATAATTATAAAAATAGAGTTTTTTAAACACGATATAGACGAGTTGGTGATGATGGTGTGCCTGCCATCCTGGAATATAGGCCGTCCGATTTATATCTGATGGATAGGAAGGAAACTATGGCAATTTTGCAAAAAGGTACCCACACACCTCTCCACATTTGCAAATAAGGCCTTCCCTCGTTCATCCTTTCGTCTCACAAGATAAAATACTCATACAAATGCATCTTGATGTTACGTACAGCATACGCAGGCATTATGGGGGTTCAGCCGAGAAATACTCAGACAGGCTCACGGTTCTGGACTTTGGGCCACAGGCCGGTGGGCCTGCATGTTTGGGGGCCCATGTGTTCTACGTTAGCGCTTTTCATATTGCAAGCGGTCGGTATGGCGCTGGTTTTAGATGCTGTCGCAAGGCGAATACACAAAATTGAATAAAGGACAACAGCTATTGGAATGAAATCAAACGACAGTTCCTAACAAGCAATCAGAGTTGCAGTTCTATCAATGATACTGTCGTACTACTTATACAGACAGGACACTTGTTTCACCATGCCAGAGTATTACATCAAAATCTCTCGGAGGATAGTTCGGCAATGCGTCGCTCTTGAAGAATTTCAAAGTTGATTTGGACCAGCTCTCCTTGCCGAGAAAGTTTGATTTTGACATCATCCCCTACCACAAGATATGATTTAGATTTGAACCTTGACCATCCTTTTGCATCAATCATCATGCGACCATCCTTTGTACTTACGGTATATTGAGCAGGTTCATTCACACGAAGGCTGCACATAGTAACAGAAACTTGGCCACGGTCGCCCGAATTGTTGAACGACTCCCTCATTTCTCTAGTAATTCTCTGTTTGCAAACAAGAAGACATACACAAACAGTTAGATCAACACAGTGAATCATGTGAAACAACATGGAAAGAAAAAAGAATGAAGCACTTGGGCAGCCAATGCTTACCAAGAAGGTGGACATGCTGGTTTTTGTAAGGACTTTGGTATATGAAGTGCGAACTGCAACCCAGTCTGTTGCCGGTGCAACTGCTGGTTCCGTTGCTGCTGCACGGGCCGGAGCATATGCAAGTGCCAGTGTTGGTGCAGTGCGAAGCCGTTCTTTGGTGCACGTGCCGGTCACGACTAGTAGTCTTGCTGCTTCTTCTTTGCCGAAGATGGTGCTCCTTGTAGAGCTGGTGCAGGTGTCGAAGCAGGTGCCAGTGTCGATGCCCGATCCTCTGGTAGATCAGCCTGATCTGCTGACGTGGTCGGTGCCCAATCCTCAGCTGGATCAAACTGAGATGTTGCCGCTGTTAGTGCAAGAGCAACTGTCAGTGCTCGATCTGTTGCTAAAGGTGGTACCGATGTGCGAGACAGCGGCGATCGTGTCTGATCTGCTATGATCAGCTTTCCAACTTGACTAGGCTCTGTGACCGTGATCCAGTCTTTTTCTTCATTTCTTTTAAACGCGAGAAGGACTAATTGTGGCGTGTTTGTTAAACCAAACTGCAGTTCATCATAGGGATTAAGCTTGTACTCAGACAATAGACTGATCCAATTTTTTCCAGTAATATAAGTGATGGACAGTGCCTTCGTTACTGACACGACATAATAAGTGAAACCTGCAAAAATATCCATCGTAGAGCAAACCAAACAGTTTATTATGTGATGAATGTCACATGGCAAAACCTGCATCATAAAATTGCAGCAAAATAAAGAAAACAATACATTAAATCAATAAGATTTAGATAGTAAATCAATAAGATTTACTTGATGTGACACGAGTGAATCCTTACCAGGAAATCACTATGTTGAAGTACTAAACAGAAGATTGGTCGTCCAACTACACGTGGCATGCAGGGCCCCCACCTACTCCCACAAGCAGGACAGTCCAAAATTCGTGACAAATCGTATGGACCGAACATCCATGGGACTGGAAATCCTGGTGGGTGCGATAAACCCTGCAATGCATACAGATATTGGAGTGTAACCATAATTTATAAACCGTCCTCACAAAAAAGATGATCTGGATACTTCAAAATATATAGACTAAATTGAGTGGACAGACATTAACATAGACTGTTCTCAGGACTCACCACACACCAAAAGTGGCAGTACTAAACAATACAGGGTTCACAAACACAAATCAAGCACTGAACAATAGTACTTACTACAGACAAGCAAAGTTGCATTAATTAAACTTTGCAGACTATTTCTTGCCACCGACCTACGGGATGAACCCCGCATAACTTACTAGGCCATGGACTTCATGAGAGATGTCTACCGGCACCATCACCATCTCCTCAACCTGGGAGAACCTAACAGAGTGGTCTTTCCACTCATAAACATGACGATGAAGACAGGCCGCATCAGATTTGTCGGGAAGCTTTACAAGAACCACACCCTTCGTAATCGAAGGCACAACCAGGAAATTGTTGTGGTCAAGTACAGCCTCGAGAACACGCCTGACAACAATGCTACAGGAAAACACTAGTTCAGGACACATGGCAACAAGGACACAACAGCTGGATAGTTTAGCAGTAGAACTCATCCTCAGGTCTTCCAGTTCACACGACATGACTTTGAGAACTTCATCTCCACCACGGACCTGGTTCTAATTCAAACAGAAACCAAATATTTTATTACTACCTCTGTTCAGAAATATAAGATGATTTTTGATATTTTACTCCATATATGACTATATATACGCACAGAAATTAGTGAACAAAGACACTAGAACATGTCTTCAAAGGCATGAGAGCAGAGGGATTACTTGCAATATCCATAACACAAGTTACTGATGCAAATATACCCTCTTCAAAGGTAGCATTGATGTTCATAAAGTAGTTGAAAGTAATCCATAAGAAATCAGTGTCAACCTCTCGCATGTTTTGGTCAAAAGAGGAATTTAGAACCGTCATTTGGCACACAAAAATCACATGCAAGATCACCCAGAAAGTGGTACTACTAGTATTAGTACTAAATGTTAGATGAAAAAACACGATCAAGATCGAGAAAAAGATCGTCAAGAAAAGATATTACCTAGACTTGCTTAATGAGGGATCCCGGAGAGGGGGGCTTGGACAGGGTGATGGCTTTGAGCTTGTGTGCGGTAGTCTCGGCGGGGTGCTTGCGCTTCTTCATACCATGAGCCTCGACAGTTTTTGCCAGAGCCATAGACATCACTTCGGCCGGTGCTCCAGCGTCCATTAAGAAACTGTCAAATAGAAATAAAAGAAAAGAAACCATAATCACAAACCCAAAAGAAGAACAGAGAGGGAGTTATAGGATCAGTCTCGGGGTTGCAAGACCGCGCCTTGGCCAGAATCAACACCATTGATGCGCTCACCTTTCCTTCTTTGGGAGAGAAGAACAATGGCAGAAGCAGGTCGGGGTTTACTTGAAGCAATGAGGAACAAGATGAGGGAGAAGCGGTTGGGTAGAGAGGAAGATGAGAGAGAAGAGTGAAATGATGGTTGCTTCATCCGTCCAACTTACTGCTGGAAAGGAGGGGGTTTTGTGATTTGACGGCTCATTGGGCATTACCGCAACGCTTCGATCTGGGAAGTCTACCATGCAGTTGGGCACTCTACTATGGAGTAATTTAGTGCATGGCTGGTGGACCCTGATGATGGTTGTCCCACACGTCAGCGAACGTGAGTAGCAAAGTTCCCAATGACCGTCGAGGAGGATCCGCATGGTAGGGTGAGTCCATTGTTTTTTCTGAAGAAAAAAATGATTACCGCAAGCGTTTCCACTCTTACTACTGAGGAGTGCGAAACACGATAGCCACTTGAACATACATAGTGCTCCTACTACTAGGCATGTGCAGTGGTTCATACGTCAGTACTACATAATCTTGTTGCTAGTGTAGTAACATATGACGATAACAAATGATGTTGTGCGCATGTCAACTATATGAATAGTAATGTAACATAGTACGGCTTTTTCGACTGTCCGGTCGAGAATGAACGGTGAGATCAATGTTAACAGAACTAGGTCTACAGCGCACGGAGAGTATGGTGCTACAGTACTCCACGAAACATGAACCATATGAAGCACGGCAACTCAGTGTTAGGCAGGGTGTATGAAGGGTGCACGGGATGGGAGCAAAAGTTCCCTTCTCGACCCACTTTTGGGTGTTTGGCAGAGTGCATGAAGGATGCATGAGTCCACACTAGTAGGTTAACACAAATACATGAAGAGGGAACAACTATATTGAGATGAGAATGCAACCAAACACACCCACATGCTTTGTGCTACAGTGACTGATCTGCACCATCTGCTTTTGATCCAATGGTCATGTTGTGCCGAGACATGGACATGCCCATCTAGAGGATGCCTAAACACCACCGAAGTTCCTCTGCTTCTCGAGGCGCACGATGTTGGTGATGCAGGGCGCAAAAGCTCGCAGAGCCTGCTCCCAGTCGATGGGAGCCATCTCGTCAAAGACGGCGTCTAATGGCACGAATGGATTCCGGTGATGGAGCCCTGAGAGGATCCGCCCGGCAACGGCGACGGCAGCCTGCAACCCCTCCTTGTCCAGCTCCGCCCCACCATCGCGCGGAGACGGCTCGGCTCCTCTGAGATATAGGTGAAGAAGGAGACCGGGTCAGGAAGCCGCAGCTCGTTGAAGTCGACGGGATGGACGAACGGGTTTAGCCCGACGGCCGGCATGGTAGCGCTAGCATGATGGTAGGAATCATGGAGCCGCTGTCGGCGTTCTGGGAACGGGGGTACCCAGACTTGCCTGCCTGCGGCCTGCGGCGTGGCTCAAGGGGTGGCCCAGTACGGCCCATCTTCATCAGCACAAGCTCAAGACCCTCGCGAGGGGCCAAGCCTCATGAGGCGGGGACGAGAAGCTTCCTCGGGCACGGCCTCGTCAGGCTGGCTCGCGAGGAGGCGGAGAGATCAAGGCAGGGTACCTCACGAGGCGCCCATGACGCAAGCCATGACGACCAAGGGCGCCAGGCGGGCGCCAGCCCGCGCAGTGTCCTCATTTCCTCTTTGGTGCAAAGGAGGCAAGCGCAGGCGAGAGTATCAAGCAAAGGCAACCATTTCGGTGCAACAAGACCAAGACCAACACAACGGCAGGAAGGAGGTCATCGTGGAGCCCAAGCCAGCGTCATCGTCAGAGCCTTTGGCAGGCGAGGACCAACTTTAGTCAGGATAAGTGTACTAGATGTTCCCCTTCAAAATGGCCTTGTTGGCGCCCTTCCCGCTCAATATTTGAGAAGAGGCCCAGGGCCTTTGCCTATAAATATGTCACGACCGGTTTTTCAATAAAAATATTTATTGAACAACCGACCTATGAAATCCAATATGAGGAAAAATCCTCCATATCGGGAGACAAAACTTTGATACAAGAAGCCAGTAGCATTACAATATTACAGGGGTCGGGCTGAAGATGCCCAACCAATTATTACAACACGCCAATAACTAAACATGATGGCGGATATGGCACAATGGTGTGGGGTGGAGATACTACTGAATCGAGATATACGTGGTTGATGGAATAACACAACGGAGTGGTTAATAAATTTACTGCACTGGCGGCTCATCGAGCGTCGAGGTGAGGCTCGATGAATTTATTTGGGTAGCGGAAGCGGATATATCACAATGACTAATCCCGGGGTCGCATGACGAGACTGGTAGGATTCCTCTAGGCGTCGGACTCGCTATCGAACTCTTCATCCATGAGATCGCCGGCGTCAGCATCTGGCCAAATCAACAAGCCAGGTGAGTACTACGAAAGTACTCGCAAGACAGTTCGGACAAAAGATATAACAAATGAATGCATGAATGCGACATGATTAATTTTAACAATGCTCAATTAAAACAATATAGCAAAATAAATAAGAAGGGAATCGCGGTAGTCCGCTCGAAACCCAAAGAAGATAAACTCAAAACCGATCGGGTGTCTGAAGCGACGCCTCGAAGGGTGAACAAATAAGCAAAACATGCCACAGTCGGGCGTCTGAGCGACACCTCATAAAGGGCTTATATTGAAATAAAAATACATGCGTGCCACAGTCGGACGTCGGAGCGACATCACAGAAAGGTCTTATAATAAAAATAAATAACAACAATGCCGCAGTCGGACGTCTGAGCGACATTGCAGAAAGGGCTTATAATAAAATAAATTACAACAATGCCGCGATCCGGACGTCGAGCGACATCGCAGAAAGGGCTTATAATACATCATTCATAACTGACAGGATATAGTGCTCACGGAAAATATTCATCACAAGACAATAAGCGGGTTAGTCCATTCACAGGAAAATACACATTTGATACTCAAATGGTTCTCAGGAGTTTCTGTCACCGAGACTGACACTTGACAAGATGTGATTAACACGGTACTTGGATATGAATAAGATGAATTCAAGAATTTTGACTCTGCAGAGTTTGTACCAAAATTTGTCCACGGCCAACGGATTTCCGTAGTCACGAAGGACTAGTTTCGTTTACGGTATTTCTGAAGAAACACAACTAGCCAGTACACACCCATCATACCTGACGTTGTCAGGAATCACCCCAGACAGCGTTTAAGAAAAACTTTGAGACGGGGAGATCACAATCTCGAATAGCATGGGATCAAATTTATTTCTGGCGCTCTAAAGGCGCCCCCTCTCGGTCCCAACCGGAAACACCCATGCCCCTGACGGATGAAAGGCTTTAATCCAGGGCCATGGAATCTTCATCCCGGCCTCTCGAATTGGTGTGTACCAGAAGTGGTTTGCAACTTACTAAGTTGTATCCCTTATGGAAAACAGGTGGTAATGCGAAAGGGAGGACGGACGGAATCGGTGATTTATGTTGACATCGGGTCAACGATATGGCATAAGCCTGGCATGCTACAACACTGCCATCTTACCCATATTCATGCCAACTCATGGCCATGCAACGAGTTTCCAACAACTCATGGATTTGCCGAGCTCATTTGCCTCAATGCTCACGAGATGAACTAACATCGAAATGCTCTTGAACGTGCCATGATACAAAAATAATGAAAACAAGCCCAGACACTCATCATATCAAAAGTTCAAACTTTGCTTGCCTGGTTCGGAGTAGTCGGGGTCTAGCTCGGCGAAGTTCGCGGTTCCGTCACCTCCTTCGGTATCTACGGTACACAAAAAAAATACACGCGCTAACGTAAATACCGTGGGGTACAGAAAGTTGATCCAAATATTTTTCAAATAAATATGAAAACAAACTAGACAAAAATTTGAAGAGGACAGAAAAAGAATCATTCAAAAATTCCTTTCTGTTAAAAAGTTATAACTGTTTCAACCCAAGGACCCATCTGTAATGAAACAGAAAACTTCCAGGGGGCTTTGCATAAAAATCCAGAAAAACGGTTCAGAGTGGAAACGTATTTGCCAAAGTACGCTTTCAGTAAACGATTCAAAAAAAAACAAAGGAGAGGTTGACGGGCGGGTCCCACCCGTCAGGTTTGAAATTTCAAACGAGGCAGCCGGGGCTCGTCGGTGCCCGAGAGCCGCGGTGGTCGCCGGCGGCGATCCACGGCGAGGCAGGGAGATCGGAGAGTACCTCCGTGTTCAGGGCGCCATTCCGCGTCTGTGGGAGGTGGTGGTGGTCGCTGGCGAGTACCACGTCGGCGGCGACGCTTGCTCCGGCGGACGGCGATTCGGGTGGTCGTGGACCTCGTCGGAGAGAGCTGCGGAGGTGGAATTGAGGAGGGGGTTAGACTCGCGATAGCATGAGAAGGTATCTGACGAGGTTAGGGCGCCGGAGATGACCTCACCGGAGTGAATCACGGTGGAGGCCGAGGCGGAGCAAGTGGCCGGAGTCGGGAAGGAGAGCTCCTCGTGGCCCTTCCGGGGACTTGGCGAGGTCTGGAGAGGTAGTGGAGGTGTCTTGAGGCGAGAGCAAGCTCGGGGTGCTATATAGCCGCCCAGGCGGTTGCCAAGAACGGGGTTCTCCGTGAGGTGATTACTGGCGGCTGTGTGGTTGCAGGAGGGTTCAGAGGTTGAGCGTCGTCGTGGGTGTTCCCTGGTTCCGTTTAGGTGCTAACCGCGTCGGGATTTGGTTGCTTAGGGGGAGCTCGACGGAACGGGGCGGCATGGCCCGTCGGCAGCAGGGAGCATGCTCTGTGCGTGCCGCGCCACGGCAAAGGTGCTGCATGTGTGCGCTAGCAAGGAAATGGCCACGCGGAGCCACCAGGGGGTTTGGGCGGCGCCGAACGGCGTTATGCCGCCGTTCTGCTCCCTGTCGGCCGCTACGGTGGTTCGGGCGCCGCAAGACATGCCGGCGCAGGCGGCCAGGGTGCCACCGACGCCAGGAACGCGCCAAGCACGCGTGTGAGGCTCCGGACAAGCAAGCTAGGCCGTGAGCAACGTGCCAAGTGCACTGTGAGCATGTGACTGAATTTCTGACGAAGATCGACACTGAAACTCTGAACTTAACTGAAGATGTCTGAAGCAATTGCATGCAAGGTGTTCGGCAGAATGATCTAGGCACAGAGGGATTTTTCCTTGAGCTGGTTTTTGGTGGAGGGGCCTCTCAATGCATCTAGAGGCTGCCTGAATATTTGTGGAATTTTTGGAGTAGTGTAGATATGAATTTCACCAAATTTGGCAAATCTGGTCCAAACTTGCAGAGACTATAATTTGAAATCTTTGAGCAGGAAGAGGAGTTGTTCTTGATTGTTCTAGGTTGTGGGTACCAAGGACTACCCAAGGGAGTTGGTTTGAGGTCAAAATTCAAATGCATTAAGGTACTTGCTTTGCAAATTACCTAGGCTCAAAATAATAGACAGAAAAGATTTGGGAGAGAATTAAATGAAATAAAAATTCAGAAGAGGGTTGAACTAGTTGAGACAGAATGTTTGGACTGCCCAAAGTGGAAGGAGATATATTCGGGAAGATTTTACCATATGGAGCATGGCCAAATCATGAATGATTTCAAATATGGGAGAGGATGAAAAACTCCTAGAGTTTCTTTTTGAAAGAAAATAAACTTCAAAGATTTTTCTTGAATTCTTGAGAAGAGGGCAATCAGAAGAAAAATTTAAAAACTAAACACCAGAGTTGAAGGAGATTCAAAGGTAAAATATTTGCCAAAGGGAAAAAGCTTTTGAGAGAGATTTTTGGAAGGGTTTTGGAGACCTCCTTCAAATCCAACAAAATTTTGAAGAAAACCAAAGGAAAAATTTTGGAGTGTCACAAAATAGGACTAGCCACCCACAGGGTAGAGGGATCCGAGAATCCGGAATCGTGAACAGAGCTAGAGATCAAGCAATCTAGAGAGAGAGAGAGAGAGAGAGAGAGAGCGACCGAACTCCCCCTAGCAGTTCGTCGCACCGGCCAAGAACAGACCCTCGCGAGGCTGTTCTTCCTTGTATTGTTCATCATCAGCCCCAGAGGCAATCCACCACACCACACACTGGAGTAGGGTATTACACCACAATGGTGGCCCGAACCAGTATAAACCTTGTGTCCCTTGTGTTGCTCTTTGTGTAGTTTAGATCCTTGCGAGGCGACGAGGTGTAGGTAGGTAGGAGGTGAGATCTTCGCGTGCACCCCAGAGTTCGAACCTAGAGGGTCTGCCGGAGCCCGAAATCCGACATTTGGCACGCCAGGTAGGGGTACACCGGAATCCGCCTTCCGCCGCCCTGTTCTTCGCCGCCCATCGCATCCATGTCGGACGCGCGTCGGGCCCGCGCCAAGCGCCGGGCCGCTCTCGCTACTCGCGTCGCCCAGACGGCCCCCGCCGGCGGCCGCCCCCGCCGTTCCTCGTCGCCTGCCGTCAATGCCGCCACCGGCCCGGCAAGGAACGAGCAGCAGGCGTCGTCCCAGCATCCATCCGTGCGGCGAGACGGCCGCACCACCACTCCTTCACTCGCCCCAGCTGGTTCTTCGTCCCGCGCGCTCCGCGCGCCCATGGAGGCTCGAGCCGCGCTCATCGCGGCAAACGAGCCCCTGCGCTACTTCCCCGCCTACGACGTCCGTGAGGAGTGGCTCGACCGCGTCGCCGAGCTCGTCCGTGCCGCAGGGGGCTCCCCCGCGCCGTCTTTCTCACTGCACCGCGCCGCGCCTTGCGCAGGCGATGAAGCTCCGGGGGCGCCTCAGCCGCCTCCCCCTCAAGAAGGCGCCTTGGCCCCAAGGCGCGCGGCCCCTGGGCGGAACCCACTCCGTCCGGCACCAGCGCAGCAGGAGTAGAGCTGCCAAGAGGTCCCTCGCCCCCAAGAAGCTGCACAAGTGCTCCCTGCACCGGCCCGTCACGACCGCGCTCCTGTTCCGGCACACTAAGACCCCGCGCTGCTCCCAGCAGCGACGCGCGGGGATCCACAAGATCAATCCCTTCGTCACCAAAGGCCTCCCGTGGCCACTGCAGGCTGCCGCGCCTTCACCGCCGAGCTACGCAGCGTCACGTGGCCCGATAAGTTCAAGCCAGACCCGCCTCCTCGCTAGGACGGCACGGCCGACCCCGCGGAGTTCCTCCAGCTCTACGAGCTGGGCATCGAAGCCGCCAGCAGGGGGCGAAGGTCATGGCGAACTGGTTTCCCATGGCGCTCAGGGCGGTGCCCTTTGGCTCTGGCACGATCTCCTCTGGGGCGAGATGCGCACCTGCTTCATCGCCAACTTCAAGGCACTCGCGACCGGCCCCCTGCCGTGGCGACATGCACCGCATCAAGCAGCAGCCGGAGAGAGACCACAGAGAAGTACATCCGGCACTTCAACAACGCACGCCTCAAGATTCCCAAGGTGACCGAGGAGGCCATCATCTCAGCCTTCTCCGACGGTGTGCGTGACGTCAAGATGAAGGAGGAGCTGGCGATGCATGAAGACCTGTGCACATCCCTGGAGCTGTCCAACTTGGCGACCAAGTGCGCCAGGGCTGAGGAAGGACGTATCTCCCTCCTCGAGCTACCGGTTGCCGACCCAGAAGAGAAGAAGCCCAAGGTCAAGGATGTGAAGCGCAAGGGGGCTGCCATGCTCGCGGCAGAGCCATATACCAAGCGAGGCAGGGATCAGCCCGAGTCTTCCAAGGGCAGCTGGTACTTCGTGTACCACGACCTCCACACCCACAACACCAACGAATGCCAAGAGCTCAGAGCCGTGCGAGAAGGGCGAATCGGTCGACGCCCCGACCGCATTGATCGAGGCTATGGCAGAGGAGGAGGAAGAAACGCATGACATTGGGAAGACCGTGGCACTCGCCAAGAGTGGCGTGACCGACCTCGCGAGGACCTCTGGCAGGATCAGCCTCGCGAGGGAGGTTGGAGGGACCCGCCTCCCGAAGGAGGCTGGAGGGATCAGCCTGGCGAGGATCGCCCGCAAGGCAACGCAGGCCTCCCTCCTCTACCACCGCAGCCAAGGAGAAATGAAGACCATCATCAGGACGAGGGGGCAGAGCTCAAGCCCCAGCATATCAACGCATCTTCAAGCAGTTCGCCCGCGAAGTGAACGCAGTCCTCCCCAAGCTCGAAGCCATGCGCCCTCTCAGGTGGTCAGCGTGCGCCATCACGTTCAGCTCGGCGGATCAGCTCAAGTCTTGCAGCCAAAGCGAGTCCTCGATGCTTTGTTCCCCAATTATCAACAACGTGCAAGTCACCGGGAACCTCGCCGATGGCGGAGTAGGGCTCAATGTCCTGTCCGTCGAGACATTCAACAATCTCCAAGTGTCGTACAATCAGCTTGACCAACCAAGCCTTTCTTGAGTCACCGATGGCTCCACGGTTCCGATTAGGCAGGTCCGCCTTCCTGTCACCTTGAAGCGCGACAACTACCGCAAGAGCTCATCGACTTCGACGTCGCCCACATTCGCCTACCGTACAATGCCATCCTCGGGTACCCAGCTCTGGCCAAATTCATGGCCATGACCCATCACGGCTACAATATCCTCAAAATGCCAGGAAGCGGCGGAGTCATCATGGTACCTTGCGAAGAGAGAGACGCAGTGTGTTCCCTGGAGCATGCTTTTCAAGCCGCATCAATTGAAGACCCAGATCACAGGAGCGGGAGGCTCACCGAGGCTGCTCCTAAGAAGAAGAACACATCGCCTGGCCCGACCCCTCAGGAGGCAGGCCCCTCGGGGTCCGCACCCGTTCAGGGGGCACCTCCTTCTGTCGCATAGGAAGGCGCGCCCGGCGCCCTCCTCGAGCAAGGATCGGGGGCTCTCTCCTGGAGAGCCACTGACTCTGCTAAGATCACGAGGGAGGCGCTTGGGCACCACTTGGAGGCGTGTTTCGAAGCACCTTTCCCTCAGGAAGGAGCGAGGCAAGGAGGGCCAAACCCTCAGGAGTTCGTCGGCAAGATCATTCAGGAGCTGCAGGAGCCAAGAGTCATGAGTGGCAGCCACCGCTTACCCGTCGTAGCTCCCCATCCAGGTGAGGATGGAGGGCTGTGCGTCTGCATCGACATACCAGGGCTCAACCGAGTTGCCTCTCAGGAGCGCCTCTGGCCCTCACGCGTGGGGCGCTGTGAAGGTCCACCCCACAGCTACGTTCGCATGCCTTACGGTTTGCCGAACGCGGCTGCCACGCGCCAGCGCCTCATAAGGAGCATCACAGGCTCAAGTGGCCGCGTTCGCAGTCTGGCGGAGATGGAGATGGTCGCGAGGAGCCACCAGCGCCTCGAGCCTCCCGAGGCTCCTGGGCACAGGGGCTCGTGAAGATCGGCTTCCATGGCGCCACGGCGTCCACTCATCTTCAACATTATCGGTGACATCCTTTGAGTTTCATTTTCATTTGGGAGCGCCCCTAGGGCTGCATCATTCCCGAACGCGTGGGTCCGTCCCTGCGGCGTGTATCCCTTTTGCTTCATGTTTCTAGTTTACCTTATTGGGGGCGCCCCTCGGGCTGCATCATCCCCAAGTCGCTCGGGCCAGACCCAGCGATGTCTTCCTTCCCTGCACCTATCTAAATGAACTTGCTCCTTTGTGATTAACGTGTTTTGACCTGGTCACCCGCTCGATTGACACCAACTGATGGAGCTGCTCCCTAACGGCACGACGCTTGCACATGGGTCCGTCCCTGCAACGCCGACAAACTTGAATAGCTGAGCTCTGGCCGCGGCAGCCCCGCATGGCGCCACCTCGTCAAGCCTTCAGTGCCTCGTCACCCCTCCAGAGCAACCAGCGGCTGACTGTCGATTGTCATGGCGAACTCTTGTTCTTCTTGTGATGAGCCTGCAGGATCTCTTCAAGGAGCAGCGTCAGGCGAGGCCCTCACGGCGTCTTCTTCACTCTCGTCCGCGCCAACCGCTTGCACATTAAAGGGGGGGTACCTAAGCATCGCGACTCATGGGCTCCTTCTGGCTCTCCAGCCCTCACCCTCTGGCCTTGTCCACGGCATCACGACCTGGCATACCAGCAACGGCTGAGCCCCGCTCGAGGGCCGGGACCCGAGGACGTAGAGCAGAAAGGGAGTAAAGGCGAGAGGGAAGAGGCACGCGGGGACCTTGCCAGGCAACTCCTCATCTGCCAATGCGCGGACCTAACGCCGCACCAAGAAGCGGTTCCTGACTCCCGAGATAAGTCATCCTCCGGAAACACTAGCTATCGCAGCACCAATCTCGCACCTAAGGCAATCCCGTGTTAGCAACGTCGCGCTCCTTTCTCACCAAACGATGGTTGCTTGAGCGCTAAAGGGGACCTCCTGAGCATCACGACTCAGGGGCTCTTACTGGACCCCGGGCCGCTCACCTCCTGGCCTTGACCACGGCATCGCGACCTGGCATACCATCGACGGCTGAAGCCTGCCTTGGGACCGGGACCTGTCGGGCAGAGCATCAAGCCCTCGTGAGGTTCGAAAGGAGGAACTAAGCTAAGATGGGATGAGCATCTCGCACTACTTCACGACAAGGATCATATTAACAGACAGAACCACAGGCACCTTACAAGCCCCCATTGGGCGCGTTTTTCGACTGCTCGCAGGCAACAAAGGGAGCAGATCCTAAAGAACGCTAACTACACGCGCCTTCGCAAGAGACGCCATCATCAACAGTGGGCCGCCAGGCACCGGCGCCAACCTCATCCAGATCAGAGGCGGCGGCGACCTGACGAGCCCGCCCTGCTCCGAGAGCGACGCGAGCTCGGGGGCTCGTAGCTGTCGTCACTCGTCTCCGGGGTCGCAAAGAGCTCGGCGGAGTCGCTGGATCCTCCGCCGCCTGAGGAGCTGCTGGGGGAGCGATCGGCGAGCCTGGTCCTCGCCGCGGCAGGGCCCCGACCACCTCTCTCAGGGCAGCACTCCAGCCGACGTCCTTCTGCGTCGAAGACCTTGAAGAACATCACGGAAGCACCGTCATACTCCGGGTGGATCACGAGGCGCCCTCGTCCTGCAGAACCAGGCGATCTCGCCCGGCCTCGAGTCATGAAGACCTTGCCCGGAGCAACGACCGCGACCTCCGCTCCGGTCGCAAGGGTGCTGCAGCTGGCGTGCTACAACCAGAGCTCCAGAGATCCCCTTCGCGGAATCGCGAAGGCGAAGGAGGGAGGAAGGCGAATGAAAGACTGAGGAGGCATGGCGGCGTGGAGCACAAACTCTCGGGAGGAGCCCTCGGCATGGACTCCAGGGGGAACAACGCGCACCGCCGTGACCCGCCGGCGCCGACGGCGGCATCGTCCATGGCGCTCGGCGGCGACTCCTTCAGGGCCCTCAATGCGGGCATACAAGGGCAGCGGGAACCCTGGCGGTGGCCGCTCGTACCAGGGCCTCGACACCTCCTGCCGGGCGCCCTCATCTCGACGGCAGAGGGCTGGCCGTTTCTTCGGCGGAAGCGGGTCGGGACCCTCTTGGGGGGCCTTTCCTTTCTCTTCTGTGGAGAACCGGCGGATCGGAGCCATTGCCGCGATGTGGAGCAAGGGCAAGAAGGAGAAGCAAGAAGAGATGGACTGGAAGGGCACGCGCCGTTCCGTACTTATAGCCGGGGAAGGCCAACCGTCGACCTCCACGATCACAGGTAATCATGACCCGCTTTGCATGCAGGGACTTGTCAATTCGTGCCGTTGCCGAGGCGTCGTGGGGAAGTGGAGACGCCCACGTCCAATCAACTGCCACGCGGCGCCCAAGGCCGTAGGCTGTTAGGGCACGCGGTGCTTCACACTTGCCCCTTCGCTTCTCTGCTAAGCCAAGTCCAGGCGCGCCTTGGGCCCGGGGGCTACTGTCAGCGTTCTGGGAACGGGGGTACCCAGACTTGCCTGCCTGCGGCCTGCGGCGTGGCTCAAGGGGTGGCCCAGTACGGCCCATCTTCATCAGCACAAGCTCAAGACCCTCGCGAGGGGCCAAGCCTCGCGGGGCGGATGACAGGAAGCTTCCTCATGCACGGCCTCGTCAGGATGGCTCGCGGGGAGGCGGAGAGATCAAGGCGGGGTACCTCACGAGGCGCCCATGACGCAAGCCATGATGACCAAGGGCGCCAGGCGGGCGCCAGCCCGTGCAGTGTCCTCATTTCCTCTTTGGTGCAAAGGAGGCAAGTGCAGGCGAGAGTATCAAG
Organism: Aegilops bicornis; assembly: GCA_021605145.1. Classification (NCBI taxonomy): domain Eukaryota; kingdom Viridiplantae; phylum Streptophyta; class Magnoliopsida; order Poales; family Poaceae; genus Aegilops; species Aegilops bicornis. The sequence continues at coordinate 572,758,759 of CM038675.1, forward strand.
CAAAGGCAACCATTTCGGTGCAACAAGACCAAGACCAACACAACGACAGGAAGGAGGTCATCGTGGAGCCCAAGCCGGCGTCATCGTCAAAGCCTTTGGCAGGCGAGGACCAACTTTAGTCAGGATAAGTGTACAGATGTTCCCCTTCAAAATGGACAATTGTTGGCGCCCTTCCCGCTCAATATTTGGGAAGAGGCCCAGGGCCTTTGCCTATAAATAGGACTAGCCACCCACAGGGTAGAGGGATCCGAGAATCCGGAATCGTGAACAGAGCTAGAGATCAAGCAATCTAGAGAGAGAGACAGAGAGAGCGACCGAACTCCCCCTAGCAGTTCGTCGCACCGGCCAAGAACAGACCCTCGCGGGGCTGGTCTCCCTTGTACTGTTCATCATCAGCCCCTGAGGCAATCCACCACACCACACACTGGAGTAGGGTATTACACCACAATGGTGGCCCGAACCAGTATAAACCTTGTGTCCCTTGTGTTGCTCTTTGTGTAGTCTAGATCCTTGCGAGGCGATGAGGTGTAGGTAGGTAGGAGGTGAGATCTCCGCGTGCACCCGAGAGTTCGAACCTAAAGGGTCTGCCGGAACCCGAAATCTGACAGCCGCAACACGTGCATGGCAACTTGGTCCACCAAGTGGCTGAGGCGATACTAGACCTCGTCACGATCGGCCCGCTCGCGCTCCAGCCGTCTCCCCTGACGGCCTATCGTATCTCCCGCTTTCTGCAGCAACGCTGCCGACGCCTCAAGCAACTTTGTGGTGGACGCCTACTGCTTTTGAAGCTCCATGAACTCCTGCACATAACGGAGGAGCATGGCACTCCTCTCCTCCTTGAGCTCACAGAGCTCCGCGTCCTTGGCCTTGAGCTCCGCATCCTTGGCCTCGAGCTCCTGTGTCAGGCGCCTCACTTCAGACTCCATGATCTGCTGCGCCGCCGTGGCACTGATGTCTACTACGCAACCTTCTTCTTGTAGACATTGTTGGGCCTCCAAGTGCAGAGGTTTGTAGGACAGTAGCAAATTTCCTCAAGTGGATGACCAAAGGTTTATCAATCTGTGGGAGGTGTAGGATGAAGATGGTCTCTCTCAAGCAACCCTGCAACCAAATAACAAAGAGCCTCTTGTGTCCCCAACACACCCAATACAATGGTAAATTGTATAGGTGCACTAGTTCGGCGAAGAGATGGTGATACAAGTGCAATATGGATGGTAGATATAGGTTTTTGTAATCTGAAAATATAAAAACAGCAAGGTAGCAAGTAGTAAAAGTGAGCGTAAACGGTATTGCAATGCATTGAAACAAGGCCTAGGGTTCATACTTTCACTAGTGCAAGTTCTCTCAACAATGATAACATAATTGGATCATATACCTATCCCTCAACATGCAACAAAGGGTCACTCCAAAGTCACTAATAGCGGAAAACAAACGAAGAGATTATGGTAGGGTACGAAACCACCTCAAAGTTATTGTTTCCAATCAATCCGTTGGGCTATTCCTATAAGTGTCACAAACAGCCCTAGAGTTCGTACTAGAATAACACCTTAAAACACAAATCAACCAAAACCCTAATGTCACCTAGATACTCCAATGTCACCTCAAGTATCCGTGGGTATGATTATACGATATGCATCACACAATCTCAGATTCATCTATTCAACCAACACATAGAACCTCAAAGAGTGCTCCAAAGTTTCTACCGGAGAATCAAGACGAAAACGTGTGCCAACCCCTATGCATAGGTTCATGGGCGGAACCCGCAAGTTGATCACCAAAACATACATCAAGCGAATCACGTGATATCACATTGTCACCACAGATCATACGGCAAGACATACATCAAGTGTTCTCAAATCATTAAAGACTCAATCCGATAAGATTACTTCAAAGGGAAAACTCAATCCATTACAAGAGAGTAGAGGGGGAGAAGCAACATAAGATCCAACTATAATAGCAAAGCTCGCGATGCATCAAGATCATGCCAAATCAAGAACATGAGAGAGAGAGAGATCAAACACATAGCTACTGGTACATACCCTCAGCCCCGAGGGTGAACTACTCCCTCCTCGTCATGGAGAGCGCCGGATGATGAAGATGGCCACGGTGAGGGTCCCCTCCTCGTGAGGTGCCGAGCGGGCTCCCGAGAGGTTTTGGTGGCTCTGAGGCTTGCGGCGGTGGAACTCCGATCTATTCTGTTCCCGAAGTTTTAGGGTATATGGAGATATATAGGCGGAAGAAGCACGTCAGGAGCCACGAGGGGCCCACGAGGGTGGAGGGCGCCCTAGGGGGTGAGCGCGCCCCCTACCTCGTGGCTCCTCGCTTCTTTCTGACGTGCACTCCAAGTCTATCGGGTAGCTTTCCTTCCAAAAATAACTTCTCCAGAAGGTTTCATTCCATTTCGACTCCGTTTGATATTCCTTTTTCTCGAAACACTGAAACAAGGGAAAAAACAGGAACTGGCACTGGGCTCTGGGTCAATAGGTTAGTCCCAAAAATAATATAAAAGTGTTTAATAAAGCCCATAAACAGCCAAAACACATAATATAATAGCATGGAACAATAAAAAAGTATAGATACGTTGGAGACGTATCAGCATCCCCAAGCTTAATTCCTGCTCGTCCTCGAGTAGGTAAATGATAAAAACAGAATTTTTTACGTGGAATGCTACTTGGCATGATTTCAATGTAATTCTTCTTACTTGTGGTATGACTATTCAGATCCGAAAGATTCAAGATAAAAGTTCATTTTGACATAAAAAGAATAATACTTCAAGCATACTATCTAAGCAATTATGTCCTCTCAAAATAACATGGCCAAAGAAGGTTATCCCTACAAAATCATATAGTTTAGTCATGCTCCATTTTTGTCACACAAGAATGCTCTCATCATGCACAACCCAAATGACAAGCCAAGCAATTGTTTCATACTTTAGTAATGTCAAACCTATAAAATTTCACGCAATATATGAGCGCGAGCCATGGACATAGCACTATGGGTGGAATAGAATATGATGATGGGGGTTATGTGGAGAAGACAAAAAGAGAGAAGGTCTCTCATCAACGAGGCTAATCAATGGGCTATGGAGATGCCCATCGATTGATGTTAATGCAAGGAGTAGGGATTGCCATGCAACGGATGCACTAGAGCTATAAATGTATGAAAGCTCAACAAAAGAAACTAAGTGGGTGTGCATCCAACTCGCTTGCTCACGAAGACCTAGGGCATTTTGAGGAAGCCCATCATTGGAATATACAAGCCAAGTTCTATAATGAAATATTCCCACTAGTATATGAAAGTGACAACATAGGAGACTCTCTATCATGAAGATCATGGTGCTACTTTGAAGCACAAGTGTGGTAAAAGGATAGTAGCATTGTCCCTTCTCTCTTTCTCTCTCATTTATTTATTTATTTATTTTTTATTTGGGCCTTTTCTCTTTTTTTATGGCCTCTTTTTTTCTCTCTCTTTTTTTTCGTCCAGAGTCTCATCCCGACTTGTGGGGGAATCATAGTCTCCATCATCCTTTTCCTCACTTGGGACAATGCTCTAAAAATGAAGATCATCACACTTTTATTTTCTCACAACTCAACAATTACAACTCGATACTTAGAACAAAATATGACTCTATATGAATGCCTCCGGCAGTGTACCAGGATATGCAATGAATCAAGAGTGACATGTATGAAAGAATTATGAACGGTGGCTTTGCCACAAATACTATGTCAACTACATGATCATGCTAAGCAATATGACAATGATGGATGTGTCATGATAAGCGGAATGGTGGAAAGTTGCATGGCAATATATCTCGGAATGGCTATGGAAATGCCATAATAGGTAGGTATGGTGGCTGTTTTGAGGAAGATATAAGGAGGTTTATGTGTGAAAGAGTGTATCATATCACGGGGTTTGGATGCACCGGCGAAGTTTGCACCAACTCTCAAGGTGAGAATGGGCAATGCACGGTACCGAAGAAGCTAGCAATGATGGAAGGGTGAGAGTGCGTATAATCCATGGACTCAACATTAGTCATAACGAACTCACATACTTATTGCGAAAATCTACAAGTCATCAAAAACCAAGCACTACGCGCATGCTCCTAAGAGGATAGATTGGTAGGAAAAGACCATCGCTCGTCCCCGACCTCCACTCATAAGGAGGACAATCAAAGAACACCTCATGTTTCAAATTTGTTACATAACGTTTACCATACGTGCATGCTACGGGACTTGCAAACTTCAACACAAGTAGTTCTCAAATTCACAACTACTCAACTAGCACAACTTTAATATCACTACCTCCATATCTCAAAACAATCATCAAGCATCAAACTTCTCTTAGTATTCAACACACTCATAAGAAAGTTTTTACTAGTCTTGAATACCTAGCATATTAGGATTAAGCACATTACCATGCTGTTTAAGACTCTCAAAATAATATAAGTGAAGCATGAGAGTTCATCTATTTCTTCAAAATAAAACCACCACCGTGCTCTAAAAGATATAAGTGAAGTACTAGAGCAAATGACAAACTACTCCGAAAGATATAAGTGAAGATCAATGAGTAGTCGAATAATTATGCAACTATGTGAAGACTCTCTAAAATTTAAGAATTTCAGATCTTGGTATTTTATTCAAACAACAAGCAAAGCAAAATAAAATAAAATGACGCTCCAAGCAAAACACATATCATGTGGTGAATAAAAATATAGCTCCAAGTAAAGTTACCGATGGAAGTAGACGAAAGAGGGGATGCCTTCCGGGGCATCCCCAAGATTAGGCTCTTGGTTATCCTTGAATATTACCTTGGGGTGCCTTGGGCATCCCCAAGCTTAGGCTCTTGCCACTCCTTATTCCATGGTCTATCGAATCTTTACCCAAAACTTGAAAACTTCACAACACAAAACTTAACAGAAAATCTCGTGAGCTCCGTTAGCGAAAGAAAACAAAACACCACTTCAAGGTACTGTAATGAACTCATTATTTATTTATATTGGTGTTAAACCTACTGTATTCCAACTTCTCTATGGTTTATAAACTATTTTACTAGCCATAGATTCATCAAAATAAGCAAGCAACACAATGAAAACAGAATCTGTCAAAAACAGAACAGTCTGTAGTAATCTGTATCAAACGTATACTTCTAGAACTCCAAAAATTCTAAAATAAATTGGTGGACCTGAGGAATGTGTCTAGTAATCATCTTCAAAAAGAATCAACTAAATAGCACTCTCCATTAAAAATCTGAAGCTAATCTCGTGAGCGCTAAAGTTTCTGTTTTTTACAGCATGATCATAAAGACTTCACCCAAGTCTTCCCAAAGGTTCTACTTGGCACAAACACTAATTAAAACACAAAACCACATTTAAACAGAAGCTAGATGGATTATTTATTACTAAACAGAACCAAAAAGCAAGAAACTAAAATAAAATTGGATTGCCTCCCAACAAGCGCTAACGTTTAACGCCCCTAGCTAGGCATGATGATTTCAATGATGCTCGCATAAAAGATAAGAATTGAAACATAAAGAGAGTATCATGAAGAATATGACTAGCACATTTAAGTCTAACCCACTTCCTATGCATAGGGATTTTGTGAGCAAACAACTTATGGGAACAAGAATCAACTTTCATAGGAAGGTAAAACAAGCATAACTTCAAAACTTTAAGCACATAGAGAGGAAACTTGATATTATTGCAATATGTAGAAGCATATGATCCTCTCTCGTAATAATTTTCAGAAGCATCATGAATGAATTAAACAATATAACCAGCACCTAAAGCATTATTTTCATGATGCATAAGCATAGAATTTTTATTACTCTCCACATAAGCAAATCTATTCTCATCAATAGTAGTGGGAGCAAACTCAACAAAATAACTATCATGTGATTGAAAATTAAGATCAAGATGACAATTTTCATGGTTATCATTATTCTTTATAGCATACGTGTCATCACAATAATAATCATAGATAGGAGGCATGCTTTCATCATATTAAATTTGCTCATCAAAGCTTGGGGGACAAAAAATATCATCTTCATCAAACATAGCTTCCCCAAGCTTGTGGCTTCGCATATCATTAGCCTCATGGGTATTCAAAGAATTAATACTAACAACATTTCAATCATGCTCATCATTAACTTATTTTATGCCAAGCATTCTATGTAATTCTTCTTCTAGTACTTTGGCACAATTTTCCTTTCCATCATACTCACGAAAGATATTAAAAAGATGAAGCGTATGAGGAAAACTCAATTCCATTTTTTTGTAGTTTTCTTTTATAAACTAGACTAGTGCTAAAATAAGAAACAAAAAGATTTGATTGCAAGATCTAAAGATATACCTTCAAGCACTCACCTCCCCGGCAACGGTGCCAAAAAAGAGCTTGATGTCTACTACGCAACCTTCTTCCTGTAGACTTTGTTGGGCCTCCAAGTGCAGAGGTTTGTAGGATAGTAGCAAATTTCCCTCAAGTGGATGGCCTAAGGTTTATCAATCCGTGGGAGGCATAGGATGAAGATGGTCTCTATCAAGCAACCCTGCAACCAAATAACAAAGAGCCTCTTGTGTCCCCAACACACCCAATACAATGGTAAATTGTATAGGTGCATTAGTTCGGCGAAGAGATGGTGATACAAGTGCAATATGGATGGTAGATATAGGTTTTTGTAATCTGAAAATATAAAAACAGCAAAGTAGCAAGTAGTAAAAGTGAGCGTAAACGGTATTGCAATGCGTTGAAAAAAGGCCTAGGATTCATACTTTCACTAGTGCAATTTCTCTCAACAATAATAACATAATTGGATCATATAACTATCCCTCAACATGCAACAAAGGGTCACTCCAAAGTCACTAATAGCGGAAAACAAACGAAGAGATTATGGTAGGGTACGAAACCACCTCAAAGTTATTCTTTCCAATCAATCCGTTGGGCTATTCCTATAAGTGTCACAAACAGCCCTAGAGTTCGTACTAGAATAACACCTTAAAACACAAATCAACCAAAACCCTAATGTCACCTAGATACTCCAATGTCACCTCAAGTATCCGTGGGTATGATTATACGATATGCATCACACAATCTCAGATTCATCAATTCAACCAACACATAGAACCTCAAAGAGTGCCCCAAAGATTCTACCGAGAATCAAAGGCGAAAATGTGTGCCAACCCCTATGCATAGGTTCATGGCGAAACCCATAAGTTGATCACCAAAACATACATCAAGCGAATCACGTGATATCCCATTGTCACCACAGACATACGGCAAGACATACATCAAGTGTTCTCAAATCATTAAAGACTCAATCCGATAAGATTACTTCAAAGGAAAACTCAATCCATTACAAGAGAGCAGAGGGGAGAAGCAACATAAGATCCAACTATAATAGCACAGCTCGCTATACATCCAGATCATGCCAAATCAAGAACACGAGAGAGAGAGAGAGAGAGAGAGAGAGAGAGAGAGATCAAACACATAGCTACTGGTACATACCCTCAACCCCGAGGGTGAACTACTCCCTCCTTGTTATGGAGAGCGCCGGGATGATGAAGATGGCCACCGGTGAGGGTCCCCCCCCCCTCCGACAGGGTGCCGGAACAGGCTCCCGAGAGATTTTTGGTGGCTACAGAGGCTTGCGGCGGCGGAACTCCCGATCTATTCTGTTCCCCGAAGTTTTTAGGGTATATGGAGATATATAGGCGGAAGAAGTACGTTAGGGGAGCCACGAGGGGCCCACGAGGGTGGAGGGCGCGCCCCCTACCTCGTGGCTCCCTCGTTTCTTTCCTGACGTGCACTCCAAGTCTATCGGGTAGCTTTCCTTCCAAAAATAACTTCTCGGAAGGTTTCATTCTATTTCGACTCCGTTTGATATTCCTTTTCTTGAAACACCGAAACAAGGGAAAAAAGCGAGGCGGCACTAGGCTCGGGTCAATAGGTTAGCCCAAAAATAATATAAAAGTGTTTAATAAAGCCCATAAACATCCAAAACACATAATATAATAGCATGGAACAATAAAAAATTATAGATACGTTGGAAACGTATCAGGCACCAGGTAGAAGCAATGGGGAGAGGAAGCAAAGGGGGCGAAACGGCTGAAAGGTAATGCAATCTACGAGAAGGCGGAGGGATCCAGCCGAGGAGCGGGGAATCTTTACGTTTTCACCATGGGAAAACACCAGTCGATGACTTCTCGCATTAGCGAGCAATGGGTTTTATAGGCGGAGTCATCTTGACTAATTACTGTCGCGCCTGCTCCCGTATATCAAAAAATTAAAAATCCTGCCGCGCCTGCTCCCGTCAATCAAAAGACTAAAAATCCTGTCGCGCCTGCCGCACCCAAAGACTAGAGCAACATCATGGTGGATATTTAAATTTACCAGCCGGCAAGGATATAAAAAAAGAGTGAAAAAACAAATGTGGCGGCGGCCTAGCTAATCGGTCGCACTAGCCCAACTAGCTAGCCACCGTGCTTCACTGATGTACTCGGCGGGAAAGGTGGTCTTTCGTGATTTGACGACTCATTTACTTGCTTCGGCGCTACGACCGAGGAGGACCCAAAAAACGCGTGGTAGGGCGTCCCACGTCTCGGCAAGGAAGAATATATGCGTGCACCACCCGGGAGCACCCCGAAACCACGCGATAGGTTGTGCCACGTCTCGGCACGGAGGAAAAATGTGCGTGTAAAAATATACTGTATCAGACGTAGTAGTACCTACGGTTCGACCTCGGGACCCAGCCAGTTGGTCGAAAACACCCCACTAGCCACACAGCTTCAGCATGCTAAAGTGGCACGGAGGATAGTGGTTAGCTCCGTCTCGATCAGCCACAACGTCTCTTGTTCTAGGCGATTCTTCTATTTTCCAAGCTTTTTTTAGTTATAATAACCCCACGGCAAGTTAGCGCCGCTCTTCATGTGTGCTCGTGGGTCTATAGGTTAGACGATTGAGAGGAGAGAGAGATCACAGACCTGGGACCCACCAGTAAGTGAGTCAACGGTCATGCACGTGTTGACGAGGCACTCCCTCTACTCTACTCAATGTAATACTGTATAAAATCAAGTTATGGGACAAAGCCAACAACCGTTGTTGTTTTAGGCTATCTGTCGGTGTACTAGAGTAGGGGTACCCTAGTATCCCGAACTTGTGCACGGGCAGTTGCAGCCCTCCGCGGCAAGGCTTACCGGGTGACCGCCAAGGTCCTCCGTGGTTCCTTTGGAGCCATTCAAGAACAAAGTATTCAAGCCAAGGAGACAAGGCCCGGCAAGAGGAGCTTGCGGAAGGCCACCCAAGGCACCTACAAGACAAGGCCCCGGCAAGAGGAGCTTGCGGAAGGCCCGTGATGGCGACAAGCTTCCGGACGCGACAAGACAACAACCGCGGCAAAGGCGCTTGTCAGCGGCATCACCTCTCTGTACCTACGCTCCAGCGCATCCACTAACGTGTCGCCCTGGGACCTTTCCAGGCGCGTGTAGCGAGAGGCTGTGCAGCCAGCGGTGCGAGGTGGCAAGCTGCGCTGACAAGATTGCCATTGTGGCAAGCGGTGGCGCCTGACAGCGTCCCTGTTTGCCTTTATTAGGGCGACGTGAGCGGGCATTTAATGCCTTTGTCCCCTGCCGTCCGGGTTAGGTATGATACATCATACCTTTGTACAAGTAGGTGTACCAACCACTACTTTTCCATTTGTACCCTTGTCTACATTGCCACCTGTCGGAGACCCCTTGAGCATATAAAAGGAGGCCCATGCGCAACGTAGAGAGGGTCGGTCGGTCGGTTCCCCCCACGCTCAGTCTCGTTAGCAGCTCGTGTGTACAGTAGCACTCAGCGCTCCTGAGCAAGAACGCAATACACCTAGACATGCAGCAGTAGGAGTGTTATCTCTCCGGAGAGCTCCGAATCTGGTTAATCCTCTCGTGTGCTTCGCCTCGATCTGCTCTTCGTGCGACCTCCGCTCCCCGCCGAACCGAAAGGGGCTCGGTCCGCCGGTCACATAGGTGTTCGTGGGCCAGATCAGCCTGCCCCGACATCTTTGGCGCGCCAGGTAGGGGGCGTCGAGGTTGTGTGAACCTGATCAGGCGTCCACGCGAGCTGGATCTTCATCATCTTCATCAACATGCCACCGAAGAAGAAGGCTTCGGCGGCAGAAGCTCCGTCCGCGTCGAACCCACCACCACCAGAGCAAACGGGTGGTGGAGTAGACGCCAGCGGCAGAATGGACGGCGACGGGGGAGCTCACGGTGCTGCCAAGTCCAAGGACAAGGCTGCGCAGACCTCGGCGTTCGTACATGCACCGCGCCCGTCTCAGGAGGCGCGGGACCGACAGCGTCATGGCATTCACAATGCCATACGCTCGTTGGACCGAGATCGAGCTGGAGGATCTCGGGACATTCAAGACCAGCATGCTGCGCCAACATGTCTTTGGCGAAGCGAACGCGCATCGTCGCTGGGCGGGATCTGCTCCTTCTAACATAGTTAGAAGTCCGAGCATATCCCGCTCCTCGCGTCGTTGCCACTGCCACCCACCACTCCAGCGGAAGCTTTGGCGAGAGCACAACTGCTCCTGGATTACCCTTCAACGGCCGACAAGGTCGATGAATGGAGGGCCACTATTCAGAGTCTCATCGGCTTTGCCAACGGCGACGCTCCGCGGCAGCCGAGTGCATCGCTGCCGCGGCAAGACCCCCAAGCACGAGCCGGTGGCGGCAGAGACGGTGGGGTGCAACCACCATGCACTCTCCACCCGAAGGCCAAGATCGTCGACTCGCGGATCCACCTCGACAAGCGACTCCACCGCGTCGCCGGATCCACGAGCGCGCCGCGATCAGCGCCAAGTTCTTCACGAACGACAGCAAGAGGACGCTCGAACTCGCATCGAGCGCCGAAGAGAAGCGTGGCGTCAATCCGACAAGCGCGCTGGGCCCTCTGTTGACATGCATGCGCCAGATGAACCAGGCGACTTGTCGTACGTGGTAGGTTGCCCTGCGTTCACTCGTGAGCTGCGGCAAGTCCAGTGGCCCAGCAAGAAAAACTTCAAGCCAGATGTACCAGAGAAGTACGACGGCAAGACGCATCCGTCGGAGTTCCTCAACATCTACACCATCGCGGTGCAAGCTGTCAGGGGGCGAGACGACAAGATCCTTGCCAACTACTTCCACCGGTGCTCAAGCCCAATGTCGAGATCCTGGCTCATGCACTTGCCGGACAACTCCATATCCTCTTGGGCAGATCTATGCCATCGGTTTGTCGGCGCCTTTACGGTGACCACAAGCCCCATGCCCAAGAAAGCGACCTTCATCTGCTCACCCGGAAGGAAGGAGAGCCCCTGCAAGTATATTCAAAGATTCAGCCGTACAAAGACAACAGCCCGGATGTCCACCCCTGCCATGTAATCAGCGCGTTCCATAAGAACGTCTTGAAACCGCAGGATGCGGGAGGAGATGGCGATGTGCAAGATCGAAGACGTCGATGAGCTATATGCCCTGGCCGACAAGTGTGCACATGCTGAGGAAGGGAGGAGACTCCCCGGACAGAATACTGAAGCAGGAGGATCTGATAGTGAGGAGACCGCTCCGGCAAGGAAGAGCCGGCGGCGGAACAATAGAAAGAAGAAAGGCAAAGATGTGCTAGTTGTTGAGCAGTCCGGCAACGGGGGTGGCGCCAAGAAAGCCAAAGTTGGTAGCTCCGGCAGAGAGGTTGCCGCTGGCACCAAAGCCGGTATGTGCGGTCGCGACAAGCGGGGCTCCGACAAACGATCTTGCAAGATCCACCGCACCAAAGGCCATGACCTCCGAGCTGCAAGAAGGTCGAGCAGCTTGTCGAGCAGCGAAGGCTGAATACGAACGGCGCGACAAGGAGAAGGCCCAGGAGGGTGCCGGAGGAGCTAGCAAGAAAGCGTCGGCCGAGGAGGACGTCGCGGCAAGGCCAAGCAGCGGCAAGGAGATGACCTCCCAGCGGCTGCGACAAGGATGAAGACGGCAGCGATGATGAAGACATGGATGATGACGAGGCCGATGAGCAGGAGTTCTAGAAAGCCACGGCGGTGCTTCTCTGCATACTTCACACCGCCAACTCAAGCAGTGGATGCGGGAAGTCAATGCAGCAGAACCATCCATCGAGTCACGCAGGCCTCTGAAATGGTCCAGACGCCTATCATCTTTGATATTGAGGACCACCACGATCGTGTAATCATGCGGTCGGTGCTTGCCGATGTTGGTTTCACCAACTATCCACAACCTCAAGGTCACTAAGATGCTAGTTGACGGCGGGGCGGCTTGAATCTGATCTCCTCCATGCGGTGCTCGAAACTCCAGATCCACGATAGCGAAGCTCGAAGAGACCTGCACTTTCCTAGGAATCAATCCGGGAAGGAGCAAGCCGAAGGGAAAGATCACGTTGCCGGTGACATTTGGCAGTGAGTTGAACTTCAGGACTGAGAGGGTCACTTTTGACGTTGCTGACTTTGTTGGAAATATGCCCTAGAGGCAATAATAAAAGCATTATTATTATATTTCCTTGTTCATGATAATTGTCTTTTATTCATGCTATAATTGTATTATCCGGAAATCGTAATACACGTGTGAATACATAGACCACAATACATCCCTAGTAAGCCTCTAGTTGACTAGCTCGTTGGTCAACATATAGTCATGGTTTCCTGACTATGGACATCGGATGTCATTGACAAGCGGGATCACGTCATTAGGAGAATGGCGTGATGGACAAGACAATCCTAAGCATAGCACAAGATCGTGTAGTTCGTTTTGCTAGAGCATTTTCAATGTCAAGTATCTCTTCCTTAGACCATGAGATCGTGTAACTCCCGGATACCGTAGGAGTGCTTTGGGTGTACCAAAAGTCACAACGTAACTGGGTGACTATAAAGGTGCACTACAGGTATCTCCGAAAGTGTCTATTAGGTTGACACGGATCGAGACTGGGATTTGTCACTCCATATGACGGAGAGGTATCTCTGGGCCCACTTGGTAATGCATCATCATAATGAGCTCAAAGTGACCAAGTGTTTGGTCACGGGATCATGCATTGCGGTACGAGTAAAGTGACTTGCCGGTAACGAGACTGAACAAGGTATTGGGATACCGATGATCGAGTCTCGGGCATGTAACGTACCGATTGACAAAGGGAATAGTATACGGGGTTGCTTGAATCATCGACATCGTGGTTCATCCGATGACATCATCGAGGAACATGTGGGAGCCAACATGGGTATCCAGATCCCGTTGTTGGTTATTGACCTGAGAGCGTCTCGGTCATGTCTGCATGTCTCCCGAACCCGTAGGGTCTACACACTTAAGGTTCGGTGACGCTAGGGTTATTAGGAAGACTTGTATGTGATTACCGAATGTTGTTGGGAGTCCCGGATGAGATCCTGGACGTCACGAGGAGTTCGGAAGGGTCCGGAGGTAAAGATTTATATATGGGAAGTTGTCAAACGGACACCGGAAAGTTTGAGGGCTTACTGGTATTGTAGGGGCCACCGGAAGGGTTCCGGAGGTCCACTGAGGGCCACCTCCCGGGGCCACATGGGCTGCGTGGGGATAGCAGCCAGCCCACTGTGGGCTGGGTGCCCCCCCTTGGGCCCATGCGCCTAGGGTTTGGGGGGAACCCTAGAGGGGGGCGCCCCCCTTGCTTGGGGGGCAAGCCACCCCTTCCTGGCCGCCGCCCCCCCTCTAGATTCCCATCTAGAGGGGCCCCTGCCCTTCCCCCTATAAATAGAGAGGTGAGGGGAGGGCAGCCGCACCCAAGCCAAGGCGCAACCCCTCCCCTCCCCAACACCTCTCCTCCTCCGTACGTGCTTGGCGAAGCCCTGTCGGAGTACTGCTGCACCAACAACACCACGCCGTCGTGCTACCGTTGGAGCTGTCTTCCTCAACCTCTCCTTCCTCCTTGCTGGATCAAGACGGAGGAGACGTCGTCCGTCACTGCACGTGTGTTGAACGCGGAGGTGCTGTCCGTTCAGCACTTGGTCATCGGTGATCCGAATCACGGCAGTACGACTCCATCATCACCATCCCCTTGAACGCTTCCTTTTCGATCTACAAGTGGTATGTAGATGCAAACTCACTCCCTTGACTCGTTGCTTAGATGAACTCATTGATGGATCTTGGTGAAACCGTAGGAAAAATTTAATTTTCTGCAACGTTCCCCCAACGGTGGCATCATGAGCTAGGTCTATGCGTAGTTCTCTATTACGCAGTAGAACACAATTTTTTGTGGGCGTATATCTTGTCAACTTTCTTGCCGCTACTAGTCTTATCTTGCTTCAGCGGTATTGTGGGATGAAGCGGCCGGACCAACCTTACTCGTGCGCTTTACGTGAGACCGGTTCCACCGACTAACATGCACTAGTTGCATAAGGTGGCTGGCGGGTGTCTGTCTCTCCACTTTAGTTGGAGCGGATTCGATGAAAAGGGTCCTTATGAAGGGTAAATAGAAGTTGACAAAATCACGTTGTGGTTATTCGTAGGTAAGAAAAGCGTTCTTGCTAGAACCCAATTGCAGCCACGTAAAAGATGCAACAACAATTAGAGGGCGTCTAACTTGTTTTTGCAGCAATTTTCATGTGATGTGATATGGCCGAAGTTGTGATGAATGATGAATGATATATTGTGATGTATGAGATCATGTTCTTGTAATAGGAATCACGACTTGCATGTCGATGAGTATGACAACCGGCAGGAGCCATAGGAGTTGTCCTTATTTTTGTATGACCTGCGTGTCATTGAAGAACGCCATGTAAACTACTTTACTTTATTGCTAAACGTGTTAGCCACAGTAGAAGTAGTCGTTGGCGTGACAACTTCATGAAGACACGATGATGGAGATCATGATGATGGAGGTCATGGTGTCATGCGGTGACAAGATGATCATGGAGCCCGAAGATGGAGATCAATGGAGCTATATGATATTGGCCATATCATGTCACTACTATATAATTGCATGTGATGTTTATTATGTTTATGCATCTTGTTTACTTAGAACGACGGTAGTAAATAAGATGATCCCTTACAACAATTTCAAGAAGTGTTCTCCCCTAACTGTGCACCATTGCTAAAGTTAAATGCTTTGGCACCACGTGATGATCGGGTGTGATAGATCCTTACGTTCACATACAACGGGTGTAAGACAGTTTTACACATGCAAAACACTTAGGGTTAACTTGACGAGCCTAGCATGTACAGACATGGCCTCGGAACACGGAGACCGAAAGGTCGAACACGAGTCGTATGGAAGATACGATCAACATGAGAATGTTCACCGACGATGACTAGTCCGTCTCACGTGATGATCGGACACGGCCTAGTCGACTCGGATCGTGTAACACTTAGATGACTAGAGGGATGTCTAATCTGGTGGGAGTTCATTAAGATAATTTGATTAGATGAACTTAATTATCATGAACTTAGTCTAAAACCTTTGCAAATATGTCTTGTAGATCAAATGGCCAACGCTCATGTCAACTCGAACTTCAACGCGTTCCTAGAGAAAACCAAGCTGAAAGATGATGGCAGCAACTATACGGATCGGGTCCTAACCCGAGGATCATCCTCATAGCTGCCAGAAACAATATGTCCTAGAAGGACCGCTAGGTGACGCTCCGTCTCCCGAAGAACCAAGACATTATGAATGCTTGGCAAACTTCGTCTTGATGATTACTCCCTCGTTCAGTGCGGCATGCTATACAACTTAGAACCGGGCTCCAAAAGCGTTTTGAGCATCACGGAGCATATGAGATGTTCGAGGAGCTGAAACTAGTTTTCCAAGCTCACGCCCGGTCGAGAGATATGACGTCTCGACAAGTTCTATAGTTGTAAGATGGAGGAAAATAGTTACGTCGGTGAGCACATACTCGTAATGTCTGGGTTGCACAACCACATGACCCACCTGAATATTAACCTCCCCGATGAGGCGGTCATTGACAGAATCCTTGATCGCTCCACCAAGCTACAAGAGCTTTGTGATGAACTACAATATGCGAGGATGGTGAAGACCATTCCTGAAGTATTTTCAATCTTTGAAGTCAGCAGAGGTTGAGATCAAGAAAGAACATCAAGTGTTGATGGTCAATAAGACCACTAAGTTCAAGAAGGGCAAGGGCAAGAAGAACTTCAAGAAGGGACGGCAAGGATGTTGCCGCGCCCGATAAGCCATTACCGGGAAGAAGTCAAAGAATGGACCAAGCACGAGGTGAGTGCTTTTATTGCAAGGGAAGGGTCCTTGAAGCGGAACTGCCCCAAATACTTAGCAGACAAGAAGGCCGGCAACACTAAAGGTATATTTGATATACATGTAATTGATGTGTACCTTACCAGTACTTGTAGTAACTCCTGGGTATTTGATACCGGTGCCGTTGCTCATATTTGTAAATCACAGCGGGAGCTGCGGAATAAGCGGAGACTGGCGAAGGACGAGGTGACGATCTTGGCGTCGAGAATGGTTCCGAGTCGATGTGATCGCCGTCGACACGCTACCTCTACATTTACCTCTGGGATTAGTTTTGAACCTTAATAATTGTTATTTGGTGCCAAGTTTGAGCATGAACATTGTATCTGGATCTCGTTTAATGCGAGATGGCTACTCATTTAAATCCGAGAATAATGGTTGTTCTATTTATATGAGAGATATGTTTTATGGTCATGCTCCGATGGTCAATGGTTTATTCTTAATGAATCTCGAGCGGAATGTTACACATATTCATAGCGTGAATACCAAAAGATGTAAAGTTGATAACGATAGTCCCACATACTTGTGGCACTGCCGCCTTGGTCACATTGGTGTCAAGCGCATGAAGAAGCTCCATGTCGATGGACTTTTGGAGTCTCTAGATTACGAATCATTTGACACATGCGAACCATGCCTCATGGGCAAGATGACCAAGACTCCGTTCTCCGGAACAATGGAGCGAGCAACCAACTTGTTGGAAATCATACATACCGATGTGTGCGGTCCAATGAGTGTTGAGGCTCATGGAGGATATCGTTATGTTCTCACTCTCACAGATGACTTGAGTAGATATGGGTATGTCTACTTGATGAAACACAAGTCTGAGACCTTTGAAAAGTTCAAGGAATTTCAGAATGAGGTAAAGAATCAACGTGACCGAAAAATAAAGTTCTTACGATCAGATCGTGGAGGAAGAATATTTAAGTCACGAATTTGGTACACACTTAAGGAAATGTGGAATCGTTTCACAACTCACGCCGTCTGGAACACCTCAGCGTAATGGTGTGTCCGAACGTCGTGTCGCACTCTATTGGATATGGTGCGATCTATGATGTCTCTTATAGATTTACCGCTATCATTTTGGGGATACGCTCTAGAGACAGCTACATTCACTTTAAATAGGGCACCGTCTAAATCCGTTGAAACGACACCGTATGAATTATGGTTTGGCAAGAAACCTAAGCTGTCGTTTCTAAAAGTTTGGGGATGCGATGCTTATGTCAAGAAACTTCAACCTGAAAAGCTCGAACCCAAGTCGGAAAATGCGTCTTCATAGGATACCCTAAGGAAACCATTGGGTACACCTTCTACCTTAGATCCAAGGCAAGATCTTTGTTGCCAAGAACGGATCCTTTACGGAAAAAGAGTTTCTCTCGAAAGGAGTAAGTGGGAGGAAAGTAGAACTTCGATGAAGTACTACCTCTTGAACCGGAAAGTAGTGCAGCTCGGGAAAATGTTCCTGTGGTGCCTACACCAATTGGAGAGGAAATTAATGATGATGATCAAGGTACTTGGATCAAGTTGCTCTTGAACTTCATAGGTCCACTAGGACACGTTCCGCCCTGCAGTGGTACGGCAACCCCGTCTCCGAAATCATGTTGTTGAACAACGGTGAACCTTCGAACTATGAAGAAGCGATGGCGGGCCCAGATTCCAACAAATGGCTAGAAGCCATGAAATCCGAGATAGAATCCATGTATGAAAACAAAGTATGGACTTGGACCGACTTGCCCGATGATCGTGACGATAGAAAACAAATGGATCTTTAAGAAGAAGACGGACGCGGATGGTAATGTCACCATCTATAAAGCTCGACTTGTCGCTAAGGGTTATCGGCAAGTTCAAGGGATTGACTATGATGAGACTTTCTCTCCCGTGGCGAAGCTTAAGTCCGTCCGAATCATGTTAGCAATTGCCGCATACTATGATTATGAGATATGGCGGATGGACGTCAAAACAGCATTCCTTAATGGTTATCTTAAGGAAGAGCTGTATATGATACAATAGGAAGGTTTTGTCGATCCTAAGAATGCTAACAAAGTATGCAAGCTCCAAAGCAATCCATTTATGGGCTGGTGCAAGCATCTCGGAGTTGGAACATTCGCTTTGATGAGATGATCAAAGCGTTTGGGTTTATCTTGAGACTTATGGAGAAGCCTGCGTTTACAAGAAAGTGAGTGGGAGCTCATAGCATTTCTCATATTATATGTAGATGACATACTTTTGATGGGAAATGATATAGAATTCTTGGACAGCATTAAGGCCTACTTGAATAAGTGTTTTCAATGAAGGACCTTGGAGAAGCTGCTTATATATTAGGCATCAAGATCTATAGAGATAGATCGAGACGCCTCATAGGTCTTTCACAAAGCACATACCTTGATAAGATTTTGAAGAAGTTCAAAATGGATCAGTCCAAGAAAGGGTTCTTGCACAGGTCTTTGCAAGGTGTGAGATTGAGCTCAGCTCAATGCCCGACCACGGCAAAAGATAAAGAAGAGATGAGCGTCATCCCCTATGCCTCAGCCATAGTATCTATTATGTATGCCATGCTGTGTACCGGACCTGATGTAAACCTTGCCGTAAGTTTGGTAGGAAGGTACCAAAGTAATCCCGGCAAGGAACACCGGACAGCGGTCAAGAATATCCTGAAGTACCGAAAGGACAAAGGACATGTTTCTCGTTTATGGAGGTGACGAAGAGCTCCGTAAAGGGTTACGTCGGACGCTAAGCTTCGACACAGATCTGAATGACTCTAAGTCACAAACCGGATACATGTATATGTTGAATGGTGGAAGCAAGATGGCTAGTGCAGCCAAGCGAGCGTCGTGGCGGGATCTACATGTGAAGCGGAGTACATGGCAGCCTCGGAGGCGGTGCATGAAGCAATTTGGGTGAAGGAGTTCATCACCGACCTAGGAGTCATACCCAATGCGTCGGGGCCGATCAAACTCTTCTGTGATAACACCGAGCTATTGCACTTGCCAAGGAGCCCAGGTTTCATAAGAAGACCAGCACATCAAGCATCGCTTCAACTCCATCCATGAAAATGTTCAAGATGGAGACATAGAAATTTGTAAAGTGCATACGGATCTGAATGTCGCATATCCATTGACTAAACCTCTTCCGCGGGCAAAACATGATCAACACCAGAACTCTATGGGTGTTCGATTCATCACAATGTAACTAGATTATTGACTCTAGTGCAAGTGGGAGACTGTTGGAAATATGCCCTAGAGGCAATAATAAAAGCATTATTATTATATTTCCTTGTTCATGATAATTGTCTTTTATTCATGCTATAATTGTATTATCCGGAAATCGTAATACACGTGTGAATACATAGACCACAATACGTCCCTAGTAAGCCTCTAGTTGACTAGCTCGTTGGTCAACAGATAGTCATGGTTTCCAGACTATGGACATCAGATGTCATTGACAACGGGATCACGTCATTAGGAGAATGACGTGATGGACAAGACCCAATCCTACGCATAGCACAAGATCGTGTAGTTCGTTTTGCTAGAGCTTTTTCAATGTCAAGTATCTCTTCCTTAGACCATGAGATCGTGTAACTCCCGGATACCGTAGGAGTGCTTTGGGTGTACCAAACGTCCCAACGTAACTAGGTGACTATAAAGGTGCACTACAGGTATCTCCGAAAGTGTCTATTGGGTTGACACGGATCGAGACTGGGATTTGTCACTCCGTATGACGGAGAGGTATCTCTGGGCCCACTCGGTAATGCATCATCATAATGAGCTCAAAGTGACCAAGTGTTTGGTCACGGGATCATGCATTGCTTGATGCAGTAAAGTGACTTGCCGATACGAGACCGAATGAGGTATTGGGATACCGACGATCGAAGTCTCGGGCATGTAACGTACCGATTGACAAAGGGAATAGTATACGGGTTGCTTGAATCATCGACATCGTGGTTCATCCGATGACATCATCGAGGAACATGTAGGAGCCAACATGGGTATCCAGATCCCGCTGTTGGTTATTGACCTGAGCGTCTCGGTCATGTTCGCATGTCTCCGAACCGTAGGGTCTACACTTAAGGTTCGGTGGCGCTAGGGTTATTAGGAAGACTTGTATGTGATTACCGAATGTTGTTGAGTCCGGATGAGATCCCGGACGTCACGAGGAGTTTCGGAAGGGTCCGGAGGTAAAGATTTATATATGGGAAGTTGTCAAACGGACAACGGAAAGTTTCGGGGGCTTACCGGTATTGTACCGGGGCCACCGGAAGGGTTCCGGAGGTCCACCGGGAGGGGCCACCCCTCCCGGGGGGCCACATGGGCTGCATGGGGATAGCAGCCAGCCCACAGTGGGCTGGGTGCGCCCCCTTGGGCCCATGCGCCTGGGGTTTGGGGGACCCTAGAGGGGGCGCCCCTTGCTTGGGGGCAAGCCACCCTCCACAGCCGCCGCCCCTCTAGATTCCCATCTAGAGGGGCCGCCCCTGCCGCTTCCCCCTATAAATAGAGGGGTGAGGGGAGGGCAGCCGCACCCAAGCCAAGGCGCAACCCCTCCCCTCCCCAACACCTCTCCTCCTCCGTACGTGCTTGGCGAAGCCCTGTCGGAGTACTGCTGCACCAACAACACCACGCCGTCGTGCTGCCGTTGGAGCTGTCTTCCTCAACCTCTCCTTCCCCCTTGCTGGATCAAGAAGGAGGAGACGTCGTCCGTACCGTACGTGTGTTGAACGCGGAGGTGTTGTCCGTTCAGCACTTGGTCATCGGTGATCCGAATCACGGCGAGTACGACTCCATCATCACCATCCCCTTGAACGCTTCACTTTTCGATCTACAAGTGGTATGTAGATGCAAACTCACTCCCTTGACTCGTTGCTTAGATGAACTCATAGATGGATCTTGGTGAAACCGTAGGAAAAATTTTAATTTTCTGCAACGTTCCCCAACAGACTTTCCGTTGCCTTACAATGGGATACTTGGCCGTCCAGCACTCGCCAAATTCATGGCGGCCTCTCACTATGCCTACAACATGCTGAAGATGCCAGGCCCGATAAGTATCATCTCTGTCCCTAGCGACAAGAAGGATGCTCTTATCTGCCGACAAGATCTCTGGAAGCAGCAGCTGCCACATTGCAAGTCACTTGTCACCGAAGCTCCGGGGAAGAAGAAGACCAAGTCCGGCAAGAGCTCCGATGCCCACTCCGGCAAGCGCACCTCTTCGGAGTGCTGCGCTACCGTCGAGGACGCACCATCGAGCTCCACCGGCAAGTGTAAGAAGACGATGGCAGCTCCACCAGAGACCAAGAGGGTGTCCGCCAAGGAGGACGGCACTGGTGGTACCTTCACCATCAGTGCCTCTCGACCCTAAATAGGAAAGCGCTCGTTGCTTTCTGTGCTAACGTCGGCGTGTTTGCGTGGCAACCGTCGACATCCCCGGTGTTCCTGTGAAAGTAATTGAGCACCATCTTGCCGCTTGTCCTCATGCGCGGCTGTCAAGCGGGAAGTCGAAGCGTGTGGAGCGCCAAGAGTTCAACGCAAGAAATCAAGAAGCTGGAAGTAGCGTGCCTTGTCGGAGGAGTGCTCCATCCCACGTGGTTGGCCAATCACATGTTGTATGCATAGGCTAACGGGAAATGGAGGCTTTGTATCGACTATACCGATGTCAATAAAGCTTGTCCCAAAGACCCATTTCCTTTGCGGCGTATCGACCAGATTGTTGACACCACGGCCGGATGTGATTTGCTTTCATTTCTGGATGCATACTCAGGATATCATCAGATCTTCATGGCAGAAGAGGATGAGGAGAAGACCGCATTCATCACCCCATGTGGCACATACTGTTTTGTACGGATGCACTTCGGGTTAAAGAATGTTGGTTCAACATTTGCAAGAGTAGTCCACGACGCTTTTGAGCCGCAAATGCATGTAAATGTGGAAGCCTACATGGATGACATAGTGGTCAAAAGCAAGGACAAAGGCGACTCGATCCAAGATTTGGACGGAACCTTTGCAAATCTGCGCAAGATCAACCTCAAGCTCAACCACGAGAAGTGTGTGTTTGGAGTCCCTTCCGGCAAGCTTCTCGGGTTCTTCGTGTCTCAGCGGGGAATTGAAGCCAATCCCGACAAGATCAAGGCCATTGAGCAGATTGAAGCACCAAAGCGCGTCAAGGATGTACGAAGGCTTGCTGGTTGCGTAGCTGCTCTCAAAGAGTTTATCTCTAGGTTCTGTTGAGCATACCTGCCATTTTCAAATTTTGAAAAAGGGCAGGTCCGATGCAATGGACTCGGAAGCGGAGGCTACGCTGCAGGACTTGAAGAGATACCTGTCCTCCACTCCAACACTTGTCGCACCTAAGCCACAAGAGAAGTTGCTGCTATATATAGCGGCAACCAATCAAGTGGTTAGTGTTGCGTTAGTAGCGGAGAGGGAGGTGGATGATGAGCTAGCAACCATGGCAGATGCATCCAGCGACAAGCAGGGGGCTTCACCGGCAAGCTCTGGTCCCGACAAGGACGGATCTGCAGAGCGCATGAGAAGATGCAAAAAGAATGGTGCAGCGCCCAGTTTACTTTGTCAGTTCCCTTCTACAAGGGGCTAGGTCAAGGTACTCTGGTGTGTAGAAATTGCTTTTCGGCCTCCTCATGGCCTCAAGAAAGCTGCGCCATTACTTCCAGGCACATGAGATCACAGTTGTCACTCGTTTTCCGCTGAAGAGAATACTGCAAAATCCAGAGGCAACAGGCAGGATTGTCGAGTGGGCACTTGGAACTGTCAAGCTTTGGCCTCAAGTTTGAAAGCACTTCAACTATCCAAAGCGAGCATTGGCGGAGTTCATAGCAGAATGGGACGCCAACACAAGATGAAGAAATTCCGTAAACGAGCATCCCGTCAAGGAGGCAAGCAAAGAGTGGCTGATGTACTTTGATGGTGCCTTCTCGCTGCAAAGGCGCCCGGTCTTGGGCGTGCTACTTGTTGCACCACCGGAGAGCACCTCAAGTCGTAGTCCAGATGTACTTTCCCAAGGAGCAAGCAACAAACAATACCGCAGAGTATGAAGGTTTGCTTGCCGGTCTCGAGATCATGCAGAGACCTTGGGATCAAGAAGCTCATTATCAGGGGTGACTCACAGCTTGTCATCCGCCAAGTGAACAAGAGTTACCAGAGCCCATTGATGGAAGCTTATGTTGATGAAGTGATAAAGCTAGAAGAGCACTTTGACGGCATACAGATGGAATATATTCCAAGAGCTCAGAACGACATTGCTGATGGCCTGTCAAAGTGCGCCGCACTTAAGTTACCTGTGGAACCAGGGATTTTTGTGCTCAAGTTGACTCAACCGTCTATAACACCATCAACTGGACAGAGCAAGAAGAGGAAGTTGATCTCTGGTGACTACTTTCCGGCAGAGCTTCCCGAAGCCGCCGCCAAGAAGGTCCCCAAGATCGACACCAACAGTGCTGAGGAGCAGTCTACTCCGACAAGCCCCAGGGTTTGTTTCGTTGAAGCAGACGCTCCCGACAAGTTTTGCTCCGGCAAGCTTGCCGGGGAACGTCAAGCTCCGGCTGAGCCGCAGGTTCTCGCCGTAGAAGCGGATGTTCCCGCAGCAGCAAATGTGCCTTTAGTCCTTGCTGTCGAGCCGCAAGCTCCAGCATGGGCACAAAGTAGATTGTCCATTTCCTTGAGACAGGAGAACTTCCGAAGAGCAAGAAGAAGCGGAAAGAGTAGCCCGGCGGTCAAGTATGTACCAGTTTGTCGACAAAGACACTGTATAGAAGAAGACTCAACAAAGGTGAAATTGAAGTGTATTCACCGGGAAGACGGACAAAAGCTGTTGGCGGAGATACATGGAGGCATATGTGGTCACCACATTGGTGCGGAAAGCACTTGCCGCAAAGCGTTCCGCAAGGTTTCTTTTGGCCGACAGCCCTCCAGGATGCAATCGCACAAGTAACCAAGTGTGAAGCGTGCAGTTCCATTCCAAGCGAGATACACCAGCCAGCTCAAGCTCTCCAGACGATCCCTTTATCCTGGCCATTTTCGGTCTGGGGCTCGACATCTCGGCCCCTTCCCCAGTTGTCGGGGCTTTGAGTACTTATGCGTTGCAATCGACAAGTTCACAAAGTGGTCGGAAGTGGAAGCGATGAGGAAGGTGACAACCGCGATCGTGATCAAGTTCTTCGTGTCGATTGTTTGCCGTTTCGAATCCCTAACAGGATCATCACCGACAACGGATGCATGCAATTCTAAGCCGCACCTTCATGCAGTACGTCCAAGATCTTGGCGCCAAGGTCTTCTTCGCTTCTGTTGCTCATCCGAGAAGCAACGGTCAAGCGGAGAGGGCAAATACTAAAGTGATGCGCGGGCTCAAGACCAGAACTTTCGACAGGCTGCACAAGTGCGGAAGAAACTGGGTTGAGGAGCTGCCGGTGGTTCTTTGGTCGATCAGAACGACGCCAAATCGAGCCACCGCCGCACACCTTTCGCTCTAGTGTATGGAGCTGGCAGTTCTCCCCACGGAACTCGTATACGGATCGCCTCGAGTGCTCGCTTATGATGAGCTTGAGCAAGAGCAGCTGCAACAAGATGACGCGCTGCTCCTTGAGGAGGATCATCTTCAGGCTCCTGTACGAGCTGCTCGATACCAGCAAGCTTTGCGCCGCTACCATAGCCTCAGAGTTAATGCCAGAAGTCTCGAGGAAGGCGACCTTGTTCTTCGGCGCGTTCAGTCCGCCAAGACTTCCAACAAGTTGACGCCGAAGTGGGAAGGCCCTTACCGGATGAAACGAAGTCACTAGGCCTGGCGCGGTCCGCTTTGAGACCGAAGATGGCATTCGGTGAGCAACTCCTGGAACATTGAGCATCTTCGTAAGTTTTACTCAGAAGCGCGGTTGCCGGAACCTGTTCCGGCAACCACCTTTTGTACAAGTCTTGCCGCTGTTGCATGTAATCCTTTGTACGAAGCCGGGCGCAGACCCCATGCATAAGTAAAGCTAGTGTGCTTCGCACATCTTGTCAATTTCATGCTTTTTACTTCTATTTGCATGCGTTATCTGACACTTTGTGCAGCACCTACCCCTGGTAAGTGATAACGAGCCATAAGGCTCCATATCTTTATTTTCTCTTCTTTCTCTTTCTCAAAGAAAAGAAGGTTCCCTCGCACACAAGTTTGCCGGGGGGAAAGGAGAAGATAATGGTGTGGACCAAGCGTCGCTCAAGGAAGTCTAGCCTTACCGGAGGCAAACGACGTAAAAGCTAAGTTGCCAAAGTTTGAGCAATCAGTTTTGAAATTTTTAAGTTATCTTCCTCGAACGACCGTGTACTTTGTATGGAAAACACATGCGCAGAGGAACCAACTCGTAGCTAGTTGCGCCCTTACTTTGTTTCGAGTCCGCTCAACAACTTAAGTGAGTTGCGACTAGTTACGACAAGGTTACTTGTCGGAAGCGGCACCACCAAAGAGGCTCTTTGACATCCCGCGACTCGGCGCTCATGACTCAGTGCCCGCTACCGACAAGTTCCCTAAAAGCGTAGGGCAAAAACATACAAAGGAAGGAATCAAGTAAAGGAAATAACATAGCAATTGATACTCAAAATGGAGTTATATTACAAGATAGCTTGCCGCAGCTCTAATGGATTGTTCTTATGACATGACCAGCAGCGGCAAGAGAAAGAGAAAACGGGCGGCCTAATCTACACGATCGCCCTCAACCCTCTTGATTCCGCTCACCCTGTCCACGATGGGTGCGACAAAGGGTCTTGAGCGCCTCCACATCAAGATCCGGCGGCAAGGACTTGAGGGCGTTGGTGAGGTTGAGGCCTGGATTGCGGAAGGCCACCTTCATCAAGACCTTCCGAGAGCTCCCACGCAGATCTTGCGCGACTCCTCGGCCAACTGTTTTGGGACTTCTTCCCGAGTCGCCGGAGGGCCGTCACCACGCCCTTGAAGAACAAGCTGAGCTTGGCGCTGGGTTGGAGATGCTCGTCGGAGGAATATCCAAGATCCACCATCCCCAGCTGCGCCAACTCCTCGTCAATGGCTGCAGCAACATTCACAAGACCCTCGGTCCAGTGCTCCACATTCTCCCTCAAGGCACTCTGGGCGGCAAGAAGACTTCGCCAAAGAGCCCTCGTCGGCCTTGATCTTCTCCTTCAAGGCCACCTCCTGCTCCCTGGCGCCTGGCCCAAATACCGAGTCAAAGTAGTTAGCTTCAACTCAAGATCTGCATTGGAGTCCTTGGCGGCGCTGAGCTCTTTGCTCCTCTCGGCGAGACGGCCCTGCAGCTCGCCAAGAGTGTAGGCGTCCTTCTCGCGCTCGTGCTTGAGTGCAGCAAGCTCCTCGCCGCTCTCCTTGAGACTGGCCTCCAACTGCGCCACCTTCGTCTCCAGCTCCTTCTTGGCGGCCTCGGCAGCTGCGGCAGCATCCTTTGCTTCCTTGAGAGCCCCGCCAAATGTTTGCTCGCGCATGGCAAGATCCTCCTCGTGGCTGTCAAGGTTAACCTTCCGCTGCGCCAACTCGCCTTCCTGTGCAGACAGCTTCTCGGCGGCAAGCCGCTGTTGCTCCTCGGCTTCAGCCTTCTCGAGGAGGAAGGCTTTACGCTCCTCGGCAAGCCACTCGCGCTCCTCTGCCAAGGACCGGAGAGCTTCCTGGTTGCGACCCCGGAGCTCCTCCGCGCGCTTCTCGATGTCTGCTCCCGCCTTCGCGACAAGCGCCTCCCGGGATTCCAGCTTGGCTTGTCGGGCGCGGTAGAGCGACAACAGCTTCCGCAGTAGCTACTCCTCCTCAGGCTCGCCGCTGCTGCTGCTTGGCGCGTCGACTAAGCGTCGATCCGGAGGCGAGCAGCTCTTCATCAAAGTTTCTCCTTCGGCGCCACAGAGCTCGACTCCCATGGGAGCTTGATGAAAACGCCATCGCCGGCCTTCAAATAGGCGGCCGGGCTGGGGCTCTTGAAGCCCGGCAGCTGCAGCGGCGGAGGGATCGGCGGTCGGCGTAGCGCCTGGCGCTCCTGCGGCCTCAGGGTCGTCAGTGCGATCGCCAGACCCCTCGCCAGCTTCTGCGGCGGTAGCTTTGGCGGCCTCTTCGCCGGCGGGCTCATCAGCGCCGGCTTCTTCTTCGATGGCAGCGGCATCATCAATGTTGCCGCGCACGTCCTCCTCGCCGGCGAACTCGGTCTCCATTGGCTCTGTGGCGGATGGATGAAGAAAAGTCAAGCAAATATTCAAAAAGAAAATCAGAAGAAGAAGAACTTTTCAGGCAAGAAGATTACCTGTGCCGGGGTCTGCGGTCATGGTCTCCGCCGCCAAGGGATCGCTGGTGCCGTCCCTTGCCGGAGAACTGCCCCTTGCCGAAGAAGTCTCCCTTGCCGGAGAACGCTCCCTTGCCGGGGAATCCACCCTTGGTGGCGTAGTCGAAGCAGAAGGAGGCTTCTCTGCTCCTACACAAATCAACAGTCAGATATCAACAAAGAAAAGAGCACCCATGCATGCCGAACAGCAAGAAGTAGACCATATACTTACGTTGGGGGATGCGCTGGGGGCTGCTTTGAAGAAGAGTTGCCGCATCCGGCAAGGTAGTCTCGGACGTGCCTTCTGTCATCGCGATGGGTTTCGTCCTCGGCGACAATCACCGGGGTCTTGGCTCTCTTCGACATTCTGCAGGCCAGCATCACGAAAAGGAATGGGTTGAGTAAAGCAAATCAGATACAAGACAAAGCAACAAATCGAAGAATTACAAGTACAGCAAGGACTCTTACTCTTCTTCTTCCTCGTCGGAGCTGGCGCGGAGAGGTCAATTCTGGCCCGCCTCGATGACGACGAGGCGGAGGAGGGTTCCCTTGGAGGCTTGGCGGGAGCGGAACCGTGGTTCTGTGAGGGCCCGCTCCAGCCCGCTTGCCGCGTGAGGTGCTCCCGCGGCAACATTGCTTGCCGCGGTGGAGTGCGTCGTGCGGCGCTGCGGCTGTTGGCACGTCTGCCGCCCCGCTACGTCTCCGGCCTTGTGAAGACGCCTTCTTGGTGGAGCCGGGGGCTCCGCTCGCGGCAAGATACTTGGAGGTGGGGAGGATGCGCCCTCGGCGGGCTCGCTCGACTCGGCTTCAGGCTCGGCAAGCTCTTCCTCGCCGGCAAACTCCTTTCGCTCGACAAGGCTTGCCGCCTCTGCTGCCTCTGCCTCCTCCACAGTGAAGCCAAACTCGCCCGCGGCAGCGGCTGCTGCCGCCTCTTCCAGCCTGGTGGCGATGCGCTGCATCTCATCATCGGTGGTGTCGCGGGTGAGGCCCCTCTGCTCATCGGGGCGGACCGGCATTTCCACCAGATTGTCAAAGAACTGCCGCACGACGTCATCCGCGGGCTCTTGCCAAGTTGGGACAATTCCATGTGAGTCGCACGATGGCATCATTGCACGGATGCGGTCAAGCGCGGGATTGTTGCACAGCGGAACGACGCCCCTCGGCAACCTAAACATCTCTGGATGGTCAGGATCGGGCTTGAACAGCTCTAAGAGCATCGCGTCAAGCTCCAAGACGGTGAAGTTGAAGTTGAGGCCTGGGCGCAGCCTCATGATATCTGGCGCGTTGAAACTCCGGGCAGGTCTCCTCCTCTCCTGCAAGAAGCGTCTGCGGCGAAGAAAGTTCTGCCAACGGTGCCCTCTGTGAGCCAGCAAGTCTAAGGCGGAGGATTCGGTGATCGCAATCTTCAGCCTAGCGTCTTCCGGGGCCAGATTGCTCCAATCGTTGCCAAGACTCATCGGGTTTGGCTGGGCGGTAAATGGCTACGGTTCTCCTCGACAATCCAGCACCAATCCGCCCTCCATTCCTCCCATTTGCTACGGAGCTCTCCCTCCAGATAGGCTTCCTTCTTGTCGACCCTAGAGATCCAAGCAATTCCTCAGGAAAGAGGCTCCACTCTCTCGACTCGCGGTAAAAAGAAGTGGCGGAAAAGGGCTACATTTGGGTGGACTCCGACAAAGTTTTCGCAGAGATGTGCGAAAACTGCCATGGTCGAACGGCATTGGGGTGAAATCAAGGAGGCGGAACCCGTAGGTGTTCATGATGTCACAAAAGAATTAGAGAAAGGCGGCGGAGCCCGTAGTAGAAGAAGAGCGCGAAGAAGGGATACCCGGTCGGGGCCAATTCGAAGCAGCGTGGGAGTACCTTCGTGCGCGGATGCGCTCGCGTCTCCGTCGACCAGAAGAGGTAGTAGTTCTCCCTCAGCTCCCTCACGGCGAGCTGGGGGGAAAGATCGACCACTCCTTCCGCAGCGCCGACTTCACGGCCTTCCCCTTGTCAGCTTTCGGAGCCATGGCGGAGGTGTGGAGGAGATCGGCGGCGTTGGTGATGCTGGTGGCGATGGGGGGCGAGGCGCTGCTCTCTTCAGCCTTAGGGAGAAGGGGGGGAGCAGCGATGGTTTTTCGATGGGACAGCAACTGGCGAGATGAGCGGCCTGCCCCTGTTTCCCCTGCTTATAAAGAGGGAGGGGGCGGACGTTCCGTTATTCCGAATAAAGAAACCCCCACGATCTCACCCACGATCTCTCACACGACGCCGCGATCGTAGCGTGCCGTTAAATGGGCGTGGTGGGTCCGGGTGAGTTACGGCGTGACCCAGGCCGCGTGTGCCGTGCCTGTTTTGGGCCTGGCCCAACAGCGCTCGGCACTGCAGGTGGCCCAGGCAGGGCTCTGTCGGTGTACTAGAGTAGGGGTACCCTAGTATCCCGAACTTGTGCACGCAGGCAGTTGCAGCCCTCGCGGCAAGGCTTACGGGTGACCGCCAAGGTCCTCCGTGGTTCCTTTGGAGCCATTCAAGAACAAAGTATTCAAGCCAAGGAGACAAGGCCCGGCAAGAGGAGCTTGCCGGGAAGGCCACCCAAGGCACCTACAAGACAAGGCCCGGCAAGAGGAGCTTGCCGGAAGGCCCGTGAGCGACAAGCTTCCGGACGCGACAAGACAACAACCATGACAAAGGCGCTTGCCGCGGCAGACCACCTCTCCACCCTACGCTCCAGCGCATCCACTAACGTGTCGCCTCAGGACCTTTCAGCGCCAGCGTGGTGAGAGGCTGTGCAGCCAGCGGTGCGAGGTGGCAAGCAGCGCTGACAAGATTGCCATCGTGGCAAGCGGTGGCGCCCCTGATGGTCCCTGTTTTCACTGTTAGGGCGATGTAGACGGGCATTTAATGCCTTTGTCCCCTGCCGTCAGGGTTAGGTATGGTACATCGCATAACCTTTGTACAAGTAGGTGTACCAACCACTACTTTTCCATTTGTACCCTTGTCTACGTTGCCACCTGTCGGAGACCCTTGAGCATATAAAAGGAGGCCCATGCGCATAGCGTAGAGAGGGTCGGTCGGTCGGTTCCCCACGCCAGTCTCGTTAGCAGCTCGTGTGTACAGTAGCACTCAGTAGCTCTGAGCAAGAACGCATAATACACCTAGACATGCAGCGGTAGGAGTGTTATCTCTCCGGAGAGCTCAAGCTGGGTAAACCTCTCGTGTGCTTCGCCTCGATCTGCTCTTCGTGCGACCTCCGCTCCCCGCCGAACCGAAACGGGCTCGGTCCGCCGGTCCCATAGGTGTTCGTGGGCCAGATCAGCCTGCCTCGACACTATCGACTTACGCTTTGTAGTCCGGTTGCCAGTTCGAATCTCATCTTTCAGATTTGTTAGTTTTAGGTCCAAATTTGATCAATGACAAGTGGGACCCCCGTGTGTTGTTCCGATATTTCAGTGGAGGATGGTTTTTTTGAACAAACACTTGGCGCGGTTAGACAAGTAACGCCACGAGTTACACGTATTTTGCCAGTTTACAAACAAAAATGACAACGGCATGGAATATGACATCCACCCCGCAGCTTAGATGCTATGGTGATACGAGTTTTTACATTGTTGGAAGTGAGATCCAATGGCTTGGGAGTAGTCTTTATAATTATGCGCAATTTCCAAACTCTCCAAAAGGTTTTTTTGCAAATAAGACATTCAGGCCTCGTGTGTGCCGCTGCATCTTGGATCCAACGGCTCCCCGTTGCTCATATTAGGTGCTCCCCGTAGCTTAATAAGCCACTACGGTGATACGAGCATCTAGGTCGTATGATCTGTGATCAGATGGCACATGCGTAGTACTTGTACTTTCTGCGCAATTCCCAAACTCTCTCAGGCGTATATTGCAAAAAATTCAAACCTCCTACTATGGGCCGTTAGATCTCCGTGAACTCGTATCACCATAGAATCTACCGTGCGGGAGCACCTCATATTCTCCCGTGCAAGAAAACATCAGGTGCTCTCGCAGCTTGGATGCTACGGTGATACGAGCTTCGAGGTTCTTTGATCTGAGATCCAATGGCATCTAAGTAGTCTTTGTGCTTGTAAGCAGTGGCCGAACTCTTTGGGGGCTTTTCTGCAAAAAAAACATTCGAACCACCGAGGAGTTGTTGGGTCACAAATCCAACGGCTCTGAAGAGCTTGTATCACCAAAGCATCTAAGGTGTGGTAGCACATGATATTCTTACATACAGGAGAATATGATGTCCTCCTTCATCTTAGTAGCTACTGTGATACGAGCTTCGAGGTCATTGGATATGGGATCCAAGGGCATCTGGGTAGTTTTTGGACAAATTGTGTGCAATTCTCAAACTCATTAAGGTTTCTTGTAAAAAATATTAAGACATCATGTGAGCTGCTATATCTCAGATCTACAAGCTCCAAGCAACTCGTATCAGCATATAGCATCTAAGGTGTGGGGGCACATGATATTATCTCGGGGAGGAGGGGGGTGCACAACCAATCGGTGTTTGGGAGCTAGGATGGGGACAAATATAATCTAAACAATCCTAAACAGAGCTTCACAAATCTATCTAAGGTCGAGGGGTTAACCCCCGACAATCTACATAGCTCCGCATAAACACAACATTTCATGTACTGTAGTACTAGACTTAATATTCATGTTTCAGTTTCCTGTTCATTTTAAATATTGAATTGAGGACCATGCATGTCTTACATTTTACTCCCTTCGTTCCTAAATATTAGTCTTTTCAGATATTTCAGATGGACTGGCACATACGGATGTATATAGACATATTTTAGAGTGTAGATTCACTCATTTTGCTCCGTATGTTGTCACTTGTTGAAATCTCTAAAAGACTAACAAGGAGTATTTTTGAATTCGTGTCATACATGCATGGTTTGGAAAAATAGATGCACTATACTTATTGGATTGTTGTTGTGTTCGTGTGTGTGTGTGGTCATATGCTTGATACATACAAAGTTTTCTCACCACCATATTGTTCATCTTTTAAATTTGAATTTGCAATGAAAAACTTACTAGGTATACCATGAAATGTGAAATCCACATTGAGATCACTATATCACAAACTCACTCTAATTCAAGAACTCATCATAAATCAATTACCACATCGAGATTACTATTTGCAAGGAAAATACAGGCATTGTAATGCACATAGATTAGTTCGGCAATTTAATAGATTCCTTTCGTATTCTCGAATGGTACCCAACGGCGTACCAGCCAGACCTTGGCTCGTGTTGATCATAAAAAAACCGGGCTCATGTCCTTCTGGTGGCGTGCGTGGTACGAACATTAGCCAACCCCAACCAGTCGAGCCTCCGCATTTCGAGTCGAAATATCTGGCAGCCAGAATTCCAGCCCTAGGAAATTCCCCTCATGTCCCCGGTCCATAATGACTACCGATGAACAATGGAGGGATGATTTAGTAACTAGACAACGTTACCTACCGTGCCGAGCACGGTTCAATTCCCTCGGTCGCTGCTCCCCAAGGTCACCCGTCAACTGCATTGCCTAGTACTACTAGTACTACACCAGGATGAGCACAGAATTGAGCCCGTTTGTTCGTGCCTAGTACTTGAGTTAATATATCAGGGACCCCTAAAAAAGAGTTAATATATCAGGCAATGCACTGGTACGAACGGATTATCCTTTTACTCTGCATAGATAACTTGTCTGAAGTCTAACTAAGCAAAATGTTTGACCAAACCCTTTCTTAAGAAATACAACATGACAGATGTATCGCTTGAAAATTTATTGCATGATGCAGGTTATGATATTGTTTCGAATCCTGGATTTTAAATTTCAGAAAATCCAAAAGTGACCAGAAATTCATGAAACTGAGCATGGTCACGTGATATGTCACAAATATTCCTTCGTAATTTTTTTGTTCAATTTGAGACAAGCTGCTTATGACAAGTTGCACAAATGAAGAGCCAAGGTATTTTGGAACAAAGACCTGTCACGTTAAGGCGAACGCTTTCACTATTGAAACTACGTGCCGCCACGAGTCCCGCTTCTCATCGGCAGGTGTCATCCGAGCAAGCGTGTGAGTCGACGGGAGGCGTGCCAGCAGACCGCTGCGCCGGCTGACAGGGAGGCGTGCGAGCAGACCGCCGCGCAGGCTCACCGGGAGGTGAGCCCTTTGACCAGGCTCCGCCACCCACCTTCGTCCCAACTGCTCCCACATTTAATGTTGTCGGCGCAGTAGTTTAAAATCAACCCCGCACTACCCGGCATCGCCACAATCTTCTCTCTTCCTCTCCGATTCTCCTGTCGTCTACCTCCAACCAGTCTGACCTAAACGTACGCCATGCCACATCACGATGGTCTGCCCTTAGTCTTCCAGTTTGTTGAGGAAGACACCCAGCCAGAGTCTCAAGAACATAAGGCGCTTTTGGACGAGCTTGACCCAGCCTTGCAGGAAGACGCCGCGCCTGTCCCCGCTCCCGTTCCGGCTCCGTCACCCCAACTGTGCCAGCGCCCATCCCCATGGCATTGATGGGCTGGGAGCCGCACATTGTCGCCGAGATTGATGCCACGGGATTCCACGAAGTCCCCGCTGACTTTCACGCGCCCGTGGACTTGCCAGCACATGCGCCTGCGCATGCACTGACACGCACGCCCGTGCCGGTGCCCGTGCACCTGCCAGCGCATGTTTTTATGTGTGCACTGACGTGGGCGCCCGTGCCGGTGCCCGTGCACACGAATGTCTCCGTCGCGCCGTTGCCAGCGCATGTCCCCGCGCGGATGCCAGGGCCCCCCTCAGCAGCATGGATGGCCGCCGTCGACCACTTCCTTGCACCAACGCCAGTCGACTCCTCCCGCCAGTTGACTCGCTCCTGGAGACCGAAGTCCAGAACATTGTGGCCTTCCTTGAAGCTAGGGCCAACGTCTAGGAGTACGCCAACAACGGCGCAAGACGTCGCCGTCGCCGTCGGTCAGTGGCCCCATGACACATAAAGCACGGCAGAGGAGCCGCTTCCCACCTCAAGACGCCCCCGCCACCGCCGCGTAATCTAAATTTGCCATGAAAAACGTTCGGATTGCCATGCTTAAAATCCGAACGTTTATCATTTCTGTTTATTTTAGATCGATCGTCATATGAATGTAAAGTCGGAGTCGGACTGAATGAAATCTATGGTTTGATCGATTGAATGTTCTGCTAGATCCGTATCAAATTAAATATAAAACGTCATCAAGCCACATGTATTCCTTCTCATCCAACGACCTAGACTGCTTCAATGTCAAGTGCTCAACACGTTTAGCATGTAGTTAATTTCATGTCAAAAATAGTGCTAATCACATAATAACACGCAAATAATATCCTACTTAATATCCGCATGCACTTAATATACTTCCAAATTAACGTGCATTGCACGTACACATTGACTAGTACTACTAGTACGTGAAACTGGTGCCGTAACTTGTGAACGCGTCCAGATATGGTCAACGGCTATATCGCCCATGAAGTTCTTCAGTGTTTGCCGTCGTCCTAAGCGAAGGGAGGAGAGAGAGAGAGCACGCATGGAACCCACCAGTAAGTGAAGGCGAATAGTGCGTGCTAACGAGCCAGTCCCATTAATGTACTAAAAATAATATTACATGTTATCCATTAAATAGGCTGTGGTAATATAAAAACATTATATGAACAAAGGGGGGTACAACAAACATTGTTGTTCTACGTATGTTGCCTATTGACGTGCGGCTTGAAGACCCTGGTCGCATGTTCGATCCTCGTCCTTTATTTTTTTAATTTTTATATGGTTCCGAATTTGTTTCATCACAGGTGGGCCCCTCAGTGTGTAGTTTGTGGCACTTTAATTTGTGGGTCGAAATTTGTTCCATTCCAAGTGGACTATCGGTGTGTAGTTTTGTAGCTTATTTGTAATAATCAGAGTTTTTGCAATAATACCATGGTGCGACATTGAAGGCGAGAAAGGACGTGCGAGAGAGCGATGACAGAGCCAGAGGGAAATCAATTGGGGAGGTGCGGGGGTTGCAACGGTGTTTGGAGTAGTTGTGGGCCGAATGCTACGAAAATATAATCTACCACCGGAATAAATGCCTACACAAATTAATCCAAGGTTGGAGTCCCCCTCGCAATGTAAATAGCTCCGGCTTTGCGAGGGATGGAGAGGTAGCTTCAATGTGTGGAAGATACGGCGTGAGAAAGCGAGGTCAATCGAGAGACATATAGATGGAGAGACAAAGTGAGTGTGGTCCGACATTCATTGAAAAGATATATATGCTCTGGAGAGATATTGTCCGATTGAGCTTTCGGAAGGGTGAGGGCTGTAAGATAGAGCTTGAGAGATGATCCAGTCACAGACATGTAGATATATTTTGTGTGTGGGAGGAAGCAAGGTCAATCGATTACATATATAAAGGGAGAGAGATTGAGTGAGTGTGGGTCGTCGTGCGATTGAAAGAGTGATACGGTTGGAGAGAGTGACCTAGATAGACAATGTGCGTGAGAGAGAATACAATATGAATATGTCGAATTGGGCTCAAACATGGAGATATATCGTTTGTGTCCGAGAAAGAGCGAGGTCAATCGAGACATACAAAGAGAGACAGAGAGAGAGGGAGGGAGAGAGAGAGATTGAGCGAGTGTGGCCCGCCATGAGGTCGAAAGACTGGGGGCGGCTTGGATGGACTGACCTAGATAGACAATCTGCGTGAGAGAGTATAAAGTTTGTCGATCTAGGCCCGAACAGGAGATATATCATTTGTTTGTGATAGAAAACGAGGTTAATCGAGACTCAGATAAAGAGAGCGAGATTGAGTGAGTGTGGCCCGCCGTGCGGAAGAAAGAGTGAGACGGCCTCGAGGGAGTGACCTAGATAGACAACGTGCGTGCATGCGCACGAGAGGTTGGGGGCTAGATAGGCAATGCATGTATCTAGCGAGAGAGGGTGGGAGGGAGGGAGGGAGGGAGGGATGGAGAGAGAGAGAGAGAGAGAGAGAGAGAGAGAGAGAGAGAGAGAAATAGCTCGGCATGGGGTGCAATGGCGGGTGTGTGAGGTAAATACATTTGGTAACAAAGTGGAAAAAGGGGTTGTATAGTTGAGAGAGTTAGAGATCGAAACATGGAGAGATAGAATGAACGTGTGTCGGAAACCGATAGCTTCCTAAGGTGGTTAGGAGAGGAAGATTGACCGATATAGGAAGTATGTAGCGTGTGTGCCAGGGGGGGGGGGCTAAAAACAACATTTGAATGTAGATAGTACTATACTTAATATCGATGTTTCAATTCGGTGTACATTGTAAGATTTGAACTGTGGATCATGCATATGGGTAATTATTTCAATTGCGCCATACTAGGTTTGGAAAAGTTGACATTGACTCGATTGTTGTGCTATTTTTGTAGGTCATATGTTTGAATCCATCCAAAAGTTTTCTCACTACCATGGTGTTGATCATATACATATGAATTTGTATTAAAAAAGTAGTGTGGATACAGTGAAATGCGAAATAGAATTGGAGATCGCTATGTGACACACACTCTAATTCAAATAACTATTATGTGACACACACTCTAATCCATGTTAGCATGGATACCGTGGATACCGTTTCGTTTTTTTCAAATAACTCCTCATTAATTAATTTATAGTATCTTGTTTTGAATGACTAATTATTTGCAAGGAAAACACGAGCATGGTAATACATACAGATTCGTTTGCAAATGAAAGAAGGTTCGTTTGCATTCTCAAATCTCCTCTCAAATGTAGGCGCACCAGGCAGACCAGGGTTGTGTTGTGGTGGTCGCGAGTGTCGTACGGACGCTTAGCACCCCAGCCACCCACCCCCTCCCTCCCCCCAAAAGGACGCATTTACAAAATAAGTTCGCGCTTCCATGTTTCGGATTGAAATATCTGGCGGCCCCAATTCCAGCCCTGCAAAATCTCCCTTCTCCACCGTCCCCTTCCGCGCCCAGATTGCTCAAATCCCCAATTCGCCCCCAACCCAAGCAAAATTTGAATCGCCCCTCATCTCGTCCCTTTCCCCACCTCTGTGTCGGACGACAACGACGATAAAGACGACGGTCGCGCTTCACCACCACACCGGAGCTACCTCATCTACGCCCTCGTCCACCGCACCGGGTGGTCCACCGACAACGTCGGCTGCCGCATCCAACGTGCCTCACAGACACCGACTTCCACCGCATCAGGTGCGCTTCACCAACACCATATCCCACCTCATCGGGGCTACTTCACCGAGCACATCGTCGCACCTCCGCCCCCCGAGGCCGTTGGGGCTTCACCAACGGTTTCGTCCACCGCATTGTAGCGCTCCGCTGCCACACAAGATCTGCATCCGTGCGCGGCCAGCCAACGCCAGCGCATCACCCTCAACGGCTCTGAAGTGACCCGCACTCTAGCTAGGCGAGCATGCCCAAATGCCGGCCCGAACTAGGTATCCACACATCACTCCCTTGTGCACTATTCCGATGATGTTTGGATATCCTTTCACTGCTCTCTTAGCTTACACACCTATGTAACTCTGACTTTAACTCTTATTTCTTCTGGAGATATCGTTTGAAATAAGAAAAATCATTTTTTTTAGCGAAGCATGATGGTGCTACGAGATCTGGTACACATCCTGCACACCCGTATAACCTTGTAAGTATATGTCATGTGGTACAACAGCAAGGTCAATTCCTCTTATTTGATCAACCATTGGCCGTGTCAAAAATGCAGAGGGGGTGCAAAGAGCACAAGGCCTGCACATCCAAGCAAGTGGTAACATGGACTTGTACATGGAACATCCCAAGCATAATGAGCTGCGATGACCCATACAATGAGCTAGCGTAAGTCCCTGCATTTCATTTAATTTGTACTGACATGCATATATGATTTGTGTGCAATGGCGGAACCACGAATTCAAGTTACCAGGGGCGAACATTTAACTTAAAAAAATACAAAGGCACTTGCACTCCGGAAATCAACATAACTTGAGAAATGTGAAGCTACATGCACTTTGAAAACCAGCTAATGATCCAAAGTAGTTCAGATTATAAAACACTAAATGTTGCAAGCACCAAAAAACACAAAATGCAAAATGGTGTACAAGGACTACTAACATGGTCTGTACCTGCTTGAATTATTCGTTCTTTGGCTGAAAATATCAGTGTAATTGCACCTATAACCAGTGCGCAAACTGCATATCAATATATCTATCCTGCACAAGTATGGCAATAGTTTCAAACAACAGATTAGAAAAGTATTTATGCTACGTTGTCATGATATGGGAACTTTCTGGTAGATGGCCTCGACGATTCCTCAAGCCATGAAAATGTACTATAATTTGCTTGTCATCAATGCCTGCAAATCTCTATGTCTCTCTCAACATAGCAGATCATCATTAGACACTAAATCCTTCAATGGGAGCTTGCAAAATGCTTGCATTAGATCCCTCGTTAGACACTATATGTTCATCACCAGGAGCATGTAAAATTGTCGGGGAGGCTGATCGTACCCGCGGACACCTATGGGGCCGGCGGAGCAGGCCCCTTGTGGTTCGGAGGGGGGCGGAGATCGCACGAAGAGCGGATCGAGGCGATGCACACGAGCAGTTTACCCAGCTTCGGAGCTCTCCGGAGAGATAAAACTCCTACTGCTGCTTGTTTTGATCTATTGTGTTCTTGCTAGGGAGCAATGCGAGCTACAAAACCTAGCGTGAGTATCTCTGGTCTCGAGTGGGTCGAATGAACCGAACCAGCCGAACCTCTGGAACCCAACCCCACCAACCAACCCCCTCTACGTTGCACTCGGGCCTCCTTTTATATGCTCAAGGGGTCTCCGACAGGTGGCAACATAGGCGAGGGCACAAATGTAAAAACAGGAGTTGGTACACCTACTTGAACAAAGGTACAAAGGTAAAATACCCTAACTCGACGGCAAGGGACAAAAGCAATAAATGCCCGTCATTGTCGCCCAAACAAAGGCAACAGAGGTCGTTAAGCGCGCCTCCGCTCGCCACGGGCGAGCCTGTCAGCGCCGCTTATCGCTGCTCTCCGCTGGCTGCACAGCCGCTCGACACGCGCCCATGGAATGGTCCCATGGCGACACGTCGCAGGGTGAGCTGGAGGGGGACGGAGAGAGGTTGCATGCCGCGGCAAGCGCCTTGCCGCGGTCGAATCCTTGTCGCGCTTGGGAGCTTGTCGCTTCACCAAGCCTTCCCGGCAAGCTCCTCTTGCCGGGGTCTTGTCTTCTGCGTGCCTGGAGTGGCCTTCCCGACAAGCTCCTCTTGTCGGGGCCTTCTTCGTGCCTAGAGAGGCCTTCCCGGCAAGCTCCTCTTGCCGGGGTCTTGTCTTCGAAAGGCTGCGGAGGGTCTTGGCGGACGCCTTGGCGAGGCTTGCCACGGGACGCCGTGATCGCCGTGCACAAGTTCGGGTGCTAAGGTACCCCTACTTTAGTACATCGACAGAGCCCCGGGTCTGGGCCATACACGGTGCCGAAGGCTGTTGGGCCAGGCCCAAAAAAGCAGGCATGGGCACGCGGCTGGGTCAGACCAAACCCACTCCGTATCCGCCGCTTTCCCCGTGAACGCACGCCAATTGCGGGCGTCGTGGGGAATTGGGCGGCGTCGGGTCGCTTCACCCGTCGCCTCAGTTCTGCATCCCGCCACGTGGTTCCCATGCTCTTGGGGTCGCGGACGGTGGGAGTGGAAAACTGGGCCGTTGAGAGCAGCAGGTCGGCCCGATTCCCTGCTCTTCCTATGCCCTGATTTGTCGAGCGAGGCGGTCGAGCCCCCACCTTGCTTCCTTAAAAAGAGCGGAAGGGGAGCGCAGAAGCCCGCACTCTCCCATCCCCTCCTTTCCTCAGTTTCTGCTCCCCTTTCCCTCATTTGTCATGGAGAAAAGGAACCTTGGTTCTTCATCGGTGGTGGCGAGGGTCGCCGCTAGACAGCGCTCCCCTCCCAACCCCACGCCCGGGGTGGCAGAGCCAGCCACAAGAGGAAGAGGGAGGGGGCGAGGTCGTGGACAAGTTCGAGGCGCTCGGGGAAGAGGCGGACGGGGCGGCGCGCCGTCTCCGCTTCCGCCGACGGTTCCCCTCCCTGCGGTGGTCCATACAGGGGACGACCCTTGCGAGTTCTTCGTCAGGCTGCGCCGGGCGCCTCGTCGCCGCCTCCGGCTTCCAGCTCCGTTCACGAGCGCGATGGAGTTGGATCCGCCCAAGACACTGAGACTGCACATAGGGGGCTATGGAATCAGCGGCATGCGAGTCCGTGTTGTATTCCCAGCCCCTAATGTGATGTATCTTGATCGTGGGTGGAAGACGTTCACTCGCATCCACAGCCTGAGGGCGGGGTTTACCCTCCATTTTAAGTTAATGGAGGGTGATCTCCTCTCCGTCAAGGTCTTCGGGGATCTCGGCACTCGGGCGAAGTGCTGCGTGGATAGCTCCTCCGACAGCGAAGATTCCCCCTTGAGCGAGAGTGACGAGGAGGAGAGCGACAGCGACGACGAGGGTAGCGGGCTCGATTAGTTGTCGGGCGCCGCTTCGTGCGTCTCCGGTGACCCCATCATCCGCGTCGCCGGCTCCTTGAACTCCCCGGGGTCGTCTCCTTGGGCGATTGGCGTAGGGAGGCTGCGGAAGGGGAAGAGGGATGGCGACAAGGCCGTCAAGTCGGAGTATGAGAGCGTAGTGCCCTCGACAGCGTGCTGACGTCCTGCCGCCCCGTCTTCGAGCCCCGCTTCCGGCGCTGCCATCTCCGTCAAGCCCTCGGGGAGCTCCCGTGATGTTCCCTTGGTGCCTTCTGGCACCTGTAGCTCGCCTAGGCGTTTCTTTTGCCCTTCTCGCCTCCTTGACCTACCTCCTGAAGAGATGGACAGAAAAAGGATTACGGGCATCTTCTCTTTTTAATTTGTAAGCCTTCGGGCCTTATCCGCATTTAAAACTTGTAATCTTCTCTTTCATATTTTTCATTCCCCACGGATTGTATCCGAGTAGAATGTTTTTAATGAAAAAGGATGCTTGAAAAGGGACGAAGGGCTTATCTCGATATCGCAGCCCCGGCAACTCTGGGCTTGCCGCGCCCGGCAACTACGGCTTGCCGCAGCCCCGGCGACTACGGCTTGCCGCAGCCCTCGGCAACTCCTTGCCGGGCTTGGGTGCCGGCGCCCTTCTTCTCCTCTTCGCTGTTATTTCAGTTCGAGAACGATTTAGCTTGATGCTGCAATAAGTTATTTTTGTAATATAACTTTATTCGGGCAACATTTGCTACGTTACTTCCTTTACTCGACTCTTGGCTTTGTATGTTATTGCCCTACGCTTTTCAGGGAAACTTGCGGTGCGAGCACCCTTGCCATGTGGCCCGAGTGCGGAACTTCAGCAGCCTTCTTTGGTCGCCATCAAGCAACCTTGTCGCGGACTAGCCGCAGCTCACTTAAGTTGTTGAGCGGAGTCGAAACAAAGTAAGGGCGACCAATCACGCATTTGGTTCCTCCGCGCATGGGTTTTCCATACAAAGTACTATCGTTCGAGGAAGATAACTTGAAAATTTAAAAATTGATTGCTCAAACTTTGGCAACTTAGCTTTTCTGTCTCTTGCTTCCCGATGAGGTGAACCTTCCTCGAGCGGTGCCTGGTCCATAGTATTATCTCCTCCTCCCCCCCTGGTTAACTTGTGCGCGAGGGAGCTTCCCTTTCTTTGAGAAAAGAAAAAGAAGAGGAAATAACGTTATGGAGCCCAGCGGCTCGATTCTTCTTACCGGGTGTGGTTGCTGCACAAAGTGTTAGCCAAAACATGCAATAAATTGATGAAAGCATGGACTTAACAAGTTGTGCGCAACACACGAGCTTTACTGATGCACGGGGTATGCGCCCGGCTTTGTACAAAGGTTTACATGCAACAGCGGCAAGACTTGTACAAAAGGTGGTTGCCGGAACGGGTTCCGACAACCGCGCCTTATGGGTAAAACTTACGAAGATGCTCGATGTTCCAGGAGTTTCTCACCGGAATGCCATCTTCGGTCTCAAGGCGGACAGCGCCAGGCCTAGTGACTCGTTTCACCCGATAAGGGCCTTCCCACTTTGGCGTCAACTTGTTTGAATTCTTGGCGGACTGAATGCGCCGAAGAACAAGGTCGCCTTCCTCGAGACTTCTGGCACTAACCCTGCGGCTATGGTAGCGACGCAGGGCTTGTGTGAAGCGGCTCGCCTGACAAATGCCTGAAGACGATCCTCCTCGAGGAGCAGCGTCATCTTGTCGCAGCTTGCTCTTGCTCGAGCTCATCATAGCGAGCACTCGAGGCGATCCGTATCTGAGTTCCGATGGGAGAACTGCCTCTGCTCCATAGACTAGAGCAAAGGTGTGTCCGGCGGTGGCTCGATTTGGCGTCGTCTGATCGACCAAAGAACCACCGGCAGCTCCTCGATCCGGTTTCTTCCGCACTTGTGCAGCACAGCCGAAAGTTCTGGTCTTGGGCCCATGCAGCACTTCAGCATTTGCCCTCTCGCTTGACCGTTGCTTCTCGGGTGAGCAATGTAGCAAAGCAGACCTTGGCGCCAAGGTCTTGGACGTACTGCATGAAGGTGCGACTCGTGAATTGTGTGCCGTTGTCGGTGATAATCCGGTTAGGGATTCCGAAACGGCAAACAATTGACCTGAAGAAATTGACTGCTGACTGTGCCGTCACCTTCCTCACTGCTTCCACTTCCGGCCACTTTGTGAACTTGTCGATGGCGACGCATAAGTACTCAAAGCCCCGACGGCTTCG
Organism: Aegilops bicornis; assembly: GCA_021605145.1. Taxonomy (NCBI): domain Eukaryota; kingdom Viridiplantae; phylum Streptophyta; class Magnoliopsida; order Poales; family Poaceae; genus Aegilops; species Aegilops bicornis. The sequence continues at coordinate 572,801,993 of CM038675.1, forward strand.
GGGAAGGGGCCGAGGATGTCGAGCCCCAGATCAAAAATGGCCAGGATAAAGGGATCGTCTGGAGAGCTTGAGCTGGCTGGTGTATCTGCTTGGAATGGAACCGCACGCTTCACACTTGGTTACTTGTGCGGTTGCATCACGGAGGGCTGTCGGCGGAAGAAACCTTGCCGGAAAGCTTTGCCGGCAAGTGCTCTTGCTCCAATGTGGTGACCACATATGCCTCCATGTATCTCTGCCAACAGCTTCTGTCCATCTTCCCTGGGAATACACTTCAATTTCACACCATTGAGTCTTCTTCTGTACAGTATGCTGTCGACAAACTGGTACATACTCGACTGCCGGGCTACCCTTTCCGCTTCTTCTTGCTCTTCGGGAAGTTCTCCTGTCTGAAGGAAATGGACAATCTGCTGCGCTCATGCTGGAGCTTGTGGCTCGACAACAAGGACTAAAGGCACATCTGCTGCTGCGGGAACATCAACTTCCGCGGCAAGAGCCTGCGGCCCTGCCGGAGCTAGATGCTCCCCGACAAGCTCGCCGGAGAAAGACTTGTCGGGAGCGTCTGCTTCAACGAAACAAACCACAGGGTGCAGCCGGAGACTGCTCCTCAAGACTGCTGGTGTTGATCTTGGGGACCTTTGCAGCAGCGGCTTGGGAAGCTCAGTGGAAAGTAGTCACGAGAGGCCAACTTCCTCTTCTTGCTTTGTCCGGTTGATGGTGTTACGGTTGGTTGAGTCGACTTGAGCACAAAGATCCACTGGTTCCACAGGTAGCTTGAGTCTGGCGCACTTTGACAAAGCCATCGGCAATATCATTACGAGCTCTTGGAACATGTTCCATTTGCGAGGCCTTCAAAGTGCTCTTCTAGCTTCCTCACTTCATCGACGTAGGCTTCCATCAACGGACTCGATAATCTTTATTGACTTGGCGTACGACGAGTTGCAAGTCACCCCGACAATAAGCTTCTTGATCCCAAGGTCCACTGTGATCACGAGACCGCAAGCAAACCCTCATACTCTGCGGTATTGTTTGTCGCTTGCTCCTTGGGAAAGTGCATCCGGACGACGTGCTTGAGGTGCTCTCCGGTGGGTGCGATAAGCAAGACGCGGCACCGGCGCTTTGCGGCGAAGGCACCATCAAAGTACATCGACCACTCTTTGCTTGCTTCTTTGACGGGGATGCTCGTCTCCGGAATCTCTTCATCTGGCGTTGGTGTCCATTCTGCTATGAATTCTGCCAACGCTCTGCTTTGGATGGTTGATGTGCTTTCAAACTTAAGACCAAAGCTTGACAGCTCCAGTGCCCACTCGCCAATCCTGCATGTCGCTTCGGATTCTCGCAGATCCTCTTCAGCTGGAAAGCGGTGACAATCGTGATCTCATGTGCTTGGAAGTAATGGCGCAGCTTTCTCGAGGCCATGAGGAGGCCGAAAAGCAATTTCTGCACACCGTAATACCTTGACCTAGCCCCTTGCGGGAGGGAATCGACAAAGTAGATGGCGCTGCACCATCCTTTTCTCAGATGTCTGGTCATGTGTCTGCTGGATTCATCCTTGTCGGGACCAGAGCTTGTCGGTGAAGCCCCCTGCTTGTCGCAGGATGTGCTTGCCGTGGTTGCTGGCTCGTCATCCGCCTCCCTCTCCGCTACTAACGCAGCACTAACCACTTGATTGGTTGCCGCTATATATAGTAGCAACTTCTCTTGTGGCTTAGGTGCGACAAGTGTTGGAGTGGAGGACAGGTATCTCTTTAAGTCCTGCAGCGCAGCCTCCGCTTCCGGAGTCCATTTCATTGGACCTGCCTTTTTCAAAATTTGAAAAATGGCGGTATGCCGCCAGCAGAACCTAGAGATAAACTGCCGAGAGCAGCCACGCAACCGCAAGTCTTCGTACATCCTTGACGCGCTTTGGTGCTTCAATCTGCTCAATGGCCTTGATCTTGTCGGGATTAGCTTCAATCCTCGCTGAGACACGAAGAACCCGAGAAGCTTGCGGAAGGGACTCCAAACACGCACTTCTCGGGGTTGAGCTTGAGGTTGATCTTGCGCAGATTCGCAAAGGTCTCGTCCAAATCTTGAACCAGAGTTGCTTTGTCCTTGCTCTTGACCACTATGTCATCCATGTAGGCTTCTACATTTCTGTGCATTTGCGGCTCAAAAGCGTCGTGGACTACCCCTTGCAAATGTTGAACCAGCATTCTTCAAACCGAAAGGCATCCGTATGAAACAGTATGTGCCACATGGTGTGATGAATGCGGTCTTCTCTTCATCTTCTTCAGCCATGAAGATCTGATGGTATCCTGAGTATGCATCAAGAAACGAAAAGCAAATCACATCCAGCCGTGGAGTCAACAATCTGGTCAATGCGCGCAAGGGAAATGGATCTTTGGGACAAGCTTTATTAACATCCGTGAAGTCAATACAAAGTCTCCATTTCCCATTTGCTTTGCGCGCACGACTACGGATTGGCCAACCACGTTGGATGGAGGACTCGTCGACAAGGCCTGCCGCTTCAGCTTCTTGATCTCTTGACTATGAATTCTTGGCGCTCCACCGCTTGCTTCCTGAATTTTTGCTTGACGGGCGCATTGAGGACAAACGGCGGCGGTGCTCAATCACTTTCACAGGAACACCGGGGATATCGACGGTTGCCATGCAAACACGTCGACATTCGCCCGCAGGAAAGCAACGAGCGCCTTCCTATTTAGGGTCGAGAGAGGCATCGATGGTGAAGGTACCACCAGTCTTTGTCCTCCTTGGCGGGCACCTTCTTGGTCTTGGCGGAGCCACCATCTTCTTGCACTTGCCGGTGGAGCTCGATGGTGCGTCCTCGACGGTAGCGCAGCACTCCGAAGAGGTGCGCTTGCCGGAGTGAGCATCAGAGCCCTTGCCGGACTTGGGCTTGGTCTTCTTCCCCCCGGGAGCTTCAGCGGCAAGTGTTGGGCAGTTTGTCGCGGCTGCTGCATCCCGGAAGATCTTGTCGGCGCAGATAAGGGCATCCTTCTTGTCGCCATGGACAGAGATGACGCTTATCGGGCCCGGCATCTTGAGTAGGTTGTAGGCGTAGTGAGAGGCCGCCATGAACTTGGCGAAAGGCCGATTTGCCAAGTATCCCATTGTAAGGCAATGGGAAATCGGCAACGTCGAATGTAACCTTCTCGATCCCCGAAGTTCAGCTCACGCCAAATGTGACCGCAACGTAATCTTCCCTTCGCTTGCTCCTTCCCAGATTGATTCCTTGAAGGTACCGGTCTCTTCGAGCTCGTTGCCGGGGATTTGAAGCTTACGGAGCACCGCGAGGAGATCAGATTCAAGCCGGCCCCGCCGTCAACTAACATTTTTGTGACCTTGAGGTTGCGGATGGTTGGTGAGACCAGCATCGGCAAGCACCCGACCACAGTTATACGATCAGGGTGGTCCTTAATATCAAAAATGATAGGCGTGCTGGACCACTTCAGAGGCTTGCGTGACTCTTCGGATGGTTCCGCTGCATTGACCTCCCGCATCCATTGCTTGAGTTGGCGATGGGAGGTATGCAGGGAAGCACCTCCGTCAACGCAGAGAACCTCTGTGGCTTTCTGAAACTCCTGCTCGTCGGCGGCGTCGTCTTCCATATCTTCGTCGTCGTCATCATCTTCATCCTTGTCGCGGCCGCGGGGAGGTCGATCTCCTTGCCGCTGCTTGGCCTTGCCGCGGCGTCCTCCCCGGCCGGGACGTTTCTTGCTTGCTCCCCCAGCACCTTCCTGGGCCTTCTCCTTGTCGCGCCGCTCGTACTCAGCTCTCTGCTGTTCGACAAGCTGCTCGACCTTCTTGCAGCTCTGGAGATCGTGGCCCTTGGTGCGGTGGATCTTGCAACACTGCTTGCCGGAGCTGTCCTGCTTGTCGGCGGCTGCCACCGACTGGTGGTTGGCGTCAGCGGCAACCTCCTTGCCGGAGCCACCAGCCTTGGCGTTCTTGTCGCCACCTCCATTGCCGGACTGCTCAACAGCTAGCACTTCTCTGGCTTTCTTCTTCCTGTTGCCTCGCCGCCGGCCCTTCTTTGCCGGGCGGTGTCATCACCGCTGATCCTGCTTCGCATTCTCTCACGGAGTCTCCTCCTTCCTCGTAGCGTGCACACTTGTCGGCCAGGGCGTATAGCTCATCGACGCCCTTGACTTTGCACATCGCCATCTCCTCCTCATCTCGTGGTTCCGCACATTCGATGAAATGCGCCGATCACGGGGCAGGTGGACGTGCAGGATGTTGTAGTGCACACGGCTGAATCTCTGAATGAACTTGCGCAGGGACTCTCCTTCCTTCTGGGCGAGGGTCACTCTCTTGGCCATGAGGTTTGTGGCCACCTGTGAAGGCGCCAACAAACTGATGGCACAGGTCTGCCCACGAGGATATGGAGCTGTCCGGCAAGTGCATAAGCCAAGATCTGACGTTGGGCTTGAGCACAAGTGAAGTAGTTGGCGAGATCTTGTCGTCCCGTCCCCGCAGCTCGCACCGCGATGGTGTAGATGCCGAGGAACTCCGACGGATGCGCCCCTGCCATCATACTTCTCCGCACGCCCTGGTTTGAAGTTTTTCCGCTGGGCCATCGACTTGCCGCAGCTCACGAAAGTGAACGCAGGGCAACCTACCGCGTGACGGCAAGTCGCCTGCCCTCCGGCGCGTGCATGTCAACAGAAGGCCCAGCGCGCTTGTCGGATCGACGTCGCGCTTCTCTTCGGGCGCCGATGTGAGTTCGAAAGCGCCCTCTTGTTGTCGCTCATGAAGAACTTGGCGCTGATCGCGGCGAGCTCGCGGGTCCGACGACGCGGTGGAGTCGCTGTCGAGGTGGATCCGGTGAGTCGGCGATCTTGGCCTTCTTGGCGGAGAGTGCACGGTGGTTGTACCTCCAACAGTCTCGTCGCCACCGGCTCGTGCCTTGTCGTCTCGCCGCGGCAATGATGGCGTTGGTTGCCGCGGAGCGTCGCTGTTGGCAAAGCCGATGAGGCTCTGGATAGTGGCCCTCGACTCGTCGACCTTGTCGGCCGTCGGAGGGTAGTCGAGGAGCAGCTGAGCTCTCGCCAGAGCTTCTGCTGGAGTAGTTGGCGGCATTGGAGAACGGTGCGAGGAGCGGGACACGCTCGGACTTCTAACTACGTTAGAAGGAGCAGCGCCCCGTCCGGGCGACCGTATCTCACTCGTGCCAGCATGTTGGCGCGCACGCTGGTCTTGAGGGTCTCGATCCAACGAACGTATGGCGCCAGAACGCCATGACGTTGTTGGTCCCGCGTCTCTGAGATGGGCGCGGGGATGCGCGACGCCGAGGTTTGCGGCGCCTTGTCCTTGGACTTGGCAACGCGTCGCGAGCACCTTCGTCGGCGCCCGTTCCTCCGCCAGCGTCTGCCTCACCACCCGCTTGCTGCGGTGAGGGTGGGTACGACGCAGACGGCTCTGCCGCCAAGCCTTCTTCTTCGGCGGCATGTTGAGGAAGATGTTGATGACACCGCCGTGTGAACGCCGGATCAGATTCACACGGCCTCGGCGTCCCCTACCGGGCGCGAGAGATGTCGGGAGGCTGATCGCATTCATGACACCTATGGGGCCGGCGGAGCAGGCCCCTTGTGGTTCGGAGGGGGGCGGAGATCGCACGAAGAGCGTATCGAGGCGATGCACACGAGCAGTTTACCCAGCTTCGGAGCTCTCCAGAGAGATAAAACTCCTACTGCTGCTTGTTTTGATCTATTGTGTTCTTGCTAGGGAGCAATGCGAGCTACAAAACCTAGCCTGAGTATCTCTGGTCTCGAGTGGGTCGAATGAACCGAACCAGCCGAACCTCTGGAACCCAACCCCACCAACCAACCCCCTTCACGCTGCACTCGGGCCTCCTTTATATGCTCAAGGGTCTCCGGCTGTGGCAACATAGGCGAGGGTACAAATGTAAAACAGGAGTTGGTACACCTACTTGAACAAAGGTACAAGGCAAAATACCTAACTCGACGGCAAGGGACAAAAGCAATAAATGCCCGTCATTGTCGCCCAAACAAGGCAACAAAGGCCGTCAGCGCGCCTCCGCTTCGCCACGATGGCGAGCCTGTCAGCCGCTTATCGCTGCTCTCTGCTGGCTGCATGCCGCCGACACGCGCCCATGGAACGGTCCCATGGCGACACGTCGCTGGGTGAGTTGGAGCGGGGACGGAGATAGGTTGCATGCCGCGGCAAGCGCCTTGCCGCGGCCGAATCCTTGTCGCGCTTGGGAGCTTGTCACTTCACCAAGCCTTCCCGGCAAGCTCCTCTTGCCGGGGCCTTGTCTTCTGCGTGCCTGGAGTGGCCTTCCCGACAAGCTCCTCTTGTCGGGGCCTTCTTCGTGCCTAGAGAGGCCTTCCCGGCAAGCTCCTCTTGCCGGGGTCTTGTCTTCTGAAAGGCTGCGGAGGGTCTTGGCGGATGCCCGGCGAGGCTTGCCACGGGGACGCTGCGACTGCCCGTGCACAAGTTCGGGGTGCTAAGGTACCCCTACTTTAGTACACCGACAAAAATGTTTGCATCAAATCCTTCATTAGCAGTCTGTTCATTAGACACTTCAGGCTCGAGAACAACATGAGCTTGTACGTTTGCACCGGAAACTTGATTAGATACATCAGATTCAATCAGTTCAGTATTGATTGGGGGAGTTATAAAATAAGCAGATATTGGTTTCATTTTCTCATAGATTCCCTACATACAAGCAATTTTACAACACCGTTAGCTTTAACTATTGGCCAGAAATTGAACAATTGAATTAGATATAACCAGGGATGTGATGTACCTGCTCGTTGCGCATGCTACTCCTGAAAGCTGCGATTGTCCGTTTACGCAAGCTCGATGACATGCACGTGCTACCGCAGCCGCCTCCCACGCAGGCTACACCCAGGGTTGGATATTCATCTTCTTGTCCTTCCGTTCAATTGAAGCCTGGCGACCGCCCTCCAACGAGGGCGCGAAGAAAGTGTCTTTGGTCGGGCCGTCCAATGCGGCTAGGTTAGGAGCAAACCAGACTGGAGGCTGGAGCGAATGAATTGGGATTTTTCCTGCTGTTGATCGATATGGGAGGTGCTTGTTTGGGTCGTGAGCCTGCTATAGGTCCTGCCTTGCACTTACGTTATTGGCCCATCCAAATTGAAACATTTTTCTTCATTTTTTACATTGCCTGCTTGTGCGTTGGGCCGAACAAAACTAGCCTGGGCCAACCTGGACGAATCAAACTAGGTGCACACTTTCCAGCCACCCGAGGCGGCCGCCCATACCAGCCCCTATGGTGGCATCGCCCCTTTTGTGTGTATGATTGGGGTAGTGAAAAATATTCGAGTGGCGCTTTTGATTTACCCACATAATGGTTGAATTGCTTGTTTCTATGAACTGAGTTCGCCAATAATGTGAAGGATGCCAGTCTTTTCATCCTAATGTAGATTGCTTAGATCTCGATATGCCAAATGTAATCGCGTTAAATATACATTAAAAGGCAGTGTGATGTGTGTGGCTACAACTAGTCTGACTACACGCCCTCATATAACATATCAAGGACGCACCATCTTACCAGATTAACCATTCGACTTACCAATGCAGTGTGGGAAGAAAGAAGTATCAGGACTGCATATCGAAGCAATTGATGCCATGGACTCCTTCGTAGAACCTTGTAAGTGAAAAAGAAGTTGCAGTGTGCCTGTACAAAGAGCTAGCGTAAGTTCAGTTATCTGCTTCTCGGAATTTTAGTTAGCCACTTATTGCAAAATTGTTCAATTACGTTGCTTGGCTTAATTTAGTTTGCTACTGATTACATAATGCTATAGTCTGTTAATCCTATTATAGACTGCGCCTATCTATGTGTTTGATACTTATTGTTAAGAATTACCTGTTTGCCTGAACTTAAATAGCTACTTAAGCACCTAGATAGCTGGTCATATGTACTTCTAGGGTGTAGTAGAATTAACGTGTAATTTACGTTCTGATACCCTGTTTGTTTAAATGGTTTGCTGTTATCACTTGTAGCACTAGTAATGTTTGCATGTTCATAGATAGACAACTGTCAGGTTTATATGAGGGACACCATCTTTTTTAACTTATATATGTTTTGGAATCATTTTGCTTACATCAAAGAAATTTACAGATGTCTATGTTGCTGGTAAACGGTACCGACTTGTTACTTTAATACGTTACCTAGAACTTGTAAGTTTTACTTGTTCATGTGTAATTAAATACGTTGCCAAAACCGGTTAGTTTTACTAGTTTGATGTTAGTTTCTTATGGCTCTTGCAAAACTTTATTTATTGATTGCTAACATTCAAGTTTGCAGGATCCAACTGAAACTCCGCTAAGCGTAATGGTATGTTTTCAGAAACTTCCTTGTTTACCTGGTTTGCTGCTGTAACTTGTTGCTATAATCATATTTCCAACTTCAAGTTTTCAGGATCGAATTGGAAGTCCAATTGCACAGCAGGTACATTTTCAAAAAAATATTTGTGTAACAGGTTTGCTGTTCTAACTTGTTGCTCTAATCAAGTTACTGACTACTCAACTTTCCGAGATCCAAGAGAAACTCCAATGCACAACAGGTTCCTTTTGCAAAACTTGTGTACATATCTAAATGGGAGTACACATTATGCTGCGTGTGACATTTGAGTTGGACATACAGTGTTCCAAATAATCGAATTCACCTTAAACTGGATTCTAGCTTCTGAATTTGAGTATCGGCATTTGTAAATCATATTCATATATGACACTAGAATACATATTTGTTGTGCTTTTGAAGATATATAAAAACACATAGAATGATTTATAAAGATTCGTATAGGAATACAAAATGGATTCGAATTTAGTTGCCAGGGTAAACGTGGATGCTTATTGTCCCAAAATTTGAAAGAAGCGGCAAAATGTCCACTCCCACGTCGGCTGCCCGCAGCCAAGTGTTTGGGAGATGGAAATTACTGTCTAGCCATTACACGGACAATCCATCGACCTGATTCCCACTGCTTTCAATAGGGGTAGGTTAGTAACTTCAATTAGACGTGACACGACCGCCTCTGAGACCATTCCGACACGGTGGGTGCCAAACATGGGCGGCAAAACACATTTGATTCAAGCTCATCTGAAAGACCTCTGTTTCTCCCTCCATTTCCCCATTCATACACGGTGGGCGGCAAAACAAAGTCGACTCGGCCGAAATCGATGTAGGCAAATATTTTCAATAGGGGCAGGTTTGTAACTTCACTCAAACGTGACACAACCGCCCTACCTGTCAGCCCCGTTCATACACCATGGGCGCCAAGCATGGGCGCCAAAACACCCTCTCCTCGCCCGAAATCTCTCTGGGCAAATATTGGCGAGATGCGAGATTACCGTCCTATCCCCAACCGACGAGACATCCAAATTTTAAACGGGGGCTAAGTTCGTAACTTTCCCATATTTCAGACAGGCGCGTCCCAAAAACATGGTTCCCCGTATCTCTCCCTCCATTTTCCCATTCATACACCGTCCCCACTAGAACACCATCCCCACACCAGCCTCCTCCGTCCGCCACCCCATCCATCGCCGTCGTCCTCCACCCCATCCATTGCCACCGTCCTCCACCATGCCGGAGCGACTACCAAGACCGCATCATCCACTGCTAGAGATGGACGTTTCTCATCCACAGCAACGGACCAAGAGCCTTGCATCGCATCCTCTCGCTTCATTGGCGTCGTCGTCCTCTTTGACGGGGCCGCTCACACGACCTTCTGTTCCACCGCAACGGGACTTATCCCCCGATGCACCCATCTACCGTCGCAGATCTGCTTCAACCCACCGACAGCCATCACACCCCCGATGCCTACATGGCTCTGCAAGAGAGGTGGTACTTCATATCTCCTCAACTTTTTGATCTCAACCAGAAAATAGATCGTAACTTGGTTACTCTACTTTCTTTCCAGCTCTTAAATTTAGTTCTTAGTTCAAAGCAAACAATGGATGCTAAATATCATTTCTCCGGTTTGCAGCTTTAAATCTGCCATGGCACAGTCATAATACGGTTTAATTGATCATTCTTAGGGTTTAATTGATCATGTTGGTTCCGTGGTGGTTTCTTTAATAGAAATCGGAGGGGAAACCCTCTTTTGCTCAAAAAAAAATGCTTAGGGTTTCCCCCTTTTATGATCCCTATACGATCAGAATACGTGCTTCATGTCATAATAGCAATGCTCCATCCATCAAGCTAAACAAGCTTAGTTGTTCAAATATGAATCTGATATTATTAAAATAGATTCGTTTAATTGGTCAGCTAAATGTTCCTAATTTAGTTTAAAAAATGCATGTTCACCGCTCGGGTATGTATCTCTATAGGGTGCCCATGGTGGGCCGGCCCACCCTAGGATTTTGGGTCGTCCCAGGCCCTGATTCCCCTCTGTTCAGCTGCGCGCTTCCGATCTCTACTCGCCCCCAGCCGCCTGCCTCGCTGGCGACTTGCCATCCCCGGACGGCATGACTCTAGGAGGAGACGCCGGCCTAGCAGGAGGTCAGGAGCCGCTCTCCCTACAGCGTCACTGCTGCCCGGGCGGCCGCCGTGCCTACCTTCCCAGTCTGTTCAGGGCTCAGGCGTGCAGCACCCACTAAGCCAACCTGATTTATCCTTAAATACATCCTCAACACTCAGCACTTCAGCAGCCACTCCTCATCACCCATTTTCTAATTGATTCATTACGCAGGACTATCATTAGGGTTTGTTGTGTGCTGAGTGCTACGTACACTTAATGGTTCAGATGTATTTTAGTAAGCTGTAGTACCTGTAAAGTTCACAGGGTTTCAAAATTCCGGCCCTAGGAACAGACACTAGTCATTTTGGATTGTTGGTCGTAGTGATATTGACCCAGATTACTACTTCAGGCCAGGTTTGTTGACAATTTTACTTGTCTTTCTTACTCATTCGATATGATATCCAATTATTCACGTCGATTAGTTGCAAACAGTAAGTGCTAGACAAACTTCTTGATTCGGATTTTGGACGGTCTCTTACTGCAGTTACAATTCTGCACACTTGTCCTAGTGAGCTTACAAGTAAATGATTGATTCACTACATCTATGCTTGCCTTCTCATATTTTTTGTCAATATTCTTTTAGGGTGGACCACCCTGTTTCAAAATACTGGAACCGTAGACATGAGTGAATAGTATTTCTCTGTGTGATCTCTTCCATCATGTGTGGGCAACGAACACTGCATTGTATAGAAAGAAAGTGTCATTTCCAGCTTTTACATAGGCTACGATCTTTTACATGGAATACAATCTGCCTACTTGCTTTGTGTCGCACTACCAACACTCCACCCTTGAAGCTAAACATTATGCCACTCATAATTCCTTGGTTTATTTGTTCAAATACAGATTTGATATGATTCTAATGTTCCTACTTCAGTTTTGAAATGTGTGTCTGCCTGTTATAGAGACATAAGGGGTTTGTATTTCTGTGTGTGGTCTGGTCAGCATGGTTGGGGGTGAACTTTGCATATGCAGGGGTTTATAGGGAGACACTCTTCGAGTTGAATCCACAATGCATTCCATAGATAATCTAACTACTTTTTATGTTTTCATGAATCTCAGATTCTGAATAGCATCATAATGATTATGAGCTTGCGCGCATGAAAATAATAAAGCAGAACAATGCCATGGATGTCAAACTTGGCATTAAGGGACTGAAATCAAGTCTGGATGCAATGCAATGTAAATGCCCTCCACCTATAGATTCATGCTCAGAATATGATCCTAACAGTGATTCTGAGCTAGAGGGAGACCTAAGTCAATGTAGCTCCCTAGTGGAGGAGTCAGAGGCAGATGCCCTATCTTATTCACCCATCAAGGTGCTTGCTCTAACTTTCCATGGTTATATTGGTCGCACATATCTTGCAACTGATGCTTTGCATTGCTTCTACTTTGTTGCACTGCCATTAGCTTAGTTTACACATCGTGTATGTGAATATGCCCCGCCTATCCATTTTCAAGTACATATTCCATCCTGTCATCATACCATATTTATCCATTCAAATGTTGTTCTTGTGTATCGACGTTCAAAAGGAAGAGGGCGATTGCTGATCGCTACAGAGCACAAGCAAAGTATTTGGAAAAGGTAGTGACACCTAATAAATCAAAGCCCATTAGGTGTTGTTGCAATATCACCGACCAAGAAAACACCCCAACTCTAGCAGACTCTAGCCCTACTACACTGGTCATTTCTGTTGCCCCAACTCAGCAGACCCCAACTTCAGCAAATAGTATGATGATGCCAGTTGACATAGCACCAGCTCTACGATGCAAAAACCCCATTCCAGCAAAGAGTACACCAAATCCAGTTGCCAAATCCCTTTTCGAACCAGAGAGAGCCCCAATTGCAGCAAATAGGACCCCTATTCCATTTCTTCCCATTTTAGAAGACGAAGCTTATATTGTTCTCAGGAACTTTGTGCACATCTTTCCTTCATGGAAAGATTATACCGCAGACACAGAACAATTTCTAGTCGTCCTCTGCAACTTATGCGTAAGTAATGTACTAATGTTATTCATGGTAATTACTACATATGTTTTTGCTGACAGAAGACACAAGATTTCATTCTTTTAAATAGGCGAGGACCAAACTGGATTGTCAAGACGAGCAAGGGTTGGTTGCGCTTTTCAAGCACTCGTTGATGAAGTATCGTTCCTACCTGAGGCAAGCGCACTTCAATGGCAAGCCTCTAAACGAAATTTCTGTAAAGTCTCCGGTGCTATATTTATCCGACAAAGGATCGAATAATCTTGTTACACATTGGTCTCTGGCTCATGGCGTAAGGTCGCATCTATGATATCACATCACAATTTGAACTACATTTCTGCATTTGCCTTAACGTCTCACTTGTACGAAAACTGTTAGCAGAAGAACATTCATTCTCAAGGGACCACAGAATCTCGCAACTATACTGCACACTGCATTGCTCTTGTGAGTACCTCTTTCCCTGTATGACCATACTTACTTTCATAGCTGTTTGATTATGCAGCATCACTGCACATGTTAGCTCGTTATCGTCCATTTGGTGGATATTATAAGATCCGTATGGACTCTTACATAAATTTAGAATCAACCCAATGCTTTTGAATAGGTTTAGCTCTGTAGTCCTCTTGTAAGGACTGAACGTCGTCTATCACTGTACTTACATTAACAGCCATTCTCCTCCGTCCCATAATATAAGAACGTTTTGTACAGTACACCAGTGTTCAAAACACTCTTGTATTATGGGAAGAGGGATTGGTTCATTGTGTAGCATTCTGCATCTTATCTCCCTCGCCCACTATTTACTAAAAGATATCAGATCTAAATTTAATCTTACCAAAAAGTTGAATACACAGACAATGCCAGTGTAGAAGTGTAGCCCCTTGGTCTCGTCAGTACATTTTGTCCTGTAACGCTTGTACTTCCAGGGATTGGTAGTTGATTATGTAGCATGAATCTGCATCTTATCTTCATTATCCTCTATCCCTTTCAGTATTATCATATCTATAATTACTCTCTACAAAATATAGAATACAGGCAATGCTTATGAAGAAGATTATGTGTTGAAATTCTTGAGTTATCCTTCCCTTGACATGGAGAAGGGCATTATAAAGCCGGTGTTAACTGTTAATGTAAGTCAGTCCTTCTAAAGCCTTTATCCTCAACTGTTGTTTAATTTTCTCATACTCCCTATCGTTTACTGCTGTTTAGTTTGCTGTTTCTATCAAAATGCATGTTCGCAAGAACATTAAGTTCCTACTTGTAAAACCAAATTCCTTATTCTTACCATGCACATTACTCAATACTCCCTATATGTATGCTTGTTTTGTGGATCTATAATCCAGTGTGTGGTGAAGCAGCCCATGTTTGCACCTTGTCATCTCCTGTTTTATCTTACTGATGTGGCTGATGATATGAACAACATGCCATGCACATTAACCAAAATAGGTACAATGATTGTATTTGCCCTTCATCTATGCTTGTTATGTTGACATGGTAATCCAGTAGTTTGGTGAAGCTCCCTGCATTATGAACAATGCCAGATTATGCTATTGATATTTTGAACTTACTCTTTATTTTCTAATTAGAAATTGGATGGAATTGACAGCACAGTTATCATCTTTGTTTAACACGTGGAAAACCTGTCATCTCTTTGCTTGTTTTAGGGTGATATGCCTGATGGCATGCACAGGTCTGCTGAAGGCTGTGAGACAAACCCAACATATATTGCAGCAAAGAAGGCAAAACATCTTGAAGATAGCGAGACAACCCCAAAGTCTTGTCTTGATGCAGTGTTCAAGTTACTTGAGACTAGCAGTCAGACAAGCTCACAGAATTTGCTGTCTGAATCAGTTCGACTTCTTCAGTCCCAAGTTCTAGTAGAAAGGCATTCTGCAACTCAACTTCGACTTGAAGTCCTATCTCTAAGAAAGATTGCGGAGAACACCAATGAGAACCTCATTGCTAAACAGCTACACCTGGAAGCTATGACCGACATGCTAGGCCGGTCTCATAGACTTCTTTCGGCAGACTTCTTGGCAGTTCCCTCGCAAGGCTAACCTTTCTTGAACTGTCTTGGAAGTGGTCTCGGTTCAGTATTATTTTGTTACGCTGCAATGGTGCCCAGTTTTTGTAATCTGCTTCTTCGTTGTGCTTTATGATCACTGGTGGCGAACTTCGATGCCCAGTGGATGTAATATACCATAAATCCTTTATTGTATAGTGTAGGTTTATTCTAAGTTACTATGTCGTAATTTCTTTATTGTATAGAGTAGGTTTGTTCTTAATTCCTACTAGTTACTGCCATCATTCGCTATCTGAAAAAATATGATGTAGTCGACCGGGCCGAAACATTCGCCTCTAACGGGTCTAGTTTTTAACGGGCCAGAATTGGGCCGGCCTGCATCTTTCTTGGGCCTGAATGGCCATGGGGCCTTCACACTTTGCGCCAGGCCCACAACTTACTCCGGCCTATATTCGGCCCAAATTTTAGTTGGGCCTTTTGTGGACCCAACGCTTAGATTGGCCCAGGTAGCGTTTGGCCATTAACAGGCTGAATATTCTAATGGCCTGTTACGGCCTCTAGAAGGCCGAAATGCATGTTGGGCCTCAATTTTCACTAGTCGTCGACGGGCCATCAGCAGGCTAAAATGTAGACCGGGCCATTTTTGGCCCAGTTATATGACGGGCCATTACCAGGCTGAAACATATCTTGGGCCTTAGTTGGCCCACTGATATCATGGGCCTTTAAGAGGCTGAAAGCTTAGTACATGCATCAACAAGCCAATTATACGACAAGTCTTTTACAGGCCCAAAGTCACGTTGGGTTGAACTATTGCCACCTTTATCACGGGCCGTTAGTGGGCCGGATGTCGCGTCGAACCATATATGGCCCATGGGCAGCACGGGCCATTCCCAGGCCGAAAGACACACCGGGCTGAAATGGGCCCATGTCTACATCGAGCCTCTAACGGGCCGAAATTCATCGGGCTATAATTGGGCCCAAATATTCGGCGAACAATTCAGGGCCAGATCTGGCTTCGGGCCGTATATGGGCCTTTATTAAACATATCGTTATTGGGCTGGCCCACTAGTACCTGAGTAAGTACTACGGGCCTTTGAATGGGCCGGCCTTTTTAACATATATGGGCCTCTGTTAGGCCCTGCCACTAAAGGAAATATGCCCTAGAGGCAATAATAAAGTTATTATTTATTTCCTCATATCATGATAAATGTTTATTATTCATGCTAGAATTGTATTAACCGGAAACATAATACATGTGTGAATACATAGACAAACATAGTGTCACTAGTATGCCTCTACTTGACTAGCTCGTTAATCAAATGATGTGATTGACTTGACCCATTCCGTTATCTTAGAACTTGATCGTTTACTATGTTGCTATTGCTTTATTCATGACTTATACATGTTCCTATGACTATGAGAT
Source organism: Aegilops bicornis (assembly GCA_021605145.1). Classification (NCBI taxonomy): domain Eukaryota; kingdom Viridiplantae; phylum Streptophyta; class Magnoliopsida; order Poales; family Poaceae; genus Aegilops; species Aegilops bicornis. Next base: position 572,817,925 of record CM038675.1, read on the forward strand.
TATGCAACTCCCGTTTACTGGAGGAACACTTTGTGTGCTACCAAACGTCACAACGTAACTGGGTGATTATAAAGGTGCTCTACAGGTGTCTCCAAAGGAAATTGTTGAGTTGGCGTATTTCGAGATTAGTGTTTGTCACTCCGATAGTCGGAGAGGTATCTCTGGGCCCTCTCGGTAATGCACATCACTATAAGCCTTGCAAGCAATGTGACTAATGAGTTAGTTGCGGGATGATGTATTACGTAACGAGTAAAGATACTTGCCGGTAACGAGATTGAACTAGGTATTGAGATATCGACGATCGAATCTCGGGCAAGTAACATACCGATGACAAAGGGAACAACGTATGTTGTTATGCGGTTTGACCGATAAAGATCTTCGTAGAATATGTAGGAGCCAATATGAGCATCCAGGTTCCGCTATTGGTTATTGACCGGTAATGTGTCTCGGTCATGTCTACATAGTTCTCGAACCCGTAGGGTCCGCACGCTTAACGTTCGGTGACGATTTGTATTATGAGTTATGTGATTTGATGTACCGAAGGTAGTTCGGAGTTCCGGATGAGATCGGGGACATGACGAGGAGTCTCGAAATGGTCAAGACGTAAAGGATATATTGGACGACTATATTCGGACATCGGAAAGGTTCCGAGTGATTCGGGTATTTTTCAGAGTACCGGAGAGATACGGGAATTCGTATTGGGCCTTAATGGGCCATACGGGAAAGGAGAGAAATGCCTCAAAAGGTGGCCGCACCCCTCCGCATGGTCTGGTCCAAATTGGACTAGGGAGGGGGGCCGCCCCCTTCCTTCCTTCTCCTTTTCCCTTCCCTCTTTCCTATTCCATGTGGGAGGAGGAACCCTACTAGGACTAGGGAGTCCTAGTAGGACTCCACACTGGGCGCGCCTAGGCTGGCCGGCCTCCCCTCCTCCATCCTTTATATACAGGGGCAGGGGGGCACCTCTAAACACACAAGTTGATCCGTTGATCTCTCGCAGCCGTGTGCGGTGCCCCCCTCCACCATAATCCACCTCGATCATATCATAGCGGTGCTTAGGCAAAGCCCTGCGTTGGTAGCATCATCATCACCGTCATCACGCCGTCGTGCTGACGGAACTCTCCCTTGAAGCTCTGCTAGATCAGAGTTCATGGGACGTCATCGAGCTGAACGTGTGCTGAACTCGGAGGTGCCGTGCGTTCGGTACTTGGATCGGTCGGATCGTGAAGACGTACGACTACATCAACCGCGTTGTGCTAACACTTCCGCTTTCAGTCTACGAGGGTACGTGAACAACACTCTCCCCTCTCGTTGCTATGCATCACCATGATCATGCGTGTGCGTAGGAAATTTTTAAAATTAGTACGTTCCCCAACAGTGGCATCTGAGCCAGGTTTTATGCGTAGATGTTATATGCACGAGTAGAACACAAGTGAGTTGTGGGTGATACAAGTCATACTGCTTACCAGCATGTCATACTTTGGTTTGGCGGTATCGTTGGATGAAGCGGCCCGGACCGACATTATGCGTACACTTACGCGAGACTGGTTCTACCGACGTGCTTTGCACACAGGTGGCTGGCAGGTGTCAGTTTCTCCAACTTTAGTTGAACCAAGTGTGGCTACGCCCGGTCCTTGAGAAGGTTAGAACAACACTAACTTGACGAACTAACGTTGTGGTTTTGATGCGTAGGTAAGAACGGTTCTTGCTCAGCCCGTAGCAGCCACGTAAAACTTGCAACAACAAAGTAGAGGACGTCTAACTTGTTTTTGCAGGGCATGTTGTGATGTGATATGGTCAATACATGATGTTATATTTTATTGTATGAGATGATCATGTTCTGTAACCGAGTTATCGGCAACTGGCAGGATCCATATGGTTGTCGCTTTATTGTATGCAATGCAATTGCCCTGTGATTCTTTACTTTATCACGAAGCGGTAGCGATAGTCGTAGAAGCAATAGTTGGCAAGACGACAATGATGCTACGATGGAGATCAAGGTGTCGCGCCGGTGACAATGGTGATCATGACGGTGCTTCGGACATGGAGATCACAAGCACAAGATGATGATGGCCATATCATATCACTTATATTGATTGCATGTGATGTTTATCTTTTATGCATCTTATTTTGCTTAGATCGACGGTAGCATTATAAGATGATCTCTCACTAAATTTCAAGATAAAAGTGCTCTCCCTAAGTATGCACCATTGCCAAAGTTCGTCATGCCGAGACACCACGTGATGATCGGGTGTGATAATCTCTACGTTCATCTACAACAGGTGCAAGCCAGTTTTTGCACACGCAGAATACTCGGGTTAAACTTGACGAGCCTAGCATATGCAGATATGGCCTCGGAAGACTGAGACCGAAAGGTCGAGCATGAATCATATAGTAGATATGATCAACATAGTGATGTTCACCATTGAAAACTACTCCATCTCACGTGATGATCGGACATGGTTTAGTTGATTTGGATCACGTGATCACTTAGATGATTAGAGGGATGTCTATCTAAGTGGGAGTTCTTCAGTAATATGATTAATTGAACTTTAATTTATCATGAACTTAGTCCTGGTAGTATTAGCATATCTATGTTGTAGATCAATAGCTCGCGTCGTAGCTCCCCATTTATTTTGATATGTTCCTAGAGAAAAATAAGTTGAAAGATGATGGTAGCAATTACACGGACTGGGTCCGTAACTTGAGGATTATCCTCATTGTTGCACAGAAGAATTATGTCCTTGATGCACCGCTAGGTGACAGAACTATTGCAGGAGCAGATGCAGACGTTATGAATGTTTTGACAAAAGCTCGGTATGATGACTACTTGATAGTTTAGTGCACCATGCTTTACGGCTTAGTGATACGTCTCCAACGTATCTATAATTTTTGATTGCTCCATCCTACTTTATCTACTGTTTTGGACTATATTGGGCTTTATTTTCCACTTTTATATTATTTTTGGGACTAACCTATTAACCGGAGGCCCAGCCCAGAATTGTTGTTTTTTTCCTATTTCAGTGTTTCGAAGAAACGTAATATCAAACGGAGTCCAAACGGAATGAAACCTTCAGGAACGTGATTTTCTCACCGAACGTGATCCAAGAGACTTGGACCCTACTCCAAGGAATAAAAGAGGCGGTCACGAGGGTGGGGCGCCTCCAGGCGCCCCTGCCTCATGGGCCCCTGTTGCTCCACCGACGCACCTGCTCCTCCTATATATACCTCACGCACTTCAAACGATCAGAACGGGAGCCAAAAACCTAATTCCACTGCCGCAACTTCCTGTATCCACGAGATCCCGTCTTGGGGCCTATTACGGAGCTCCGCCGGAGGGGGCATGCACCACGGAGGGCTTCTACATCATCACCATAGCCCCTCCAATGAAGTGTGAGTAGTTTACTTCAGACCTTCGGGTCCATAGCTAGTAGCTAGATGGCTTCTTCTCTCTTTTTGGATCTCGATACAATGTTCTCCCCCTCTCTCATGGAGATCTATTCGATGTAATCTTCTTTTTGCGGTGTGTTTGTTGAGACCGATGAATTGTGGGTTTATGATCCAGTTTATCTATGAATAATATTTGAATCTTCTCGAATTCTTTTATGTATGATTGGTTATCTTTGCAAGTCTCTTCGAATTATCCATTTGGTTTGGCCAACTAGATTGGTAGTTCTTGCAATGGGAGAAGTGCTTAGCTTTGGGTTCAATCTTGCGGTGTCCTTACCCGGATGTAAAGGGTTGCAAGGCACGTATTCTATTGTTGCCATCGAGGATAACAAGATGGGGTTTTATAATATTGCATGAATTTATCCCTCTACATCATGTCATCTTGCTTAAGGCGTTACTCTGTTTTAACTTAATACTCTAGATGCATCTTTGGATAGCGGTCGATGAGTGGAGTAATAGTAGTAGATGCAGGTGAGTCGATCTACTTGTCTCGGACGTGATGTCTATATACATGATCATACCTAGATATTCTCATAACTATGCTCAATTCTATCAATTGCTCAACAGTAATTTGTTCACCCACCGTAGAATACCTATGCTCTTGAGAGAAGCCACTAGTGAAATCTATGGCCCCCGGTCTATTCTCATCATATCAATCTCCATTACTTTAATACTTGCTTTGTTTTTACTTTGCCTTTTACTTTTCACTTTGCATCTCTATATCAAAAATACCAAAAATATTATTTATCATCTCTATCAGATCTCACTCTCGTAAGTGACCGTGAAGGGATTGACAACCCCTAATCGCGTTGGTTGCGAGGAGCTATTGTTTTGTAGCGACCCGACCTCAGATGGTCAAGTCTCTGTGCTTCCGTGTCATCCCTGGATCGGTAATGCTGACACACATAGTACTCGAAGGATTTATAATAGAGTAGCAATCACACACTTATTACATCGATTGTCTCAAAAGAGAACTTATTACAATAATATGGCTTAAGGCCATCTAATGCGATAACAGCGGAAGGCTTGGAAGATAAAGTGAGTCCATCAACTCCAACGGCATAGCTGAGCTGCACGTGAACGACCTATCGAACCTTACTCCTCGTCTGTAAAGTCTGCAACATAATACGTTGCAGCCCGAGAATGGGTCAGCACATGGAATATGCTGGCAATGTAACACAATAGAGCAACAAGAGAATAATGCTAACACTACATGCATGTTTGGCTGGTGGAAAGCACTACGGTTACAGTTTTTGCGGAAAGACAATTTTTTCCTACACCAAAGGAATAAGTTTTTAAACTTAACTATCATGGTTGTTGAAACATCATTGAGAAGGTATAACCCCAACTCAATCCCAATTAAAATAATTAACAACCCAACAGTATTAATTTAGGGTGATGAGATACATGTGAATACTCAAGTACTAGATACTCAGAATTGTCCATAACCAGGGACACGGCTAACCATGATTAGATTGTACACTCTGCAGAGGTTTATGACTTTTACCCACAAGACTCGATCGCCTCCGTTGATTTCTCGCACTACATGGTGTTTGAGAAACGAATGACCGAGACATATTCTTTCGGAAACATTAACTCTCTACTCCGGATAGATCATACCAAACCTATAAAACCCACTACCGCTGATCTACCTCTTCGAGAGCTTCACGTAACTTACTCAACTATGCTAGAGCCCATAATAGCTTGTGGCTGCACACGGAAGTTTCTAGCATGAATAATCTCAGTTCCCTTTGAGCACAGGTGGCGGTCCATAGGAAGATCACACGGGTACCCCGGGATTTCCAAAAATAAAACAGACAACACTGGGTTCCCCAGGTGCCTCAGTCCACCGAGATGTGTGTTTAAGTTGCCACCTTAAAGTAAACCATTAGTTAAAAATCACACATCTGTCATGAATATCTCTCAAACCCAACCACGTCTATGAGCATAGCATAGCAACATAAGCAACACGTAGAAGTAACTCCCAAGGGTTTGGTAGTAACAGGGCAATAGGTTCCTAGCTCATCATCTACTTCCCAACCCACAAATTAATGGCATCCTAACCATGAAATGTTTGAGGGCTGAACTAATGCATAAAAACTGGGTAGGAAAAAGGTATGATCAAAGTGTTACTTGCCTTGTTGACGATCCGTGAATCCTAGAGACTCGTAGTAACACGCTTCGCACTCCGGGAATTCTATCGCAAGCAAACAATTCATACATAAGCAACAAGCAAATATGCACAAACGAAACTTCAACTGAAAAAGGTTGACCGGAGAGTTCAACTTAAGAACTCCGGTTTGCAAAGAGAATCAAACCAAACGGAGCAACGAAATTCAAACGGCGAAAGAAACAAGATTCGTTTACTAATTTGAACTAGGGTCAAATTTTACAGAAACAAAAACTGGTTTAAGTTGGCTATTCAGAAAGAGGGTTTCGAGATGAAACTCCAGGCGCTTGAATCGCCTGATTCCGATAAACGAGCGAAAAGTTATACTAATTAGAACATCGGATCAGAAATCACGATCGGAATAATCACGGAATAAATCCGATAAAAGGAAACGACGAACGGCTAAACGAACGAACGTTTGTTAGCCGAAACTAAACGGCGAACATGTTCGTAAAAACGAACGGATGAGCGAACGCTCGCAAAATAAATAAACTGGAGAAAAAAAACCGATCTATAATAATAATAAAAAACGGGCTAGGGTTTTTCTAAAAAAAACCGAAGGGTTCTAAAAAAACCCGGTGACGAGGGCTACCTCCGGCGAGGTCGTCCGCCGGGGCGGGCGGCTCCTGCGGGGTTAGGCGAGGGGCGGCGGGGCGCGGCTAGAGGCGGCGGCGGCTCGGCGGGGTGCGGGCGGCGCGAGGCGGCGGTGACGGCCAAGGGCGGCGGCGACGACGCTGCCTCTCGGGGCTCGGCCCGTCCGGGTGGGCGGCGGCAGTGGTGGCTAGAGGGGGTGGCGGCTATTTAAAGGGGCGGGCGGTGGCTTGGAGGAGGGCAAGGCGGCGGGAGGAGGAGTCCGGTGCGGCGGCCGGGTCAGCCGGCTGCTCAGGCCTTTGGCTCCCGATCGAGTGATTCATTTTCTTTTTTAAAATGTTCCGCCGACTAAGAAAAACCCTAGAAAATAAAATAAAAATCTAAAATTTCCCAAAATAAGTTTTATCCTTCTAAATAAAATATTTAGAACAAGATGAACTTTTCTTGGCCCCTAAAATGCAATTTTTTTAATTATGCAATTTTTTCTCTAGGGCAAATAAAACTCCAAATAAATAACAAAAATCCAAATAATGATTTTAACATTTTTCCTCCGATATTTCAATTATTTTTGGAGAAGTCATATTATCTCCTCTCATTTATTATTAAACATGAAATATTTTCCGGAGAGAAAAAGTAATAAAATCAAAAATCATCGTCTTCATTATTTGATAAAATTCAAATATGAAAATCGGAAAATCCCCAACTCTCTCCAAGGGTCCTTGAGTTGCTTAGGATTTCGAGGATGGGAAGCAAAATGCAATAAAATATGATATGCATGGATGATCTATGTATAACATGCCAAATTGAAAATTTGGGATGTTACATGTTTTGTGCAGATACGAGGGACTTGTGCGTGGCCTCCTACTGGATTGATACCTTTGTTCTCAAAAACTGAGGGAAATACTTACGCTAGTTTGCTGCATCATCCTCTCCTCTTCGGGGAAATCCAACGCAGTTTTTTTTGCTTTTGCTTCTGTTTAGGAATAAATAATCCATCTAGCCTCTGTTTACATGTGGTTTTATGTTTTAATTAGTGTTTGTGCCAAGCTAGACCTATTGGATCTTCTTGGATGATAGTTATTTGATCTTGCTGTAATTTGCAGAAACTTTGCGCTCAGTGCCCGAATTATTAAAAATCACCACAACGTGATAAAATACTGATTCCAATTGCTGCTGATCAATAAACAAATTGTCTAGGTCTTCTAATTTTGGTAGATTTTTTGGAGTTCCAGAAGTTTGCGTTAGTTACAGATTACTACAGACTGTTCTGTTTTTGACAGATTCTGTTTATCGTGTGTTGTTTGCTTATTTTGATGAATCTATGGCTAGTAAAATAGTTTATAATCCATAGAGAAGTTGGAATACAGTAGGTTTAACACCAATATAAATAAAGAATTAGTTCATTACAATACCTTAAAGTAGTCTTTTGTTTTCTTTCTCTAACGGAGCTCACGAGATTTCTATTGAGTTTTGTGTTGTGAAGTTTTCAAGTTTTGGGTAAATTCTTTTGATGGATTATGGAACAAGGAGTGGCAAGGGCCTAAGCTTGGAGATGCCCATGGCACCCCCAAGACAATCCAAGGACACCAAAAAGTCAAAGCTTGGGGATGCCCCGGAAGGCATCCCCTCTTTCGTCTACTTCCATCGGTAATTTACTTGGAGCTATATTTTTATTCACCACATGATATGTGTTTTGCTTGGAGCGTCTTGTATTATTTGCGTATTTGCTTGTTAGTTTACCACAATCATCCTTGCTGTACACACCTTTTGATAGAGCCATACATGAATTGGAATTTGATAGAATACTCTATGTGCTTCACTTATATATTTTGAGCTTGATAGTTTTGCTCATAGTGCTTCACTTATATCTTTTGAGCGTGATAATTTTTGCTCTAGTGCTTCACTTAGATCTTTTAGAGCACGGTGGTGGATTTGTTTTAAAGAAACTATTGATCTCTCATGCTTCACTTAGATTATTTTGAGAGTCGTTAATAGCATGGTAATTTGCTTAATATTAATATACTTGGTATTCAAGATATGTGAAACTTTCTTTTGAGTGCGTTGAATACTAAGAAAAGTTTGATACTTGATAATTGTTTTGAGATATGAAGATGGTGATATTAGAGTCATGCTAGTTGAGTAGTTGTGAATTTAAAGAATACCTGTGTTGAAGTTTGTGATTCCGTAGCATGCACGTATGGTGAACCGTTATGTGATGAACTCGGAGCATGATTTATTTATTGATTGTCTTCCTTATGATTGGCGGTCAGGGACGAGTGATGGTCTTTTCCTACCAATCTATCCCCCTAGGAGCATGCGTGTAATACTTTGCTTTGATAACTTCTAGATTTTTGCAATAAGTATATGAGTTCTTTATGACTATTGTTGAGTCCATGGATTATACGCACTTTTTCCCATCCTTCCACCATTGCTAGCCTCTCTAATACCGCGCACTTTTCACCGGTATCATACACCCACCATATATCTTCCTCAATACAGCCACCATACCTACCTATCATGTCATTTCCATAGCCATTCCGAGTTATATTGCCATGCAACTTTCCATCATTCTGTTTATTATGACACGCTCCATCATTGTCATATTGCTAGCATGATCATGTAGTTGACATCGTATTTGTGGCAAAGCCATCGTTCATAATTCTTTCATACATGTTCACTCTTGATTCATTGCATATCCCGGTACACCGTCGGAGGCATTCACATAGAGTCATACTTTGTTCTAAGTATCGAGTTGTAATTGTTGAGTTGTAAGAAAAATAAAAGTGTGATGATCATCATTCTTTAGAGCATTGTACCAAGTGAGGAAAGGATGATGGAGACCATGATTCCCCCCACAAGTCGGGATGAGACTCCGGACGAAAAAAAAGAGAAAAATGAAAAAAGAGGCCATAAAAAAGGCCCAAATAAAAAATTGAGAGAAACAGAGAGAAGGGACAATGCTACTATCCTTTTACCACACTTGTGCTTCAAAGTAGCACCAAGATCTTCATGATAGAGAGTCTCTCATTTTGTCACTTTCATATACTAGTGGGAAATTTTCATTATAGAACTTGGCTTGTATATTCCAATGATGGGCTTCCTCAAATGCCCTAGGTCTTCGTGGAGCAAGCGAGTTGGATGCACACCCACTTAGTTTCTTTTGTTGAGCTTTCATATACTTATAGCTCTAGCGCATCCGTTGCATGGCAATCCCTACTCACTCACATTGATATCTATTGATGGGCATCTCCATAGCCCGTTGATACGCCTAGTTGATGTGAGACTATCTTCTCCTTTTTGTCTTCTCCACAACCACCATTCTATTCCACATATAGTGTTATATCCATGGCTCACGCTCATGTATTGCGTGAAGATTGAAAAAGTTTTGCAAATGTTAAAGTATGAAACAATTGCTTGGCTTGTCATCGGGGTTGTGCATGATTTAAATATTTTGGGTGGGGAAGATGGAGCATAGCCAGACTATATGATTTTGTAGGGATAACTTTCTTTGGCCATGTTATTTTGAGAAGACATAATTGCTTAGTTAGTATGCTTGAAGTATTATTATTTTTATGTCAATATGAACTTTTGTCTTGAATCTTTCGGATCTGAATATTCATACCACAATTAAGAAGATTTACATTGAAATTATGCCAAAGTATCACTCCGCATCAAAAATTCTCTTTTTATCATTTACCTACCCGAGGACGAGCAGGAATTAAGCTTGGGATGCCCGATACGTCTCCAATGTATCTATAATTTTCGATTGCTCCATGCTACTTTATCTACTGTTTTGGACTATATTGGGCTTTATTTTCCACTTTTATATTATTTTTGGGACTAACCTATTAACCAGAGGCCCAGCCCAGAATTGCTGTTTTTTGCCTATTTCAGTGTTTCGAAGAAACAGAATATCAAACGGAGTCCAAACGGAATGAAACCTTCAGGAACGTGATTTTCTCACCGAACGTGATCCGTGAGACTTGGACCCTACTCCAAGGAATAAAGAGGCGGTCACGAGGGTGGGCGGCGCCCCCCCTAGGGCGCGCCCCCCTGCCTCGTGGGCCCCCTGTTGCTCCACCGACGTACTCGTTCCTCCTATATATACCTACGTACCCCCAAACGATCAAAACGGGAGCCAAAAACCTAATTCCACCGCCGTAACTTCCTATATCCACGAGATCCCATCTTGGGGCCTGTTCCGGAGCTTCGCCGGAGGGGGCATCCACCACGGAGGACTTCTACATCATCACCATAGCTCCTCCGATGAAGTGTGAGTAGTTTACTTCAGACCTTCGGGTCCATAGCTAGTAGCTAGATGGCTTCTTCTCTCTTTTTGGATCTCAATACAATGTTCTCCCCCTCTCTCGTGGAGATCTTTTCGATGTAATCTTCTTTTTGCGGTGTGTTTGTTGAGATCGATGAATTGTGGGTTTATGATCCAGTTTATCTATGAATAATATTTGAATCTTCTCTGAATTCTTCTATGTATGATTGGTTATCTTTGCAAGTCTCTTCGAATTATCCGTTTGGTTTGGCCAACTAGATTGGTAGTTCTTGCAATGGGAGAAGTGCTTAGCTTTGGGTTCAATCTTGCAGTGTCCTTACCCAGTGACAGAAAGGGTTGCAAGGCACGTATTGTATTGTTGCCATCGAGGATAACAAGATGGGGTTTTTATCATATTGCATGAATTTATCCCTCTACATCATGTCATCTTGCTTAAGGCATTACTCTGTTTTTAACTTAATACTCTAGATGCACGCTGGATAGCGGTCAATGAGTGGAGTAATAGTAGTAGATGCAGGCAGGAGTCAGTCTACTTGTCTCGGACGTGATGTCTATATACATGATCATACCTAGATATTCTCATAACTATGCTCAATTCTCACAATTGCTCAACAATAATTTGTTCACCCGCGTAGAATACTTATGCTCTTGAGAGAAGCCACTAGTGAAACCTATGGCCCCGGGTCTATTCTCATCATATCAATCTCCATTACTTTAATACTTGCTTTGTTTTTACTTTGCCTTTTACTTTTCACTTTGCATCTCTATATCAAAAATACCAAAAATATTATTTATCATCTCTATCAGATCTCACTCTCGTAAGTGACCGTGAAGGGATTGACAACCCCTAATCGCGTTGGTTGCGAGGAGCTATTGTTTTGTGCAGGTACGAGGGACTTGTGCGTGGCCTCCTACTGGATTGATACCTTGGTTCTCAAAAACTGAGGGAAATACTTATGCTACTTTGCTGCATCATCCTCTCCTCTTCGGGGAAATCCAACGCAGTGCTCAAGAGGTAGCACTTAGAACCGGGACTTCAAAAATGTTTTAAACGCCACGGAGCATATAAGATGTTCCAAGAGTTGAAATTGGTATTTCATACTCATGCCCGTGTCGAGAGGTATGAGACCTCTGACATTACTTTGCCTACAAGATGGTGGCGAATAGCTCAACCAGTGAGCATGTGCTCAGATTGTCTGAGTACTACAATCACTTGAATCAAGTGGGAGTTAATCTTCCAGATAAGATAGTGATTGACAGAGTTCTCTAGTCACTATCACCAAGTTGCTAGAACTTCGTGATGAACTATAAATATGCAAGGGATAACAGAAACGATTCCCAAGCTCTTCGTCATGCTGAAATCAACGAAGGTAGAAATCAAGAAAAACATCAAGTATTGATGGTTGAGAAGACCACTAGTTTCAAGAAAAGGGCAAAGGGAAGAAGGGGAACTTCAAGAAGAATGGCAAGCAAGTTGCTGCTCAAGTGAAAAATCCCAAGTCTGGACCTAAGCCTGAGACTAAGTGCTTCTACTGCAAAGGGACTAGTCACTGTAAGCGGAAATGCCCCAAGTATTTGGCGGATAAGAAGGATGGCAAAGTGAACAAATGTATATTTGATATAAATGTTACTAATGTGTACCTTACTAGTGTTTATAGCAACCCCTCAGTATTTGATACTAGTTCAGTTGCTAAGATTAGTAACTCGAAACGGGAGTTGCAGAATGAACAGAAACTAGTTAAGGGCGAGGTGACGATGTGTGTTGGAAGTAGTTCCAAGATTGATATGATCATCATCGCACACTCCCTATACTTTTGGGATTAGTGTTGAACCTAAATAAGTGTTATTTAGCGCTTATGCTGAGCATGAATATGATTTGATCATGTTTATTGCAATACGGTTATTCATTTAAGTTAGAGAATAATTGTTGTTCTGTTTACATGAATAAAACCTTATATGGTACACACCCAATGAAAATGGTTCGTTGGATCTCAATCGTAGTGATACACATATTCATAATATTGAAACCAAAAGATGCAAAGTTAATAATGATAGTGCAACTTATTTGTAGCACTGTCGTTTAGGTCATATTGGTGTAAAGCGCATGAAGAAACTCCATGCTGATGGGCTTTTGGAATCACTTGATTATGAATCACTTGATGCTTGTGAACCATGCCTTTTCGGCAAGATGACTAAAATGCCGTTCTCCGGAACAATGGAGCGAGCAACAGAATAGTTGGAAATCATACATACTGATGTATGTGGTCCGATGAATATTGAAGCTCGCGGCGGGTATCATTATGTTCTAACCTTCACAGATGATTTGAGCAGATATGGGTATATCTACTTGATGAAACATAAGTCTGAAACATTTGAAAAGTTCATATAATTGCAGAGTGAAGTGGAAAACCAGCATAACAAGAAAATAAAGTTTCTACGATCTGATCTTGGAGAAGAATATTTGAGTTACGAGTTTGGTCTTCATTTGAAACAATGTTGAATAGTTTCGCAACTCACGCCACCTGGAACACCACAGCGTAATGGTGTGTCCGAACATCGTAACCGTACTTTATTAGATATGGTGCAATCTATGATGTCTCTTACCGATTTACCACTATCGTTTTGGGGCGATGCATTAGAGACAGCCGCATTCACGTTAAAAAGGGCATCATCTAAATCCGTTGAGACGACACCATATGAATTGTGGTTTGGCAAGAAACCAAAGTTGTCGTTTCTTAAAGTTTGGGGTTGTGATGCTTATGTGAAAAAGTTTCATTCTGATAAGCTCAAACTCAAATCGGAGAAATGTGTCTTCATAGGACACCAAAAGAAGACAGTTGGGTACACCTTCTATCACAGATCCGAAGGCAAGACATTTGTTGTTAAATTTGGATCCTTTCTAAGAGAAGGAGTTTCTCTCGAAAGAAGTGAGTAGGAGGAAAGTAGAACTTGATGAGGTAATTGTACCTTCTCTCGAATTAAAAAGTAGCTCATCACTGAAATCAGTTCCAATGATGCCTACACAAATTAGTGAGGAAGTTAATGATGATGATCATGAAACTTCAGATCAAGTTTCTACCGAACCTCGTAGGTCAACCAGAGTAAGATCCGCACCAGAGTGGTACGGTAATCCTATTCTGGAGGTCATGTTACTAGACCATGACAAACCTACGAACTATGAGGAAGCGATGATGAGCTCAGATTCCGCGAAATGGCTTGAGGCCATGAAATCTGAGATGGGATCCATGTATGAGAACAAAGTGTGGACTTTGGTTGACTTGCCCGATGATCGGCAAGCCATAGAAAATAAATGGATCTTCAAGAGGAAGACGGACACTGATAGTAGTGTTAATATCTACAAAGTTAGACTTGTCAAAAAGGTTTTGACAAAGTTCAAGGTGTTGACTACGATGAGATTTTCTCACTCGTAGCGATGCTTAAGTCTGTCCGAATCATCTTAGTAAATTGCCACATTTTATGAAATCTGGCAAATGGATGTCAAAACTACATTCCTTAATGGATTTCTTAAAGAAGAGTTGTATATGATGCAAGTAGAAGGTTTTTGTCGATCCTAAAGGTGCTAACAAAATGTGCAAGCTCCAGCGATTCATCTATGGACTGGCGCAAGTATCTCGGAGTTGGAATATACGCTTTGATGAGTTGATCAAAGCATATAGTTTTATACAGACTTGCGGTGAAGCCTGTATTTACAAGAAAGTGAGTGGGAGCACTACAACATTTCTGATAAGTATATGTGAATTATGTATTGTTGATCGGAAATAATGTAGAATTTTCTGGAAAGCATAAAGGAGTATTTGAAAGGATTTTTTCAAAGAAAGACCTCGGTGAAGCTGCTTACATATTGAGCATCAAGATATATAAAGATAGATCAAGGTGCTTAATAAGTTTTTTGAATGAGTACATACCTTGACAAGATTTTGAAGTAGTTCAAAATGGAACAGTCAAAGAAAGAGTTCTTGCCTGTGTTACAAGGTGTGAAATTGAGTAAGACTCAAAGTTCGACCTGTTGGGGAACGTAGTAATTTCAAAAAATTTCCTACGATCACGCAAGACCATGGTGATGCATAGCAACGAGATGAGAGTGTTGTCTACGTACCCTCGTAGACCAGCAACTGAAGCGTTGACGCAACGTAGAGGAAGTAGTCGTACTTCTTCACGATCCAACCGATCCAAGTACCGAACGACGGCACCTCCGAGTTCTGCACACGCTCAGCTCGATGACGTCCCTCGAACTCCGATCCAGCCGAGTGTTGAGGGAGAGTTTCACAAGACGACGGCGTGCAGGACGATGATGATGTTCCACCGCGCAGGCTTCGCCTAAGCTCCGCCACGGTATTCTCGAGGTGTAATATGGTGGAAGGGGCACCGCACACGGCTAAGGAAAGATCTCAAGGATCAACTTGTGTGTCATGGGGTGCCCCTGCCCTGTATATAAAGGAGGGAAGGGAGGGGCTGGCCGGCCAAGGTTTGCGCGCCAGGGTGTCCTACTCCTACTAGGAGTAGGATTCCCCAATCCTAGTCCAACTAGGTTTCCCCAAGTGGGAAGGGAGAGAGAGGGCGCCTTCTCCTAGTCCTAATAGGACTAGGGAAGGGGGAAGGTGCGCCAGCACTTGGGCCCCCTTTCTCCTTTCCACTAAGGCCCATGTTGGCCCATTAGCATTCCGGGGTTCCGTAACCTCCGGTACTTGGTAAAATTCCCAATTTCACCCGGAACACTTCCGATGTCCAAACATAGACTTCCAATATATGAATCTTTATGTCTCGACCATTTCGAGACTCCTCGTCACGTCCGTGATCTCATCCGGGACTCGAACAACCTTCGGTACAGAAACATCATAACAACTCATAGTAACTGCCATCGAAGCGTTAAGCGTGCGGACCCTACGGGTTCGAGAACTATGTAGACATGACCGAGACACCTCTCCGGTCAATAACCAATAGCGGGACCTGGATGCCCATATTGGCTCCTACATATTCTACGAAGATCTTTATCGGTCAGACCGCATAACAACATACGTTGTTCCCTTTGTCATCGGTATGTTACTTGCCCGAGATTCGATCGTCGGTATCCAATACCTAGTTCAATCTCGTTACGGGCAAGTCTCTTTACTCGTTCCGTAATACATCATCTCACAACTAACTCATTAGTTGCAATGCTTGCAAGGCTTATGTGATGTGCATTACCGAGAGGGCCCAGAGATACCTCTCCACAATCGGAGTGACAAATCCTAATCTCGAAATATGCCAACCCAACATGTACCTTCGGAGACACCTGTAATGTACCTTTATAATCACCCGATTCGTTGTGACGCTTGGTAGCACCCAAAGTGTTCCTCGTGCAAACGGGAGTTGCATAATCTCATAGTTATAGGAACATGTATAAGTCATGAAGAAAAGCACTAGCAACAAACTATACGATCAGGTGCTATGCTAATGGAATGGGTCATGTCAATCAGATCATTCAACCAATGATGTGACCCCGTTAATCAAATAACAACTCCTTGTTCATGGTTTAGGAAACACAACCATCTTTGATTAACGAGCTAGTCAAGTAGAGGCATACTAGTGACACTCAGAGGTTTATGTATTCACACATGTATTATGTTTCCTGTTAATACAATTCTAGCATGAATAATAAACATTTATCATGATATAAGGAAATAAATAATAACTTTATTATTGCCTCTAGGGCATATTTCCTTGATCTCCCACTTGCACTAGAGTCAATAATCTAGATTACACAAGAATGATTCTAACACCCATGGAGTCTTGGTGCTGATCATGTTTTGCTCGTGGAAGAGGCTTAGTCAACGGGTCGCAACATTCAGATCCGTATGTATCTTGCATATCTCTATGTCTCCCACCGACCAAATCCCGGATGGAGTTGAAGCGCCTTTTGATGTGCTTGGTTCTCTTGTGAAATCTGGATTCCTTTGCCAAGGCAATTGCACCAAGATTGTCACAAAAGATTTTCATTGGACCCGATACACTAGGTACAACACCTAGATCGGTTATGAACTCCTTCATCCAGACTCCTTCATTAGCTGCTTCCAAGCAGCTATGTACTCAGCTTCACATGTAGATCCCGCCACGACGCTTTGTTTGGAACTGCACCAACCGACAGCTCCTCCGCTTAATGTAAATACGTATCCGGTTTGCGATTTAGAATCGTCCGGATCAGTGTCAAAGCTTGCGTCGACGTAACCATTTACGACTAGTTCTTTGTCACCGCCATAAATGAGAAACATATCCTTAGTCATTCTCAAGTACTTAAGGATGTTTTTGACAGCTGTCCGATGATCCACTCTGGATTACTTTGGTACCTGCCGCCAAACTTACAAGAAGGCACACATCAGGTCTGGTACACAAGATTGCATACATGATAGAGCCTATGGCTGAAGCATAGGGAACATCTTTCATTTTCTCTATCTTCTTCATGTGGTCGGGCATTGAGTCTTACTCAACTTCACACCTTGTAGCACCGGCAAGAACCCTTTCTTTGCTCGATCCATTTTGAACTTTTTCAAAACTTTATCAAGGTATGTGCTTTGTGAAA
The DNA here is from genome assembly GCA_021605145.1 of Aegilops bicornis. Classification (NCBI taxonomy): domain Eukaryota; kingdom Viridiplantae; phylum Streptophyta; class Magnoliopsida; order Poales; family Poaceae; genus Aegilops; species Aegilops bicornis. Next base: position 572,834,998 of record CM038675.1, read on the forward strand.
GTCCTATTAAGCGCCTTGATCTATCTCTATAGATCTTAATGCCCAATATGTAAGCAGCTTCACCGAGGTCTTTCATCGAAAAACTCTTATTCAAGTATCCCTTTATGCTATCCAGAATTCTATATCATTTCCGATCGTAATATGTCATCCACATATAATATCGTAAATGCTACAGAGCTCCCACTCACTTTCTTGTAAATACAGGCTTCTCCAAAAGTCTCAGATAAAACCAAATGCTTTGATCACACTATCAAAACGTTTATTCCAACTCCGAGAGGCTTGCACCAGTCCATAAATGGATCGCTGGAGCTTGCACACTTTGTTAGCTCCCTTTGGATCGACAAAACCTTCTGGTTGCATCATATACAACTCTTCTTCCGTAAATCCATTCAGAATGCAGTTTTAACATCCATTTGCCAAATTTCATAATCATAAAATGCGGCAATTGCTAACATGATTCGGACGGACTTAAGCATCGCCACGGGTGAGAAGGTCTCATCGTAGTCAATCCCTTGAACTTGTCGAAAACCTTTTGCAACAAGTCGAGCTTTATAGACAATAACATTACCATCAGCCGCCTTCTTCTTGAAGATCCATTTATTCTCAATTGCTTGCCGATCATCGGGCAAGTCAACCAAAGTCCACACTTTGTTCTCATACATGGATCCCATCTCAGATTTCATGGCCTCAAGCCATTTTGTGGAATCTGGGCTCACCATCGCTTCTTCATAGTTCGTGAGGTTCATCATGTTCCAAAGAATATGACTTTCGTAATAGGATTACCGTACCACTCACAGTGCGGATCTTGCTCGTTGATCTACGAAGTTCAGAGAGACTTGATCTGAAGTTTCATGATCATCATCATTAGCTTCCTCCCTATTTGGTGTAGGTGTCACGGAAACTGATTTACGTGATGTACTACTTCTCAATAAGGGAGTAGATACAGCTTATCTCATCAAGTTCTACTTTCCTCCCACTCACTTCTTTCGAGAGAAACTCTTTCTCCAAAAAGTTTCCGAATTTAGCAACAAAAATCTTGCCTTCGGATCTGTGATAGAAGGTGTACCCAACAGTCTCCTTTGGGTATCCTATGAAGACACATTTCTCCGATTTGGGTTCGAGCTTATCAGGTTGAAGCTTTTTCACATAAGCATCGCAGCCCCAAACTTTCAGAAACGACAACTTTGGTTTCTTGCCAAACCACAGTTCATAAGGTGTCGTCTCAACCGATTTAGATGGTGCCCTATTTAAAGTGAATGTAGCCGTCTCTAAAGCATAACCCCAAAACGATAGCGGTAAATCAAGAAGAGACATCATAGATCGCACCATATCTAATAAAGTACGACATTACGACGCTCGGACACACCATTACGTTGTGGTGTTCCAGGTGGCGTAAGTTGCAAACTATTCCGCATTGTTTCAAATGTAGGCCAAACTCAGAACTCAAATATTCTCCTCCACGATCAGATCGTAGAAACTTTATTTTCTTGTTACGATGATTTTCCACTTCACTCTGAAATTCTTTGAACTTTTCAAATGTTTCAGACTTGTGTTTCATTAAGTAGATATACCCATATCTGCTCAAATCATCTGTGAAGGTGAGAAAATAACGATATCCGCCATTTAGCCTCAACATTCATTGGACCACATACATCAAGATGTATGATTTCCAATAAATCTGTTGCTCTCTCCATAGTTCCGAGAACGGTGTTTTAGTCATCTTGCCCATAAGGCACGGTTACGCAAGTGCCAAGTGATTCATAATCAAGTGACTCCAAAAGTCCATCAAGATGGAGTTTCTTCATGCGCTTTACACCGATATGACCTAAACGGCAAGTGCCACAAATAAGTTGCACTATCATTATCAACTCTACATCTTTTGGCTTCAACATTATGAATATGTGTATCACTACTATCGAGATTAAGTAAAAACAAACCATTCTTCAATGGTGCATGACCATAAAAGATATTATTCATATAAATAGAACAACCATTATTCTCTCGATTTAAATGAATAACCGTCTCGCATCAAACAAGATCCAGATATAATGTTCATGCTCAACGCTGGTACTAAATAACAATTATTTAGGTCTAATACTAATCCCGAAGGTAGATGTAGAGGTAGCGTGCCATCGCGATCACATCGACTTTGGAACCATTTCCCACGCGCATCGTCACCTCGCCCTTAGCCAATCTTCGCAATCCGTAGCCCCTGCTTCGAGTTGCAAATATTAGCAATGTAACCGGATCAAATACCCAAGTGCTATCTGCGAGTATTAGTAAGGTACACATCAATAACATGTATATCACATATACCTTTGTTAACCTTGCCATCCTTCTTATCCGCCAAATACTTGGGGCAGTTCCGCTCAAAGGACCAGCCCGCTTGCAATAGAAGCACTCAGTTTGTGCTTAGGACCAGACTTGGGTTTCTTCTCTTGATCAAGCAACTTGCTTGCCGTTCTTTTTGAAGTTTCCTTTTCTTTCCTTTGCCCTTTTTCTTGAAACTAGTGGTTTTGTTAACCATCAACACTTGATGCTCCTTTTGATTTCTACCTCCGCTGCTTTCGGATCGCCAAGAGCTCGGGCATTGTTTTGGTCATCCCTTGCATATTATAGTTCATCACGAAGCTCTTGTAGCTTGGTGGCGATGATTGGAGAATTTCATCAATGACGCAATCATCCGGAAGATTAACTCCCAGCTTGAATCAAGTGATTGTTATATCCAGACATTCGAGTATATGCTCACCGATTAACCGTTCTCCTCCATCTTACAGCTATAGAACTTATTGGAGACTTCATATCTCTCAATCCGGCATTCGCTTGGAATATTAACTTCAACTCCTGGAACATCTCATATGCTCCATGGTGTTCAAAACGACGTTGAAGTCCCGGTTCTAAGCCGTAAAGCATGGCACACTGAACTATAGAGTAGTCATCAGCTTTGCTTTGCCAGACGTTCACAACTTCTCGGCGCAGCCCTTGCACCAGGCCCTGGCACCTAACGGTGCTTCCAGACGTAATTCTTCCTGCAGCAATAAGGATAATCCTCAAGTTACGGACCCAAATCCGTGTAATTGCTGCCATCATCTTTCAACTTTGCTTTCTCAAGGAACGCATTAAAATTCAACGGAACAACAAAGACGAGCCATCTATCTACACATCATAGACAAGCAAGATACTATCGGTACTAAGTTCATGATAAATTTAAGTTCAATTAATCATATTACTTAAGAACTCCCACTTAGAAAAATATCCCTCCAATTCTCTAAGTGATTGCGTGATCCATATCAACTACACCATGACCGATCATCACGTGTGATGGAGTAGTTTCAATGGTGAACATCAATATGTTGATCATATCTACTATATGATTCACGCCGACCTTTCGGTCTCCGTGTTCCGAGGTCATATCTTATATGCATAGCTCGTCAAGTATAACCTCGAGTATTCTGCGTGTGCAACTGTTTTGCACCCGCTGTATTTGAACGTAGAGCCTATCACACCCGATCATCACGTGGTGTCTCAAGACGAAGAACTTTCGCAACGGTGCATACTCGTGGAGAACACTTCTTGATAATTTAGTAAGGGATCATCTTATAATGCTACCGTCAATCAAAGCAAGATAAGATGCATAAAGGATTAACATCACATGCAATCAATATAAGTGATATGATATGGCCATCATCATCTTGTGCTTGTGATCTCCATCTCCGAAGCACCGTCATGATCACCATCGCCACCGCGCGACACCTTGATCTCCATCGTAGCATCGTTGTCGTCTCGCCAAACTTATGCTTCTACGACTATCGCTACCGCTTAGTGATAAAGTAAAGCATTACAGGCGATTGCATTGCATACAATAAAGCGACAACCATATGGCTCCTGCCATTGCCGATAACTTCGGTTACAAAACATGATCATCTCATACAATAAAATTCAGCATCATGTCTTGACCATATCACATCACAACATGCCCTGCAAAAACAAGTTAGACGTCCTCTACTTTGTTGTTGCAAATTTTACGTGGCTGCTACGGGCTTAAGCAAGAACCAATCTCACCCACGCATCAAAACCACAACGATACTTCGTCAAATAGACTCCGTTTAACCTTCTCAAGGACCGGGCGTATGCACTCAGTTCAACTAAAGTTGGAGAGACAGTCTTCCACAAGCCATCTATGTGCGGAGCACGCCGAGGAACCGGTCTCGCGTAAGAGTACGCGTAAGGTTGGTCTGGATCGTCTGTCCAACAATACCGCTGAACCAAAGTATGACATGCCGGTAGGCAAGATGACTTGTATCGCCCACAACTCACTTGTGTTCTACTCGTGCATATCATCAAACCATAAAAACCTAGGCTCGGATGCCACCGTTGGGGAACGTAGTAATTTCAAAAATTTTCCTACGATCACGCAAGACCATGGTGATGCATAGCAACGAGATGAGAGTGTTGTCTACGCACTCGTGAGACCAGCAACGGAAGCGTTGACGCAACGTAGAGGAAGTAGTCGTACTTCTTCACGATCCAACCGATCCAAGTACCGAACGACGGCACCTCCGAGTTCTGCACACGTTCAGCTCGATGACGTCCCTCGAACTCCGATCCAGCCGAAGTGTTGAGGGAGAGTTTCACAAGACGACGGGCGTGGTGGCGATGATGATGTTCCACCGCGCAGGGCTTCGCCTAAGCTCCGCCACGGTATTCTCGAGGTGTAATATGGTGGAAGGGGCACCGCACGGCTAAGGAAAGATCTCAAGGATCAACTTGTGTGTCATGGGGTGCCCCTGCCCTGTATATAAAGGAGGGAAGGGAGGGGCTGGCCGGCCAAGGTTTGGTGCGCCAGGGTGTCCTACTCCTACTAGGAGTAGGATTCCCCAATCCTAGTCCAACTAGGTTTCCCCAAGTGGGAAGGGAGAGAGAGGCGCCCCTTCTCCTAGTCCTAATAGGACTAGGGAAGGGGGAAGGTGCGCCAGCACTTGGGCCCCCTTTTCTCCTTTCCACTAAGGCCCATGTTGGCCCATTAGCATTCCGGGGTTCCGTAACCTCCGGTGCTTGGTAAAATTCCCAATTTCACCCGGAACACTTCCGATGTCCAAACATAGACTTCCAATATATGAATCTTTATGTCTCGACCATTTCGAGACTCCTCGTCACGTCCGTGATCTCATCCGGACTCGAACAACCTTCGGTACAGAAACATCATAACAACTCATAGTAACTGCCATCGAAACGTTAAGCGTGCGGACCCTACGGGTTCGAGAACTATGTAGACATGACCGAGACACCTCTCGGTCAATAACCAATAGCGGGACCTGGATGCCCATATTGGCTCCTACATATTCTACGAAGATCTTTATCGGTCGGACCGCATAACAACATACGTTGTTCCCTTTGTCATCGGTATGTTACTTGCCCGAGATTCGATCGTCGGTATCCAATACCTAGTTCAATCTCGTTACGGCAAGTCTCTTTACTCGTTCCGTAATACATCATCTCACAACTAACTCATTAGTTGCAATGCTTGCAAGGCTTATGTGATGTGCATTACCGAGAGGGCCAGAGATACCTCTCCGACAATCGGAGTGACAAATCCTAATCTCGAAATATGCCAACCCAACATGTACCTTCGGAGACACCTGTAATGTACCTTTATAATCACCCAATTACGTTGTGACGTTTGGTAGCACCCAAAGTGTTCCTCAGGCAAACGGGAGTTGCATAATCTCATAGTTATAGGAACATGTATAAGTCATGAAGAAAAGCACTAGCAACAAACTATACGATCAGGTGCTATGCTAATGGAATGGGTCATGTCAATCAGATCATTCAACCAATGATGTGACACCGTTAATCAAATAACAACTCATTGTTCATGGTTTAGGAAACACAACCATCTTTGATTAACGAGCTAGTCAAGTAGAGGCATACTAGTGACACTCAGAGGGTTTATGTATTCACACATGTATTATGTTTCCTGTTAATACAATTCTAGCATGAATAATAAACATTTATCATGATATAAGGAAATAAATAATAACTTTATTATTGCCTCTAGGGCATATTTCCTTCACGACCACGGCAGAAGATAGAAAGAGAATGAAAATCATTCCCTATGCCTCAGTCATAGGTTCTATAAAGTATGCTATGTTGTTTACTAGTCCTATTGTATACCTTTGAATGATTCTGGCAAGGGAGTGCAATAGTGATCTAGGAGTAGATCACTGGACAGTGGTCAAAATTATCCTTAGAGGACTAAGGACATATTTCTCAGTTATGGAGGTAATAAAAGAGTTCGTCGTAAAGAGTTACGTCGATACAAGCTTTTTACGTTGATCTAGATGACTCTAAGTCTCGATCTGGATACATATTGAAAGTGGGAGCAATTAGATAGAGTAGCTCTGTGCAGAGCATTGTAGACATAGAAATTTGCGAAGTACATACGGATCTGAATGTTGCAGACCGTTGACTAAATTTCTCTCACAAGCAAAACATGATCACACCTTAGTACTCTTTGGGTGTTAATCACATAGCGATGTGAACTAGATTATTGACTCTAGTAAACCCTTTGGGTGTTGGTCACATGATGATGTAAACTATGGGTGTTAATCACATGGTGATGTGAACTATTGATGTTGAATCACATGGCGATGTGATCTAGATTATTGACGCTAGTGCAAGTGGGAGACTGAAGGAAATATGCCCTAGAGGCAATAATAAAGTTATTATTTATTTCCTCATATCATGATAAATGTTTATTATTCATGCTAGAATTGTATTAACCGGAAATATAATACATGTGTGAATACATAGACAAACATAGTGTCACTAGTATGCCTCTACTTGACTAGCTCGTTAATCAAAGATGGTTAAGTTTCCTTACCATGGACATGAGTTCTCATTTGATTAACGGGATCAAATCATTAGGAGAATGATGTGATTGACTTGACCCATTCCGTTAGCTTAGCACTTGATCGTTTAGTATGTTGCCATTGCTTTCTTCATGACTTATACATGTTCCTATGACTATGAGATTATGCAACTCCCGTTCATCGGAGGAACACTTTGTGTGCTACCAAACGTCACAACGTGAATCGGGTGATTATAAAGGTGCTCTATAGGTGTCTCCAAAGGTACTTGTTGAGTTGGCGTATTTCGAGATTAGGATTTGTCACTCCGATTGTCGGAGAGGTATCTCTGGGCCCTCTCGGTAATGCACATCACTATAAGCCTTGCAAGCAATGTGACTAATGAGTTAGTTGCGGGATGATGTATTACGTAACGAGTAAAGATACTTGCCGGTAACGAGATTGAACTAGGTATTGAGATACCGACGATCGAATCTCGGGCAAGTAACATACCGATGACAAAGGGAACAACGTATGTTGTTATGCAGTTTGACCGATAAAGATCTTCGTAGAATATGTAGGAGCCAATATGAGCATCCAGGTTCCGCTATTGGTTATTGACCGGTAACGTGTCTCGGTCATGTCTACATAGTTCTCGAACCCGTATGGTCCAAACGCTTAACGTTCGGTGACGATTTGTATTATGAGTTCTGTGATTTGATGTACCGAAGGTAGTTCGGAGATCCGGATGAGATCGGGTACATGACGAGGAGTCTCGAAATGGTTGAGACGTAAAGGATATATTGGACGACTATATTCGGACATCAGAAAGGTTCCGAGTGATTCGGGTATTTTTCGGAGTACCGGAGAGTTACGGGAATTTGTATTGGGCCTTAATGGGCCATACGGGAAAGGAGAGAAATGCCTCAAAAGGTGTCCGCACCCCTCCCCATGGTCTGGTCCGAATTGGACTAGGGAGGGGGGGCGCCCCCTTCCTTCCTTCTCCTTTTCCCTTCCCTCTTTCCTATTCCATGTGGGAGGAGGAATCCTACTAGGACTAGGGAGTCCTAGTAGGACTCCACACTTCTGGCGCGCCCTAGGGGCTGGCCGTCCTCCCCTCCTCCATCCTTTATATACGGGGGCAGGGGGGCACCTCTAAACACACAAGTTGATCCGTTGATCTCTCCCAGCTGTGTGCGGTGCCCCCCTCCACCATAATCCAGCTCAATCATATCGTAGCGGTGCTTAGGCGAAGCCCTGCGTCGGTAGCATCATCATCACCGTCATCACGCCGTCGTGCTGACGGAACTATCCCTCGAAGCTCTGCTGGATCGGAGTCCGTGGGACGTCATCAAGCTGAACGTGTTCTGAACTCGGAGGTGCCGTGCATTCGATACTTGGATCGGTTGGACCGTGAAGACGTATGACTACATCAACCGCATTGTGCTAACACTTCCGCTTTCGGTCTATGAGGGTACGTGGACAACACTCTCCCCTCTCGTTGCTATGCATCACCATGATCTTGCGTGTGCGTAGGAAATTTTTGAAATTATTACGTTCCCCAACAGCCACGTGTCGACGTATCATAGGCATGTCTCCGCCAATGGACGGGCAACATCTGGCCCACCAAGGAGCAAACACGTGTTTCCTACGGCCAATGAGAATTTTACACATGGAAAATCACCATTGGTCCGGGCTGTTAACGGGTTATCGGATCCAAAACCGGACCCGATAGCTTAACGGCGAGCCGTTACGGTGGATGCCACGTGTCGGTCACCCTTGACGAAAGCACTTCTATGACGCGCGATTTATCGTCATAGAAGTGGACACTTCCGTGATTATAATTTTGGTAATGTCATGGAACACTTCTACGACAACACAGGTATGACTATCTTGATTCTGTCATAAAATTTTCATCGATGTACATGCATGATAGAAAACATGACCTACATTGACGAACACGTATCATCATGGAAGTGTCTTTTTTTTGTAGTGAGGTGGTGTTATCGTACATCCATGTTGATGGAGACTTCAACCCACGAAGGGTAACGGTTGCGCGAGTCCACGGAGGGCTCCACCCACGAAGGGTCCACAAAGAAGCAACCTTGTCTATCCCACCATGGCCATCGCCCATGAAGGACATGCCTCACTAGGGTAGATCTTCACGAAGTAGGCGATCTCCTTGCCCGTACAAACTCCTTGGTTCAACTCCACAATCTTGTCGGAGGCTCCCAAGTGACACCTAACCAATCTAGGAGACACCACTCTCCAAAAGGTAATAGATGGTGTGTTGATGATGAACTCCTTGCTCTTGTGCTTCAAATGATATTCTCCCCAACACTCAACTCTCTCTCACATATTTGGATTTGGTGGAAAGATGATTTGAGTGGAAAGCAACTTGGGGAAGGCTAGAGATCAAGATTCTTTTGGTTGGAATGGAATATCTTGGTCTCAACACATGAGTAGGTAGTTCTCTCTCAGAAAATGTATGCTGTAAGTGTAGGCATGTTCTGATGGCTCTCTCCACGAATGAAGAGTGGGTGGAGGGGTATAAATAGCCTCCACACAAAATCTAACCGTTACACACAATTTACCATACTCGGTGGGACCGAATCATGAAACTCGGTCAGACCGATTTAGTTCAAAATGTGAACGTTAGGATTTTCGGTGGGACCGACATGTCAACTCGGTGGGACCGATTTCATTAGGGTTAGGGCATAATGTAATCTTAGTGAGACCGATTACATAAACTCGGTAGGACCGATTTCTGTAATAGGCAAACAGAGAGTTGGTCAGGAAAACTCGAAGGGGCCGAATCTCTCATTTCGGTGAGACCGAAACCTTACGAAAAGGAAACAGAGAGTTTGCATTGCAAACTCGGTGGAACCGATCGCTCATCTCAGTTGGACCAAAATGTTACGAAGGGAAACAGAGAGTTCGCAATCTCATCTTGGTGAGACCGAGATCCCTATCGGTGAGACCGAAGTGACTAGGGTTTCTGGAAGTGGCTATATCAAGTGAACTCGGTGGCGCCGGATAGATAATTTCGGTGGGGCCGAGTTTGACTTTTGGTTTGGGACATATGTGGATATGAGAAAGTGGTTGAGGGCTTTGGAGTATATCACTAAGCACTTTTAGAAAGCAAGCATTAAGCAACACCTCATCCCCTTTTAATAGTATTGGCTTTTCCTATGGACTCAATGTGATCTTGGATCACTAAAATGAAAATGTAGAGTATTGAGCTTGAGCCAATTTGTGTCCTTAGCATTTTGAGGGCACATTCCTAATCCATGCCATGCCAATCATTGAATTTTCTGAAATGATCATCTTGAAATAACATTAGTTATATGAGCTATATGTTCTTAGGAATTACCAAAACCACCCAGGGATAGTTGCACTTTCAACCGTAGGGAAAAGGAAGGAGAGGGAGAGCGGGGGGGCGCCGCCCCCTCCCCTAGTCCAATTCGGACTACCATGGGGGGTGGCGACCACCCATTGCGGCCCTCCTCTCTCTACACTAAGGCCCACTATTTCCCCCGGGGGGTTTCGGTAACCCCTCGGTACTCCCGTAAAATATCCGAACCACTCGAAACCAGTCTGATGTCCGAATAATACCTTCCAATATCTGTGATGTCATCCGGGACTCCAAACAATTCGGTCACCAAAACACATAACTCATAATACAAACCATCATCGAACGTTAAGCGTGCGGACCCTACGGGTTCGAGAACTATGTAGACATGATAGAGACACATCTCCAGCTAATAACCAATAGTGGAACCTGGATGCTCATATTGGTTCCTACATATTCTACGAAGATCTTTATCGGTCAAACCGCATAACAACATACGTCATTCCCTTTGTCATCGGTATGTTACTTGCCCGAGTTTCGATCGTCGGTATCATTGATAACCCACAAGTATAGGGGATCGCAACAGTTTTCAATAAGTAAGAGTGTCGAACCCAACGAGGAGCTAAAGGTAGAACAAATATTCCCTAAAGTTCTATCGACCACCGATACAACTCTACGCACGCTTGACGTTTACTTTATCTAGAACAAGTATGAAACTAGAAGTACTTTGTAGGTGTTTTTGGATAGGCTTGCAAGAAAGTAAAGAGCGAGAAAATAAAACTAGAGGGGAAGGTTATGGAGATGTTGGTGAAGATGGCAGAGGTGTTGGTGTAGATCACGGTGATGATGATGGCCCAGTGCTGCTCCTAAGACCACGGAAGCGAGGGGGAGAGAGCCCCCCTCCTTCTTCTTCTTCCTTGACCTTCTCCCTAGATGGGAGAAGGGTTTCCCCTCTGGTCCATGGTATCCATGGCGTGGGAGGGGCGAGAGCCCCTCCGAGATTGGATCTGTCTCTGTCTCTTTCTGTTTCGCATTACTGCTCGCCTTTTCACCGTTTCTTTTATATCCGGAGATCCGTAACTCCGATTGGACTGAAACCTTCGCCGTGATTTTTTCCCCAAAAATTAGCTTTCTTGCGGCCGAAGAAGGGCATCAACCGCCTTACGGGTGGCCCACGAGGGTGGGGGGCGTGCCCGCCTGGTACGGGCGTGGGCCCCTACCTCATGGCCACCTCGGACACCATTTCCCGTTGATCTTTCTCCCAGATTTTCCAAATATTCCAAAAATAAGCTCTGTCCGTTTTTATCCCGTTTGGACTCCGTTTGATATGGATATTCTGCAAAACCAAAAACATGCAATGTATATGAACTGCATCAAGCCTTTGGATCAATATGTTAGTCCCAAAAATAGTATAAAAAGTTGCCAAAAAGTATATGGAAGTTGTAGAATATTGGCATGGAACAATAAAAAATTATAGATACGACGGAGATGTATCAGCATCCCCAAGCTTAATTCCTGCTCGTCCTCGAGTAGGTAAATGATAAAAAAATTGATGTGGAATGCTACCTAGCATAATCTTGATCGTATGTCTAATCATGGCTTGAATATTAAGACACGAGTGTTTCAAAGCAATAGTCTATCCTTTGACATAAAACCAATAATACTTCAAGCATACCAACCAAGCAATTATGTCTTATTGAAATAACATAGCCAAAGAAAGCTCATCCCTACAAAATCATATAGTCTGGCTAGGCTCCATCTTCACCACACAAAATATTCACATCATGCACAACCCCGATGACAAGCCAAGTAATTGTTTCATACTTTTGACGTTTCTCAAACCTTTTCAACTTTCACGCAATACATGAGCGTGAGCCAAGTACATAGCACTATAGGTGGAATAGAATAGTGGTTGTGGAGAAGACAAAAAGAGGGGAAGATAGTCTCACATCAACTAGGCGTATCAACGGGCTATGGAGATGCCCATCAATAGATATCAATGTGAGTGAGTAGGGATTGCCATGCAACGGATGCACTAGAGATATAAGTATATGAAAGCTTAACAAAAGAAACTAAGTGGGTGTGCATCCAACTCGCTTGCTCACGAAGACCTAGGGCATTTTGAGGAAGCCCATCATTGGAATATACAAGCCAAGTTCTATAATGAAAAATTCCCACTAGTATATGAAAGTGACAAAATGAGAGACTCTCTATCATGAAGATCATGGTGCTACTTTGAAGCACAAGTGTGGTAAAAGGATAGTAACATTGTCCCTTCTCTCTTTTTCTCTCTTTTTTTATGGCCTATTTTTTATATTTTTTAATTTTTCGTTCGGAGTCTCATCCCGGCTTGTGGGGGAATCATAGTCTCCATCATCCTTTCCTCACTTGGGAAAATGCTCTAAAAATGATGATCATCACACTTTTATTTTTCTTATAACTCAACAATTACAACTCGATACTTAGAACATAATATGACTCTATATGAGTGCCTCCGGCGGTGTACCGGGATATGCAATGAATCAAGAGTGACATGTATGAAAGAAATTATGAACGGTGGCTTTGCCACAAATACTATGTCAACTACATGATCATGCTAGCAATATGACAACGATGGAGCGTGTCATAATAAACGGAACGGAGGAAAGTTGCATGGCAATATATCTCGGAATGGCTATGGAAATGCCATGATAGGTAGGTATGGTGGCTGTTTTGAGGAAGGTATATGGTGGGTGTATGATACCGGTGAAAAGTGTGCGGTATTAGAGAGGCTAGCAATGGTGGAAGGAATGAAAAGTTCGTATAATCCATGGACTCAACGTTAGTCATAAAGAACTCATATACCTATTGCAAAAATCTAGAAGTTATCAAAGCAAAGTATTATGTGCATGCTCCTAGGGGGATAGATTGGTAGGAAAAGACCATCGCTCGTCCCCGACCGCCACTCATAAGGAAGACAATCAATAAATAAATCATGCTCCGACTTCATCACATAACGGTTCACCATACGTGCATGCTACGGAATCACAAACTTTAACACAAGTATTTCTCAAATTCACAACTACTCAACTAGCATAACTCTAATATCACCATCTTCATATCTCAAAACAATTATCAAGCATCAAACTTTTCTTAGTATTCAACGCACTCAAAAGAAAGTTTTACAAATCTTGAATACCAAGCATATTATTATTTAGAAAATTACCATGCTATTTAAGACTCTCAAAATAATCTAAGTGAAGCATGAGAGATCAATAGTTTCTATAAAACAAATCCACCACCGTGCTCTAAAAGATATAAGTGAAGCACTAGAGCAAAACTATATAGCTCAAAAGGTATAAGTGAAGCACATAGAGTACTCTAACAAATTCCAATTCATGTAAGGCTCTCTAAAAATGTGTGTAAATCAAGGATGATTGTGGTAAACTAAAAAGCAAAGACTCAAATCATACAAGATGCTCCAAGCAAAACACATATCATGTGGTGAATAAAAATATAGCTCCAAGTAAAGTTACCGATGGAAGTAGACGAAAGAGGGGATGCCTTCCGGGGGCATCCCCAAGCTTTGACTTTTTGGTGTCCTTAGATTATATTGGGGTTCCATGGGCATCCCCAAGCATAGGCTCTTGCCACTCCTTGTTCCATAATCCATCAAAAGATTTCACCCAAAACTTGAAAACTTCACAACACAAAACTCAACAGAAATCTCGTAAGCTCCGTTAGCGAAAGAAAACAAAAGACCACTTCAAGGTACTGTAATGAAATCATTCTTTATTTATATTGGTGTTAAACCTACTGTATTACAACTTCTCTATGGTTTATAAATTATTTTACTAGCCATAGATTCATCAAAATAAGCAAACAACACACGAAAAACAGAATCTGTCAAAAACAGAACAGTCTGTAGTAATCTGTAACTAACACAAACTTCTGGAACTCAAAAAATTCTACAAAAATAGGAAGACCTAAGAAATTTGTTTATTGATCAGAAGCAATTGGAATCAGTATTTTAGCACGTTATGGTGATTTTTAACAATTGTTTTCGTGAACAGAAAGTTTCTGGAAATTACAGCAAGATCAAATAACTATCATCCAAGAAGATCCTATAGGTTTAACTTGGCACAAACGCTAATTAAAACATTAAACCACATCTAAACAGAAGGTAGATGGATTATTTATTCCTAAACAGAAACAAAAAGCAAAAAACTAAAATGAAAATTGGGTTGCCTCCCAACAAGCGCTATCGTTTAACGCCCTTAGCTAGGCATAAAAGCAAGGATAGATCTAGGTATTGCCATCTTTGGTAGGCAATCCATAAGTGGCCCTCATGATAGATTCATATGGTAATTTTATTTTCTTCCTAGGGAAGTGTTCCATGCCCTTCTTTAATGGAAATTGGAATCTAATATTCCCTTGCTTCATATCAATAATTGCACCAATCGTTATAAGGAAAGGTCTACCAAGAATAATAGGGCAAGAAGGATTGCAATCTATATCAAGAACGATAAAATCTACGGGCACATAATTCCTATTTGCAACAATAAGAACATCAGTAATTCTTCCCATAGGTTTCTTAATAGTGGAAACCCGCAAGGTGCAAGTTTAGAGAGCAATCATCAAAATCACGGAAATCTACTAAATCGCACAAAGTTTTGGGAATAGTGGAGACACTAGCACCCAAATCACATAAAGCATAAAATTCATGATCCTTAATCTTAATTTTAATAGTTGGTTCCCACACATCATAAAGTTTTCTAGGGATAGAAACTTCCAACTCAAGTTTTTCTTCATAAGATTGCATCAAGGCATCAACGATATGTTTAGTAAACGCTTTATTTTGACTATAAGCATGAGGAGAATTTAGCACAGATTGCAACAAGGAAATACAATCAATTAAAGAGCAAATTTCATAATTACATTCCTTGAAATCCAATATAGTGGGTTTAGCAACATCTAGGGTTTTATTCTTTACAATCCCACTTTTATCAATTTCATCATCAAGATCTAAAAACTCCGAATTTTTGGAATGCCTTCTAGGTAAAGGTGGATCATATTCTGTCTCATCAAGATTCATATTGCAAAACAAAGATTTAATAGGGGACACATCAATAACTTTTAGATCTTCATCTTGATTTTCATAGGAATTGGAAGAACACGCTTTAATAAAGGCATCTTTCGTAGCACGCATCCTAGCGGTTCTTTCCTTGCACTCATCAATGGAAATTCTCATGGCTTTGAGAGACTCATTGATATCATGCTTAGGAGGAATAGATCTAAGCTTTAAAGAATCAACATCAAGAGAAATTCTATCAACGTTCCTAGCCAATTCATCAACTTTAAGCAATTTCTCTTCAAGCAAAGCATTAAAATTCTTTTGAGAATTCATAAACTCTTTGACACTAATCTCAAATTCAGAGGGCATCTTATTAAAATTTCCATAAGAGTTGTTGTAGGAATTTCCATAATTATTAGAAGGATTACTAGGATAAGGCCTAGGATTAAAGTTCCCTCTATAATGCGTTGTTACCAAAATTATTCCTACCACCAAAATTCACATCCATAGATTCATTATTATTCTCAATCAAAGTAGACAAAGGCATATCATTAGGATCAGAAGAAACACTCTTAGTAGCAAATAATTTCATAAGTTCATCCATCTTTCCACTCAAAACATTAATTTCTTCTATCGCATGCACTTTTTTATTAGTAGATTTTTCAGTGTGCCATTGAGAATAATTAACCATAATATTATCTAGGAGTTTAGTAGCATCTCCTCAAGTGATTTCCATAAAAGTGCCTCCCGCGGCCGAATCTAAAAGATTTCTAGAAGCAAAATTCAGTCTGACATAATTTTTTTGTATAATCATCCACAAGTTTAAACCATGAGTAGGGCAATTACGTATCATTAATTTCATTCTCTCCCAAGCTTGTGCAACATGTTCATGATTAAGTTGCTTAAAATTCATAATATCGTTTCTAAGAGAGATGATCTTAGCGGAGGAAAATACTTAGAGATAAAAGCATGTTTGCACTTGTTCCAAGAATCAATACTATTTTTAGGCAAAGACGAAAACCAAGCTTTAGCACGATCTCTAAACAATAAAGGAAATAGCTTCAATTTAACAATATCATTATCGACATCTTTCTTCTTTTGCATATCACATAAATCAACGAAGCTATTTAGATGAGTAGCGACATCTTCACTAGGAAGGCCGGCGAATTGATCTTTCATAACAAGATTCAACAAAGCAGTATTGATTTCATAAGATTCAGTATTGGTAAGAGGAGCAATCGGAGGGCTAAGGAAATCATTGTTGTTGGTATTGGTAAAGTCACACAGTTTGGTATTATCTTGAGTCATCGCGACAAACAAGCAATCCAACACACGAGCAAACAAAAAGCAAGCGAGGAAAGGGCAAACGGAAAAGAGAGGGCAAATAAAATGGCAAGGGTGAAGTGGGGGAGAGGAAAACGAGAGGCAAATGGAAAATAATGTAATGCGAGAGATAAGGGATTGTGATGGGTACTTGGTATGTTGAATTTTGCGTAGACTCCCCGGCAACGAGGCCAGAAAAAGGTCTTGATAACCCACAAGTATAGGGGATCGCAACAATTTTCGATAAGTAAGAGTGTCGAACCCAACGAGGAGCTAAAGGTAGAACAAATATTCCCTAAAGTTCTATCGACCACCGATACAACTCTACGCACGCTTGACGTTTACTTTATCTAGAACAAGTATGAAACTAGAAGTACTTTGTAGGTGTTTTTGGATAGGCTTGCAAGAAAGTAAAGAGCGAGAAAATAAAACTAGGGGGGAAGGTGATGGAGATGTTGGTGAAGATGGCGGAGGTATTGGTGTAGATCACGGTGATGATGATGGCCCCGGCGTTCGGCGTCATCGGAGCGAGGGGAGAGAGCCCTCCTTCTTCTTCTTCCTTGACCTTCTCCCTAGATGGGAGAAGGGTTTCCCCTCTGGTCCATGGTCTCCATGGCGTGGGAGGGGCAAGAGCCCCTCCGAGATTGGATCTGTCTCTCTGTCTCTCTCTGTTTCTGCGTTCTGTTCTGCTGCCTTTTCGCTGTTTCTTTTATATCCGGAGATCCGTAACTCCGATTGGACTGAAACCTTCGCCGTGATTTTTGTCCAAAAAATAGCTTTCTTGCGGCCGAAGAAGGGCATCAACCGCCTTACGGGTGGCCCACGAGGGTGTGGGCGCCCTCTGCACGGGCGTGGCCCTGCCTCGTGGCCACCTCGGACACCGTTCGTGTTGATCTTTCTCCCAGATTTTCCAAATATTCCAAAATAAGTTCCGTCTGCTTATCCCGTTTGGACTCCGTTTGATATGGATATTCTGCGAAACCAAAAACATGCAATGTATGTGAACTGCACCGGCAATCGGATCAATATGTTAGTCCCAAAAATAGTATAAAAAGTTGCCAAAAAGTATATGGAAGTTGTAGAATATTGGCATGGAACAATCAAAAATTATAGATACGACGGAGACTTATCAATCATCATACCTAGTTCAATCTCGTTACCGACAAGTCTCTTTACTTGTTCCGTAATGCATCATCCCGCAACTAACTCATTAGTCACATTGCTTGCAAGGCTTATAGTCATGTGCATTACCGAGAGGGCCCAGAGATACCTCTCCAATACACGGAGTGACAAATGCTAATCTTGGTCTATGCCAACTCAACAAACACCTTCAGAGACACCTGTAGAGCATCTTTATAATCACCCAGTTACGTTGTGACGTTTGATAGCACACAAAGTGTTCCTCCGATATTCAGGAGTTGCATAATCTCATACTCAGAGCAATATGTATAAGTCATGAAGAAAGCAATACCAATAAAACTAAACGATCATAATGCTAAGCTAATGGATGGGTCTTGTCCATCACATCATTCTCTAATGATGTGATCCCGTTCATCAAATGACAACACATGTCTATGGTGAGGAAACTTAACCATCTTTTGATTAACGAACTAGTCAAAGTAGAGGCATACTAGGGACACTCTGTTTTGTCTATGTATTCACACATGTACTAAGTTTTCGGTTAATACAATTCTAGCATGAATAATAAACATTTATCATGATATAAGGAAATATAAATAACAACTTTATTATTGCCTCTAGGGCATATTTCCTTTAGTCTCCCACTTGCACTAGAGTCAATAATCTAGATTACATAGTAATGATTCTAACACCCATGGAGTCCATGTGTTGATCATGTTTTGCTCGTGGAATAGGCTTAGTCAACGGGTCTGCAACATTCAGATCCGTATGTATTTTGCAAATCTCTATGTCTCCCTCCTTAACTTGATCGCGCATGGAATTGAAGCGTCTCTTAATGTGTTTGGTTCTCTTGTGAAATCTGTATTCCTTCGCCAAGGCAATTTCTCCAGTATTGTCACAAAAGATTTTCATTGGACCCGATGCACTAGGTATTACACCTAGATCGGATATGAACTCCTTCATCCAGACTCCTTCATTTGCTGCTTCCGAATCAGCTATGTACTCCGCTTCACACGTAGATCCCGCCACGACGCTCTGCTTGGAACTGCACCAACTTACAACTCCACCATTCAATATAAATACGTATCCGGTTTGCCACTGAGAGTCATCTGGATCAGTGTCAAAGCTTGCATCGACGTAACCATTTATGAAAAGCTCTTTGTCACCTCCATAAACGAGAAACATATCCTTAGTCCTTTTCAGGTATTTCAGGTTGTTCTTGACCGTTGTCCAGTGATCCGCTCCTGGATTACTTTGGTACCTCCCTACTAAACTTATATCAAGGCACACATCAGGTCTGGTACACAACATTGCATACATGATAGAACCTATGGCTGAGGCATAGGGAATGACTTTCATTTTCTCTCTATCTTCTGCAGTGGTCGGGCATTGAGTCTGACTCAACTTCACACCTTGTAGCATAGGCAAGAACCCTTTCTTTGACTGATCCATTTTGAACTTCTTCAAAACTTTATAAAGGTATGTGCTTTGTGAAAGTCCAATTAAGTGTCTTGATCTATCTCTATAGATCTTGATGCCCAATATATAAGCAGCTTCACCGAGGTCTTTCATTGAAAAATTCTTATTCAAGTGTCCTTTTATGCTATCCAGAAATTATGTATTATTTCCAATCAACAATATGTCATCCACATATAATATTAGAAATGCTACAGAGCTCCCACTCACTTTCTTGTAAATACAGGCTTCTCCAAAAGTCTGTATAAAATCATATGCTTTGATCAAACTATCAAAGCATATATTCCAACTCCGAGAGGCTTGCACCAGTCCATAAATGGATCACTGGAGCTTGCACACTTTGTTAGCACCTTTAGGATCGAAAAAACCTTCTGGTTGCATCATATACAACTCTTCTTTAAGATATCCATTAAGGAATGTTGTTTTGACATCCATTTGCCAAATTTCATAATCATAAAATGCGGCAATTGCTAACATGATTCGGACAGACTTAAGCATCACTACGGGTGAGAAGGTCTCATTGTAGTCAACTCCTTGAACTTTTCAAAAACCTTTTGCAAAAAGTCGAGCTTTGTAGACAGTAACATTACCGTCAGTGTCAGTCTTCCTCTTGAAGATCCTTTTATTCTCTATGGCTTGCCGATCATCGGGCAAGTCAACCAAAGTCCACACTTTGTTCTCATACATAGATCCCATCTCAGATTTCATGGCCTCAAGCCAATTCACGGAATCTGGGCTCATCATCGCTTCCTCATAGTTCGTAGGTTCGTCATAGTCTAGTAACATGACTTCCAGAACAGGATTACCGTACCACTCTGGTGCGGACCGTACTCTGGTTGACCTACGAGGTTCGGTAGTAACTTGATTTGAAGTTTCATGATCATCATCATTGACTTCCTCACTAATTGGTGTAGGAATCACTGGAACTGATTTCTGTGATGAACTACTTTCCAATTCAGGAGAAGGTACAGTTACCTCATCAAGTTCTACTTTCCTCCCACTCTCTTCTTTTGAGAGAAACTCCTTCTCTAGACAGGATCCTTTCTTAGCAATGAATATCTTGCCTTTGGATCTGTCCTAGAAGGTGTACCCAACATTTTCCTTTGGGTATCCTATGAAGACACATTTCTCCAATTTGGGTTCGAGCTTATCAGGTTGAAGCTTTTCACATAAGCATCGCAGCCCCAAACTTTAAGAAACGACAGCTTAGGTTTCTTGCTAAACCACAGTTCATATGGTGTCGTCTCAACGGATTTAGATGGTACCCTATTTAATGTGAATGCAGCTGTCTCTAAAGCATAACCCCAAAACAATAGTGGTAAATCGGTAAGAGACACCATAGATCATACCATATCTAATAAAGTACAGTGATGACGTTCGGACACATCATTACGCTGTGGTGTTCCAGGTGGCCCGAGTTGCGAAACTATTCCACATTGTTTCAAATTAAGACCAAACTCATAACTCAAATATTCACCTCCACGATCAGATCGTAGAAAAACTTTATTTTCTTGTTATGATGATTTTCCACTTCACTCCGAAATTCTTTGAACTTTTCAAATGTTTCAGACTTATGTTTCATTAAGTAGATATACCCATATCTGCTCAAATCATCCGTGAAGGTCAGAAAATAACGATACCCGCCGCGAGCCTTGATACGTCTACAACGTATCTACTTTTCCAAACACTTTTGCCCTTTTTTTGAACTCTAACTTGCATGATTTGAACGGAACTAACCCGGACTGACGCTGTTTTCAGCAGAATTGCCATGGTGTTATTTTTGTGCAGAAATAAAATTTCTCGGAATGACCTGAAACTTCACGGAGAATATTTTTGGAAGTAATAAAAAATAATGGCGAAAGAATCAACACCAGGGGGGCACACCCTGTCCACGAGGGTGGAGGGCGCGCCCACCTCTAAAAGCAAAAGTGCTCCCTGGGTGGTTTTGGTAATTAATGTCAACATATCTCTTGTTGGACTAATGTTTTCATCTAGTATATTTCAGACAAGTTCAACAGATGGAGTGGCGTGGACAAGAGGATATGGAATCCCTTCAAGAAGCTAAGGACAAAGGATTGGCTCAAGCTCAAAAGCTCAAGACTCTACATTTTCATTTTAGTGATCCAAGATCACATTGAGTCCATAGGAAAAGCCAATACTATTAAAAGGGGATGAGGTGTTGCTTAATGGGTTGCTCGCTCAAAGTTCTTAGTGATATGCTCCAAAACCCTCAACCACTTTCTCATATCCACATATGTCCCAAACCAAAAAGTCAAACTCGGCCCCACCGAATCATTCTATCCGGCGCCACCGAGTTCTCTTGACATAGCCACTGCCAGAAACCCTAGTCACTCCGGTCTCACCGATGGGATCTCGGTCTCGCTGAGATGGGCTTGCAAACTCTTTGTTGCTTGTTGCAATAATTTCGGTCTTACCAAGATTTCTAATCGGTCTCACCGAGTTTGCCTGACCAACTCTCTGGTTAGCTTATTACCAAAATCGGTTCCATCAAGTTTGTGTAATCGGTCAAACCGAGATGAGGTTTTACCCTAAACCTTGCACATCGGTCCCATCGAGTTGATTATACCGGTCCCAACGAAATGCCTAACGGTCACATTTTGAACTAAATCGGTCCGACCAAGTTCCATTATTTGGTCCCACCAAGTTTGGTGATTTGTGTGTAACGGTTAGATTTTGTGTGGAGGCTATATATACCCCTCCACCCATTCTTCATTCGTGAGGAGATCCATCAGAACATGCCTACACTTCCAGCATAGATTTTCTGAGAGAGAACCACCTACTCATGTGTTGAGGTCAAGATATTCCATTCCAACCACATAAATCTTGATCTCTAGCCTTCTCCAACTTGCTTTCCACTCAAATCATCTTTCCACCAAATCCAAATCTATGGGAGAGAGAGTTGAGTGTTGGGGAGACTATCATCAACACACCATCTATTACCTTTTGGAGAGTGGTGTCTCCTAGATTGGTTAGGTGTCACTTGGGAGCCTCCGTCAAGATTGTGGAGTTGAACCAAGGAGTTTGTACGGGCAAGGAGATCGCCTACTTCGTGAAGATCTACCTAGTGTGGCAAGTCCTTCATGGGCGATGGCCATGGTGGGATAGACAAGGTTGCTTCTTCGTGGACCCTTCGTGGGTGGAGCCCTCCGTGGACTCGTGCAACCGTTACCCTTCGTGGGTTGAAGTCGCCATCAACGTGGATGTACGATAGCACCACCTATCGGAACCACGCCAAAAAATCTACGTGTCTCCAATTGCATTTGCATACTCCAATCCCATCCCTTTACATTCTTGCAACTTGCATGCTTTACTTTCCGCTGCTCATATACTCTTGCCATGCTTGCATGAATGTATTTTGAATGTTTAAACTTGTGATAAACTCTACCTTAACTTGAGGAAAATAAAAACTGCAACTTTTCTTTATTAAGAGTCTATTCACCCCCCCTCTAAACACCTCTTCTCGATACTTTCAATTGGTATCAGAGCATTGGTCTCCATTGCTTTGGTTTAAATACCTTTGGAGGAAGATGGATGAGTCTACGTTGGGGAGTCTTAGACGTAGAGTGCCTATTCTTGATGGAGAGTACTTTCATGAGTGGAAAAATGAGATGCTTGAGATTTTCAATGAATATCACTTGAACAAGTACATTACTAGTCCTTGCAGTCCCCCTAGTGATCCTTTGCATCCCACTCCCGGTGAGGATCTTGACATGATTCGCAATCTTAGAACTATCAATCTTATCATTAAAGGATTACCCAAAATTTTGATTGCTAGCTTACCTGCTCTTGATTGTGCTTACACCATATGGACATTTCTTGAGGAACGATTCCCAAATTATTCCTTGAAAAATCTAGATGAGATTCTCCATAAGTCTATTGCCTTGAATAGGATGAGTACTAGTGATCCTAAGTTTGGTGATTGTCTATTTGAGCTTACTAATCTCATGCGTGCCAAAGGAGATGTTGGAATCATTAGCAACATCATTTCTGAAGTCATTAGAATCCATAGAGATGAACATTGTTACGGTCATACTTCTAATGAATCACTCTCTCTAGGAATTGATCCATCACAATACGATGTTGAACATGGATACTATGATGAGGATGATGATACTGACTTTGATCTCAATGAGTCTATGAGACACTTTCGTCTTATGGCTAATCTTCGCGGCTACATGGCTGGAGGAAAGGAATGGGTCCTTGATAGTGGATATACCGATCATATGACCGGAGACAAGGATATGTTTCGTGAGCTTGCTGAAAACGACGGCCCTCGGACTTATGTCACTTTTGGTGATAACTCAAAGGGTAAGGTAGTTGTCCTTGGTAAGGTGGCCATCTCACATGATAGCTCCATACAAAATGTTATGCTCGTTGAATCTCTTGGCTATAATCTACTTTCCGTATCTAGACTTGCTGACTTTGGTTTCAGTGTCCTATTCAATAAAGTAGATTTCCAAGTGTTTCATAGAGATAATCATAAAATGGTCTTTACCGGTATACGTAGAGGTGATCTTTACATTGTTGATTTCACTAAAAAGGCTCAACCTAGAACTAGTTTAATTGCTAAATCTTCTAAAGGCTGGTTGTGGCATAGAAGGTTAGGTCATGTGGGCATGCGAAATCTTGATAAGCTCATTAAATCGCAGGTCCAAAAGATCTTCAAGAACTTCGCTAGGAAGGCCCAAAATCAATTTGAAGTGAAGATCAAGAAGGTTCGAAGCAACAAGGAAACGGAGGTCAAGAACGCAAATGTGGATACCTTTCTTGACGAAGAAGGCATCTCACATGAGTTCTCGGCCACGTACGTACCTCAACAAAATGGAGTTGTTGAGAGGAAGAACCGGACTCTTATTGAGATGGCGAGAACAATGCTTGATGAGTACAAGACTCCAAAACACTTTTGCGCGGAAGCGGTTGAGACGTCTTGTCATGCAACAAATCGCTTGTATCTTCACAAGCTACTCGGCAAGACGGCATACGAGCTCCTCATCGGTAACAAACCCCAAGTTGGATACTTTTGAGTATTCGGCTCAAAGTGCTACATTCTTGATAAGCATCGTCGTTCTAAATTTGCTCCTAAATCTCATGAGGGTTTCCTATTTAGTTATGGCTCAAACTCTCACACTTACCATGTCTACAACAATTTCACCCAAAAGGTTGAAGAGACGGTAGATGTGAAGTTTGATGAATCTAACGGCTCGCAAGTAGAGCAGTTACCAATTGATGTAGGAGATAAAGATCCTTCTGAAGCAATCCAAGACTTGTCTATTCGCAAGACGCGTCCAACGGAGGTAAAGGAGAGTACCTCGTCCATCCAAGTGGAAGCTTCTACCTCACGTCAAGGTGAACCAAGAGTTGACATGGAAGCATCCACAAGTGGGACACACCAAGATGAAGAAAACGAGGAAGTGCACCAAGATGAACCTCATCAACCTCCTTCTCCACCTCGACAAGAGAACGACAACGTCAACAATGAAGAAGGCCAAGAAGAAGGAAAAGATGATGAAGAAGATGTTCCACCCCGACCCAAGCAAAAACTCTCACGAGTTCGAGAAAGAGTCTCAAGAGACCATCCCATCGAGCAAATCTTCAATGATATCCAAACCGGGAGAATCACTCACTCTAAAACTCGTTTGGCTAATTTTTGTGAACATTATTCATTCATGTCTAGCATTAAACCTATGAAGGTTGAAGAAGCATTGGAAGATCCGGATTGGATAAATGCCATGCATGAAGAGCTACACAACTTTGAGAGAAATCAAGTGTGGACATTGGTCGAGAAGCCCAACAACAACCACAACATCATTGGTACCAAATGGGTGTTTTGCAACAAGAAAGACAAAGATGGTCAAGTCGTCCGCAACAAAGCACGTCTCATCTCCAAAGGCTACACTCAAGTCGAAGGTATGGACTACGGTGAGACATATGCCCCCGTTGCTAGACTTGAGTCCATCCGCAACTTACTTGCCTATGCTAATCGCCATGATATCACCTTGTACCAAATGAATATTAAAAGTGCTTTTCTAAATGGTGAAATTGAGGAGGAAGTTTACGTTAAGCAACCTCCCGGCTTTTTCAATCCTAAGAAACCCGACCATGTTTACAAACTTCATAAAGCTATTTATGGTCTTAAACAAGCTCCTAGAGCGTGGTATAAATGCTTGACCAAGTTCTTTATTGAAAAAGGCTTTGAGATTGGAAAGATAGATTCTACTCTTTTTACAAAAAGGGTTAATGGTGAATTATTTGTGTGCCAAATTTATGTTGATGATATCATATTTGGTTAGACTAACCCTCATTTTAGTGAAAAGTTCAGGAAGCTAATGTCGAAGAAGTTTGAGATGTCTATGATGAGTGAACTCAAGTTCTTTCTTGGTTTGCAAATCAAGCAAACTAAGGAAGGCACCTTTGTTTCTCAAACAAAGTACACCAAGGACTTGTGCAAGAAGTTCAACATGCAAGAAAGCAAAGGTATGAAAACCCCCATGCCTACTAGTGGACATCTTGACTTGACCAAGGATGGCAAATCGGTTGACCAAAAGGTTTACCGCTCTATGATTGGTTCATTGTTATATCTATGTGCCTCCCGTCCCGATATTATGCTAAGTGTGCGCATGTGTTCACGATATCAAGCAGCCCCCAAAGAATGTCATCTTAAGGCTGTGAAAAGGATAGTGAGATACTTAATACATACACCAAATTTTGGCATTTGGTATTGTAAAAGGTCTGCTTTTTGATCTTGTGGGCTATTCTGACTCGGACTATGCCGGTGACAAGGTTGATAGAAAGTCCACTTCGGGTACTTGTCAATTTCTTTGTAGATCTCTTGTGTGTTGGTCCTCCAAGAAACAAAACTTGGTATCCTCATCCACCGCTGAAGCAGAATACAAGTCCGCCAGTTCATGTTGTGCACAATTACTTTGGATGACCAGTCTTAAGGATTATGGGATCTATGTGAAACATGTTCCATTCTTTTGTGACAATGAGAGTGCTATTAATATTGCTCACAATCCCGTGCAACATTCTCGAACTAAGCACATTGAGGCTCGTCATCATTTCATTCGAGATCATGTTGCTAAAGGGGACATTGATCTTAAGCATGTTCGTACCGATAAGCAATTGGCGGATATATTCACCAAACTGCTTGATGAGAAAGTATTTTGCCGTTTGAGAGGTGAATTGAACATCATTGATGCTTCAAACTTGGCGTAGGAACTCCATTTGGATACATGCAAGGCATGAACCTATGACTAATCCTTGACTTTTCCCCTTATAATGATGACCATGTGTCTCGGATATATTTGTACCCTTGCATGCTATCTAACCCTTTTAGGTACTTGGATGAACCTAAATGCATGAGATTGCAATCCACTCACATCTTAAGCAATCTCTACATCACCAAGTTTCTACACCATGGTGGTTGAAGACAAGGAAGCATGAAACCCTTCAACATATCCTTTGACAAATATATATATATATATACATACATATATATATATATATATATATAGGGCTGGACTATTCTGTTACCGGTAACAGAATATTATTCTGTTACCCTCCCACCCTATATAGAGGCGTGTCCGTTTTCTTCCCGCCGCCTCGAACCCACCTCCGCCCAAGGCCGCCCGATCCCACCTCCACCCAGCGCGCGCCGGATCCACCGCCACCTCAAGGCCACTGGCTCTATCCCTCCTCCCGGGCGCCTCGCCAATCCCCCTCCTGCCAGCGTGCCTCCCGTCAGCCGACCCCGCCCCCAACTTGCCTCCCCGCCGACGACCCGCCTCCATCCACTAGCGTGTTTCGCCCGTCATGCACGCATCCTCCCTGTCTATCTCCCGTGCGCCGCCTCACCGACGATCTGCGCACTGGCACCACCACCCCTACACCGCCATGGCTGCCGCCGAGATCCAAGGCCGAGGAGGACCTATGAGTCTTGCTCATGGGAGCTAGGCTGCTCGCCAGCCACCTTCCTCCCCGCACTCTCCCATTGCCTTCCTCGTGGCGCCCGTCCACCTTCCTCCCGCGCCTGCCGCCTTCCTCCCGACGCCCGGCCATCCCTCCCACGCACGCCGGCCGACTGCATCCCTGCTTCCATCAGCTCCACCTCGACGGAGCCGTCAGTCCACCGGAGTACAGGTAGCCGGTTCACCCGACTCGATCCAAAAATCTTCTTTTCTAAAAGAAGGAATGGTAAAAATGTAAGTCCGTTCAACTATATAAACCATAAAAGTACGATGGTGATGACATTGACAGTAAGGATAAGGATGAGAAAGAAAATTAAAAACTAAAACTAAAATAACATCGAGGTGATTATTTTTTAAGAAGTACAAACTCTCTAGTACCATAAGTACCATAAATTAAAAATTAAGAATTGCCTAAGTTCTGACTCAAGGAGACAAATTTGCAAAAAATCATAGCAGTAAAGGTTCGAAGGAAAAAAGCAACTTAACAAATGGAAAAAACGACAATGGATTTATATTATGTTAATCACCGGTGTGCTCTTGTTTATCAGTTCATGTGTGCTCTTGTTATCAGGTCGTGTGCCAACTTGTTATCAATTTTGTGTGTGTGTGAGTTGGTAAACCAAGTGTAGCTGCTGCAGAAAAAAGGCATGGGATGTGCTGCCCTCGCCTCTCTCGACAAATCCAGCGGCGGGTTCTCTCGTGCGCCAAGTATTGCCGGGCGATGCTTGCATCATGGCCCATTGAGTAGATGCAATTTTCCTGGTTTTCACAGACAACATGGATTTTAGTTCAGCTACGTAAACCACATGTGTTCAGTGATAATGGTACCATAAGTTCGGACAAGAAAACAAATAAGAACTAAAACAGAAAATTTTAAATTCTACAAGTTCAAGTGCTCATCCACACATGATAATTCAAGTTGGTAAAAGTTTAAAATGGTAAAAAGTTCAAGTTGGAAAACAAGAGAAATCTAGAACATTCGTTGCAAAAAAAAATTGACTTAAAAAAAAAGAAACACGCAAAAAAATTGGCAAAAAATAACATTCAGTTCAACAATAAAAACCATGCAAGTTCGAGCTAGGATACGATTATCGTTGAAAACTTACGAGAAAAAAATTACCCAAAAAATAGAGCAAAATCTAGGTACTGAAAACACGCTTAGTAAAAACCCGTGCAAATTTCAGTACAAGTATACTTTTTTGGAACCATTCAAAACTACTGTACAAAAAATAGCTCAGTACAAACATACACGTATATCAGTACGACTACTCTGTTTTCAGACAAGAAAATAGCAGGATCCATCATGTCGTATTCGAAATTACTCTTAAACGGTTGTGAAGTAAAGAAAACGTCCAACATGACTAAGTTTCACATTTTTGATAGCTATCCAACAGTATATTATTTGCCCCATTTCGACAAACTTTTTAAAAAACCGCGTTCAAAACCAATTTTAACCGTATTTGAATTTGTATTTAAACCGTAAGGAATTAGAAAAAACTTTCTATACGTAAAAGTTGCGCATTTTCCATAGCTTTCCAACACCGTATCATTTGCGTTAATCCGACAAACCGTTTGCAAAAAATCGTGAAAATACGTTCCACCTAAAATTTCACCATTTTTCAAATTACTTTTAAATCATATAGAATTAGAAAAAACAATACATATATGGAAGATTCGGATTTTCACCAGCTTTCCAACGCCATCTTATTTGCACAATTCCGATGAACCGTTTGAAAATTAAGTACAAAATACGATTCACGTTTCAAAACGGTTTTTTCAAAACTGCTCTTAAACCATAATGATTTTGCAAAAACGTCAATATACTTGAAATATGGTTGTCAAGAGCTTTCCAACGATATATTACACGCCCCGTTTTGACAAAAAAATTACAAAAAGTTTTTGAATTAAAGAAGACGATCTGTTAAACACAACTGAAAGCATCAGTTCAACCGCTTCGAAAACATCAGTACAACCAACTGAATCCGTCAGTTCAAAAAGGGTAACAGAATAATATTCTGTTACGCGTAACATAATAGCCCAGATGTATATGTATATATATATACATACATACATACATATATATATATATATATATATATATATCAAATTTCACTTGGTATCGAATTTCATGATTGTCATGTTGGATACACAAGTGCTCTTCTTTGCAAGACTAACCCATGTAGGTAGATGAACTCAAACTACAAGTGGTGCTCCCAACCATTGATGCGCTACATCAATCTTGAGCACTTCACACAAGTTCAACTACATGATGAAGTTCAACACCACCACCCAAGGTATAATATTCCATCTTAGAGAAGCTTTACCCCAAGCCATGGGTCAAAGCATCTCAACGAGATGTAAATACATCAAAATGCTTAATCAAAAATGGTAACCCCATTTGGAGCTTAAACGATGAGTATGACTTATGATCAAGTGTTCTCACTTGACTCCTCGGTCAATATACTCTAACATAGGTGACTTTGTCACCACCCAATTCTAGATGAAGTTCTCTAGTGTTTCTGAGTTTTTACATTTGTCCCTTGCATTTTTGTTTCCCCTTCCTTTAATAAAAAAAACTTCATCTAGATTTTCTTTTCTCTGTTTTGTTCTGCATTTCCTGCATCTAATTCATTGCAAATCTTTCAGTTAATTCCTTGCAAATCTTTGTGAGATCTTATTTGCCTAGTGAGCTGAGGTGACTATTGCTCTTTCTCTATGTTGAACTCGGACACACCGGTTTGTCACCTTCGGTCAAACCGAACCCTTTCGGTGCTACCGATGTAAACAACTCGGTGTTACCGATTTCACTTCAGAGAAGACAATTTGTGTGATGCCCCCGATTCAATCGTACACTAATCATACACGCAAACATGTACGATCAAGATCAAGGACACACGGGAAGATATCACAACACAACTGTAAAATAAAATAAGTAATACAAGCATCATAATACAAGCCAGGGGCCTTGAGGGCTCGAATACAAGTGCTCGATCATTGACGAGTCAGCGGAAGCAACAATATTTGAGTACAGACATCAGTTAAACAAGTTGCCATAAGATGGCTAGCACAAACTGGGATACAGATCGAAAGAGGCGCAGACCTCCTACCTGGGATCCTCCTAAACTACTCTTGGTCGTCGTCAGCGGCTTGCACGTAGTAGTAAGCACCTCCGGTGTAGTAGGAGTCGTTGTCCACGGTGGCGTCTGTCTCCTGGGCTCCAACATCTGGTTGCGACAACCGAGAGGAAAGGAAAGGGGGAAAAGAGGGAGAAAAGCAACCGTGAGTACTCATTCAAAGTACTCGCAAGCAAGGATCTACACTACATATGCATGGGTATCTGTGTAAAGGGGCAATATCGGTGGACTGAACTGCAGAATACCAGAATAAGAGGGGGATAGCTAGTCCTGTCGAAGACTACGCTTCTGGCGGCGTGTGTTTAATTACTGTTTAATTAGGGTTTAATCTAATTAGGGTTTAACTAATCTAATTACTCTTTATTTAATTAACACTAGTTAATTAGGTTAATTAAACATAATTAATTAAGTTAATTAATTTAATTAATTAATTAATATATTTTTATTATATTTTTTAGATCTTTTTTATTAAACGTTCTGGGGGTGGCCCCCATGTGTCTTAGGAAGTGGGGGTCCTTAGCGGGCGAACGAGTTATGGGCGTCGGGCGCAGGGGTGCCCGCACACCCGAGGCCATCAGGGGAGAAGAGCACCGGCCACGGCGGCGGGCCGGAGCAGGGCGGCGCAGCAACAGGCGTCGGCACGTGGGCAGGCACAGTGAACGGTGAGGCGCGGCTCGGCGGAAGCAAGGCAGCGGGGGCCGCGCGGCAGTGAGGGGCTGCGGGCATGGCCGTGGGCGGCAGGGAGGCGGGCGGCGCAGGGAGCAACGGGCGCACGCCGGCAAGCACAGGCATGCGGGGTGAGGGAGTCCTGGATTAGGGGGTATCCGGACAGCCGGGCTATATACATCGTCCGGACTATTGAAGCGTGAAGATACAAGACTCAAGACTCTGTCCCGTGTCCGGATGGGACTCTCCTTTGCAAGGAAGACAAGCTTGGCCATCCGGATATTGTATTTCCTTCCTTGTAACCGACTCCATGTAAACCCTATCCCTCTCCGGTGTCTATATAAACCGGAGAGGTTGGTCCTTAGAAGGCCGATCACAATTACAATCATACCATCATACGCTAGCTTCTAGGGTTTAGCCTCTACGATCTCGTGGTAGATCCACTCTTGTACTACTCATATCATCAATATTAATCAAGCAGGAAGTAGGGATTTACCTCCATCGAGAGGGCCCGAACCTGGGTAAACATTGTGTCCCTTGCTTCCTGTTACCATCAGCCTAGACGCACAGATCGGGACCCCCTACCCGAGATCCGCCGGTTTTGACTCCGACATTGGTGCTTTCATTGAGAGTTCCTCTGTGTCGTCGCTGCAAGGCTCGATGGCTCGTCTCATTGTCAAGGACAACATTACCTCTGGGGGAGCGCTAGCTATAGGCCAAACTCTCCGACTTGGCGACTTCATCATGGCTGCCCCATCGGCTGTTGCGCCGACGATGGCCTCTCGAGTCATCACGCATAACCTTCGTGTCAATTCGGAACTCGCCGAACAGATGGATCCGATAGAGCTCTCCTCCCTTAATGAGCTCTTGGATCGCATCGCCGCTTTGGGAGTCGCTACAGACTATGACCGGATCGGGCTTAAACTCGACCAAAGGGACATTAAATCCCCGCCGGCCACCCATGAGATAGCGGTAGTGGAGGAAGCACACACGGATTACCCCTCAATTCTGAGGACGAATTATGTCTGGATCACCGAGCTCCCTGAGCCGGACACCCGCCCAAGGGAATACATGACCCGGATCCCGGACTTAGAATCGGGCATTGGGCCGGAGAAATTGGGAAGCACCCCGGATCCCGAGCTGTCGGGCTCGGAAGCTCCCACGCCCCTGGGTGCTAGAGCGGGTCAGAATCCAGATTCAGCTATTCCCAGCGACACGGACTTAAACCGTCTCTCCCATATCAGGCAAGAGCCCCAGGAGACAGTACATCGTTACTGGGCCAGATTCCTCCTTGTGCTAAACAAGGTCAAGGATCGCCATGAGGAGGACGTAGTCTCACTTTTCTGCAAAAACTGCACGAACAAAGGAATCCTTAATGCTATAAGTCGCCGTGACATAGTACACTTTGCGGACTTGGCAACCATAGTACAGAAGTATTGCACGATGGAAAGCGCCTGGAAGACCCAAACAGAATTTTGGGATAGTCCGGCTCTCACCAAAACCTTTGTCCAAACTAAACGGGTGAACTCTCGTAAGTCGGCCGATCAAATCCCCAAGAAACCAAAGCCCACCCCAGGGCGGGGAACCGTATTGGAAGAATGGCTCAATGGGCCATGTAAACTCCACAGTACTCCGGACACAACACCAACTCATAGCCTTAGGGCATGTTGGACACTCCGGCAGGTCGCAAAAAGTGGCGAGGACCTTCTTGCAAGCCATAAAGCAGAGCAACATCCCGCCAACGAACAAAATACGGTACTAACAGTCTTCGAGACTTTCGCCTCAAACAATAGGCGCAAGCGAGCTCATCGAAGCTCCGCTGAAATTTGCCATGTGGAAAAAATAAACCCATGGGACGACACTGCTATAACTTTCAATGCCAGTGATGAACCTCGATTCCAGACTGTCCGGGCACCAGCAGCTCTGGTCCTTAGCCCAATCATGGACGGCTTTTGGCTCACTAAAGTCTAGATGACATGGACGGCGGAAGCGGATTAAACTTGATCTATGTAGAACACCCAACAAGATGGAAATTGATAAAAGCCGCATTGAACAAAGCGACACAACCTTCAGGGGAATTATCCCTAGTCGGGAAGCGCGGTGTGCGGGAAAAATCACACTCGATGTGGTATTCGGCACCCCGGAGAATTATAGGTCTGAAGAAATCACATTCCAAGTGGCTCCTTTTTGCAGCGGATACCACGCCCTTCTAGGGCGGGACGCGTTTACAAGCTTTCATGACGGGTACATGAAGCTTAAAATGCCTGGACCCAATGGAATCATCACTCTAGCCAGTGATCCGGACGTCGCACTTCACGCCGAAAAAAAGACCACAACACTAGCCCTGGAAGCATTATCCGAAGCCCTAGCGGTCGAAGAAGTAACAACACTTAGGTCAAACGTGGACAGGGACGATGTGATACTCGACAAGCGACCCAAGTCCACCTCATTTAAACTCGTAGACGAGATAGTCAAATTCCAAGTCCATCCAACGGACCCCATGAAGACAGCTTCCATCAGGACACAGTTGAGCCCCGCAATGGACGCTGCACTGCGAGACTTCTTACGCGAGAATTGGGACATTTTCGCCTGGCACCCACCGGACATGCCCGGCATCCAACGCAGATTGGCCGAACACAGCCTCAATATACTAAAAGGATACAAACCGGTCAAGCGGACTCTAAGGCAGTTTTCAGGGCCCAAACGGCAAGCCATGGGGGAAGAGCTAGCCAAACTACTCGAGGCCGGATTCATCAGAGATATCAAGCATCCAGATTGGCTGGCAAATCTGGTAATGGTACCAAAGAAGAACAAATCCTGGCGCCTATGTGTCGACTTTAAAGACCTCAACAAGGCTTGCCCCAAAGATCCCTTTCCCCTCCCTCGCATCGATCAAATCATTGATGCCACAGCAGGACATGACTCGCTATGTTTCCTCGATGCATACTCTGGATACCATCAAATAAAAATGGCAGAGTCTGACCAAGCTGCAATAGCTTTCATAACGCCATATGGCCCTTTTTGCTTCAACACTATGCCTTTCGGGCTTAAGAATGCCGGCGCAACCTATCAACGCATGATTCAAACATGCCTGGAAAAGCAAATCGGCAAAACAGTGAAGGCATACATGGACAACGTGGTCATAAAAACAAGACACGTCAAAACCCTAATAGATGACTTGAGGCTTACATTCGATAACCTCCGGACATACGACATCAAGCTGAACGCGGAAAAATGCGTTTTCGGCGTCCCCTCGGGGAAACTGCTGGGCTTCATTGTTTCCAATAGAGGAATTGAAGCGAATCCGGAAAAAATCCGAGCTCTGTCGCAGTTGGCTATACCAACAAACCTCAAGAACATCCAGAAACTGGTTGGATGCGTGGCTGCTTTGAGCCGCTTTATCTCCAGGTTAGGAGAAAAGGCATTACCTCTTTACCGCCTTCTCTGGCGCACCGAACACTTCGTGTGGACGGATGCAGCCGCGTCCGGACTGGATGAAATAAAGACCTTATTGGCCAGTAATCCAGTCCTAACAGCGCCAAATATCGGCGAACCTATGCTGCTGTACAGAGCCGCAACACATCAAGTTGTAGGCGCAGTGCTCGTCGTCGAACGAGAGGTTGA
The DNA here is from genome assembly GCA_021605145.1 of Aegilops bicornis. Taxonomy (NCBI): domain Eukaryota; kingdom Viridiplantae; phylum Streptophyta; class Magnoliopsida; order Poales; family Poaceae; genus Aegilops; species Aegilops bicornis. Next base: position 572,869,602 of record CM038675.1, read on the forward strand.
CGGATACAAATTCCCGCTCTAGAAGCCGGTTTATTACGTATCCACGGTCCTCACCCCATGCAAATCCCGATACCCACACTATCAAAAAATAGCATACGCGGTCTTCATGGACCGCGACGCTACGGGCCGGATTGCTAAATGGGCCATCGAGCTCCTTCCGTTCGACAAAACATACAAACCACAGCGGGCCATCAAGTCGCAAGTACTGGTTGACTTTGTCGCTGAATGGACAGAAGCCGATCTCCCTAAAGAGTACGGCGCGTACTTTAACTGGATCATGCACTTCGACGGCTCTAAAATGCTGGCCGGATTGGGAGCAGGTGTAGTCCTGACGTCTCCCACCGGAGACACGATCCAAGATCGTCCACCAAATATTATACAGACTCCAACAATGCGGCCGAATATGAGGCTCACATTGCCTGGTCTCCAGATGGCAGTCTCTATGGGCATTCAACACCTGGAAGTGCGCGGGGATTCAAACCTCACAATATCACAAATCAACGGACACTTTGACGCCAAGGATCCGAAAATGGCGGCCTACCGTAATGCCGTCCTCAAAATGTTAGCTCGGTTCGAGGGGCTCGAATTCCACCATGTGGCTCGAGAAAACAACCAAGCGGCGGACGTCCTCGCCCGCATCGGCGCTAAACGCGACCCTGTCCCACCTAACATATTCCTCGAAAGGCTGTTCAAGCCATCCGTAGTATGGGAAGGGGAGCCCGGCAATACCAGCATAGATCCGAACACACCCCCAGATTCCGAACTATCAGACATAATCGAAGGGTCCACCACCAAAATAACATCTTCGGCCCACGAAATAATGGCTGTAATCGCCCCGTGGACCGAGCCTTTCTTGGCCTACCTAAATAGGCATGATCTCCCAGAAGATCAAAATGAAGCACGCTGCATCGTCCGGCGTTCTAAAGCTTACAAACTCCATGAAGGGGAACTCTACAAGAAAAGTGCGACCGGAGTGCTCCAAAGATGCATCTCCGAAGAGGAAGGGCGGCAGCTCTTGGCTGAAATCCATGCCGGACTGGCGGAAACCACGCCGCGGCTCGAGCACTAGTCAAGCAAGCCTTCCAGACAGTTTCTATTGGCCGACGGCCCGAGCAGACGCACATGACCTTGTCCAACACTGCATCAGTTGCCAGCTCTTTTCCAATCAGAGTCATATGCCCCCCACCGCTCTCCAAACAATCCCCATAACTTGCCCCTTTGCGGTCTGGGGTCTAGACATGGTCGGACCCCTTAAAGGGGGAAGCCATAAGGAAAAATACTTGTTGGTCATGGTGGACAAGTTCACCAAATGGATAGAAGCCAAACCAGTCAAAATGGCCGAATCCGGACCAGTAATAGACTTCATATCTAGGGTCGTACACCGATACGGCGTCCCCACAAAGATCATCATCGATAATGGCTCCAATTTCACGATCGATGAAGTGAAAACTTGCGCGGCAAAATGGGCATTAAGCTCGACTACGCTTCCGTCTACCATCCCCAAACAAACGGCCAGGTCAAACGGGCAAACGGTCTCATCATGAGCGGCATCAAACCCAGACTAGTGCGATCCTTGACAGAGTTGGATACGCACTGGGTCGAGGAGCTTGACTCCGTACTCTGGGGGCTGCAGACCACGCCGAATCGCACCATCGGATATACACCATTTTATGGTGCACGATGCGGAAGCAGTACTACCCTGCGACATAATACATGATTCGCCACGTGTACACATGTACGAAGAGAAGGAAGCCGAGTTATATCGGCAGGATAACTTGGATGCCATGGAGGAGGAGCGCGACGTCGCAAAAGCCCGCTCCGCATTCTATCAACAGCAAGCTCGACGATACCAAAGCAGAGAAGTGCAGGACAAAACTTATAATATTGGCGAGCTCGTTCTACGCCTACCGGAGAAGAAGAAGGACAAGCTCAAAACCAAGTGGGAAGGTCCCTTCGTCATTGACAAAGTTCTCACCGGAGGAGCGCATCGCCACGTAATGCATCCGATAACAGACTCGAGCCGAACCCATGGAACACGGCCAGACTCCGGAGATTCTACGCCTAGCGCCGAACTAAGTGTTCGTCTCCTTACCCCCTCCTTTTTAATTATGTCCCTCCCTTTTCCTTTCTCGACCTTTTTTCCTCTTCACACAAAGTATTTAATACAGTACGGACTCCCGAATCCTTCCTGCCGCACTATGTGTGTAAGTAATACCTGGGGGCCTCCTATACGGAAGCTAAAAATAATTACTCTAATGGCTATTTGCCCATCACATATGCGTTTCTTTTTCCATATGTGCCTTTTCTTCACCATTATATGCACCGATATGACTTAAAATGTGGCCAAGCTGGGTTGCCTGGCTTTTGTGTTTATGCCCTACGTTCGCGTTAATTCGGCTAGGGCATAAGGGGAGCACCTCTGCGATTGTTACTGCCGGTTCAGCCGGATATGTACCTCAGAATGGGTGAAGCCGAAAGCTAGCTTCCTTAAGAGAATATTCGGTCGGTGTACAAAAGATGTATTCGTTTATTACAACGTCAATCCCCAGAAGTTTTGTATCCTGCGCCCTTGTTCGCAGCCCAGACATGTGCATCGTCGCATATGTACCCAGGGAAAGGAACCACTAATGGAACTATTCTCCCTGGAAGATGCTTCTTACTATCCATGTAATATAACATAACTAGTTGGGTACTTGTCTGTTCAAGCACTTATGACCCCTACGCCTGGTGTCCACGCATACCCCGGTTCTCAGATAACTGAGTGGGTATTCGGACACACCCCGACTATAGGATCCGGGGCTGAAGTTTAAAAGGTCCGCCGTGACAAATGATTTTAATCCGGCTAGGGACTACTTATGTCCATTGAATTACACAGTCACTTGGACTGACTGTACTCCTCCTCTATATCATCCAACATGCTATCTAGCTTACAATCCTGTTGAGAATACTTTGCGGCTAACGCTACCTGGTCATATACCAGACTCACGGGAATTTCTTGCCCATCTGGCCCCGCCGGTCCGACTTCGGCCATATGGTTCGGGTCCAGCTTGGTGTAGCGTGTCTTCACCATAGCCCAGGCTTCTCTTGCACCGCCGGCAGTCGACATCTTCCACAATCGGAAGCGTCGCCGTGCTCCTTGAAGCATATCCACAAGCTCCCCAATGCCATTCGGCAGAAGCTTGATGGCCACAAGGCCCGAAAGCATACGCCAGATCACCTGCCGAGCTCGCTCGTGCAGTTGTAAGAGGTCTTGTAGTAAATCTCCTGCAGATGAGGGAATCTCCTCCTCAGGGTGACCCGTTAACATTCCTACAAGCAAAATCCTTTCAATATACTTCTGCGCCGAACTATACTACAGTTCGTCTAGGCACTTACCATAAATGCCACGTCAAAGCCTTTTGTTCTCCTTCATGGAGTCCGCCAGCTGAGCGTGGACGTCTCTTAACTCCATGTCCAGCTGGACTTTGGCATCTTGCAGATTGTTCTTCTCCTGCCTAACTTGCGTGAGAATGCGCTCGCCAGCCTTCAGCTGCCTTTTGAGATGTGATTCGTCATCTCTTACATCCTCCGAATTCACCCCAGGATTGTCTGCAGAATTTTCTGTTAGACTTGTCATATCAGCCATTTACTAACTGGTGCATCTTCGTACAATTCTAAATGTTACCAGATGAGGGCTTTTGGGATTCCTCTAACTTGGCAATTGCGGCCCTCAGCTCAGCCTTGCACTCCTCCAGCTCCCGAGACAATTGCTCATTCTTATCTACAAGGACCTGTGCATAAATTGATCCTTAAAACAATTGTTCCAACCGTCTCAAGTCTCAGGGGCTACTGCTACACATGCTTATCAAATTTTCTTACCCGTATATCTTTGGTATACTGGTCCGTCGCTCGGGCAAGCCCGCCTTGAGCAGCTCGGATGTATGCGTCTCCTGAATTGAAGGCGTTAAATGCCTCTTCGGAAAAGATGTTGTTCCGAAGTACGGCCCATCGGCGCCGGTGATTCATGGCGCTCTCTACTTCGGAATTCGTGGCCGAGAGTATATCCGCATCCTCTGTCGGAGAACTATGCGGCATTGGCCCCGCTCCCGCCTCCGCTCTCGAAGCCGGTTCCGGAATCCGGCTGGTGGAGGCGTGGTTGGCAGGATCCCCGGATATAGTCCGGCAGCTCCTCTTCTTGCCAGGACACAAAGGGCGCCGTTATACTTCAAAAATACCATAATCACAACACAGGTTTTTGCCTTACCTCTGTAGCGGCGAGTCGACCCTTACCGCCTTCCTCTTGAGCCTGCCCGATCCGGACGCCCTTGGCCGACGAGTCCCTAGGGGCTCGGCCCCACGCTCCGACCGTCATCTCTACAAAAACACGACACTTCAAGGGTAAGGCATGACATATGAAGGGAGTCCTATTCGGAGGATAGGGTTTTTCGGCTTGGCTTACGCGCGACGAAGGCAGCAGTCTGGGATAGTCGGCAATAATGGCCACTGAGGCGCCATCGCAGCTCGCTTGATCAAATATCCTGTTGACAAGCTCCACGGTAATATCCGGATCTTCTTCAAGTCCTGCATCTAGGGCCCTTCCAGGGTCCTCTGGCTGCGGGGAGGGGCTCGAGATTCCTTCTACGGCCCTCCTCAGTTCCTGCTCGGGAATATCAAGGCAGATAATCTTAGCGAAGAATGCCACAATAAGTGACGCAGGGAAAGGAATGACAACTTACCCAATTTGGGGGGTTGTGCATGGAGAATCCATCTCGCGGTTTGATGTGAAGGAATTCTTCCTCTTCCCATTTGTATAAATCGGACAATATCCTTGCCAGAGCAGTGGCGGAGTCCGGACCCTTACAGCCATAGCGGGTGGCATCATCCTCCCCGTTGAAGTGCCACATGGGCTTCCCCAGATATTGAAGCGGTTGCACTCCCCGTATTATGCATATTGCCATAACCTCGACTATCGTCAGTCCGGATTTGGCCAGTAACTTTATCCTGCTCATCAGGTAATGTATTTCCCTGGTATCCTCCTCTTGGGGGCCTCGGGGGCGCCAGCTTAGACGTGCCCTCGGCGGGGCGTTACTGAACTTGGGGAGATCTGTCCGAACTGGATCCGAAAGGGGAACGTCATCAATGTAGAACCACTCTGAAGGCCAGTTCTCTGGTGCCTTCTTGGGAGTACCGGATATGTATCCGGCCTCGGCAATGCGCCATACTTCGGCCCCGCCCACCTGACATAGGGATTCTCCCTGGTTGCGGGGGACAAGGCAGAACAGCTTCTTCCATAACCCAGAGTGAGCCCCGCAGCCTAAAAATAGCTCACAAAGGGTAATGTACCCTTCTATGTGTAGCATAGAGGCAGGGGTAAAGTTGTGCAACTGGAGGCCGTAGAACTCCAGGAGCCCGCGAAGGAGTGGGTAGATGGGAAACCCGACGCCCCTTAGCAGATGCGGGATGAGGCATATTCGCTCCTCTGGAGATGGATTAGGAGATCCCTCCGCCTGTTCCCCGCCATTATAGGTGTCTATTCCGGCTCGGACGGGGACCATGAATGCCGGTGGGAGAAACCCTTGGGTTTGTAACTCGATCAAACGGCTATGGGGAACTGAACACTCTTCCCAGTCCCCCGACTTGGAGCGAGGAGAGCGAGCAGAGGAGCTGCGACGACCGGCCATGTTGGAATGGTTTTTCCGAGCGCCTGTTGGATGCTTGCTCGAGGGGAGAGTGAGGTTTGGATTCGAGAATCCCGTCTCTTCAAATAGACGGTCAGCCCGAAAGGTTGGAGGTGGCAAATGCGAAAATGCTTCGGCTCCTCGCGTTCGTTCGGCACGTGGAGATGGTCATTATTGAGGCACTGAAGCCGAGGAGTACAACATTGATGGGATGCCGGACACTATTCGTCGTAACAGATACTTTGGAGTATTCAGAGAAGGAACCCGCCTTGCAATGCCGAAGACTGCGCGTCGGACTCATCGTCATTGAAGCCTGGTTCAGGGGCTACTGAGGGAGTCCTGGATTAGGGGGTATACAGATAGCCGGACTATATACATCGTCCGGACTATTGAAGCGTGAAGATATAAGACTCAAGACTCCGTCCCGTGTCCGGATGGTACTCTCCTTTGCGTGGAAGACAAGGTTGGCCATCCGGATATTGTATTTCCTTCCTTGTACCCGACTCCATGTAAACCCTAGCCCTCTCTGGTGTCTATATAAACCGGAGAGGTTCGTCCTTAGAAGGCCGATCACAATTACAATCATACCATCATAGGCTAGCTTCTAGGGTTTAGCCTCTACGATCTTGTGGTAGATCTACTCTTGTACAACTCATATCGTCAATATTAATCAAGCAGGAAATAGGGTTTTACCTCCATCAAGAGGGCCCGAACCTGGGTAAACATTGTGTCCCTTGCTTCCTTTTACCATTAGCCTAGACGCACAGATCGGGACCCCCTACCCGAGATCCGCCGGTTTTGACACCGACACGGGGGGTCGCGGCCCGGGCCGACGCGGGGAAGGAGGCCGCGACATCAGGCGCGGGAAGCGCGAGCACGCACGCGCATGGCAGAGCTGCGCAGTGAGCGTGGCGAGGGTGAGTGGGGGCGCCCAGGGCTGCCGGTATAGAGTAGCAGCAGAGAGCGGGAGGAGAGGCCAGGGCGCGAGGCGGCGACGCGGGCGGTTGCAGCAGGGGGAGCAGCGACAGCGCGACAACAGGCAGTCGAGCACGCGCGCTCGGGTGTGCGGGCCCACGCAAGCAGGGGCAGACGAGCACGGCGGCGCAGACGCGAGACGTCCTGGACAGGGGAAGAAGAGGGGAGGCGGAGGCCGATGGCCTCACAAGCGTTGCAGGGGCACGGGACGGCGAGGCTCGATGGAGCTCGTCGAGGAGGAGGATGGGGATGACGCACGACGATGGATGATGGCTCTGGGCGGGGAGGCGGTCGAGGATGGCGCGGTGAAGTGGCGGGGCGGCGTGCATCAACGACGGGTGGCCAAGGCGGAGGCGGCAACCGACGGGGTCAGGAGCGACTCTAGGCTCGGGGTCGTCCGGCGAGGAGGAGGACGAGGACGGGGCGGCGACGAGCGTTGGCTCCCCTTCCTGATCCAGATCGAGATCGAGAGGCGGACGAGGGAGGAGTGGGCGATGTGGGGGGAGTGGGGAAAGTGGGGTGGATCGAGGGTTAGGGTTCGGTTGCTTGGGGGAATAAGTGGGGATGGGGTGGGCCGGCCTGGTCGCTAGGCCAACTAGGCCGTGGCCCAGGGGGTGGGGGGTTTCTTTGTTTTCTTTTCTTTTATTTATTTTATTTCTTTTCTGTTTTCTCTTTATCTGCCTAACATTTTAGTTTTGTAAAAATACATAGGTTGTACCTAATTTAGTAAACTTAATTAAGTCACATACCGAACATTTTTATTTTAATGTTTGAAAGTTTTTGATGTTTGTAAAGAATTCAAATATGAATTCAAATCGTTTTGAACTAACGCGAGATTAGCGACAGTAACGGAGGTGACGTGGCATCATTAGCAGAGGTTACTGTGGCTTGATTATCCGGGCGTCACAGTTCTCCTCCACTACAAGAAATCTCGTCCCGAGATTTAAGAGGTAGAGAAGGGGGGAAAGGTCTAGTTACGAAATTCTAACGGATCTTCTCAGCCTTGGTTGCTCTTCTCGAAGAGGTCGATCCCTTACATAGACGTCTTCATTTCTCTGCTTCAGGTTATCATGGTGAAGTCGTCCTTTTCTTTGGGAACTCCAACGTACTTACGAATAGGTAAGGGACGGCTCAGCTACGACAGAATGCTTATGAGGGAAACAATCTAGGGTTAACCCATGAATGAGCATAATATTATCTCTCGAGTTGAACATATAAAATACATCGAGAGTAAGGTACGAAGTTATAATAAGAGGTTCCAAGCGGATAGATAGTTGCTCGAAGTCTGAACCAGAGTGAGAAAGGGGTTCAGAGCAGCGAGAGTAAGTATTGCGTGTGATACCAGAATAGAGCACTAGGAAGGTGGTCCGTGAATTAAATACGAAGCCAAGCATGGGGAATAACCATTAGAAACAGGGTTGTACAGGAGAGTCAAGTTTCGATCCTGTGGACCTGTGGGTTATGGGCCCACCATGTGGGTTAAAAGTAGGAAGGGCGGAGACGTCTTGCGTGATCATGCAAGCAAGGCATGTCAGAGGCTAGCCTGTCGATTATGTCGGCAACAACATCGGTACCAAGGGCGAGGGACGAATAGAACCATTTTCCTGCTCATTGAACGAGGCGGACCAATAGGCAAAGTTCTCGTCCATCGGTGGCTGCCGGAATGTCATCAACAATGGTAACAGGGTCTTGCTGACAGAATTGTACAACGAGATGTTTACATAAGTAGGAGAATATAACTGCTTAGATCATATAGATCACAAGCAACGTTAAACCAACCAATGGAAAGGAAAATATGATTATCAGATTAAACAGAACAATGGAAAGCAAAATGTGTTTAAACACATATTTCAAGGTTATATCCTTCGCAAGGACAAGCAGAGCATGATATCAATGACAGGATATAATGTAGAAAACTCTTTACGTAGGGGAGAGAAATTTGATGACATTACCTATACAGTGGTGTTTGGATAATCGAGCAGGAAACATTTAGCATTGGGCTTCAAATGTTCTTATTGAAGATCGGAGTACCACAGACATGCTTCGAGATAGCATTGACATGGTCATTGGGTAAAGATCAGACTTTGGATTCACAAAGGATCCAGATCAGGAACAACTTATAGAATAGGTCTTACAATTTCCTCAAGGAAGAATGATTAACATTGCTAAAAGGAAGAACTATAACAATAGGCCCTCCAGCCAGGTGTGCTAGGCATGACATCACCTTACCGGGCCATATAAAGACCAACGTTATAACTCTTGGAAAATGCGTCCCAGCCATCATATCTGACCGGGATTCATATCTGATTAGTGTTAGGATATCTCAGACTCAGGATGCCTGAGAAGAAGAGGTGCAACACAATTGACGAGATGACATTATATGATTCTCGGGAAATGAACTATGGAAGCAAGTTCCGAACAAGGGCTCATTATTAAGCCAAGGAGAGGATGAGGAGGTGGCTGATGGACTCAGCGATAATTCAACGAGGTATCCAAAAAAGAAGGATCTCCACAATTATGTGGATAAGGAGATAACATTTGTTAGATCGAATGATATAATGAAATATGCTCGAGGAAAACATACACAATTAAACATTGGTTGAAAGGTGCGCCCGAAATATGGGTTGGGTTGCACGACCAATGTCAGAATGGTGATTCAATAATCAATAGTCCAAGAATGAACGGCCGACCATTAAGTACAAAGCAATAGGGTTGCTAGAAGGGCAGAATCCAAACAACAATGTTCACTTGTTGGTACCCCGGTTGGAATCAACACAAGGACCAAGAAAGAATAGTGATGGTGAGAAGTATCACTATACCAAGAATTCTTAAGAGGTGGAGCAATCCTCACAACATCCTTGTCATCAACTACATTAATACTTCAAGGTAGAACATCATACCAGCTGGATAGCAAGTTGCATTCATAACATGAACAAGTTTGTGTTGGGGTAAGGCAAGAATGTTGTCGATGATAACACAATCATCGAGGGGCAAGGATGGTATTTCCGATCATGTATTTGATTGATATCCTGGAAGAGCTCATAATGTTGATGATGATCACGACACAATTGTCGAGAAATTAACTGAAGATGTAATCGATCGACGATGACATCACGTCAAAGGAATGATGAAGCGAAAGGTTATTGGAACCACAGGTACGACACAAACTCAAAACCAAGCTTGCGGTTCAAGGCGAAATGATATGATGAGGAAGATCAACGTAAGCTTAGCTCATCGTCGACAATTTGTGCTTCAGGAAGAAGGACCAGGTAGCACAGTTAAAATTTAGCACGATAATGATATAGCCGATCAGGCTTGGGATGAAGTGATCGGGTAGAAACTTGTAAGCAAGGAAGATTGCTAAGAATGGTTGAATCGTAGAAAGGACACGATTCAGTTATCGGTGTATTTGACTGACTAACCACTCAGAACCCGGGAAAAATTGGAATCGATGAGAATGTAGTACTTGATGAAGAAATCATAAGAAGTTATGTTGTTCCGTGATAACCTCGAGATACCAGGGGGTAATACTCCACGACGGATCAAAGTAGATGTTGGACTGGGGTATTGCTCTGTAGAAGACAAGTGCTTAAACTTGCACAGGAAATGGTATTTAAAGGAGAACATGGTCGGAACCACGATTGAAAAAGGCCAGATCCCAGATATAAGATGAACTTATACCAAGGGAATAATTAATTTGAAAAGAAGCTTTGATGAGAAGATCTACATCGTGTCCATGGGCATGAACACAAAGTTCAAGGTTGACTCCCACTTCTTCAATGTATAACCTTCCATTCACCTATCGCTTTTCAAAAATGGCATTAGTTGTTGAAAGTTTTACCTGGTGCAATACCAGATAAGTATGACCCGTGAAATCTTTCGGGTTGACACAGAGTAAGGAAGGCATAGGTTTAACCCATCGGGTCATCTTATGAACACATACGACAACTTCAGGAGCGACTAACTCAAGCTCGAGAGCAGAGCATGGTTGACAAAAGCTGGGGATACAATTTACCAAAGGCATTATGTATCCGATGAAAGGCTCACAAGGTTAATTAATATGAAGGACAATGTCGGACAAAATCCAACAAAGGATCTGGTGGTCCATAAGGGATCTGATGTGAGCATCGGTACTCAACCAGAAGAAGAAAGAATGCAAGGAGATCAGATTATAGAAACAAATGACTAACTCAAAGCTCAAATGCAAAGGAATATGAATTCCAAGACAAGGGATCAGAAGCAATGCTCTGATTAGAGATGGATAAGTTGAATAGCCTTAGGGGTACAATCGATGGCACCTTGATTGGTCATGATCCAGCTCATGTTTAAAATGACGTCTAAGACGGAAAGATAATTTAAAAGGATCAACCGATGATTGCGTGCATTCGCACACATGTTGAATCAATAGGACCAAAATGACGGTGTCAAAGGAGACTAATGAATATAGCCAGCCATATGGGAAGCATCCATAATACAAGCAGACAAGTATTTGCAGACCAATAAGATGCTAAGGATTTTCGGAGGATCGAATAGTATTTCAAAGACTTTTGTGAAACACCTGAACAACTGGGGATGAGCGGATACTCGGTACGTGCGAGAAATTATCCGTAGGGGTATTCATGTGGCAAAGAACTGCAACTCAGTAGGCACAAATTATTCTCGGAACAATAGAGAGGAATTTGAGGTATCTTATAATAACAAGGTCACTAGGAATGATTGTATGAATGGCAAGTGTATGTGGTTATACATCAAGGTTTATCGATGAATGGGAATTGCAAAAGCGATGACACAAAGTCTCGAGAGAACATCATAGAGTATACTCGGAATCTTCTGGTGCAGCAGACGATCATCGGTAATAAGGTGCTCACCGGGTGAAAGTGATCACGAGATCCTAATGTTAGATTTAGCAAAATTCATTTAACCCAAATAGAAGAGAGATGAGAGTCCCAGAATATAGACGAGGAATAAAAGATCCTAATACCACCCAATGGCGATGTGGGCCCGTAAGCCACACAACCATGTTAATAAAAGTTTTGCAATGACTAGACTCAACTTCGGCCAAGGAGTGTGGAAGGGGGATTCCTACAGGCAGTCGGCTCTGATACAAACTTGTGACGCCCACGATTCAATCGTACAGTAATCATACACGCAAATGCGTATGATCAAGATCAGGGACTCACGGAAGATATCACAACACAACTCTAAAATAAAATAAGTAATACAAGCATCATAATACAAGCCAGGGGCCTTGAGGGCTCGAATACAAGTGCCCGATCATAGACGAGTCAGCGGAAGCAACAATATCTGAGTACAGACATAAGTTAAACAAGTTGCCATAAGATGGCTAGCACAAACTGGGATACAGATCAAAAGAGGTGCAGGACTCCTGCCTGGGATCCTCCTAAACTACTCCTGGTCGTCGTCAGCAGCCTGCACGTAGTATTAGGCACCTCCAGTGTAGTAGGATTTGTTGTCCATGGTGGCGTCTGGCTCCTGGGCTCCAACATCTAGTTGCGACGACTGAGAGGAAAGGAAAGGGGGAAAAGAGGGAGAAAAGCAACCGTGAGTACTCATCCAAAGTACTCGCAAGCAAGGATCTACACTACATATGCATGGGTATCTGTGTAAAGGGGCAATATCGGTGGACTGAACTGCAGAATACCAGAATAAGAGGCGGATAGCTAGTCCTGTCAAAGACTATGCTTCTGGCAACCTCCATCTTGCAGCATGTAGAAGAGAGTAGATGGTAAGTTCACCAAGTAGCATCATATAGCATAATACTACCCGGCGATCCTCCCCTCGTCGTCCTGTGTAAGAGAGATCACCGGGTTATATCTGGCACTTGGAAGGGTGTGTTTTATTAAGTATTTGGTTCTAGTTGTCATAAGGTCAAGGTACAACTCCGGGTCGTCCTGTTACAGAGGATCACGGCTATTCGAATAGATAAACTTCCCTGCAGGGGTGCACCAAATTACCCACCACGCTCGATCCCTCTGGCCGGACACACTTTCCTGGGTCATGCCCGGCCTCGGAAGATCAACACGTCGCATCCCTACCTAGGCACAACAGAGAGGTCAGCACGCCGGTCTAAATCCTATGGTGCAGGGGTCTGGGCCCATCACCCATTGCACATCTGCATGTTGCTAGGGAGGCCGGAAGCAGACCAAGCCTCCCTAATACAAGAGCAGGTGTTCCAGTCCAATCCGGCGCGCGCCGCTCAGTCACTGACGCCAACAAGGCTTCGACTGATACCACGACGTCGAGTGCCCATAACTGTTCCCGCGTAGTTGGTTAGTGCATATAGGCGGTGGCGGAACTCGAGATCAAATACCAAGATCTCGTTAAGCGTGTTATTTTGAAGTAACTGCAGATGCCGACCAGGGCCAGGCCCACCTCTCACCTAGGTGGTCTCAACCTGCCCTGTCGCTCTGCCACAAAGTAACAGCCGGGGGCCATCGGGAACCCAGGCCCACCACAACCTGGATGGAACCACCTGCCCCTTCAGCCCCACATCGGAATCACTTGCGGGTACTCTATGAGCCGACCTGACTTTAGTCACCGCATGTATCATATATTATGTATATAAGTATAAACCCGTGATCACCTCCCGAGTGAACACGACCCGATAGTATAGCATGGCAGACGGACAAGAATGTAGGGCCACTGATGGAATACTAGCATCCTATACTAAGCATTTAGGATTGTAGGTAAAGGTAACAACAGTAGTAGCAACGACAGGCTATGCAACAGAATAGGATTAACCGAAAACAGTAACATGCTACACTACTCTAATGCAAGCAGTAGAGAGAAGAATAGGCGATAACTGGTGATAAAGGGGGGGCTTGCCTGGTTGCTCTAGCGAGGAGGGGCCATCAACAACGTAGTCGATCGGGGCACCGGCAGCGGCGTCAGTCTCCTAGTCTACAGGAAAGAAGAGGGGGAAGAGACAATGAATACAATGCAAACAGATACATATCAATGCATTACATGACAAGTAACGATGCCAGGTGTGCCCTAACGCGGTAGGAGGTGATACCGGCGAAGGGGGGGAATATCTGGGAGAGTATTCCCGGTGTTAGGCATTTTTGGACAGATGAAACGAAGGGGGATTGTTGCATGTTCGTTGTGCTAGGGATGTGTGGCAGACGAATGGGCTGCGTATCCGGATTCATCTCGTCGTTCTGAGCAACTTCCATGTACAAAGTTTTTCCATCCGAGCTACTGTTTATTTTATATTAATAAAAAAAATAATCATTTCTAGAATATATTTAATTATTTTAAATGAACATTATCTAGAATAGTGTATGCTGATGTCATCATGACATCAGCAGTCAACAGGGCGTTGACTGGGTCAAACTAACGTGTGGGTCCGAGCTGTCATAGACTTTTTAATCTAATTAGTGTTTAACTAATCTAATTACTGTTTAATTAATTAACACTAGTTAATTAGGTTAACCAAACATAATTAATTAAGTTAATTAATTTAATTAATATATATATATATATGTTTTTATTTTTTAGATCTTTTTTTCTTAAACGTTTTGGGAGTGGGCCCCTATGTAATAGGCAGTGGGGGTCCTTAGCGGGCGAACGAGTTATCGGCATCGGGCGCAGGGATGCCCGCACACCCGAGGCCATCAGGGGAGAAGAGCGCCGCCACGCGGCGGCGAGCAGGCGGCAAAGAACGGCGCCGCACGCCGGGCAGTGCACAGTGAACGGCAAGGACAAAGGGTCGGCGCGGCGAGGGGGTTGCGGCATGGCCGTGGGCGGGAGGCGGGCAGCGAAGGGAGCAACGGGCGCACGCCGACAAACACAGGCATGCGGGGGTCGCGGCTCGGGCGCGGCACGGGGAAGGAAGCCGCGACATTAGACGTGGGGTGCGCGAGCGCGCGCGCATGGCAGAGCGGCGCAGTGAGCGTGGCGAGGGCGAGTGGGGGCACGCGGGGCTACCGTTGCAGAGTAGCAGCAAAGAGCGGGAGGAGAGGCCAGGGCGCGAGGCGGCGACGCGGGCGGTTGCAGCAGTGAGGTGCGGTGCGGGGAGGAGCAGCACGGTGGGGCACGATCGGGGCGAGCAGGGGGAGCAGCGGCAGCACGACAACAGGCGGTCGAGCACGCGTGCTCGCGTGTGCGGGTCCATGCGAGCAGGGGCAGACAGGCACGGCGGCGCGGACGCGAGACGTCCTGGACAGGGGGAAGAAGTGGGGAGGCGGAGGCCGATGGCCTCACCAGCGTTGCAGGGGCACGGGGCGGCGAGGCTCGATGGAGCTCGTCGAGGAGTAGGATGGGGATAACGCGCGGCGATGGATGATGGCTTCGGGCAGCGAGGCGGTCGAGGATGGCGCGGTGAAGTGGCGAGGCGGCATGCGTCGACGACGGGTAGCCGAGGTGGAGGCCTCAAGCGACGGGGTCGGGAGCGGCTCCAGGCTCGGGGCCGTCCGACGAGGAGGAGGACGAGGACGGGACGGCGACGAGCGTTGGCTCCCCTTCCTGATCCATATCGGGATCGAGAGGCAGACGAGGGAGGAGTGAGCGATGTGGGGGGAGTGGGGGAAGCGGGGTGGATCGAGGGTTAGGGTTCGGTTGCTCGGGGGAATAAGTGGGGATGGGGTGGGTTGGCCTGGTCGCAAGGCCAACTGGGTCGTGGCCCAGGGGGTGGGGGTTTCTTTATTTTCTTTTCTTTTATTTATTTTATATCTTTTTTGTTTTCTCTTTATCTACCTAACATTTTAGTTTTATTAAAATACATAGGTTGTACCTAATTTAGTAAACTTAATTAAGTCGCATACCGAACATTTTTGTTTTAATGTTTGAAAGTTTTTGATGTTTGACAAGAATTCAAATATGAATTTGAATCGTTTTGAACTAATGCGACATTAGCGACAGTAACGGAGGTGACGTGGCATCATTAGCAGAGGTTACTTTGGCTTGATTATCCGAGCATCACAATTTGCCACTTGTTCCTGCACTTTTGTTCCAGCTCCACTCAATGATTCTTGTCCTCTACCAGCATCACATTCTATATGCTGCTTTGCTCTGTGACTCGAGGACCAAACATATTTTGACTCAGACTCCAGAAGATCCCTTCTTGGAAATTGATGTCAAAGGGGGAGAGAGAGATCACATCAAAGCTTATTCACTTCAAAAGGGGAGAGAGAGAAAAAGGGAGAGAGAGAGAGAGATAATCACATCAAAGTCCCCAGATGCTTGGTGTTCAAGAGGAGAGAAGACACATGTCTTTAAGAGGGGAAAGACTTGTCAACTTGTGTTATGATTTGTGATCTGATCTGTTTTGCTCTGATTTTGTTTCCCTACTTTCTCCCAGTATCTAATATAAGATTCAAGGGGAGAAAGACAACTAGGGAAGGGAATCTTTAAATTCATTGCATATATTTTTCCTTGGGGACATGTCTATATCCAATAGAGTACCTAGTACTCACTTTCTACATGTCATACCAGTCTTGGTACTCTTGTGGTTCCTTTTGTTTGCTCTGTCTAGTAGTTGTATCTGTGTTACTCTAACCTTGTTTACGCAGGTTCATCTCTTCCAAAGCCAGATCAAGACCACAAGGTAAGTATATGCATCACACTCATGTGCATGAAGATCTCTTGCTATTGTACATATTGTTTGCAAGAAGGAATCATGAACATGAAGTTACAACTTCATATATTCACATCATTTGCTCTGATGCATATAGCCAAGATACATGTAACACATTGCTTGCTCTGTCATGTTTATGCATTCACATGCTCTTACATTCCATATTTACATGATTGCATACATGTAGGAGGAGCCTATGCATGTTACATGTCTTTCCAAAGCTTTACTTGCTATTCTCTATATATTTATCTAAAGCTTTGATGTATGTTGTCATCAATTACCAAAAAGGGGGAGATTGAAAGCACAAGTGCTCCCTGGGTGGTTTTGGTAATTAATGTCAACATATCGTGTTGGACTAATGTTTTCGTCTAGTATATTTCAGACAAGTTCAACAGATGGAGTGCCGTGAACAAGAGGATATGGAACCCCTTCAATAAGCTAAGGACAAAGGATCGGCTCAAGCTCAAAAGCTCAAGACTCTACATTTTCATTTTAGTGATCCAAGATCACATTGAGTCCATAGGAAAAGCCAATACTATTAAAAGGGGATGAGGTGTTGCTTAACGGGTTGCTTGTTCAAAGTGCTTAGTGATATGCTCCACAACCCTCAACCACTTTCTCATATCCACATATGTCCCAAACCAAAAAGTCCAACTCGGCTGACGGTGTCCTGGACTAGGGGGTACTCACCACGTCATCTCCCGATCTGTTAGATTGGGCCGAGGACCCCCATGGCTGTATACTCATGGGCCATTTCGGACAGCTGCCGCATACAAGGAAGATTGCACAAGACTTGGTGATCAAGACACGGACTCCTCCCCACCGGCGTATTCGGCTAGGAATCTTGTTATCCTAGGCCTCGGGTGCAAAATATAAACCAAGGCCAAGCTAGTCGATAGATATAACAACAATCATAATCATAGTCTAGCTTCAAGGGTTTAGCCTCTACGATCTCGTGGTAGATCAACTCTTGTAATACTCATATCATCAAGATCAATCAAGTAGGAAGTAGGGTACCTCCATCGAGAGGGCCCGAACCTGGGTAAACATTTTGTCCCCCGTCTCCTGTTACCATCGATCCTAGACGCATAGTTCGGGACCCCCTACACGAGATCCGCCGGTTTTGACACTGATATTGATGCTTGCATTGAGACTTCCGCTGTCCGATTGGCAAAAGGATCAATGGCTCGACTGTAGATCGACTGCCACATCGGCTTCTTCGTCACCGGCTCGGCTGGTCACCTAGGCTGGACCGAGGACTGCGCCCTACCTCCGATCGTCATGTCCGGATAAGGTCCTTCATCAACATCAACTCCGATCTCTATCAAGATCATGGAGGAATCATCCAGGGGGCCGGGGGGCTCAACGTCAACAATGCCCTCGGGCGGCCGTCTTTTTTACGGACAGCGAACTTGTATCCGCCGCCACCGCCTCCTCAAGTGTCGTTTTAACGATTGCTTCAGTGGAATTGTGCGGAATTGAGTCTACAACAACCCTGGAAAATTTCGTCGAGTTCTGATGGAGGAATCTCTGGCAATCTGCGATATACTGGAGCCCTGTCAAATCTGGACGGGAATCTGGACGAGTTTAGGGTGTGGTGTCCAGATTCTAGCTCGGACGTCCTTCGGAAGATCCAACCGTTGATCAGCTGCGGAATTCCTATATCTACCACCCCTCAAAATTTCAGCTCGATCCGACCGTCCAAACTTCGGGAACCTTCCTATTAGTGCGTCACTTTTCGGATCTGTTTTCACAAGAAAACGAATCCGTCCCGAGTTCGTCTTTTTTATGAACGGGATTTCGGACATCATTTTTTAAGAAGTTTTGTATGGGGTATTGTGTTTTGTTCCCGAACACATCCCACTAACTTTAAAATCTTTTGAACATGATCTTCACCATCATGCTGGTGTCAAACCAGTCCGGCAATATTGCTCCAAGGTTGCCGATCTGCGCTAGACACATCGTTGCTTTGCTGAGCCAAGCTCAACTTCTTCGGATCACCATCTTGGCAAGCCGAACAAGAGTTCGGCATCGCGAAGGATAAATCATCACCAACATCGCCGCCCCATGGATTACACGGAGCGGGCACACCGACATCGCCGCACGGTGATGTCTACTACACAACCTTCTTCTTGTAGACATTGTTGGGCCTCCAAGTGCAGAGGTTTGTAGGACAGTAGCAAATTTCCCTCAAGTGGATGACCTAAGTTTATCAATCCGTGGGAGGCGTAGGACGAAGATGGTCTCTCTCAAGCAACCCTACAACCAAATAACAAAGAGTCTCTTGTGTCCCCGACACGCCCAATACAATGGTAAATTGTATAGGTGCACTAGTTCGGCGAAGAGATGGTGATACAAGTGCAATATGGATAGTAGATATAGGTTTTTGTAATCTAAAAATACAAAAACAGCAAGGTAGCAAGTGGTAAAAGTGAGCATAAACGGTATTGCAATGCGTTGAAACAAGGCCTAGGGTTCATACTTTCACTAGTGCAAGTTCTCTCAACAATAATAACATAACTAGATCATATAACTATCCGTCAACATGCAACAAAGAGTCACTCCAAAGTCACTAATAGAGGAGAACAAACGAAGAGATTATGGTAGGGTACGAAACCACCTCAAAGTTATACTTTCTGATCAATCTATTCAAGAGTCCTTAGTAAAATAACATGAAGCTATTCTTTCCGTTCGATCTATCATAGAGTTCGTACTAGAATAACACCTTAAGACACAAATCAACCAAAACCCTAATGTCACCTAGGTACTCCAATGTCACCTCAAGTATCCATGGGTATGATTATACGATATGCATCACACAATCTCAGATTCATCTATTCAAACCAACACAAAGTACTTCAAAGAGTGCCCCAAAGTTTCTACACGGTGTCAAGACGAAAACGTGTGCCAAACCCTATGCATAGGTTCATGGGCGGAACCCGCAAGTTGATCACCAAAACATACATCAAGTGGATCACGTGATATCCCATTGTCACCACAGATAAGCACGACAAGACATACATCAAGTGTTCTCAAATCCTTAAAGACTCAATCCGATAAGATAACTTCAAAGGGAAAACTCAATCCATTACAAGAGAGTAGAGGGGGAGAAACATCATAAGATCCAACTATAATAGCAAAGCTCGCGATACATCAAGATCGTACCATCTCAAGAACATGAGAGAGAGAGAGAGATCAAACACATAGCTCTTTGATGCACCCCTCAGCCCTAAGGGTGGACTACTCCCTCCTCGTCATGGAGAGCGCCGTGATGATGAAGATGGCCTCCGGTGAGGGTTCCCCCCTCCGGCAGGGTGCCGGAACAGGGCCCCAATTGGTTTTTGGTGGCTATAGAGGCTTGCGGTGGCGGAACTCCCGATCTATTCTGTTCCCCGATGGTTTTAGGGTATAGATATATGGGCGAAAGAAGTCGGTCAGGGGAGCCACGAGGGGCCCACGAGGGTGGATGGCGCGCCCAGAGGGGTGAGCGCGTCCCCTGCCTCGTGCCTTCCTCGTTGCTTCCCTTACGTGCACTCCAAGTCCCCTAGATTGCTTCCGTTCAAAAAATAACTCTCCCGAAGGTTTCATTCCGTTTGGATTCTGTTTGATATTCCTTTTCTGCGAAACACTGAAACAAGGGAAAAAGCGGCACCGGCTCGGGTTAATAAGTTAGTCCCAAAAATAATATAGAAGTGCATAGTAAAGCCCGTTAAACATCCAAGATGGATAATATAATAGCATGAATACTTCACAAATTATAGGTACGTTGGAGACGTATCACACGGTCACTTCATCAAGCCTGCATTGACCACGTCACGACCTGCATCGGCAGGGCTGCACTGTTGCTCCTTCAAGCCGGTGTCCATCACGCCGACCTACTTCGACTCACCGACTGACATCGAGGCTTCGACATCTCGGCTGGACCGGGGGCTTCGCCATCTCTTCATCAACCTACTCCGGAGACTTCGGCGTCACTAGCCGACCAGCTTTGTCACGTTAGCTGGACCGAGGGCTTTGCCTCAGCGAGCCAACCTTTGCCAGCATCGCCATGCCGTCGCTTTATCGCCCATCGGGTAATCGGTGTGCGGATGTCACAGCCCTAGAATTGTTTGACATTAGTTGCATTAAGGCATTCATGTCATCATGTTAATTTTCATGAAATTGAAATGGGGATTTGTGAAACCCTCAGAATAATTTTTGGAAATGACCCAAAATAAAAAAAATTGCTCCAAAGGGTCAAGGAAAATGCTAATGTGGCCTCTGAAAATATTGGACAGAGTTAATAATCAAACCAATATTTTTGGGGGTTCATAAGTATTTATATTTGGGCATTTGGAATTAATGCACACCTATTGCATTGGATATATATTATTATATATATAAAATATTGGCCAAAAGTTGTGCCTTTTGTTGGAGAGCTCTGGAATATTACCACTAGCTCATATAAAAATTGGCACAACTAAATAAAGTGATTTGGTATTTTAAATAAATCAAACAAATGTCGAAATTAGAAAAGAAAACAAAATAGGAAAACAGGAGAGAACTGAACCTGGCCTCACCTGCGCAGCCCACCCGGCCCAACCTTCTTTCCCCCCCACCTCCTGGCTGGCCCAGTTGGCCCAGCCCACCAGCGCCCCACCGCGCATCGTCTTCCTCTGCCAGAAGGCAGAGGCGAGGCGTGGCGAGCGCTGGCGATGCCGCGGCCACCTCCTGCTTGCGCTGGCGGCCTCCCCGCCCTTCTCGCGACGCCTGGAACAGCCCCGCGCCCCACAGACTCTCTCACTCTCTCCCGACCCCCTCCTCTCCTCTGCTCCCTCCCTCTCGCCCGGACCGAGCGGCCTTGTCGCCACCGTCGCTGCGTTCGCCCATGACCACCGCCTCCCCTTACCTCCCGACATGCCCCCAAGCCCCGCCACTCCATCCTCGCCCTCCTCACCGAGCCTCCCGACGCCGGAGCGCCCCGAGGCGCCGCCCCCGCCGTTTTCCCCTTTTCGGACCCGCCGCTCGCCGCCGTCGAATTCGTCGCCCTCCGGTCGTTCCCGAGCCAGCCGAGCTTGTCGCCGACCTCCCGGTGAGCCCCCGAGTCATTTCCCCCTCTTCCCCGACTCGTTCCCCCCTCTAGCCACCGTCTCCACTACTGACCAAAGCTGCCGCCCGTGCCTCGTCGCCGGCGTGTGGCTGGAGCCCCAATGACCAAGCCAACCTCACCACCGCCCTCACACTGCACTAGGGACCCATGGCGCCCTCGCTTCCCTCTATCGCGCCAGCCTCAGGCCAGGCTTCGAAGCTCCGGCCGCCATCAAACACGCCCTTGGCGTCGATTCCGACCACCCGAGCTCAACCCACTCCACCAAGAGCCTCAGCTCATCCCAGCCTCCGTGAGGTACCCTCCCGACCCTTTTGGTGGCCGGAATGGCAAAATGCACTTGCGCCGCCACATCCGGGCTCGCCGCGACTAAACGCCGGGCGCCCGACTCATGACCGGCGTGGGTTGACCCACCGCCTCGGTTTGACCTCCCCTCTCCCCATCGACATGCGGGCCCGCCTGCTAACTAATTTAGTTTAGGTTTAAACTAATTTAACTTAACCTAGGTTAGTGCAAATTGACTAGGTTAGTTTAGTTAGTCACTGACGTGTGGCCCCCACACGTCAGGTTTGACCTGGGGCGCCCTGTTGACCCGCTGACGTCACATTGACGTCAGGCTGACGCAATAACTAGGTTTCTAGATTTAATTTAATTTAATAAATTTCAGAAAATACTCTAAACTTCTAAAAATCATATAAATTCAACCGTAACTCGGATGGAAATAATTTATATATGAAAAATGATCAGAAAAATATGAAGAATCTGTTTATGCCATGATCATGCATGTTTGAACAAGTTAACATCAGTGAATAGGATGAATCATGATTAGGGTAATTTATGAAATAGCATTTGGAGTTGGAATTCAACCTTGTTTGAATTCCACTTCAACTAACTTGGATTATTATTGCATTAGGTGAATTCAGTACCTTAACATGATCATGCATCATATATGTGCATTGCATTGATTGTGTTCTCTATTGTTTGCCGGTAATTGTTCCCTCCGTGAGACGATGTACCGACGATGATTATTCGATGACACCGATGAAGAACTATTATCTTGAAGTGCCGTGCAAGCAAAACCCCCTTGTTCATTCCGATACAATCCCACTCTCTCGCTCCTGCTCTATTTTACTGCATTAGGACAACAACGACTCATGTGTTACTTGCAGCGGTAGCTGAACCCCTTGATCCTTTGCATGACCTGTCATTCCACAAGAATTAGATGAAACCCACTAGCATGAGTAGGAATTGTTTGAGCCATGTTGTGCCTACTCATTTATGCTTGTTTGTCATGCCTGCTCTGCTTAGAGTTGAGTCGGGTCTGATTCATCGGGAATGAATTGGAATGGTTGTGTGAACATGTCCTATTGTGTGTGAGCTAAGTGTGTGAACACGATTTGGTAAAGGTAGCGGTGAGAGGCCATGTAGGAGTACATGGTGGGTTGTCTCATTGCAGCCGCCCTCAGGAACTGAGTTCTGTGTTTGTGATCCATGAAACAGCTACTACCACGCATTGGGCCCGAAACCAATGGACCCTCTCGGCTTCTTGACCACCCTTGTCCTCAGTCCGGGAGTTGCAAGTAGTTTCTGGTGTTTGTAGCATCTTTGGGGCCGCACGCAACGCTGACCTTAGGGGTGGGTTGTGTTGCGGTAGGCACCGTGGCCCGGTGTACCGAAAGTGCCCGTTTGGTATCTCGGGAACCCCGCACACATCGTTCGGGGTCAGAGTGGGAAACCTCGGCCGACTCCTCGGATGGAACCCGAATAGGCGATCAACCTGGACTTGGGACTTGTGTGTTTAGGTAGGTCGTGGCCGACACCCACGTTGGGCTTCCGCTTGAAGGTTGCCGAGTACATGTCGTGTAAACGGGCGGTAAGTGGTGAGAGCGTGTGTGAAGAAGTACACCCTGCAGGGTTTAATATGATCTATTCGAATAGCCGTGTCCACGGAAAAGGACTTCTGGGTTGCCTATATCGGTTCATAGACAAGTGAAAGTGGATACTCTAAAATGCGCAAGATAAGCGTGAGTGCTATGGATGGCGTTCTCGTAGGGAGACAGAGCGGGTCCATAGTGGTGTATTGACATGGTGAATATGTGGACTCGTGTGCGCCACTTCAAAGGAGTTACTTGCGATGCGTAGTTCAGATAGCCACCGAGTCAAAGCTGGCTTGTCGGTCAAACTCCACCACCCCTTTTGATAATGATGCATATGTAGCTAGTTACGATGTAAGTCTTCTTTGAGTATGTTTGTACTCACGTTTGCCTATTTTATGTTTTGCAGAGAGACTTTAGTCTCGCTAGTAGTTCCGCTTGGACTTCGACGGTTAGCTTGTTACCTCAGCTACGATCTTGTGCCTCGGCAGGATCTGGTAGATAGTCAGGCTTCTCAGCCTTTTTCATTTATAGTTGTCTGTACCCAGACATGTTTAGCTTCCGCTTGTGTTTTGACTTGTATGCTCTGAGTGTCGGGTCATGAGACCCATGTTTGTAATATCTCGCTCCTCGGAGCCTAATGAATAATATTTTGAGTCGTAGAGTTATGTTGTGATGCCATGTTGTATCTACGCATATTGAGCATAATGTGTGTATGTTTGAAATGCTTGGTATGTGTGGGATCCGACAAACTAGTTGTTTATCCTTGGCAGCCTCTCATATGGGGAAATGTAGTCTCGTGATTACGGCGATAGTAGTCCGCTACAGCCGGTTCACCGAGTCCTCGCTAGCCCAGCACTACCGCTTGGACACTTGACTGGCCGGGCATGTGTTTCATTTCGTTCCTATGTCTGTCCCCTCGGGAAATGTCACGCGGTGTTATTCGAGTCCTGTCTAGCACATTTCTGCGGGATACCGGAGTCCTGTTAGCCCAGTGCTACAGCCCGAATATATACGTTGATGACCGACATGCTCGATGTGATTCATGTATGCCTGTCCCCATAGGTTAAGCGCCGCTTTGGGTTCACGACTAGCCATGTTGGCCCGCGTTCTTTGTCATATGGATGCTAGCGACACTATCATATACGTGAGCCAAAAGACGCAAACGGTCCCGGGCCATGGTAAGGCGACACCCGTGGGAATACCGTGCGTGAGGCCGCAAAGTGATATGATGTGTTACATGCTAGATCGGTGTGACCTAGGATCGGGGTCCTGACAGCGTTGGTATCAGAGCCCCGATCATCAGGATTACCAAGCCAACCGGGTGAAGTTGTGTCTAGAAATGCTTTAGTTATGTAAGGGAATTGATTGTGGAAGGGAACGTAAGGCTCTTTTTACTCCTTATACCTCATGGCCTTCTGATCTGAGTCATCCTCTTCTCTTCTACGGGGTTTAAGAACTAGGCTTCTCATCTATCTATTAGGATGACGTGTTACTAATCCATAGACCCATAAGATTGCTGGTTTTAATCCCCAGTTCAGTTCCTACTACTTCTGTATGATAACTGTTGATCTCAGAATCTTGTTATGATGCTGTTGAGTGGTTATGCCACCATTCTTGCAGGATGTCTCAAATCATTTTGAGCATTTACAGCCGTTATGCTTTGTCCGAGTCATCCTGTGTCTCTAAATAGTCCGATGCATTTGCAAATTCTTTCCTTCCATTCCGATGACCTTTTGGTCGTAATAAGCACACCAATCGGTAAGTTGAGGTACTGTTGCCTCGACATATATGTTGGAACTATTATTATGACCCTAGGTGTTTAGGAAGTCACCTAGCAATTTAGCAATGCTTTTGTGTCCCTAGTGTGATGATTCTGGCCAGTATTCTTGAAAGCATCCCGTGATGCCATTTAGTAGTAGGCATTCTACTCTGGGTTCTTTGAACCCGAGATTCATCCTACTTCATGTTGTTAGGATTGCTAGTGCCTTTAGGATATTAGTAACCTTTGCGATAGTCCTCGAGGTCCGTGGTATTTCCTTCTTCCAAATAATACGAACCGCTTATGGCAGAAGTTCTTTTGAGCCAAAAGATCACAATAAGAGCGCTCTTGAGGAGTTCTCCATTCATAATTGTGACTCTGCCAGTTCTACTTCTTTGCATGGATTATCCGGAAGAAATGTTGAGCTTCGTTCGACATACTAATCTGTGCATCCACAACTCAGAAAATTATATGTTCCTCTGAGTTGCTCTCTTCAGTTGCATTCTGACCTTCATCTATCAATTGATAGCCAAGGGTATGTGTGCATTTATGCTCATCGATACATTTTGTCCTTGTGGCCGTCAAGCCATTCTATTCCAGAATGACTAGGAGAAACAAACTCCAGTACCTCATCCATTTCTAGGATTGGGTCAAAGTAGTTGTATCCCGCAGATCAAAACGCCAATTCAGCTTTTGTTCTGTTCTACCTTGGAGTGTTACCATCTTTATGTCAAGAGTGTCATGGGAATTGCACAACCTCTTAGAAATTCTTGACGCAGTGATACTCTCGCTATCATTATTCATTCCTCGGTTCCGTGTTGTTGCAACCGGAATGCCGGCAAGTGAATTGGGATGTGCGAAATCAATACTCCGAGCCAC
Source organism: Aegilops bicornis (assembly GCA_021605145.1). Lineage (NCBI taxonomy): Eukaryota > Viridiplantae > Streptophyta > Magnoliopsida > Poales > Poaceae > Aegilops > Aegilops bicornis. The sequence goes on from CM038675.1 coordinate 572,895,433, forward strand.
TCGTTGCTTGGTGGTAATGGACAATATTCTCATTCTTAGCGTGTTGGTTATTAAATCATCATTCTAAGATAGATCGTGCTACCTAGTCCTTATTTCTGGTGCACACCTTGATTGATGAGTTAGGATTGTGCCAAGTCCTCACTCATTTGATCATTTCGTCTTGCCCTGAAAAGCAAGATTGTTCTCGAGCTTAGTGACATACCGGTGGTTCGTGACTTTCCAAATATCTTCTTGGAAGTGTTACCGGGTTGTTCCCTGACCGTTATGTTGAGCTCGTGATCAAGTTGGTTTCTTGTGAACCACCCTTCTCCAAGAATCTGTGTTGGATACCCCTGAGCTAGTTGGTTAAGCTAGACAACAACTTGGAGAGTTGGAAGATAAAAGCTTGTCCAACTTAGTTCGCTCCAAAGGGATATTCTTGTGTAGTGTGTGTTGAAGAGGGATGATATCTTCATCGATTGGTCCTCGTGATCAGTTGTTGGATCTATTGTCCTACCAATTCTTTGACTTGAGTATGGGCCATTGTCAAGTCAAATCAGAACCAACGATATCCGTGATGTTGTCTTACTCGTGGTTGATCCCTCGAGCATACACCATTACATCTTTGGTCTGACCAATGCTAACACTGTGTTCACATGATGGTGGAAGTCCAGTGATATGGAAATTTCGATGAGTTGTCATGTTGAGCCCATCGGTAGCATTTTGTCTCCCCCATGAGTCATGTTGAGCATCAACCTAGCATTGGAAACTTGTGTAAGCAATTCTTCGTGTTTCGTTCTTGAAGCACATGTTTGGATGAAAGTAGTGACTTCCTCTAATTCATGTGCATCTGGTGTAAGTTGCCGCCATGAATTTGAGAAAGGTTTGTTTTGCTCCTTTGGAATCATCCCAAGTCAGTCATGCACGCGAAGTATTCTATGGTCTCGATAGATCGATCATCTTCATTCCATATGGATTCCATAGCACACCAAGCCACTGATTGACTTGATCAAGGAAAAGAAGTCTATGCTTGGGATCTAATCCATGGACTTGTGTAAAGACTTCGATACCCTCGATGATGGCTCCCCACCCGAACTCGGTCGTGTTTTATTATAAGACTACCATGTGGTCATGCTTGTCTAGGACAATGTGTTCACAGGTTGTAGCAGAACCAGCTCATGCTTTGGAGCTTACTACCTTGGTTCATATCCTGAGAATCTCGCAACGTCTTCTCATCAATTTGTGTTGCAACCTTTCCTTTCAGACATGCTGAGTCTGAAATATCCTAACACCAACCAGATCTGAATCTCAAAGCGGATATGATGGTTGGAACATTCGAACAGCTTGCATTTCGTTCCCGGCTTGCACCGTCCTTGTGCTATCTCGCTATAGACCTGTCTTCTTAGCAATTCTTGTCAAGGTTTATCTTCAAAAGTGGACTTACCATGGGTTCCCCCCATCTTCGATGATAAGCAAAATCATCCATTGCGTTGTCTTCAACAAGGTAGTCCACATCATCCATTCTAGTCCGGGTGTACCATTCCTCTGCATTCCATCAAATGATCGCTTGCGATTGCCTTAGGCTGGTATAAAGAGTTCCAATGATCTATGGATCAAAAGTAATTCTTTTTGCCACTTAAGGGAATAGTTCTTTGCGTCACCTTTTTCGAGGTGCCCGTTACGGGATCATAGTAAATATTTCCTCACCACCTTGACACCATCCACCATCTCTCTAAGCGTGGGATTGTTGCCACCAATCAACCCCGTTGTTGTTCTTCCATCCCTCTCGATGTATTTTGTGCCTCAACTCGAGATGTGTCACCGTCTCAAATCCGTGAGTTGATCATGTTTACCTGATTTTCATTAAGATCGAATCATGTAGGGTTTCCCTTTCTTTCTGTTGTCGTGTCGAGTGAAGACCTCGAAAGCAAGGACGTCAAGACTAAGATGATGGAATGAATCAACATTTTCGAGGAAGGCAATTGGATCATGAAGATTGGGATAGTTGTGACTTCCCTTTTCCTCTTGCCTCACGCCTTGAATCTCGGTGAGATTCTTGTTTAGTGGGGTGAGTTGTCACAGCCCTAGAATTGTTTGACATTAGTTGCATTAAGGCATTCATGTCATCATGTTAATTTTCATGAAATTGAAATGGGGATTTGTGAAACCCTCGTAATAATTTTTGGAAATGACCCAAAATAAAAAAAATTGCTCCAAAGGGTCCGTGAAAATGCTCATGTGGCCTCCGAAAATATTGGACGAGTTAATAATCAAACCAATATTTTGGGGTTCATAAGTATTTATATTTGGGCATTTGGAATTAATGCACACCTATTGCATTGGATATATATTATTATATATATAAAATATTGGCCCAAAGTTGTGCCTTTTGTTGGAGAGCTCTGGAATATTACCACTAGCTCATATAAAAATTGGCACAACTAAATAAAGTGATTTGGTATTTTAAATAAATCAAACAAATGTCAGAAATTAGAAAAGAAAAACAAAATAGGAAAACAGGAGAGAACTGAACCTGGCCTCACCTGCGCAGCCCACCCGGCCCAACCTTCTTTCCCCCCCTCCTCCTGGCTGGCCCAGTTGGCCCAGCCCACCAGCGCCCCACCGCTCATCGTCTTCCTCTGCCAGAAGGCAGAGGCGAGGCGTGGCGAGCGCTGGCGATGCCGCGGCCACCTCTCGCTTACCGGGCGGCCTCCCGACCTTCTCGCGACGCTCGAACAGCCACGCCTGGACTCTCTCACTCTCTCCCGACCTCCCTCTCCTCTCCCTCCTCTCGCCCGGACCGAGCGGCCTCGTCGCCACTGCCGCTGCTTCACGCGACCATCGCCTCCCTTACCTCCCCGACATGCCCCCAAGCCCCGCCACTCCATCCTCGCCTCCTCCAAGGCCTCCCAAGCCTTGGCGCCAGGCGCCGCCCGCCCGCCGTTTTCCCCTTTTCGGACCACTTTCGCCCGCCCGTCATTGCCCTCCGGTGGATTCCAGGCAGTAGCCGAGCTTGTCGCCGACCTCCCGGTGAGCCCAGAGTCATTTCCCCTCTTCCCCGACTCGTTCCCCCCCTCTAGCCACCGTCTCCACTCTGGCCGGCTTCGCCGCCAGTGCCTCGTCGCCGGGCGTGGCTGGAGCCCCAATGACCCAAGCCAACCTCACCACCGCCCTCACTGCAAAGACTGTGGGACCGCGGCGCCCTCCGCTTCCTCTATCGCGCCAGAAAGGCCGAGCCCGAAGCTCGCCTCGAGCTCCGGCCGCCGCCAAACACGCCGCCAAGGCCGATTCCGATCACCGAGCTCAACTCCACTCCACCAAGAGCCTCACTCATCCCTCAGCCTCAGAGGGTACCCTCCCGACCCTTTTGGTGGCCGAATGGCAAATGCACTTTGCGCCAAGCTGGCCAAGGCTAAACGCCGGGCGCCTCACTGACTCACGACCGGCGTGGGTTGACCCACGTCAGGTTTGACCTCCCCCTCTCCCCACTGACATGCGGGCCCTGCCCGGCTAACTAATTTAGTTTAGGTTTAAACTAATTTAACTTAACCTAGGTTAGTGCAAATTGACTAGGTTAGTTTAGTTAGTCACTGACGTGTGGCCCCCACACGCCGTGTTTGACCTGGGGCGCCTGTTGACCCGCCGACGTCACATTGACGTCAGTCGATTTAATAACTAGGTTTCTAGATTTAATTTAATTCAGTAAATTTCGAAAATACTCTAAACTTCTAAAAATCATATAAATTCAACCGTAACTCGGATGGAAATAATTTATATATGAAAAATGATCAGAAAAATATGAAGAATCTGTTTATGCCATGATCATGCATGTTTGAACAAGTTAACATCACTGAATAGGATGAATCATGATTAGGGTAATTTATGAAATAGCATTTGGAGTTGGAATTCAACCTTGTTTGAATTCCACTTCAACTAACTTGGATTATTATTGCATTAGGTGAATTCAGTACCTTAACATGATCATGCATCATATATGTGCATTGCATTGATTGTGTTCTCTATTGTTTGCCGGTAATTGTTCCCTCCCGGTAGACGATGTACCGACGATGATTATTCGATGACACCGATGAAGAACTATTATCTTCAAGTGTCGTGCAAGCAAAACCCCTTGTTCATTCCGATACAATCCCACTCTCTCGCTCCTGCTCTATTTTACTGCATTAGGACAACAACGACTCATGTGTTACTTGCAGCGTAGCTGAACCCCTTGATCCTTTGCATGACCTGTCATTCCACAAGAATTAGATGAAACCCACTAGCATGAGTAGGAATTGTTTGAGCCATGTTGTGCCTACTCATTTATGCTTGTTTGTCATGCCCGCTAACGCTTAGAGTTGAGTCGGGTCTCGATTCATCGGGAATGAATTGGAATGGTTGTGTGAACATGTCCTATTGTGTGTGAGCTAAGTGTGTGAACACGATTTGGTAAAGGTAGCGGTGAGAGGCCATGTAGGAGTACATGGTGGGTTGTCTCATTGCAGCCGCCCTCAGGAACTGAGTTCTGTGTTTGTGATCCATGAAACAGCTACTACCATGCATTGGGCCCGAAACCAATGGACCCTCTCGGCTTCTTGACCACCCTTGTCCTCAGTCCGGGAGTTGCAAGTAGTTTCTGGTGTTTGTAGCATGTCAGGGGCGCACGCAACGCTGACCTTAGGGGTGGGTTGTGTTGCGGTAGGCACCGTGGCCGGTGTACCGAGTGCCCGTTTGGTATCTCGGGAACCTGCACACATCGTTCGGGGTCAGAGTGGGAAACCTCGGCCGACTCCCTGGATGGAACCCGAATAGGCGATCAACCTGGACTTGGGACTTGTGTGTTTAGGTAGGCTGTGGCCGACACCCACGTTGGGCTTCCGCTGAAGGTTGCCGAGTACATGTCGTGTAAACGGCGGTAAGTGGTGAGCGTGTGTGAAGTACACCTGCAGGGTTTAATATGATCTATTCGAATAGCCGTGTCCACGGAAAAGGACTTCAGGTTGCCTATATCAGTTCATAGACAAGTGAAAGTGGATACTCTAAAATGCGCAAGATAAGCGTGAGTGCTATGGATGGCGTTCTCGTAGGGAGACGGGAGCGGGTCCATAGTGGTGTATTGACATGGTGAATATGTGGACTCGTAGCGCCACTTCAAAGGAGTTACTTGCAATCGTAGTTCAGATAGCCACCGAGTCAAAGCTGGCTTGCTGCAGTCAAACTCCACCACCCCTTTTGATAATGATGCATATGTAGCTAGTTCGATGTAAGTCTTGCCGAGTACGCTTGTACTCACGTTTGCCTATTTTATGTTTTGCGAGAGACTTTAGTCTCGCTAGTAGTTCCGCTTGGACTTCGACGGTTAGCTTGTTACCTCATTTCACGATCTTGTGCCTCGGCGAGGATCTCGGTAGATAGTCAGCTTCTCAGCCTTTTTCATTTATAGTTGTCCTGTACTCTGCACATGTTTAGCTTCCGCTTGTGTTTTGACTTGTATGCTCTGAGTGTCGGGTCATGAGACCCATGTTTGTAATATCTCGCTCCTCGGAGCCTAATGAATAATATTTTGAGTCGTAGAGTTATGTTGTGATGCCATGTTGTATCTACGCATATTGAGCATAATGTGTGTATGTTTGAAATGCTTGGTATGTGTGGGATCCGACAAACTAGTTGTTTATCCTTGGCAGCCTCTCATATGGGGAAATGTAGTCTCGTGATTCTCGAGCGATAGTAGTCCGCTACAGCCCGGTTCACGGAGTCCTGCTAGCCCAAAGACTACCGCTTGGACATTTGACTGGCCGGCATGTGTTTCATTTCGCTCCTATGTCTGCCCCTCGGGAAATGTCACGCGTGTTATTCGAGTCCTGTCTAGCCTGCTATAGCCCGGGATACCGGAGTCCTGTTAGCCAGTGCTACAGCCCGAATATATCGTTGATGACCGACATGCTCGATGTGATTCATGTATGCCTGTCCCCATAGGTTAAGCGCCGCTTTGGGTTCACGACTAGCCATGTCGGCCCGGGTTCTTTGTCATATGGATGCTAGCGACACTATCATATCGTGAGCCAAAAGACGCATAAGCGGTCCCGGGCCATGGTAAGGCGACACCCGTGGGAATACCGTGCGTGAGGCCGCAAAGTGATATGATGTGTTACATGCTAGATCGGTGTGACCTAGGATCGGGGTCCTGACAGCGGATCGAGTCCCAATTTTGGGAGTCACCTTTCTTCGGATTGCTACAACAAATAAACTGTCAGGACCCCGATTCTAAGTCACACCGATCTAGCATGTAACACCTCATATCACTTTGCGGCCTCACGCACGGTATTCCCACGGGTGTCGCCTTACCATGGCCCAGGACCGCTTGGCGCTTTTGGCTCACGATATGATAGTGTCGCTAGCATCCATATGACAGAGAACTCCGGCCGACATGACTAGTCATGAACCCAAAGTGGCACTAACTTACGGGACAAGCATACATGAAACAACATAGAGCATGTCGGTCGCAAAGATGTGAATCCGGTCAGAGTAACTGGCTAACAGGACTCGAACCCGGCCGTAGCAGGCTAGGCAGGACTCGGATGTCACCAAGCGTGACATTTCCCAAGGGATGTATACAGAACGAAGTGAATCACATGTCGGCCAGTCTAAGTGTTCCAGAGCAGTAGTGCTTGGGCTAGCGTGACTCCGTAAACCGGCTATAGCAGACTACCATGGCTCGGTGGAAGCACTAGACTACATTTCCCCATAAGAGAGGCTACCAAGGATAGACAACTAGGTTGTCGGATCCCACACATAGCAATACACGTTACACGTACGCATAACATGCAAGTATGTGTTGTACAACATGGCATCACAACATAACGCAAACTCATATAGATAAAGGCCCAGAAGAGCCACATAGCATTAAATACAAATAGGAGTCACATGACCCATCATTCAGAGCATACAGGCAACGGAAGCATTACATGTCTGAGTACAGACAACTACAAAAGAAAAAAGCTGAGAAGCCTGACTATCTATAAGACCCTCCCAAGGGTACAAGATCGTAGCCGAGGTAACAAGCTACCGTCAAGTCCAAGCGTAACTACTAATAAGACCGAAATCTCTGCTGCAAAAACATAAATAAAGCAACGTGAGTACAAAGGTACTCAAGAAGACTTACATCGATCCTATCATACATGCATTTGTATCAAGAAGGTAATGTGGGGTTTAGTTGCAAGCCAGCTTTGACTCAAGGCTATCCCGTTTCTACGACTACGAGAAACTTCTTTGAGGTGAAGCAACAAGCACACGCAGTCCACTAATCACCACATCAATACACTACTATGGATTCATTCCCGTCTCCCTACGAGAAGGCCATCCATAGCACTCACACTTGTCTTGAGCATTTTAGAGTATCCACTTCAAGTTGTCTATGTACCACATAAGCATCCAAGAAGTCCATAACCGTGGACCTGGCTATTCGAATAGATCATGTTAACCCTGCAGGGGTGTACTTCTTCACGCACGCTCTCGCCACTTCCCGCCATGTACACGTCATGTATCTCGGCAACCTTCAAGCGGAAGCCTGGCGAGGGTGTCGGCCACGACCTGACTAACCACACAAGACTCTAGTCCAGGTTTATCGCCTATTCGGGTTCCATCGGCAAGGAGATCCGGCCGGGTGTCGCCACGGCCCCAAACGATGTGAGCAGGGTTCCCAAGCCCACCATCCGGTGCCACTTGGTACACCGTGCCACCGTGCCTAGTTTGTCCTAAGCCCACCTCGCCGGGTGCCACTCGGTAGAAAAATAGCACTACCTACAAACACCGTAAACTAGTTGCAACTCCCGACAGAGACCAAGTTGGTTAATAAGTCGAGAGGGCTTGGAGCGCCCGGAGCCCAATGTGTGGTAGTATCGAGTCATTGGACAATATACATAGAACTCAGTACTTAAGGACGGTTCCAGTGAGACAACCCACCATGTACTCCTACATGGCCTCTCACCGCCACCTTTACCAAATCGTATTCACACACTTAACCCTCAGCATCAGAACATAGCATTGCACTTCAATTCATTCCCAATGAATCAGACATGACACACTCTAAGCAATACCAAGCATGGCTGGTAGGAACACAACAATGACTTCAATCAACTCCTACACATGCTAGTGGGTTTCAACTATTTACTGTGGCAATGACAGGTCATGCAGAGGAATGGGTTCAACTACCGCAGCACAAAGTAGCAAATGAATCGTTGTTGTCCTAATGCAATAAATGAGAGCAGGAGCGAGAGAGTAGGATTGTATCGGAATGAACAAGGGGGGTTTGCTTGCCCGGTAAATCAACAAGGAGGCATCGCTTCACAAATGTGTACTCTCGAAAGCACTCTCCTGAGCTGGACCTATCGAGAAGGACCGGTGCCAACAATCAATACACAAGCATATGCAACAATATGATGCATGAACATGGCATGAAGATGTGATGCTTTTTGAGCTAATGCAACTAGCATTCATTTGGTTGAAGTTCATTTGAACCAAGAATTCAAATGCAACTCCAAATTAAGCTCTTTATAAAAGCCATTTTAGTGTTTCACTTATACAAGAGGTATAAGTTGGTTTGTCATGCTTTGGAAACTAGTACAAATGGATAGATTGCATTTTCTCGATAATTTTCATATATAAATTATTTCAACTGAGCTACGGTTGAATTTCTCCGATTTTTGAAGTTTGAATCATTTTCTGGAATTTCCGATTAATTTTAAATCCAGAAATGAATAATCGCGTCCGCACCGCATCACCGTGGACGTCGCAAGTCAATCAAGGTCGACTGGTCAAACCGACCAGGGGGGTCCACCGATCACCACATAGTCTTTGTCTGGGTCACCGACAGGTGGGGTCAGGTCAACGGACACATCAGCAAGTCAACCCTGACGCGTGGGTCCTGCTGGAATATTAGCTAATTTAAACAAAAAAAATAAACCGGAGTTAATTAGGCGCGGGGCCCAGCTGTCGGTGTCACTGAAAGGGTTAATTAGCGGTGATTAGCACCTAACTAAGCATCCACGTCAGCCCGCCGGAGTTTTGGCCGGCGGCGACCAACAACGCGGCGGCGACTCACCGGACTTGTGCTACGAGCGACGGCTGGACGCGCGGAGACCACCGGGGCGTAGCCCATCGCCGTCTGCATCCGTGGAAGGTGTAGGGAGGCTGCGGGGCGCTGAGCGGAGATCGCGGCGGGCCGGAGCTCGGCCGAAGCGGGCGCTGCCACGCGCACGGGAGGCAGGAGAGGAGGGGAACCGACGCTGGGGGGGCTCTACAAGGGACCTAAGAGACGACAAGAAGCTCGGGGAAGGCGCCGACGGGCAGCAGCGACGGAGATCCACAGTGGCCGGAGGTGATGAAGGCGACGGCGACGACTCCACGGGGCGTCCGGCGATGCACAGCCTGGCGGAGAGGCTACAGAGCGAGGAGATGGAGCTCCTGCGCGTGTCGGGGAGGCGAGGGGGAGGCGGTGGCTACGGTGGTGCTCGTCGGCGGCGGCGGTGGCGTTCGGCCGTGAGAGAGAAAGCGAGGGAGAGGAGAAGAGAGGACTGGGGGAGAGTGAGAGGGTCCGGGGGGCGCGTGGCGTTGTCTGGGCATTCCAGGGCGACGAGAAGGATGCCGTGCAGTAATGCATGCCGGCCAAGACGGTGTCGGCACTGCTTCCCTCGCCACCGCAAGAGGAGGAAGACGGCTATGCCTCTGGCTGGGCTGAACAGGAACGGGCCGGCCAGAGGCGCCAGGTAAGTTCCCTGTTCTGTTTTGTTCTGTTTTTTTTATTCTGACATTTGTTTTGATTTAATAAAATACTAAATCATTTTATTTTCTTATGCCAATTTTTGCAGGAGCTAGTGGTATTATTTCAGAGCTCCTCAACAAATGGCATAATTTTTGGACATATTATATATATATATATATATATTATATATATATCCAATGCAAATAATTATCGGATTAATCCAAATGCCCAAAATAAATACTTATTAGCTCCTAAAAATATTGGTTTGATTTTCATCTCTGTCCAATATTTTCAGAGAACAACATGAACATTTTCTTGGACCTTTTTGGAGCACTTTTTAGTTGGGTCATTTCCAGAGATGATTATGAGGGTTTCACAAATCCTCATTTCAAATTTAAATGGAATTTAAACATGATGCACACATGACTAGCTAGTCTGGAGCATACCGGAACTAGGGATGTGACAACTCGCCCCCACTTGAAAGAATCTCGTCCCGAGATTCGGGGGTCGACGGAAAGAAAGCGGGTACTCCAAATGAAGACGATCTTCTTGTTCAAGTAGCTTCTCTCGGAATGATGAGACCACCGAACTTTGAGAAACTTGATGTTATGACGCCGAGTGACACGCTCGCTTGATCAAGAATGCGAACAGTGGTACTCTCGGTATGTGAGATTATCTTGGAGATCAAGCGTTAGTGGTCCAAATCCATGGATAGGATCCGAGAAGCAACGCTCGAGTTGAGAGACATGGAAGACATCATGCACTCTGGAAAGATGTGGGGTAGTTCCAATCGGTAGGCAACCTCTCCTCGCTTAGCGAGAATGCGAAAAGGGCCAATGTAACGAGGAGCCAACTTGCCCTTGATAACTAAACGATGGGTACCCTTCAGAGGAGTAACTCAAGGTAAGTTTTGTCGCCAATTTCATAAGTCATATCCTTATGATGACGATCATACCGGCTCTTTTGACGAGATCGGGCTGTTTTCAAATTCTCACGAATGATGCGAACTTGCTCTTTCCGCCTCCGGATCATGTCCGTCCAAGGAATTGTCTTTCACCGGTTTCGACTAGTTCAAAGGTGTTCGACATCTTCGCCCATAGAGAATCTCAAAAGGAGCTTTCTTGAGACTGGATTGATAGCTATTGTTATAAGCAAACTCGCAAAAGGAAGACATTTCTCCCAATCCATACCGAATGAGATAACGCAAGCTCTAAGCATGTCTTCGAGAATTTGATTGACCTGCTCCACCGACAACTTGATTGAGGGTGGAAAGCGGTCTTCAAGGAAAGATGGGTGCCCATGGCAGCTTGGAAACTCTCCCAAAATGAGAAGTGAAAAGACTACCACCGTCTCTAATTGATCTCTAGTGGAACACCATGAAGTGATACTATTCGAGAAATATATAAGTCAATGAGCTGACTAGCGTTGATACTCTCTCAAACAGGTAGAAAGTGCGCCACTTTGGAGAGACGATCAATGACTACGAAGATAGCATTATTCCCTCTCTTGGTCCTGGGAAAACCGGTGATGAAGTCCATACCAACTTTATCCCATTTCCATTCAGGAATAGCTAAAGGCTGAAGAGTGCCAAAGAGGTCTCCGATGCTCGCTTTAACGCGACGACAAACGCCATAGTTAGCAATAAATTGAGCAATTTCTCTCTTCATCCTAGTCCACCGTAACCTCCGGGCGAGGTCCCGATACATCTTAGTACTCACCGGATGAATCGTGAGAGGAGTTTCATGCGCCTCCTTAAGAATCAATTGTCGCAGATGTTGATTCTTGGGAACCACCAAGCAATTCTCAAAGAAAACAACACCACGATCATCCATAGAGAAACATCCACCAACTCCCTTCTTAATGTTTCTCTTGATCCGGGAAATTCCGTGTATCGCTTTTGAGCTGCGATAATCCGATCCTCAAGATCAGGTTTCGCCACCAAGGTAGAAAGGAATCCGTGAGGAGCTATGTGAAGGTTAAGCTTACAAAATTCCTCATGGAGAAGTGGTTGGCCCTGCTGCAACGTGAGATTGTTGCAATAGGATTTACGACTTAGCGCATCAGCCATGACATTAGCTTTGCCTGGGGTGTAGGTAATCCCTAGATCATAATCTGAGATCAACTCCAACCAATGTCCTTGCCTAAGGTTCTAATCTGGTTGGGTGAAGATATACTTAAGACTCTGGTGATCGGTGTAGATCTCGCAACGTTTACCAAGAAGGTAATGTCGCCAGGTCTTGAGTGCATAGACTACGGCTGCAAGCTCTAGATCATATGTAGGATAATTCTCCTCATGTGGATGCAACTATCGAGATGCATAGGCAATCACATGACGATCCTGCATAAGAATGCAACCTAGTCCCCGCCGTGAGGCGCCGCAAGAGATAACAAAGTCTTTAGTGAAATCCAAAGGCACAAGTATGGGAGCAGAAGTCGCCGCCTTTTCGGGTTCCTCGAAAACTGTACTCACACTGTGGGTACCACTCAAACTTTTTATCCTTCTTGAGAAGTTCCGTGAGGGGTTTGGCTACTTTGGAGAAGTTTTCAATGAAGCGGCAACAATAACTGGCTAGACCAAGGAAACTCCTAACTTGTTTAACTATTTCAGGTGGAGTCCAATCAAGAACGGCCTAAACTCTCTCGGGATTGACAGCAATGCCCTTACCAGAGATTACGTGGCCTAGGTAGGTCACTTCTCGCAACCAAAATTCACACTTGGAGAACTTGGCATAAAGGCGATGCTCTCTGAGTTTCTCTAACACAAGTCTAAGATGTTCGGCATGCTCTTCCTCGTTCTTCGAATAAATAAGAATGTCATCGAGGTAGACCACGATGAACTTATACAAGTACTCCATGAAGATCGAGTTCATCAAGCGGGAGAATGTGGCTGGAGCATTGGTTAGACCAAAGGACATGACGGTGTACTCGTACTGGCCATAACGAGTGACAAAGGTTGTCTTGGGGATGTCCCCGTTTCTGATATTGATTTGGTGGTAGCCTAACCTCAAATCCATCTTGGAAAAGATTGAGGATCCAGCGAGCTGATCATACAGATCGCTGATCCTGGGGAGCGGATACTTGTTCTTTATCGTGACCAGATTAATGGGACGATAATCTACAACCATCCGGTCCATACCATCCTTCTTGACGAAGAGGACGGGGCAAGCCCAAGGAGAAGAACTAGGACGGATGAAACCTTTTTGCAAGGACTCGCCAAGTTGTTTCTTAAGCTCGGCTAGTTCTAAGGGTGCCATCTTATAAGGTCTCCTAGAGATTGGAGCGGTTCCTGGGATAAGATCTATGACAAACTCTACATCTCTCGCTGTGGAACACCGGCAGTTCCTCTAGAAAGACATCCGGAAAGTCACGGACTACCGGATATCTTCAAGGTCCGGAAGAGGGCTGGCATTAAGAGAATAGAGCCGACGCTCGCAACTCTAGTGGAGACAAGTGACTATCTTGCCGTATGGGTTTGTAAGCTGAATGCACTGGTGTAACAATCAATCTTGGCATAATGAGCTTTCATCCACCCATACCCAAGATGATGTTAATATCTCAGAGACTTGAGGGCTACAAGTGAGGCAAGGAATACAAGTCTGTCAACAAGGATTTCATTACCATGGCTTACACTAGAAGTTTGCCATTTGGATCCGAGGGTTTGAATGACTAGTGGAGAGGGCATATCACAAAATGACATGTTGTGCAAGTTAGCATAGCTTTAAATGAAGGAATGAGATGCTCCAAGATCGAACAAAACCGATCTTTGGATGGCAGTTGACAAGGAGTATACCAAGAACGACATCCGGATCATCATGAGCGTCTTTAGTCGAGACGTGATGCACACGCCCACGCTCGAGAGGAGCTGACTTGACACCGATCATCTTGCGTGTTGGCTTACCACGGCCAATGACTTCTCGGGCTGGGGTGGAGCATAACTGGCCTGAGAGCAGTCACGTGCATAGTGTCCTGGCTCTCCGCATGTGAAGCAAGTACCTAAAGTTGGACGTGGACCCGCATTAACAAGCAGTCTACCAATAGGCCTGGGTGAGGCATACTGCTGAACTGGGTGAGGTGCCGCATAAGATGGCCTCGGTGAATATCCGGGTGGAAGAGCAGAGTTCGGAATCCAAATCCGGCGCTTTTGAGAACTAGAACCAGAGGAAGATCCCAAATCACGGGTGTGCTTACGAGACTCCTCGTAAGTGAGCTGAGCTGTCTCTACATTAATGGCCTTGTTCACAAGAGCTTGGAATGTATCACAATGATGCAGGTGGAGATCATGACGCAACTTGGGGTTGAGACCCTTCCGGAAACTAGCCTGCTTCTTGGCGTCCGTGGACACCTCTTCTGTGGCATAACGGGCGAGGTTCTCAAACTCTCTACTGTAAGCATCAACAGCCATTTTACTCTGGGTGAAACTACAGAAATCTTCTCTCTTGCGATCAATGAGGGCCTGGGGAATGTGATGTTCGCGAAAAGCCTCAGTGAAATCTCTCCAGGTAGAAATCTGGCCAGCTGGAAGCATAGCCTCATAGTTCTGCCACCAAAGACTAGCAGGACCTTCCAGGTGGTATGTGGCATAGGTAACCTTGTCATCTTCAGCCACGTCATGAACACAACTTATGAGTGATGCTACGAGCCACATCTCGCATCAAGTGGCTCAATGGAATGATGGAAGGTGGGTGGGTGCAAGCGAATGAAGTCATGAAGGGTCACCGGTCCTTTGAATCGATGTGCGGTGTTCTCTCGACATCGCCAACAAGCGGTTAGACTCACGCTTGTTCCTCTCCATCTATAACATGAACTCTGCCAATGAAGGCTGGTCGGGAGGATCCTCATCCCTACCATATCCGTGGTTCAGGCAATGAGCAACAGAACTTCGGTTAACCGACGACATCCTGAGAAGCGGAACCAAGGACGAGGTCAACAACAACTATATGATGCAACATGTAGCACAAGGAAATTTAGTATCTCTCAAACTCCTAGCACAATTCCTAAGAAGCATAACAAAGAAAAATGCTCAAAATGAGACATTTTGCAAAAGACGGGTAGCACCATACTCAACATCATCACTCAAGGTTCGAGATATTACTAAACAAAGCTACACCGAGGTACTCGAATCGATATGACTCTGATCAACTAATCCTAAGAGACTACGGAGTAGTAACACGTGATCCTAATAGACAGAAGAGGAAGCCTAGTTCCTTAACCCCATAGGAAAGATAGGATGACTCAGATCAGAAGGCCATGAGGTATAAGGAGTAAAAGAGCCTTACATTCCCTTCCACAATCAATTCCCCTATATAACTAAAGAATTTCTAGACTCAACTTCGACCAGGTTGGCTTGGAAATCCTACAGGCAGTCAGGCTCTAATACCAAAGCTGTCGGGACCCCGATTCTAAGTCACACCAATCTAGCATGTAACACCTCATATCACTTTGCGGCCTCACGCACGGTATTCCCACGGGTGTCGCCTTACCATGGCCCGGGACCGTTTGCGCCTTTTGGCTCACATATATGATAGTGTCGCTTGTATCCATATGACAGAGAACCCGGGCCGACATGACTAGTCGTGAACCCAAAGTGGCACTAACTTACGGGGACAGGGATACATGAAACAACATCGAGCATGTGGGTCGTGGCAGGTGAATCCGGCTGTAGTAACTGGCTAACAGACTCCGGGAACCCGGATGTAGTAGGCTACGCAGGACTCGGATGTCCTCAAGCGTGACATTTCCCGAAGGGGATGTATACAGAACGAAGTGAATCACATGTCGGCCAGTCTAAGTGTTCCGGAGCAGTAGTGCTGGGCTAGCAGGACTCCGGTAAACTGGGCTGTAGCGGACTACCATGGCTCGGTAGAAGCACTAGACTACATTTCCCCATAAGAGAGGCTACCAAGGATAGACAACTAGGTTGTCGGATCCCACACATAGCAATACATGTTACACGTACGCATAACATGCAAGTATGTGTTGTACAACATGGCATCACAACATAACGCAAACTCATATAGATAAAGGCCCGTAAGAGCCACATAGCATTAAATACAAACAGGGTCACATGACCCATCATTCGAAAGCATACAAGCAACGGAAGCATTACATGTCCGAAAGTACGCATAACTACAAAAGAAAAAGGCTGAGAAGCCTGACTATCTACAAGACCCTCCCAAGGGTACAAGATCGTAGCTGAGGTAACAAGCTACTCGTCGAAGTCCAAGAAGAACTACTAGTAAGACTGAGATCTCCGTTGCAAAAACATAAATAAAGCAACGTGAGTACAAAGGTACTCAGCAAGACTTACATCGGATCCTATCATATATGCATTTGTATCAAGAAGGTAATGTCGGGTTTAGTTGCGCAAAGAAGCCGCCTTTGACTCAGTGGCTATCCTGTTCTACGACTACGAGAAACTTCTTTGAGGTGAAGCAGCGCACACAAGTCCACTAATCACCACATCAATACACTACTATGGATTCATTCCCATCTCCCTATGAGAAGGCCATCCATAGCACTCACACTTGTCTTGAGCATTTTAGAGTATCCACTTCAAGTTGTCTATGTACCACGTAAGCATCCAAGAAGTCCATAACCGTGGACCCGGCTATTCGAATAGATCATGTTAACCTGCAGGGCGCATTTCTTCACACACGCTCTCGCCACTTATCGCCATGTACACGCCATGTATCTCGGCAACCTTCAAGCGGAAGCTTTGGCGAGGGTGTCGGCCACGACCGACAAACCACACAAGACTCTAGTCCAGTTTATCGCCTATTCAGTTCCATCCGCAAGGAGATCCGGCCGGGTGTCGCCACGGCCCCAAACGATGTGAGCAGGGTTCCCAAGCCCACCATCCGGGTGCCACTTGGTACACCGTGCCACCTGTGCTTAGTGTGTCCCAAGCCCACCCTGCCGGGTGCCACTCGGTAGAAAAATAGCACTACCTACAAACACCAGAAACTAGTTGCAACTCCTGGACAGAGACCAAGTTGGTTAATAAGTCGAGAGGGCTTGGAGAGCCCGGAGCCCAATGTGTGGTAGTATCGAGTCATTGGACAACATACATAGAACTCAATGCTTAAGGACGGTTCCAGTGAGACAACCCACCATGTATTCCTACATGGCCTCTCACCGCTACCTTTACCAAATCGTATTCACACACTTAACCCTCAGCATCAGAACATAGCATTGCACTCCAATTCATTCCCAATGAATCAGACCTGACACACTCTAAGCAATAGCAAGCATGGCATGGTAGGAACACAACAATGGCTTCAATCAACTCCTACACATGCTAGTGGGTTTCAACTATTTACTGTGGCAATGACAGGTCATGCAGAGGAATGGGTTCAACTACCGCAGCACAAAGTAGCAGATGAATCATTGTTGTCCTAATGCAATAAATGAGAGCAGGAGCGAGAGAGTAGGATTGTATCGGAATGAACAAGGGGGTTTGCTTGCCTGGTAAATCAACAAGGGAGGCAATCGCTTCACGCAGTACTCTCGAGCACTCTCCTGAGCCGACCTATCGAGAAGGAACGGTGCCAACAATCAATACACAAGCATATGCAACAATATGATGCATGAACATGGCATGAAGATGTGATGCTGTTTGAGCTAATGCAACTAGCATTCATTTGGTTGAAGTTCATTTGAACCAAGAATTCAAATGCAACTCCAAATTAAGCTCTTTATAAAAGCCATTTTAGTGTTTCACTTATACAGTAGGTATAAGTTGGTTTGTCATGCTGGAAACTAGTACAAATGGATAGATTGCATTTTCTGATAATTTTTCATATATAAATTATTTCAATCTGAGCTACGGTTGAATTTCTATGATTTTTTGAAGTTTGAATCATTTTCTGGAATTTCCTGATTAATTTTAAATCCAGAAAATGAATAACTGCATCAGCACTGCGTCACTATGACGTCAACAAGTCAACTGCGGCTGACCGGGTCAAACCTGACCAGTGGGGTCCACTGATCAGTCACACAGTGATGTCTGGGTCACCGACAGGTGGGGTCAGGTCAACGGACACATTAGCAAGTCAACCCTGACGCGTGGGTCCCGCTGGAATATAAGCTAATTTAAACAAAAAAATAAACCGGAGTTAATTAGGTGCGGGGCCCAGCTGTCGGTGTCACTGAAAGGGTTAATTAGCGGTGATTAGCACCTAACTAAGCATCCACGTCAGCCCGCCGGAGTTTTGGCCGACGGCGACCAACAACGCGGGGCGACTCGCCGGAGTTGCGCTACGAGCAGCGGCTGGACGCGCGGAGACCACCGGGGCGTAGCCCGTCGTCGTAGCATCCAGGGAAGCAGGTGGGAGGCTGCGGGGGCGCCGGAGCGGAGATCGCGGCGGCGGCCGGAGCTCGGCTCGAGCGGGTGCGCGGCTACGGCGCACGGGGAGGCAGGAGAGGAAGGGGAACCGACGTGCGGGGGGCTCACAGGGGACCGGAAGAGACGACAACGAGCTCAGGGAAGGCGCTGACGGCAGCGAGCGGTGACGGAGATCCACGGCGGCTGGAGGTGATGAAGGCGACGGCGACGACTCCACGGGGCGTCCGGCGATGCACAGCTTGGCGGAGAGGCTACAGAGCGAGGAGACGGAGCTCCTGTGTGTGTCGGGGAGGCGAGGGGGAGGCGGTGGCTACGGTGGTGCTCGTCGGCGGCGGCGGTGGCGTTCGGCCGTGAGAGAGAAAGCGAGGGAGAGGAGTGGAGAGGACTGGGGGAGAGTGAGAGGGTCCGGGGGGCGCGTGGCGTCGTCAGGGCGTTCCAGGGGGACGAGAAGGACGCCAGCAGTAGCTGCGTGCGGCCACAAGACGGCGTCGGGAACCGCTTCCCTCTCGCTCTTGGCAAGAAGAGGAAGACGGCTATGCCTCAGTGGGCTGGGCCGTAACAGGAACGGGCCGCCGAGGCGCCTGTAAGTTCCCTGCTCGCTTTTGTTCGCTTTTTTAATTCTGACATTTGTTTTGATTTAATAAAATACTAAATCATTTTATTTTCTTATGCCAATTTTTACAGGAGCTAGTGGTATTATTCTAGAGCTCCTCAACAAATGGCATAATTTTTTGACATATATTATATTATATATATATATATATCCAATGCAAATAATTATCATATTAATCCAAATGCCCAAAATAAATACTTATGAGCTCCTAAAAATATTGGTTTGATTTTCATCTCTGTCCAATATTTTCAGAGAACAACATGAACATTTTCTTGGACCTTTTTGGAGCACTTTTTAGTTGGGTCATTTCCAGAGATGATTCTGAGGGTTTCACAAATCCTCATTTCAAATTTAAATGGAATTTAAACATGATGCACACATGACTAGCTAGCCTGGAGCATACCAGAACTAGGGATGTGACATAAACCAGGTGCTATTAATCCTAGTATTTTTTGCTTGTTTGGGTTCATTCTTCCCAAGGAATTATTACTCTGGTTTGTCCATCATATGTACGCAGGTCTATCAAATGGTGGCCGCATTAACGACGGTCGCATGGTGGTTCGGTCGGGCTCAGACATAGTCCGTGACGCCGCATCCGAACTCGGACCGACCTGTGAAATCAGGCTTTGCCACACCTTCACGGCATCACGCCGACGCCCTGCATCGACATTGACTTCGGCACCAGGCCATATTTCTTTTATTACTCACTTTGCATAAATCATTCATTATGCAACGATTTATTATTATTACTACTATTATCTCCGGTTTGCACTATTTTTGTGCACAGGAAAATGATCCGGGTTGGGCAGTATCGTCAACTCGGCGTACTGACATACCACGTCACCTCGGTGGACGGGGGCTTCACAACACTTCATTGCCCCATGCCGGGGACTTCGGCATCACTCTGCCGGCCTGCATTGAACGTGCCATGTCACCACTTCGGAGTGCCGAGCTCTTCGCTCCGCCACCTCGGGACCGGCTTGGGGGGATGGAACCTTGTCCCGCATCAAGCTCAGACCGCGTCATCAATACCAAACACATTAACCAGCTAAGTTGCCTCCATGCTCAAAGTTTTAAATTTTTAACTTGTATTCGGTTCGACCAAGCATTATACTTTTTTGGAAAAAAGTTTCTTGTGAAAAATCTCCTTGTCAAAACTTTGTTTGTGACACACAAATTCAAATACCCCGTTTACTTGGGGGCTTCCTTTATGAAGCCTTTCCTCTCGCATATGATTACACTTGTATGGCTTCGTTCCTTGTTCGTGTATTACGCCACAATATGCACCATGTTGACTTAAGCGATTTGCAAGCTGGGTTGCCTCGCTCCTGTGTTTACCCCTACGTTCCCGATTGTTCGACTAGGGAGTAAACGGAGCACCTCTGCGATTGTCACGATGGGGTCATCCGAGGCGGACCTCAGACTGGGTGAAGTCGAAAGCTAGCGCTCTTATTGTTTTCAATTATGGTCGGCACACAAGGAACTCATGAGTACAAAAAATCTATTGCACAAGTCTCATAGTAGCAATGAGCAACCGAAGAAAGGTATCGGTGGGGGTACTATTTTCTTCAAGATGCTTCTTACATTTCACAAGAATATAACATAAGTTCCCTGAGCGCGCTTTGTCTGTTACAGCCTTATGGCATGATTGCCTGATTATCGGAAACACCATCGATATTCTCGACAGGTGGAGTACATAACACTTTTCGGCTCTTGACCGAAGAGGGAGAAGCCGACGGTCGGTTAAGACGCGTTTAAAGTTCGGGTGAACACAGATATGATATAAGTACTTCGGTACATAGAATCATTATACATAAAATTCTTTTACCCAAGTCACTTGGGGGATCTTAAATTTATATGAGCCGTTTTATAATAAGTGTTCTTCTTCTTAGTCATTGCAAAGTTTTTTATTATTATTATTCACTCCTTTTTTGACACGAGTGTGTGGTCACTAGCCGGGGAGCCTAATTTCCCTCTCAAAGCTGCTAGAGTTTAGTTTGCTAAACTGGCCTAATGAGAAGTACTCCGCCTTCGGGATAGGAGGTTGAAGCCGTAGGCTGACCCGCTTGAAGTCTTTAGATAGGATGTGTCATGTTAAAGCACGACAGAAGCACTTTTTTTCTAAAGTCCAATTTTCAGATTGGCACCGAACACTTGATCTTGTTCAGACGTCAGGTTTTCACTGATGTTTTTTGGTTTTCCAAGCCTATAGCACTTTTAAACTATTTGTGTGTTTCCGGCATTAGTCTCAGAGTGCAACGCCGGACACCTTTAGAGATTCGCAAAAACATTCCAGGATATTGCCATATATGCATCGGTTTCAATTGTGTCTTCGGTCAAGAGTTGGGTTGCCCGGCTCGCTTGCCTCCTACGTTCCGCTTTGTTCGGCTAGGTGTGCAAAGGAGAACCATCTGCGATTGTGCTTCCAGCTCGCATGGTTAAGCACCTCAGTGGAGAAAGCCGAAAACTGACTGTCACAATAGGCGTAAACTGGTCAGCGATCCGACGACTATGTTAAATGACGAGCCGTTCATAACATTGGCTGAAGTGTTTACGGCTTGACCTCGGCTATCGCCGAACACTAACCGGGGGATCATAGCTAGCTTCCCCGGTATAAAGCTCCTATGACTAAGCGAAAGTTATAAAGCCTGCATATCTGATTGCCTCGTTTCCGCTAACACAACCGCCTTCGGGCACCGAGATGTCGGCTAAGGGTTGTTTTGTTATTGCGGGAACACCCTGCGTAGTATCTACCAAGGGGTAGAAGCTGACGATGGGCCACTTTCAACTGATAAAACGGTCGCAATGGAGTCAAAATAATGATGTTAAAGTACTTGGATACATAGAATCATTACACACAATCTGTGATTTTACTCTGGATACCGATCCTTAATTCGGCCACCCATGCCCACATTAAGGCTCGGGGCTCTGGCTTTGCGCTCATTATTTACAAATATTAAAGGGGCACATAGATCCTCGATCTGGTGTTGCCACCGACCGTTGTCTCGGGGCTACTGCATTGCCTATTTCAATGCAGAAAATTCCAACTGCCAAGTGTTCGGCTTGACCGAACCATGGGCATACGTTTCTTCGGATAACAATAGGTACCATTTGGACCTATCCGGCATCAAGCTAAATATATTACGGCAACTTTTCAAGACCCTCTCTCAAGGGCCCGTTCGCCGATCACTATTATCTCTAATATATTACACTGCGTTTTTATTCCTATGTATGCTGCCGAGCTAGGAGTTGATCCTCAGGCCGATTTCGCGCATCGACCTAAGTCTCAGGGGCTACTAGGATCAGCGGTTTCATGTTTTCGTTCACGTGCATCTCGGGTTTTAGACCGACACACACCTTGAGGGCTACTAGTTATACATGTTGACAGCTAATAAATTTACGCGCATCGTGTCGTGGAATTGTCACGGCAGATGTCCTCTTGCAAGGACTTAGTCGTGGAGCCATTGCAACTAGGAAGCTTAAAGGGGTTAATCGGGACAAAGGACACGAGAGGTTTTATACTAGTTTGGCCCCTTACGGTGAAGGTAAATCCTACGTCTAGTTGGGTTGGAATTGCTTGAGGTTTCGATGACCAGGGAGCGAGATACGCTATGCCCGGTTCTCGATTGGTTGTTTCTTGCCCTGAGCCGCCAACAGGTCGTCCCCTTATATACACGGTTTGACGCCCTGTGGCCTACAGAGTCCCGATCGGCTTATAAACAATGTCCGGCTCGGTGACTAGTCAAGTCTATCTTATGATACAAGTCTTGTCATTATGGCGGTTTACTACAGCGGGCCTTAAGTCACCTGTGGGCCTTAGGCCCTTTGAGACGCCATCTTCATGCTTGGACTTGGGCTTCTGTCTGGTAACCTCTTTACGTAACCCGACCCCTCCTGGGCGGCTTACACAAATAGTTATATCCCCAACATTAGGCCCTGGATTGATTTGAACCTGTTCATGTCAATCTTAAAATAACTTAAAACATAAATCTTCAGTCTTCTGACTGCGCAAAAAGACTTTCTTTAACCCGCCGTGATGTCATTCTTTAGATTCGTGTTAACCCGTCATGACGTCATCTTTTCTTTTTATTCCGCCGTATCGCCCAACGGATCTCTGTCTTTATCGTCCATTCCGAAAATCGAGGCGTCGGGGCCGCTGGATAATAATTCTTATCCCCTCGTTTCCCGCGCCATCTCAGTTATGCTCTCCTTATAAATAGGCGCGACCTAGGTTTCATTTTCCCCCTTCCAGTCGTCTTCTTCCTCTTGCCTCCTCTCGAGCTCCGCCGCCGCCGCCGTCAAGCTTCTCGTCTTCACCGACCCAGACCGCCGCATCAACCTGAATCGGACCAGAAAGACGCCGGTGAACCTCCGCAGCTCCTCCAGATCTGTAATCTTCCTTTCCTCTCTGCTTAGATCTGCATTAGAGCTTCTTCGAGTTCGTTGTAGTTCATCACCATTAGAGCCATCTCCTTGTTAGTTTTTTCTCCTAGATACCACTTCCGATCCGAGAATGATATAAAACAGTTGTGGTAGTTGTTTTTGCCCTTATCTTGGATACGAAATAGATCTCTTTCTCTGTATGAAGGCCTTCTTCGAGCCTATGAACGCATCTGCGTCGGTTTTTAGGTCTAGAAAAACTTTCTTATCAGAACAGACTTTTGATCTCAAATCATAGCAGAACATTATGAAACCTGTTTTTATCACCCGGAAAAATTCTTATGTTAAATGCCTTCAACATAACTGTCCAGGTATCCGGTTTAAATGCATTCCACTTGGTCTGTGAACCTTGGCGCCTTCTCAGGTCTTTAAAACTTTTAAACTGTTGCTAACACTTGTAGCGGCTTAAAATAATGTTGCTCAATTATCCTTATGTCATTAGGCCCCTTCAAGCCGCTACCTTCAGTAATTTGGATAATTTCTTCCGGGTTAAAATTTAAAACGGAACTTCTTATTTTGTAATAGGCCAATCTGTTGTCATGGCGCCTAAGTTGACCAAAGCTCACAACTCGCAATCGGGTCCCATCCACAAATACTAAGAACAAACCTGCTGAATTTGTGAAGTCTGACCATTTGCCAAAAAGGAGGTCATGTCTTATCGCGTCCCCGACCCATCTCAAGAGAAGCCTCAACCCAAAGAAGGGAGGTAATAGTTTTCACGGATCACATGAGCCGGGATTTGCCCTCCCGGCTCAAAGTTCTTCGTAGAAGTTTTGAATTTGTTTGACCCGAGACCTCAAGACATTGGACCCAATTCCGTGTCCAATCTTTGCAATTTCCAAGTCTTCTCGTGAGGTGTACAGGAGAGGAGCCAAGCCTGCTCTTGTTCGTAGAACATTTTTACTTGAACCGCAGAATGAGCGTGCTAACGGACGAGTCTTGAACTTGGCGGTATCTCGATCCAGCGACGGAGAGATCTGCTCGCTTCCTTATGCTGAGCTGCCGAGTCACCCCAAATATTGGAACCAGTCATGGTTCTACTATCAGGATACTTCTCCGGCTGATGAGCCGCCTCTGCCCGGCTTTCGCACCCTGCGCCTTGAGTCCAACCATCCGCTGGCGGATAAACTGACCATTGTTGAACGCCTGCCGCTCAACCCCACCATCAAGAAGATTAAAGCTCTTTTGGGAAATGGTTTGAATGGCATCGACTTGGTCCGGGTCTGGGTCACTTGGCGTATACTCCCATTAAGCCGCCGCTCCGGCTTAATGTGTACCTATACAGGCGAACAGAACGACCCAATGCGCCTACCCAGTTGATGACTTACCGGATGATGTGGCAGATGCTACAACCCGATCCATCTTTGAAGGAGGGTACTGTTATCAACAATACCTTCGGGTTACTTCCCTTCTGCAAAAAGAACCCGGCCCCCGCAGTAAGTTACCAATCTTAATAAATACTCTTTAATATGTTTGCCTCTTTTGTAGTTATAGTTCCTTATCTTTTCCACAGGCCGGTGATGACTTCTGGAAGGTCAGATATGACCACGAGGCCGCCCAACAAGCCAGAGCCGCCAAGAAAAATGAAAGGAAAAACGCCAAAACGGGGACTTCAAAAAAGAAGAAACCCAGCGCCTCCGAATTGCTCAAATTGGATGACTCTTCTTCAGATGAGGAAGAGGTAATCCCTTATTCTCTTTAACTCCTTCATTACTATTTATTGATATTTTCGCCTTTCAGGAAGACACTGGAAATAGCCAAGCTCATGGCGAAGAGGTAACTATAATCTCCTCCGACTCAGAGCCTTTGCCAAAGCACAAAACCCGGCGGGTGACCCGGAAAGTAAGATTTTCACATCCCTTAGCTTTTCAAGATCCTCAATTTCTTTTGAAGCAACAACAGCTTGAGAGCCGGAGGCAAACCCGGACAAGTAAGGATGTAGAGCTCTCTTCCGGCTTACCTGATGTGAGCAGGAAGCGTCGAACTGAGGTCATCTCCTCTTTGCGTTCTGTTTATCCTTTGGCGGGTTTAATTCGTCAGCCTCTCAATTCATCTGACTCCAATTATCAGGATACCTCTCCTTCCTCCCGTGAAGTCTATGCAATCCAACATGCCGCCTTCAAGACTGCCCACAGGTAATGTACCTTTGTTATCCTCATGCTTTACCTTACTCATATTTTGTACTCATCCCTTTGTTTTATTCACGATTAGCAGGCAAAGCCCGGTAAGAAGAGGGCAAAAAGAATAAGCCGATTGAAGACCCGTAGCAACGGAGCCGGAACCCTAACCACCGCCTCGATGCTTCTACTCATCAACCTCCTCCTGAGCCGGCCCATGAAATTCCGACACCATCTTCCGACCCACCTCAAGAAAACACTCTTGACAGCTCCGATAAACCGGAAATTCCTAGCCCGGTCCGGATGGCTGAGCCGGAAGTTGAATTCTTGAAGAGCCAGTATGTTGAACCGGGGCGGCCGACTGTCCTAGCCAAATGTACCGCCGAGGAATAACTTGTCAAAAGCCGGAAGCCCAAACAGGACATCGCTAACTATGCTCACTTAAGCATTGGCGATATAGTCTCAGGCTATCTGAATCAAGTGCATAACAGCCGTGACCTGGAAATTATGGTGAAACAGATACAGCATAAATCTGAGGTATAACTTATATTACTTCTCCTGAATCTTACTTACTGTACCAGCCCCCAAGTCTACTGCTTATAGGTAAATATGTCGTAGACTTAGATACCAGCTTAAATCATAGCAGATACAACTTAAAACAAGCAATACACAT
Source organism: Aegilops bicornis (assembly GCA_021605145.1). Taxonomy (NCBI): domain Eukaryota; kingdom Viridiplantae; phylum Streptophyta; class Magnoliopsida; order Poales; family Poaceae; genus Aegilops; species Aegilops bicornis. Next base: position 572,921,356 of record CM038675.1, read on the forward strand.
TAGCCCCCAAGTGTCAAGCATCTTTACTTGTAAAATGCTTGAGACTTTAATATGCATAATCTGACATTATAAAGTAAAATTTTCTTCAGCATACATTAGCCCCCAAGTGTCAAGGGTCTTTACTTGTAAAGTGCTTGAGACTTTAATAATGCCTTGCCATAACCTTATTTGTAACCCGGCGTTATTGCAGGTTTCCACCAGTCAATTTGAATTGGAGATTGCTGACCTAAAGACCCGGCTGGCGGCCCAAGACCTTGAGATTCAAAAAGCCGACTCCAAATTCGCATTCAGCGTCTCTGAGCAAGAAAAGTTGAAGAAGGATTTTGACGCGGAGAAGAAGGCCTGGCGGATGAAAAATCTTCACTTGTGACCCGGGCCGAGACAAGAAGTAGCTCTTGCCAAGCAATCGCCGAATCGTCTGCTTAAAGCACCAGATATCCCAAATGGTCTCAGCAATTTTCGGTAAGTTACTATGTGTAACTTTTGAACATCACCATGATTTATCTGATAACTATTTCAGATATTATCTCCGGCTTAATCTTATATGTATAAACGCAGGTCCCAGGAGTACCAACCTGAAACAGAATATGTTGATCAAGCTTAAGGCAGTGTACACTCTAGTGGAACAACTGTACACCGGGTCACAACGTGCTTTTGCCGTTGTGGCTTTATCAAATGATACTCCTTATCTCCTGCAGGATGTGCTCAAACGGCTTGCCGTGTTACCTCAACGGATCCAGGAGTTAAGGCGGGCATCTGGTAGAGCCGGGGTCATAGCCGCCTTAAGCTGGGCCAAAGCATTGGTTCCAGAGCTAGACTTAGCCGATGTTGCTCTTGGATATCCTAGCTTGAAGGAGGACGGCTCTGCATTCAATGAATCAAACTTCACCACCTGTGTGAGAGTCGTATGTCCTGTGGCCACCATCATCGGCAATGATATTGATCTTACGAAGTATCAGCCGGGTTATGACAACGAGAACCGGAGGATTCCCACTCCGCATTATGATGATGTCAGCCTGATCCCTCCAACTCGTAAGCATACCTTTGCTCCTGAAGTTGACCCGGCCAGTTTAATAGATGATGAAGCTGAATTTGAAGCCTTAAGCGGCATTGACTGGACCTCGTCAACCTTCCAGGACAAAGGAGTAGACGAAGAGGCGGAGAAGGATAACCCAGAGTCGTCAAGTCCACCAAAGGAGTAACCCGCCTGGCACTAAGTCTTTGAAAAAATAATGCTTCATTATTCGCACTGGGAGTCTTGTAATAGGGTAGAAAAACTTCTTAACTCTATCATGCCTTCGCGCATGTTTGTGGTGCTTAACAATGTCTCAAGCCGCAATTATTGTATACTGCCGGCTTACATGAATTGCTTCTTGACATCCAAAAGCGTTTTGCTTTACCCTGTGTATAAAAACAAAAAAATTCCTTTGTCGTCTTACCACATCCCGGGCCGTGTAAAATAATGTTAACCCGGAGTATGAATCAAAACATCATAAGTATCAGCCGGTTCATGATCATGACCATAATAATATACTTGTTATCTTATTGAAGCGTACATTACCGGCTTACGTGATCCCAAAAAGCAGACAGTTACACTTAACTTCTGAAAATTGGCACATATAATGTTTACCTGGCTCTTAATATTATTTACTCTTATAGAATAAAGTAAACCTAATTTTCAAAGGCCTCTGGTTCGAATACGATCAGTAGAACCGTTCCAAAGGGGTTAAGCTAAGATTCAGATACGATCATATAGCCCCCAATGGCTTTGGCGATGCCGATCAAGTGGGTATCGACAGCTATGTTCTCTTTGGTTCGAATACGACCTATGTTTGAACAGGAAGCCCCCAAGTGACCATGAGAGTTGTTTAATGACGCTGATTCAATACGATCCACGCCGGACCCAAAGAGGTTAAGCTATGATTCAAATATGATCAAGAATCCCCCAAGTGGGTTTGGCAGTGTGCCAATCAATTGGGTATCGACAGCTATGTTCTCTTTGGTTCGAAGACGACCTATGTTTGAACAGGAAGCCCCCAAGTGACCATGGCTAGATTCAGATATGATCATAAGCCGGACCAAAGGGAAAACCGGATTCAGATATGATCTGCTCCCTGTTGGTTGTTTCCACCACTTGGTAAAGAAAACACATAAACCTTGTAGGATGGAAAGGAAAGAGGTCCTGCTTTATTGCTTTATATAATATATATATATATATAGGTAAAAAAGAAAAAGAAATATACTCTGAAATCCGGTGGCTCAAGTATAGTAGGGCCAGAGATGCGCTATGTTCCACGGCCGGCGGGTCTCTTCCTCTGACTTACGTGAGTCTTTGTGCTCTCGAACATCGATGAGGTAATATGACCCGTTGTTGAGATTCTTGCTGACCGCAAAAGGTCCTTCCCAAGGAGGGGACAACTTGTGCATATCAGATTGATCCTGGATGAGTCGGAGCACTAAATCGCCTTCCTGGAAAGTTCTGCTTCTGACCCGGCGGCTATGATAACGGCGCAGGTCTTGCTGATAAATCGCCGAGCGGGCTATTGCCAAGTCTTTCTCTTCATCCAACAAGTCAAGTGCATCCTGACGAGCTTTTTCATTATCAGCCTCAACGTAAGCCGCCACCCGGGGTGAATCATGCCGGATATCACTAGGCAGAACCGCCTCTGCTCCGTACACCATGAAGAAAGGTGTATAACCAGTAGATCTGTTAGGCATTGTGTTGATGCTCCATAACACAGAGGGTAACTCCTCCACCCAACAACCCGGAGTTCGCTGCAAGGAAACTAAGAGCCGGGGTTTGATACCTTTCAAAATCTCTTGATTAGCTCTTTCTGCTTGACCATTAGATTGGAGGTGAGCAACAGCCGAAACATCAAGCCGGATGTGCTCTTGTTGACAGAACTCTTCCATGGCACCCTTGGAGATATTAGTACCATTATCAGTTATAATGCTGTGCGGAAAACCAAAACGAAAGATCACCTTTTGATGAACTGAACCGCCGTGGCTGCATCACACTTCTTGACCGGCTCGCTTCAACCCACTTGGTGAATTTATCCACCGCCACCAACAGTGTGTCTTCTTATCCTTAGACCTATTGAAAGGTCCAACCATATCAAGCCCCCATCGCAAAACGCCAAGTAATCGGAATCATCCACAATTCTTGAGCGGCACATGAGCTCGTCGTGAGAATTTTTACATCCGTCACATTTATGACCAGATCCTCCAGATCAGCATGAGCCGTCAGCCAATAAAAACCATGACGAAAAGCCTTGGCTACCAGAGACTTTGAACCGGCATGATGACCGCAATCACCTTCATGAATCTCACGAAGTATCTCCTGACCCTCCGTAGGTGATACACAATGTTGAAACGCCCCAGTGACGCTGCGGTGATGCAACTCGCCATGAACAATCGTCATGGATTTGGACCGCCTGATGATTTGTCTTGCCAAGGTCTCGTCCTCAGGCAACTCTCCCTCGGTCATATAGGCCAAATATGGGACCGTCCAGTCCGGGATGGCATGGAGAGCCGCCACCAGCTGCACCTCCGGGTCTGGCACTGCAAGCTCTTCCTCTGTAGGCACTCTGACAGAAGGGTTATGCAAAATGTCATGGAAAGTATTAGGCGGCACCGGCTTACGCTGAGACCCCAGCCGGCTTAAAGCATCAGCCGCCTCATTCTTCCTTCGATCAATGTGCTCTACTTGATAACCTTTGAAGTGCCCAGCCACCGCATCAACTTCACGATGATAAGCCGCCATAAGGGGATCCTTAGAATCGCACGCGCCTGACACCGTTGAGCGATTTAGGTCTCGAATCACCCAAGCATCTTACCCGCTCAAATTCATCTCTTTGGCCATCCGGAGGCCATGGAGTAAACCCTCGTATTCATCTCTGCATTGTTAGTACAGGGAAACATAAGCCGGAGCACATAACAAAATTTGTCACCTTGGGAAGTTAAACGACTCCAGCCCCCGAGCCTTCCAACTGCCTGGACCCATCCAAGTGAATAGTCCAATATGTGTTATCCGGCTTCTCCTCTGGTGCCTGCAACTCCGTCCAATCATTGATAAAGTCCACTAGGGCTTGAGACTTGATAGTTGTGCGCGGCATATACTTCAAACCGTGAGGCCCAAGCTCGATGGCCCACTTGGCAACTCGTCCTGTGGCTTCCCCTGCTCGGATGATGTCTCCCAAGGGGGCTGAACTTACCACAGTTATAGGATGACCCAGGAAGTACTGCTTTAGCTTCCGGCTTGCCATGAACACCCCATAAACAAGTTTCTGCCAATGCGGATACCTTTGCTTGGATTCTATGAGCACCTCACTGATGTAATAAACCGGCCGCTGAACTGGATGCTCCTTGCCAGTTTCCTTACGCTCCACCACAATGGCCACACTAACAACACGTGAGTTAGCAGCAACGTACAATAGCAATGGCTCTTTATCAATTGGAGCTGCGAGAACCGGCTGACTCGCATAATTGTCTCTTTAAATCTTCAAAGGCATCAGCAGCCTCACTCCAAACAAAAGTGTATGTTTTCTTCATCATCCGATACAGCGGTAGAGCCTTCTCCCTAGCCGGCTTATGAATCGGCTTAGCAAAGCGACAACGCGACCCGCCATCATTGAACATCATTGATGCACACCGGTTTAGCCAGAGAGGTAATCGCCTTGATCTTCTCCGGGTTAGCTTCAATGCCCTGCTTGAGACCAGAATCCCAAAAGTTTGCCCTGCAGTACACCAAATACACACTTGTCCGGTTAAGCATCATCTTGTAGACCCGGAGATTATCAAAGGTTTCATTTAAGTCGGGGATCAAGGTTTCCTTCTCTCTCGACTTCACCACAATGTCATCCACATAAGCATGAACATTGCGCCTAATCGATTGTGGAGACAATTCTGCACACACAGCTGATAAGTCGCCTGGGCTGTATTGAGCCCAAACTGCATATACACATATCTGTAGGATCCAAATGGAGTAATGAAAGCTGTCTTCTCCTGGTCCTTAACTGCGATCTTGATCTGATGATAACCAGAGTAAGCATCCAAAAACTCAACCGCCGCAACTCATCAGCATCAATGATTTGATCAATGCGGGGTAGAGCAAAGGGATCAGCCGGACAAGCTTTATTTAAGTCCGTGTAGTCCACACACATCCGCCAGGTGCCGTTCTTCTTGAGCACAAGCACCGGGTTAGCCAACCACTCCGGGTGAAAAACTTCCACGATGAACCCGGCCGCTAAGAGCCGAGCGACCTCCTCCCCTATAGCCTTTCGCCTTTCCTCATTGAATCGCCAGAGAAACTGCCTGACCGGCTTATACTTTGGATCAATATTAAGAGTGTGCTCAATGAGTTCTCTCGGGACACCCGCATGTCGAAGGTTTCCATGCAAAGATGTCCCGGTTCTCACGGATGAACTCGATGAGCGCGCTTTCCTATTTGAGATCCAAATTGGTACCGATCTTTGAATCGCTTGGAAGAGTCGCCTGGAGTGAAATCAACCAGTTTTGTCTCGGCGGCCGACTTAAATTTCAATGCCGAGTCTTGCTCTGTGGTTGGTTTCTTCAAAGAGGTCATATCTGCCGGGTCAACATTAGTTTGATAAAACTTCAGCTCCTCCTCAGCACAAACAGATTCAGCATAAGCCGCATCACCTTCCTCGCACTCCAAGGCCACCTTTCGACTCCCATGCATAGTGATGGTGCCCTTGTAACCCGGCATCTTGAGCTGCAGATAAACATAACACGGCCGTGCCATAAACTTGGCATAAGCCGGCCGTCCAAACAGAGCGTGATATGGGTTCCAGATTTTGACTACCTCAAACGTCAGCTTCTCAGCCCTGGAATCATATTCGTCTCTGAAAGCCACTTCCAGCTCGATCTTTCCAACTAGATATGCCGACTTACCAGGTACCACCCCATGAAAAACAGTGTTAGACGTCCTCAAGTCCTTATCACCGGACCCATGCGGCGAAAGGTCTCATAATAGAGAATATTGATGCTGCTTCCTCCGTCCATGAGCACCTTAGTGAATTTATATCCACCAACCTAAGGGGCCACCACCAAGGTTAATCGACCGGGTTATCAACCCGGAGGGGGTGATCTTCTCTACTCCGAATGATAGGCTGCTCTGACCACCTCAGATAACGGGGAACCGCCGGCTCAACCGAATTCATAGCCCTTTTATGAACCTTCTGGTCATGTTTACACAAGTTAGTGGTAAACACATGGTATTGCCCATCATTCAACTGTTTTGGATGGCTCTGATAACCTGACTGCTGCTGCTTCTATCCTCCTTGACCAGACTGCTGCTGATTATAGCCACCTTGACCACCTTGAAAACCGGAACTTGAACCGCCACCCAGGCCATGGAAACCACCTGCTCCTGAATCGCCGCCTGATCCGTGATTGCCATCAAACATGTTTGAATTCTTGAAGGCCTTCATGATCGCGCAGTCCTTCCATAAGTGGGTGGCAGGATTTTCCTGAGTACCGTGTCTTGGACAAGGCTCATTCAGAAGTTGCTCGAGAGATGGACCTGAGCCACCAGATCGAGGGGGCGCTCTCCCCTTATGCTTCTTGTTATTACCTTGGGCATTAGCATTGGCCACAAACGCCGGGTTACCCTCCGGCTTACGCTTGTTGCCACCTTGATTTACCGGTGATCTTTGACCCTTTCCATTTCCGTTCTTCTTCCTTTCCCTGTCTTTTCCTCCTCAGACGCGGGACCATCGGTAGTATCAGAATCGGCATATTTAACCAAAGCCGCCATCAGCATACCCATGTCATTGCAATAACGCTTAAGGCGCCTACCGCTTCAACAACAAAATGACAATTTCGATGGAGCATAAGTACCCTTGAGTCGGCGTCCATCTTATCAGATGAATGTATTATTTCCTTGACCCGGCGCACCCAATGAGTTGTGGACTCACCCTCCTCCTGCTTACAATTGGTCAAGTCCACAATGGACATAGATTGCTTGCAAGTATCCTTAAAGTTCTGGATAAACCGGGCCTTTAACTCTGCCCATGAACTGATGGAATTTGGAGGCAAACTTTTCAACCAAGATCGGGCCGTTCCATCTAACATCATGGTGAAATACTTAGCCATTGCCGCGTCGCCGACTTCCAATAACTCCATGGCCATCTCGTAACTTTCAATCCATGCCCCCGGCTGTAAGTCGGCCGTGTAATTCGGAACCTTTCGAGGTCCCTTGAAATCCTTGGGCAGACGCACATCCCGCAGAGCCGACACCAGACAAGGGACACCACCGGTTCAAATGGCCACTCCTGCTCCAACAGAAGTCGTTGGATACTCTGGGAGACCATCATATGCCGTATGTTGAGTCGCTAATTGAGCCGCCCGTTCATCCTCCTGACGCAATCGATCCTACACAGGGTTATAGCCACCAGGTTGGTTACGACGCTGGGCATTGCTTGATAAAGCTTCTGACTCCATGTGCTCGCCAGAACTCGGACTCCGGTTTGGACGAGGTGCTATCCAAGGCTGAGGAGTGGAATGAATCATGTCCCCGCCAGGAGAATAGGTCTCTTTGTCGTGCCAAGGCCGTCTGAAGAAGATCCCTAACCCTCCGGGTTTCCACCGCCGTTGGGTCGTCACCATCCACTGGAAGAGCCGCCAGACGCGCCGATGCTGCTATCAAGTTCTCCATGGGGTTGGAAAAGTGGCCCGGAGGTGTCGGTATGTATCGGGGCGGGGTCATGCTCCCGTGAAGAGGTGCCATCTCTCGAGGCTGAACCAGTCCTCCAGCTCCGGGTGTCATAAATTGATTGGCTTCGGGCGGATTGCTAGGACCAGCTCCGGGTGTCGTGAAAAGATTTCGAGGATCGTAAACCGGAGGCAGACGGGACTGGGTCTTCTGATGTCTCCTTCTCATCACCTCATTGGACACATTCAGACTCATGTTAAGCTGGAAAGCCTCTGACTGGAGTCGTTGCGCCCATGCATCCAAAGCCGCCTGCTCCGCAGCTAGCCTGGTGTCCTCAGCCGCCAAGGCCTCCTTGGCCAGGGCTATCTCCTCACGCATTTTTGCCACCTCCGCGTTATGCTCATCTGGATTTGCAGGAATAACTGTGGTGGTTAACAGGGCCGTCAACTTGTCCATAAGATCTATTAGCACCTGAGCCGGGCGGGCGCTGGGCCTCCCGCCTACCGCCGCTCGACCCGGACGTTATTGCTGTCAGCAGCCTCGAGTTTTGGCGGGTTGGGTACCAGCCATGAAGACTCCTTTCCCAGCTTGGTGGCTCATAGCAATCCGAACGCTAGTCATCGTAACAGCCCCAAGCATGCCTTCTTGGACCTGATCTGAGAGAATCATTGAACCGGAGGACGAATCATCATCTGATGGGACGGCCGTCTCTTCGCCATCTTTAGATCCTTCAGAAAGTGCCTCTCCGTGAATACAGCCCACAAAAGCACGCTTCATGGTAGATTGAATCCGGGTGGGTCTCGCACACTGAGCCATCTCAATGAGGTCGGCGCAGCTGTCCGGCTCTGGGCCCGGCTCACCAATCCGGCCGATGAAGACATGGATTCCGCCAAAGGGTACCCGGTACCCGTACTCAATTGAGTCGGCCTCGGGGCCCCGGCCTTCGTTGTTGATATAGATCTTGCCGCGGCGACTCTTGGTCATCCGCCCATCACAGATCCCTTGAGCCCTTCAAAGCTGCCCTTCAAGAACTCGAATTCCACTGCGGCGCTGGCCCCACGGTGGGCGCCAACTGTCAGGAATTGTCACGACAGATGTCCTCTTGCAAGGACTTAGTCGTGGAGCCATCGCAACTAGGAAGCTTAAAGGGGTTAATCGACAAACGACACGAGAGGTTTTATACTAGTTCGGCCCCTTACGGTGAAGGTAAAGCCTACGCCTAGTTGGGTTGGTATTGCTTGAGGTTTCGATGACCGTGGAGCGAGATACGCTATGCCCGGTTCTCGATTGGTTGTTTCTTGCCCTAAGCTGCCAATGTGTCGCCCCTTATATACACGGGTTGACGCCTGCGGGTTTCTGAAGTCCCGGCCGGCTTATAGACAATGTCCGGCTCGGTGACTAGTCAAGTCTATCTTATGATACAAGTCTTGCCATTATGGCGGTTTACTACAACGGGCCTTAAGTCACCTGTGGGCCTTAGGCCCTTTGAGACGCCATCTTCATGCTTGGACTTGGGCTTCTGTCTGGTAACCTCTTTACGTAACCCGGCCCCTCCTGGGCGGCTTACACAAATAGTTATATCCCCAACACATCGGAAATAAAATCCGTAAACAATCAGCCCAAGCCCGAGGTGGTGCACCACCTTGGAGGTAGTCCGGCATAAAGCTCGGATTTGAATGGCTGGCTCCATAGAGGGCATTTCCGGCATTAAGCTCGGCTAAACTCCTTCAACTTTTTTGAACCAAGGTGATCTATGACACCTCGGATATAGTCCGGCGTTGTAGCTCGGATACATTCCGGCATTGGAGCTTGGACACAGTCCGGCGTTGGTGCTTGGCTGCAAAGGATACCTCGAATGTAGTCCGACGTTGGGGCTCGGATGCAAGAGGACACCGCCGCAAGGGAACAACTTCAAACCCGAGGCGTGGCATAAAAATAACAAGGCATTCATAAAGGCCGAAGACTTAAAGGGCTCCTCGGATACCCGATGTATAAAATCGCCAGATTTAGCTCGGCAATCCTCAAGACAGATGATGGGAAATTTTGTTGAACCAGTTTTCAAGACCGATGACCGAAGATGAAGAACAGTTCGAAAGAATCGAGGAGCGTCCCTAACTTGAAGACCGGTTCAGGGGGCTACTGACGGTGTCCTGGACTAGGGGGTACTCACCACGTCATCTCCCGATCTGTTAGATTGGGCCGAGGACCCCCATGGTCGTATACTCATGGGCCAGTTCGGACAGCTGCCGCATACAAGGAAGATTCCACAAGACTTGGTGATCAAGACAAGGACTCCTCACCACCGGCGTATTCGGTTAGTACTCTTGTTATCCTAGGCCTCGGGTGCATTATATAAACCAAGGCCGGGCTAGTCGATAGATATAACAACAATCATAATCATAGGCTAGCTTCTAGGGTTTAGCCTCTACGATCTCGTGGTAGATCAACTCTTGTAATACTCATATCATCAAGATCAATCAAGCAGGAAGTAGGGTATTACCTCCATCGAGAGGGCCCAAACCTGGGTAAACATTGTGTCCCCCATCTCCTGTTACCATCGATCCTAGACGCACAGTTCGGGACCCCCTACCCGAGATCCGCCGGTTTTGACACCGACATCGGCCCCACCGAATCATTCTATCCGGCGCCACCGAGTTCTCTTGACATAGCTACTGCCAGAAACGCTAGTCACTTCGGTCTCACCGATGGGATCTCGGTCTCACCGAGATGGGCTTGGAAACTCTTTGTTGCCTATTGCAATAATTTTGGTCTTACCGAGATTTGTAATCGGTCTCACCGAGTTTGGCTGACCAACTCTCTGGTTAGCTTATTACCAAAATCGGTTCCATCGAGTTTGTGTAATTGGTCAAACCGAGATGAGGTTTTACCCTAACCCCAGCACATCGGTCCCACCAAAATGCCTAACAGTCACATTTTGAACTGAATTGGTCCGACCAAGTTCCATTATTCGGTCCCACCGAGTTTGGTGATTTGTGTGTAATGGTTAGATTTTGTGTGGAGGCTATATATACCCCTCCACCCACTCTTCACTCGTGAGGAGAGCCATCAGAACATGCCTACACTTCCAGCATACATTTTCTGAGAGAGAACCAACTACTCATGTGTTGAGGTCAAGATATTCCATTCCAACCACATAAATCTTGATCTCTAGCCTTCTCCAACTTGCTTTCCACTCAAATCATCTTTCCACCAAATCCAAATCTATGAGAGAGAGAGAGAGAGTTGAGTGTTGGGGAGACTATCATTTGAAGCACAAGAGCAAGGAGTTCATCATCAACACACCATGTATTACCTTTTGGAGAGTTGTGTCTCCTAGATTGGTTAGGTGTCACTTGGGAGCCTCCGTCAAGATTGTGGAGTCGAACCAAGGAGTTTGTACGGGCACGGAGATCGCCTACTTTGTGAAGATCTACCCTAGTGAGGCAAGTCCTTCGTGGGCGATGGCCATGGTGGGAAAGACAAGGTTGCTTCTTCATGGACCCTTCATGGGTGGACCCTCCATGGACTCGCGCAACCGTTACCCTTCATGGGTTGAAGTCTCCATCAACATGGATGTACGATAGCACCACCTATCGGAACCACGCCAAAAATCTCTGTGTCTCCAATTGCGTTTGCATACTCCAATCCCATCCCTTTACATCCTTGCAACTTGCATGCTTTACTTTCCGCTGCTCATATACTCTTGCCATGCTTGCATGAATGTATTGTGAATGTTTAAACTTGTGCTAAAACTCTACCTTAACTTGAGGAAAATAAAAACTAGAACTTTTCTTTGTTAAGAGTCTTTTCACCCCCCCCCCTCAAGACACCTCTTCTCGATCCTTTCAATTGGTATCAGAGCATTGGTCTCCATTGCTTTGGTTTAAACACCTTTGGAGGAAGATGGATGAGTCTACGTTGGGGAGTCTTAGACGTAGAGTGCCTATTCTTGATGGAGAGTACTTTCATGAGTGGAAAAATGAGATGATTGAGATTTTCAATGAATATCACTTGAACAAGTACATTACTAGTCCTTGCAGTCCCGCTAGTGATCCTTTGCATCCCACTCCTGATGAGGAACTTGACATGATTCGCAATCTTAGAACTATCAATCTTATCAATAGAGGATTGCCCAAAAATTTGATTGCTAGCTTACCTGCTCTTGATTGTGCTTACACCATATGGACATTTCTTGAGGAACGATTCCCAAATTATTCCTTGAAAAATCTAGATGAGATTCTCCATAAGTCTATTGCCTTGAATAGGATGAGTACTAGTGATCCTAAGTTGGTGATTGTCTATTTGAGCTTACTAACCTCATGCGTGCCAAAGGAGATGTTGGAATCATTAGCAACATCATTTCCGAAGTCATTAGAATCCATAGAGATGCACATTGTTACGGTCATACTTCTAATGAATCACTCTCTCTAGGAATTGATCCATCACAAGACGATGTTGAACATGGATACTATGATGAGGGTGATGATAGTGACTTTGATCTCGATGAGTCTATGAGACACTTTGGTCTTATGGCTAATCTTCGCGGCTACATGACTGGAGGAGAGGAATGGGTCCTTGATAGTGGATGTACCGATCATATGACCAGAGACAAGGATATGTTTCGTGAGCTTGCTGAAAACGACGACCCTCGGAATTATGTCACTTTTGGTGATAACTCAAAGGGTAAGGTGGTTGTCCTTGGTAAGGTGACCAGCTCACATGATAGCTCCATACAAAATGTTATGCTCGTTGAATCTCTTGGCTATAATCTACTTTCCGTATCTAGACTTGCTGACTTTGGTTTCAATGTCCTATTCACTGAAGTAGATTGCCAAGTGTTTCTTAGAGATAATCATAAAATGGTCTTTACCGGTATACGTAGAGGTGATCTTTACATTGTTGATTTCACTAAAAAGGCTCAACCTAGAACTTGTTTAATTGCTAAATCTTCTAAAGGCTGGTTGTGGCATAGAAGGTTAGGTCATGTGGGCATGCGAAATCTTGATAAGCTTATTAAAGGTGATCATATCCTTGGAGTAAAAGATGTTATATTTGACAAGGATAGATTGTGCAGTGCTTGTCAAGCAGGAAAACAAGTTGGAGGAAGTCACCCCGTGAAGAATATCATGACCGCGAGAAGACCGCTCGAGCTACTTCATATGGATATCTTTGGTCCCAATGCCTACAAAAGTCTCGGTGGCAACTCATTTGGTCTAGTCATAGTCGATGATTTTTCAAGATTTACGTGGGTGTTCTTTCTTGATGATAAATCGCAGGTCCAAAAGATCTTCAAGAACACCGCTAGGAAGGCCCAAAATCAATTTGAAGTGAAGATCAAGAAGGTTCAAAGCGACAATGGAACGGAGTTCAAGAACGCAAATGTGGATACCTTTGTTGACGAAGAAGGCATCTCACATGAGTTCTCGGCCACGTACACACGTCAACAAAATGGAGTTGTTGAGAGGAAGAACCGGACTCTTATTGAGATGGCGAGAACGATGATTGATGAATACAAGACTCCAAAACACTTTTGCGCGGAAGCGGTTGAGATGGCTTGTCATGCAAAAAATCGCTTGTATATTCACAAGCTACTCGACAAGACGGCATACGATCTCCTCACCGGTAACAAACCCCAAGTTGGATACCTTTGAGTATTCGGCTCAAAGTGCTACATTCTTGATAAGCATCGTCGTTCTAAATTTGCTCCTAAATCTCATGAGGGTTTCCTACTTGGTTATGGCTCAAACTCTCACACTTCCGTGTCTACAACAATTTCACCTGAAAGGTTGAAGAGACGGTAGATGTGAAGTTTGATGAATCTAACGGCTCGCAAGTAGAGCAATTACCAATTGATGTAGGAGATAAAGATCCTTCTGAAGCAATCCAAGACTTGTCTATTGGCAAGACGCGTCCAATGGAGGTAAAGGAGAGTACCTCGTCCGTCCAAGTGGAAGCTTCTACCTCACGTCAAGGTGAACCAAGTGTTGACATGGAAGCATCCACAAGTGGGACACACCAAGATGAAGAAAACGAGGAAGTGCACCAAGATGAACCTCATCAACCTCCTTCTCCACCTCGACAAGAGAACGACAACGTCAACAATGAAGAAGGCCAAGAAGAAGGACTAGATGATGAAGAAGATGTTCCACTCCGACCCAAGCAAAAACTCTCACGAGTTCGAGAAAGAGTCTCAAGAAACCATCCCGTCAAGCAAATCTTCAATGATATCCAAACCGGGAGAATCACTCGCTCTAAAACTCGTTTGGCTAATTTTTGTGAACATTATTCATTCATCTCTAGCATTGAACCTATGAAGGTTGAAGAAGCATTGGAAGATCCGGATTGGATAAATGCCATGCATGAAGAGCTATACAACTTTGAGAGAAATCAAGTGTGGACATTGGTCGAGAAGCCCGACAACAACCACAACATCATTGGTACCAAATGGTTGTTTCGCAACAAGCAAGACAAAGATGGTCAAGTCGTCCGCAACAAAGCACGTCTCGTCCCCCAAGGCTACACTCAAGTCGAAGGTATGGACTACGGTGAGACATATGCCCCCGTTGCTAGACTTGAGTCCATCTGCATCTTACTTGCCTATGCTAATCACCATGATATCACCTTGTACCAAATGGATATTAAAAGTGCTTTTCTAAAAGGTGAAATTGAGGAGGAAGTTTACGTTAAACAACCTCCCGGCTTTGTCAATCTTAAGAAACCCGACCATGTTTACAAACTTCATAAAACTCTTTATGGTCTTAAACAAGCTCCTAGAGCGTGGTACAAATGCTTGACCAAGTTCCTTATTGAAAAAGGCTTTGAGATTGGAAAGATAGATTCTACTCTTTTTACTAAAAGAGTTAATGGTGAATTATTTGTGTGCCAAATTTATGTTGATGATATCATATTTGGTTGGACTAACCCTCATTTTAGTGAAAAGTTCAGGAAGCTAATGTCGAAGAAGTTTGAGATGTCTATGATGAGTGAACTCAAGTTCTTTCTTGGTTTGGAAATCAAGCAAACTAAGGAAGGCACCTTTGTTTCTCAAACAAAGTACACCAAGGACTTATTCAAGAAGTTCAACATGCAAGAAAGCAAAGGTATGAAAAACCCCATGCCTACTAGTGGACATCTTGACTTGACCAAGGATGGCAAATCGGTTGACCAAAAGGTTTACCGCACTATGATTGGTTCATTGTTATTTCTATGTGCCTCCCGTCCCGATATTATGCTAAGTGTGTGCATGTGTTCACAATATCAAGCAGCCCCCAAAGAATGTCATCTTAAGGCTGTGAAAAGGATAGTGAGATACTTAATACATACACCAAATTTTGGCATTTGGTATCGTAAAAGGTCTGCTTTTGATCTTGTGGGCTACTCCGACTCGGACTATGCCGGTGACAAGGTTGATTGAAAGTCCACTTCGGGTACTTGTCAATTTCTTTGTAGATCTCTTGTGTCTTGGTATCCTTATTCACCGCCGAAGCGGAATACAATGATGCCGGTTCATGTTGTGCTCAATTAATTTGGATGACCCAAACTCTTAAGGATTATGGGATCTATGTGAAACATGTTCCATTGCTTTGTGACAATGAGAGTGCTATTAAGAATGCTCACAATCCCGTGCAACATTCTCGAACTAAGCACATTGAGGTTCGTCATCATTTCATTCGAGATCATGTTGCTAAAGGGGACATTGATCTTAAGCATGTTCGTACCTATCAGCAATTGGTGGATATATTCACCAAACCGCTTGATGAGAAAGTATTTTCCCGTTTGAGAGGTGAATTGAACATCATTGATGCTTCAAACTTGGAGTAGGAACTCCATTTGGATACATGCAAGGCATGAGCCTATGACTAATCCTTGACTTTTCCCCTTATAACGATGATCATGTGTCTCGGATATATTTGTACCCTTGCATGCTATCTAACCCTTGTAGGTACTTGGATGAATCTAAATCCATGAGATTGCAATCCACTCACATCTTGAGCAGTCTCTACATCACCAAGTTTCTACACCATGGTGGTTGAAGTCAAGGAAGCATGAAACCCTTCAACATATCCTTTGACAAATTCTATATATATACATCAAATTTCACTTGGTATCAAATTTCATGATTGTCATGTTGGATACACAAGTGCTCTTCCTTGCAAGACTAACCCATGTAGGTAGATGAACTCAAACTACAAGTGGTGCTCCCAACCATTGATGCTCTACATCAACCTTGAGCACTTCACACAAGTTCAACTACATGATGAAGTTCAACACCACCACCCAAGGTATAATATTCCATCGTAGAGAAGCTTTACCCCAAGCCATGGGTCAAAGTAGCTCAACAAGATGCGAATACATCAAAATGCTTAATCGAAAAATGGTAACCCCATTTGGAGCTTAAACGATGAGTATGACTTATGATCAAGTGTTCTCACTTGACTCCTCAGTCAATATACCTAGACTTTCTCACCGCCCAATTCTAGATGAAGTTCTCTAGTGTTTCTGAGTTTTTGCATTTGTGCCTTGCATTTTTGTTTCCCCTTCCTTTAATAAAAAAACTTCATCTAGATTTTCTTTTCTCTGTTTTGTTCTGCATTTCCTGAATCTAATTCATTGCAAATCTTTCAGTCTTGCAAATCTTTGTGAGATCTTATATGCCTAATGAGCTGAGGTGAATATTGCTCTTTCTCTGTGTTGAACTCGGTCACACAGGTTTGTCACCTTCGGTCAAACCGAGCCCTTTCGGTGCTACCGACGTAAACAACTCGGTGTTACCGATTTCACTTCAGAGAAGACAATTTGTGTAACGCCCCTGATTCAATCGTACACTAATCATACACGCAAACGTGTACGATCAAGATCAGGGACTCACGGGAAGATATCACAACACAACTCTAAAATAAAATAAGTAACACAAGCATCATAATACATGCCAGGGGCCTCGAGGGTTCGAATACAAGTGCTCAATCATAGACGAGTCAGCGGAAGCAACAATATTTGAGTACGGACATAAGTTAAACAAGTTGCAGTAAGATGGCTAGCACAAACAGGGATACAGATCGAAAGAGGCGCAGGCCTCCTGCCTGGGATCCTCCTAAACTACTCCTGGTCGTTGTCAGCGGCCTGCACATAGTAGTAGGCACCTCCGGTGTAGTAGGAGTCGTTGTTCACGGTGGCGTCTGGCTCTTGGGATCCAACATCTGGTTGCGACAACCGAGAGGAAAGGAAAGGGGGGAAAGAGTAGAAAAGCAACCGTCAGTACTCATCCAAAGTACTCGCAAGCAAGGATCTACACTACATATGTATGGGTATCTATGTAAAGGGGCAATATCGGTGGACTGAACTGCAGAATACCAGAATAAGAGGGGGATAGCTAGTCCTGTCGAAGACTACGCTTCTGGCAGCCTCCATCTTGCAGCATGTAGAAGAGAGTAGATGGTAAGTTCACCAAGTAGCATCGTATAGCATAATCCTACCCGGCAATCCTCCCCTCGTAGCCCTGTGTAAGAGCGATCATCGGGTTATATCTGGCACTTGGAAGGGTGTGTTTTATTAAGTATCCAGTTCTAGTTGTCATAAGGTCAAGGTACAACTCCGGGTCGTCCTGTTACCGAGGATCACGGCTATTCGAATAGATAAACTTCCTTGCAGGGGTGCACCACATTACCCAACACGCTCGATCCCTCTGTTCGAACACACTTTCCTGGGTCATGCCCGGCCTCGGAAGATCAACACGTCGCAGCCCTACCTAGGCACAACAGAGAGATCAGCATGCCGGTCTAAATCCTATGGCGCAGGGGTCTGGGCCCATCGCCCATTGCACACTTGCACGTTGCGAGGGCGGCCGGAAGCAGACCTAGCCTCCCTAATACAAGAGCAGGCGTTCCAGTCCAATCCGGCGCACGCTGCTCAGTCGCTGACGTCAAGAAGGCTTCGGCTGATACCACGATGTCGAGTGCCCATAACTGTTCCCGCGTAGTTGGTTAGTGCGTATAGGCCAGTGGCCAGACTAAGATCAAATACCAATATCTCGTTAAGAGTGTTATTTTGAAGTAATCGCAGGCGCCGACCAGGGCCAGGCCCACCTCTCACCTAGGTGGTCTCAACCTGCCCTGTCGCTCCGCCACAAAGTAATAGTCGGGGCCGTCGGGAACTCAAGCCCACCACTACCTAGATGGAACCACATGCCCCTTCAGCCCGCACATCGGAATCACTTGCGGGTACTCTATGAGCCGGCCCAACTTTAGTCACCACATGTATCATATATTATGTATATAAGTATAAACCCGTGATCACCTCCCGAGTGATCACGGTCCGATAGTATAGCATGGAAGACGGACAAGAATGTAGGGCCACTGATGGAATACTAGCATCCTATACTAAGCATTTAGGATTGCAGGTAAAGGTAACAACAGTAGTAGCAAGGACAGGCTATGCAACAGAATAGGATTAACCAAAAATAGTAACATGCTACACTACTCTAATGCAAGCAGTAGAGAGAAGAATAGGCGATATCTGGTGATCAAGGGGGGAGGCTTGCCTGGTTGCTCTGGCAAGGAGGGGTCGTCAACAACATAGTCGATCGGGGCACCGGCAGCGGCGTTAGTCTCGTAGTCTACCAGAGAGAAGAGGGGGAAGAAACAATGAATACAATGCAAACAGATACATATCGATGCATGACATGACAAGTAACGATGCCAGGTGTGCCCTAACGCGGTAGGAGGTGATACCGGCGAAGAGGGGAAATATCCAGGAAAGTATTCCCGGTGTTAGGCATTTCGGACAGATGAAATGGAGGGGGATTTTTGCATGTTCGGTGTGCTAGGGATGTGTGGCGGACGAACGGGCTGCGTATCCGGATTCATCTCGTCGTTCTGAGCAACTTTCATGTACAAAGTTTTTCCATCCGAGCTATGGTATATTTTATTTTAATTTTAAAAGATTTAATCATTTTTAGAATTTACTTAATTACTTTGAATGAACATTATCCAGAATAGTGTATGCTGACGTCATCATGACGTCGGCAGTCAACAGGGAATTGACTGGGTCAAACTGACGTGTGGGTCTGAGCTGTCATAGACTTTTTAATCTAATTAGGGTTTAACTAATCTAATTACTGTTTAATTAATTAACACTAGTTAATTAGGTTAATTAAACATAATTAATTAAGTTAACTAATCTAATTAATTAATTATTTATATTTTTTAGACATTTTTTTATTAAACGTTCGGGGGGTGGGCCCCCTATGTCATAGGCAGTGGGGGTCCTTAGCGGGCGAACGGGTTATGGGCGTCGGGCGCAGAGTGCCCGCACACCCGAGGCCATCAGGGGAGAAGAGCGCCGGCCACGGCGGCGGGCAGGCGGCGCAGAAGAAGGCGTCGGCACGCTGCACAAAGTGAATGGCGAGGCGTGGCTCGGCGGAACGGTAAGGCCAGGCGGAGGCGGCGCGGCAGTGAGGGGCTGCGGGCATGGCCGTGGGCGGCAGGGAGGCGGGCGACGCAGGGGGCAACGGGCGCACGCCGGCAAGCACAGGCATGCGGGGGTCGCGACGCGGGGAAGGAGGCCGCGACATCAGGAGTGGGGAGCGCGAGCGCGCGCGCACATGGGAGAGCTGCGCAGTGAGCGTGGCAAGGGCGAGTGGGGGCGCGCGGGGCTGCCGGTACAGAGTAGCAGCAGAGAGCGGGAGGAGAGGCCAGGGCGCGAGGCGGCGATGCGGGCGGTTGCAGCAGTGAGGTGCGGCGCGGGGAGGAGCAGCACGGTGGGGCGCGGTCGGGGCGTGCAGGGGGAGTAGCGGCAGCACGA
Organism: Aegilops bicornis; assembly: GCA_021605145.1. NCBI lineage: Eukaryota > Viridiplantae > Streptophyta > Magnoliopsida > Poales > Poaceae > Aegilops > Aegilops bicornis. Next base: position 572,940,830 of record CM038675.1, read on the forward strand.
CAACAGGCAGTCGAGCACGCGGGCTCGCGTGTGCGGGCCCATGCGAGTAGGTGCAGACAGGCATTGCGGCGCGGACGCGATACGTCCTGGACGGGGGGAAGAAGAGGGGAGGCGGAGTCCGATGTCCTCACCAGCGTTGCAGGGGCACGGGACGGCGAGGCTCGATGGAGCTCGTCGAGGAGGAGGATGGGGATGATGCGCGGTGATGGATGATGGCTCCGGGCGGCAAGGCGGTCGAGGATGGGGCGGTGAAGTGGCGGGGCAGCGTGCATCGACGACGGGTGGCCGAGGCGGAGGCGGCAAGCGACAGGGTCAGGAGCTGCTCCGGGCTCGGGGCCGTCCGGCGAGGAGGAGGACGAGGACGGGGCGGCGACAAGCGTTGGCTCCCCTTCCCGATCTAGATCGGGATCGAGAGGTAGACGAGGGAGGAGTGGGCGATTTGGGGGGAGTGGGGGAAGTGGGGTGGATCGATGGTTAGGGTTCGGTTGCTCGAGGGAATAAGTGGGGATGGGGTGGGCCGGCCTGGTCACTAGGCCAACTGGGCCGTGGCCCTGGGGGTGGGGGTTTCTTTGTTTTATTTTGTTTTATTTATTTTATTTCTTTTCTGTTTTCTCTTTATCTACCTAACATTTTAGTTTTGTAAAAATACATAGGTTGTACGTAATTTAGTAAAGTTAATTAAGTCACATACCGAACATTTTTGTTTTAATGTTTGACAAGAATTCAAATATGAATTCGAATCGTTCTGAACTAACGCGAGATTAGCGACAGTAACGAGGTGACGTGGCATCATTAGCATAGGTTACTGTGGCTTGATTATCCGGGTGTCACAATTCTCCTCCACTACAAAATCTCGTCCCGAGATTTAAGAGGTAGAGAAGGGGGGAAAGGTCTAGTTACGAAATTCTAACGGATCTTCTCAGCCTTGGTTGCTCTTCTCGAAGAGGTCGATCCCTTACGTTGACGTCTTCATTTCTCTGCTTCAGGTCATCATGGTGAAGTCGTCCTTTTCTTCGAGAACTCCAACGTACTTACGAATAGGTAAGGGACAGCTCGGCTACGACAGAATGCTTATGAGGGAAACAATCTAGGGTTAACCCATGAATGAGCATAAGGTTATCTCTCGAGTTGAACATATAAAATACATCGAGAGTAAGGTACGAAGGTACAATAAGAGGTTCCAAGCGGATAGATAGTTGCTCGAAGTCTGAACCAGAGTGAGAAAGGGGTTCAGAGCAGCGAGAGTAAGTATTGCGTGTGATACCAGAATAGAGCACTAGGAAGGTGGTCCGTGAATTAAATACGAAGCCAAGCATGGGGAATTACCATTAGAAATAGGGTTGTACAGGAGAGTCAGGTTTCGATCCTGTGGAACTGTGGGTTATGGGCCCACCATGTGGGTTAAAAGTAGGAAGGGCGGAGACGTCTTGCGTGATCATGCAAGCAAGGCATGTCAGAGGGTAGCCTGTCGATTATGTCGGCAACAACGTTGGTACCAAGGGCTCGGGACGAAGAGAACCATTTTCCTGCTCGTTGAACGAGGCGGACCAATAGGCAAAGTTCTCGTCCATCGGTGGCTGCCGGAATGTCATCAACAATGGTAACAGGGTCTTGCTTACAGAATTGTACAACGAGATGTTTACATAAGCAGGAGAATATTACTGCTTAGATCATATAGATCACAAGCAACGTTAAACCAACCAATGGAAAGGAAAATATGATTATTAGATTAAACAGAACAATGGAAAGGAAAAATGTGTTTAAACACATATTTCAAGGTTATACCTTCCCAAGGACAAGCAGAGCATGATATCCATGACATGATATAATGTAGAAAACTCTTTACATAGGGGAAAGCAATTTCATGACATTACCCATACAGAGGTGTTTGGATAATTGAGCAGGAAACATTTAGCATTGGGCTTCAAACGTTCTTATTGAAGATCGGAGTACCACGGACATGCTTCGAGATAGCATTGACATGGTCATTGGGTAAAGATGAGACTTTGAATTCACAAAGGATCCATATCAGGAACAACTTATAGAATAAGTCTTACAATTTCCTCAAGAAAGAATGGTTAACATTGCTAAAAGGAAGAACTATAACAATAGGCCCTCCAGCCAGGTGTGCTAAGCATGACATCACTTTACCGGGTCATATAAAGACCAACGTTATAACTCTTGGAAAATGCGTCCCAACCATCATATCTGACCGGGATTCATATCTGATTGGTGTTAGGATATCTCAGACTCAGGATGCCTGACAAGAAGAGGTGCAACACAATTGACGAGATGACATTATATGATTCTCGGGAAATGAACTATGGAAGCGAGTTCCGAACAAGGGTTCATCATTAAGCCAAGGAGAGGATGAGGAGGTGGCTGATGGACTCGGCGATAATTCAACGAGGTATCCAAAATAGAAGGATCTCCACAATTATGTGGATAAGGAGATAACATTTGTCAGATCAAGTGATATAATGAAATATGCTTGAGGAAAACATACACAATTAAACATTGGTTGAAAGGTGCGCCCGAAATATGGGTTGGTTTGCACGACCAATATCAGAATGGTGATTCAATAATCAATAGTCCAAGAATGAACGGCCGACCATTAACTTCAAAGCAATAGGGTTGCTAGAAGGGCGGAATCCAAACAGCACCGTTCACTTGTTGGTACCCCGGTTGGAATCAACACAAGGACCAAGAAAGAATGGTGATGGTGAGAAGTATAACTATACCAAGAATTCTTAAGAGGTGGAGAAATACTCACAACATCCTTTTCATCAAGTACATTAATACTTCAAGGTAGAACATCATACAAGCTGGATAGCAAGTTGCATTCATAACATGAACAAGTTTGTGTTGGGGGAAGGCAAGAATGTTGTCGATGATAACACAATCATCAAGGGGCAAGGATGGTATTTCCCATCATGTATTTGATTGATATCCTGGAAGAGCTCAAAATGTTGATGATGATCACGACACAATTGTCGAGAAATTAACTGAAGATGTAATCGATCGGCGATGCCATCACGTCAAAGGAATGATGAAGCGAAAGGTTATTGGAACCAAGGGTACGACACAAACTCAGAACCAAGCTTGCGGTTCAAGGCAAAATGATATGATGAGGAAGATCGACGTAATCTTAGCTCATCGTCGACAATTTGTGCTTCAGGAAGAAGGACCAGGTAGCACAGTTAAAATTCAGCACGATAATGATATTGCCGATCAGGCTTGGAATGAAGTGATCGGGTAGAAATTTGTAAGCAAGGAAGATTGGTAAGAATGTTTGAATCGTAGAAAGGACACGATTCAGTTATCTATGTATTTGAGTGACTAACCACTCAGAACCCGGGAAAATTTGGAATCGGTGAGAATGTAGTACTTGATGAAGAACTCATAAGAAGTTATGTTGTTCCGTGATAACCTTGAGATACCAGGGGGTAATACTCGATGACGGATCAAAGTAGATGTTGGACTGGGGTATTGCTCTATAGAAGACAAGTGCTTAAACTTGCACAGGAAATGGTATTTAAAGGAGAACGTGGTCGGAACCACGATTGAAAAAGGCCAGATCCCAGATATAAGATGAACTTATACCAAGGGAATAATTAATTTTAAAAGAAGCTTCGATGAGAAGATCTACATCGTGTCCATGGGCATGAACACAAAGTTCAAGGTCGACTCCCACTTCTTCAATGTATAACCTTCCATTCACCTATCGCTTTTTGAAAATGGCATTAGTTGTTGAAAGTTTTACCTGGTGCAATACCAGATAAGTATGACCCGTGAAATCTTTCGGGTTGACACAGAGTAAGGAAGGCATAGGTTTAACCCATCGGGGCATCTTATGAACACATACCACAACTTCAGGAGCGAATAACTCAAGCTCGGGAGCAAAGCATGGTTGACAAAAGCAGGGGATACAATTTACCAAAGGCATTATGCATCCGATGAAAGGCTCACAAGGTTAATGAATATGAAGGACGTGTCGGACAAAATCCAACAAAGTATCTGGTGTTCCATAAGGGATCTGATGTGAGCATCGGTACTCAACCAGAAGAAGAAAGAATGCAAGGAGATCAGATTATAGAAACAACTGACTAACTCAAAGCTCAAATGCAGAGGAATTATGAATTCCAAGACAAGGGATCAGAAGCAATGCTCTGATTAGAGATAGATAAGTTGAATAGCCATAGGGGTACAATCGATGGCAATTTGATTGGTCATGATCCAGATCACGTTTAAAATGACGTCTGAGACGGAAAGATAATTTAAAAGGATCAACCGATGATTGCGTGCATTCACACACATGTTGAATCAATAGGATCAAAATGACGGTGTCAAAGGAGACTAATGAATATTGCCAGCCATATGGGAAGCATCCATAATACAAGCAGACAAGTATTTGTAGACCAATAAGATGCTAAGGATTTTCGGAGGATCGAATAGTATTTCGAAGACTTTTGTGAAACACCTGAACAACTAGGGATGAGTGGATACTCGGTAAGTGCAAGGAATTATCCGCAGGGCTATTCATGTGGCAAAGAACTGCAAGTCAGTAGGCACAAATTATTCTCGGAACAATAGAGAGGAATTTGAGGTATCTTATAATAACAAGGTCATTGGGAATGATTGTATGAATGGCAAGTGTATGTGGTTATACATCGAGGTTTATCGATGGATGGGAATTGCAAAAGCGATGACACAAAGTCTCGAGAGAACATCATAGAGTATCCTCGGAATATTCTGGTGCAGCAGACGATCATCGGTAATAAGTTGCTCTCCGGGTGAAAGTGATCACGAGATCCTAATGTTAGATTTAGAAAAATTCATTTAACCCAAATAGAAGAGAGATGAGAGTCCCAGAATATAGACGAGGAATAAAAGATCCTAATACCACCCAATAGCGACGTGGGCCCGTAAGCCACACAGTCATGTTAATAAAACTTTTGCAATGACTAGACTCAACTTCGGCCAAGGAGTGTGGAATGGGCATTCCTACAGGCAGTCGGCTCTGATACCAACTTGTGACGCCCTCGATTCAATCATACACTAATCATACACGCAAACATGTATGATCAAGATCAGGGACTCACGGGAAGATATCACAACACAACACTAAAATAAAATAAGTTATACAAGCATCATAATACAAGCCAGGGGCCTCGAGGGCTCGAATACAAGTGCTCGATCATAGACGAGTCAACGGAAGCAACAATATCTGAGTACAGACATAAGTTAAACAAGTTTCCATAGATGGCTAGCACAAACTGGGATACAGATCGAAAGAGGCGCAGGCCTCCTGCCTGGGATCCTCCTAAACTACTCACAGTCGTAAATCGGTGACACACGTAATGTGAGGCACCTCCGGTGTAGTAGGAGTCGTTGTCCGAGGTGGCGTCTAGCTCCTGGGCTCCAACATCTGGTTGCGACGACCGAGAGGAAAGGAAAGGGGGAAAAGAGGGAGAAAAGCAACCGTGAGTACTCATCCAAAGTACTCGCAAGCAAGGATCTACACTACATATGCATGGGTATCTGTGTAAAGGGCAATATCGGCGGACTGAACTGCAGAATACCAGAATAAGAGGGGGATAGCTAGTCCTGTCGAAGACTACGCTTCTGGCAGCCTCCATCTTGCAGCATGTAGAAGAGAGTAGATGGTAAGTTCACCAAGTAGCATCTATAGCATAATCCTACCCGGTGATCCTCCTCTCATCGTCTTGTGTAAGAGCGATCACCGGGTTATATCTGGCACTTGGAAGGGTGTGTTTTATTAAGTATCCAGTTCTAGTTGTCTTAAGGTCAAGGTACAACTCGTCGCCCTGCTTCGAGGATCACGGCTATTCAATAGATAAACTTCCTGCAGGGTGCACCACATTACCCAACACGCCAATCCTCTAGTCGGACACACTTTCTGGGTCATGCCCGCCTCGGAAGATCAACACGTCGCAGCCTCTACCTAGGCACAACAGAGAGGTCAAGACGCCGGTCAAATCCTATGGTGCAGGGTGCAGGCCCATCGCCCATTGCACACCAAGACATTGCGAGGGAGTCCTAATCGACTCTAGCCTCCCTAATACAAGAGCAAAGGCGTTCAGCCCAATCCGGCGTGTCGCCAACACCGACGTCAAGAAGGCTTCGGCTGATACCACGACGTCGAGTGCCCATAACTGTTCCCGCGTAGTTGGTTAGTGCGTATAGGCCAGTGGCCAGACTTAGATCAAATACCAATATCTCGTAAAGCGTGTTATTTTGAACTAGTAACCGCAGACGCCGACCAGGGCCAGGCCCACCTCTCACCTAGGTGGTCTCAACCTGCCTTGTCGCTCCGCCACAAAGTAACAATGGGGTCACGGAACCCGTGCCCACGACTACCGGATGGAACCACCTGCCCCTTCAAATTTCACATCGAATCACTTATGTACTCTATGAGCCAACCCGACTTTAGTCACCACATGTATCATACTGGGCGAAAAAATATACCTACTTCATGTGCATTGTGCACTATTTCTATCCAATTTTAATAAATGTCGATGATAATGTTAAACATGGAAAGTTTCTTATTTTTAATAAAAGTTAGTGTTTTCAAAAAAATGAAACACTTTTTAAAGAGTAGTTAAATTATTTTTAAGAAATTGGATCATCTATCTAAAAAGGAACATTGTTTGAACAGATGTTCAAAAAATATAATGTTTTGTTTGTTTTTGTTGTACATTTTTAAGTGGAAATATTTTTTAATAAAAAGGGAACATTTTTTTAGAATTTTTTGCTTTTTTTATGTGCGAACATATTTTTTTGAATTAATAATAGTGTGAACATATGTAAAACTGTGAATATTTTTAAACTATATTTAGAGTACAAGAAGGAACATAATGGCTGACAAATTAACAGCAATAGTTCTCTGTTCATCAAGAGAACGACGTTTGTTTCTAAGCTAAGAAGATTCAGTTAGATTCATCTCCTCCTATGAGCTCCAGTCAAACAGCCAACGGAATGATGACCAGAGCATTGGATAAGATTTAAAGTCCAGGTGACAACGCATTCGAGCACAGATTCTCTCACACACAGAAGTCATGAATTCAGGCCAGACTGATTAGTAAATTGATGAATGGCAGTACAATTTCTTTAATTGGCACCATCCAACACTAAACGAAACAAATCAAATAGATCTAAGATTGGGTTCTGATTTGTGATCACCAGTCAATAGGAGCAGAGCATGGTGCAGATCGACCAATGTATTTAGGTGCCACCGGAAACACAACAGTTCAAAATGATTTACCGTCATCTAGTAAACACAATGGAATATCAGAAGCACTTCATGAAGATACTCTATCGTAGGCCGAATATAGTAGCCTGGTATTTGTGAGCACCGTCATCTAGTAAAACAGAAAAATGTGCGAGCAGCATCTGATTAAATAGTTTTGGGATCTATTTCAAAAATTATATAAGATTTGAAGCAAATGCTAGAAATTTGTCTCTTCACAAGCTCATATTTTGTAACTAATATGGAGCTAGAGAAATCATCTACCATACTAATTTAAAACTCTAATTAGACAAAAGAATAAGAACAAGTGCTTCTACCACAATTGTACAGTATGCATATATGAACCTGCAAATGTGTGCTATAATTTAGGAGCATTCAACACAGGCAATGCTTATATATCATGGAGCTTATTCTAGAAAGCACATACTTTTAGGCATAAAAATAAACACCTATTTGGCAGGAATGTGTTGTTTATTGAAATTAAAACAAAACAAGCACGGGAAGACCATACTGTATGTCATCTTCAGATATATCCATCAAGCTTGCTCTTCACTTTCTGGATTCAGAACCTCACCACAGCAGCCTGCTCTGGGTAACCAAATTTCAGGAAACGCCAAGACACCAAACCCTGATGAATTCATATATGTGCTTATTTTTTAGATAAGCACATACTGCAGCCAGTAGCAGCAGCAGAAGCAGCGTGGAGACCACTTGATTTCTCATCTAGCTATTTCTTTCCTTGCTAAGTTGTTCTACTTCAGTTGTAGTTATGTGCGTCATAAAGACAGAGAAATTTATACATGAATCCCGGTTACCTGTATAGGCTATTACCAGACAACTTAGTAAGCTAGAAACTAATTTCAGGTAGAACAGTCGGTAGCAGCACTGTGGACATCACACTATTAAATACTCCCTCCGTCTCATAATGTAAGACGTTTTTCGACACTACAATAGTGTCAAAAAGCGTCTTACATTATGAGACGGAGGGAGTAGTTGTTTTTCTTTTTCTTTTTGCAGAAACATGTGCTTACACATCAAAATCAAGCACGTCCATACTCATTCACATACATCCCGCGACACTATCACGCACACTACCTAACCAGGAATCAGATTGACATAAAGCAAAGTGAGAGTTAACACTATATCAAACTAAACATTTTCTGAAGATTTACATTGATCTGCTTTGCGATGAACTGCAAAATCTGCAGAAACCTGAAACTCTGGCCAGGATGAGCACCATGGTTGTTACTGCCAATTTTGACGCAGTTACACAAACTCCTGAGCTGCTAACACTAAAGTGACGAACATACACGAGGATCGGAAGTGATTAACCGCTGTGTGATATGATATGGCTGAGGAAAGCGGGGCGGAAAACCTGTTGACGGCGACAGCGGTGTGCGGGCGTGTCAAGAGACGTGACACGTGACCAAAGAAGCTCGACAGGGATGGCAACATGGCGGCAGGCGGCGGCACGTGGCCGTCAAAGAATCTCGACGAGGAGGTGGCGAATTACCTCCTGTTTGTTGGGTCGATTGACCGAACACTTGGTGTGCAGGTGGCAGCCAGATCTCAAGAAGGCGATGGATGTCGCATCAGGAGGCTGCAATGGCAAGTGGCGCTGGGGTTGGGTCTGGTCCGGGAGTAGCGCCACCCGAGGTCGGGGTGGAAGGTGAGGTCGCCTCACCGTCGGGGCCTCCGCTTCCCCACGTCCTCTTTCCCGAGGAGGAGCACATCGTCGGCAGCAACCACGCTGAAAGCACGGTGCACGAGCGCATCCGCGGCCGAGCTCGCACGCCCCAGATCGGCACCTCGGCCACTTGCTCCCCTCGCGCTGTGTGGGGGCGTTCTCATGGATGCTTAAGAAAGAGACCAGCGATAACGCGAGCGCGGCCGCCAGCATGGGCAGCTCGATGAGGAACGCCGGCGGCGCCCGCGTGTTCTCGTGGATGGCCAGGCTCAGCCGTCCGCGGCGGCGCCCGAAGGGCGTCACCGCCGACGCGTGGTCCGCGAGGAGGGCCCTGATGCGGCTGTGCGCCTATGCCGCCCGAGCAGCGCGGCCATCTTGCAGTACACCTTGAAGAGCCCCACGACGGCGGCGCCGATGCTGCCGTGCTTGGTCCGGCGCCCCAGGCGAGCAGGCCGGCCGCCTTATCGGCCTCTGTCGCGACGCCTCGGCCCATTCCCCATTCCTGGCCGCAGGCGGGATGTTGGAGATGCGGTCGCTGGCGCTCACGTACACCTAGAGAAGCCGAGAGGACCGAAAGCGGGGGGATTCCGAGACGGCTGTCGTCCAACAAGGCACCGACGAGCTCGCCGACGAGAGCCCAGCCGAAGCTGCCCCCCTTCCACCTTCCCTGCCACCGGATAGGATGAAGAAAGGAGTGTGGGCGTAATTCTAAAACATGTAGGTGTTAATTTATAAAATCGAAACGTTTTTCCAGATTCACTTAGGCAGGGATGGCGGGTTTAATTCCTAAAACCCACAGGGACCTTTGTGTAAAAGATCCACAACAGTAAACCCGACAGACTCAATCCGTGCTTTATTATTAGGGAGAGATAAGTATAAACCCGTGATCACCTCCCGAGTGATCACGGCCCGATAGTATAGCATGGCAGACAGACAAGAATGTAGGGCCACTGATGGAATACTAGCATCCTATACTAAGCATTTAGGATTGCAGGTAAAGGTAACAATAGTAGTATCAAGGACACACTATGCAACAGAATAGGATTAACCTAAAACAGTAACATGCTACACTACTCTAATGCAAGCAGTAGAGAGAAAAATAGGCGATATCTGGTGATCAAAGGAGGGGGGGCTTGCTTGGTTGCTCTGGCAAGGAGGGGGCGTCAACAACATAGTTGATCGGGGCACCGACAGCGGCGTCAGTCTCACAGTCTACCGGAGAGAAGAGGGGGAAGAAACAATGAATACAATGCAAACAGATACATATCGATGCATGACATAACAAGTAATGATGCCAGATGTGCCCTAACGCGGTAGGAGGTGATACCGACGAAGGGGGGAAATATCCGGAAAAGTATTCCCGGTGTTAGGCATTTTTGGACAGATGAAACGGAGGGGGATTGTTGCATGTTCGTTATGCTAGGGATGTGCGGCGATTTAATCCGTCACAGATCCGGATTCGCCTCGCTGCTCGAGCAACTTTCATGCACAAAGTTTTTTCATCCGAGCTACGGTTTATTTTATATTAATTTTAAAAGATTTAATTATTTTTAGAATATACTTAATTATTTTAAATGAACATTATCCAGAATAGTGTATGTCGATGTCATCATGACGCCGCAGCCAATGTATGCGTTGATTGGGTCAAACTGACGTGTGGGTCCTAGCTGTCATAGACTTTTTAATCTAATTAGTGTTTAACTAATCTAATTACTGTTTAATTAATTAACACTAGTTAATTATGTTAATTAAACATAATTAATTAAGTTAATTAATTTAATTAATTAATTATTGTATTTTTTAGATCTTTTTTTATTGAACGCTCTGGGGGTGGGACCCCTGTGTCATAGGCAGTGGGGGTCCTTAGCGGGCGAACGAGTTATGGGCGTCGGGCGCAGGGATGCCCGCACACCCGAGGCCATCAGGGGAGAAGAGCGCCAGCCACGGCGGCGGGCCGGAGCAGGGCGGCGCAGCAATGTGCATCGACACGCGGGCAGCAGGCGCAGGCGCGCTCGGCGAACGACAAGGCCAAAGTGAGGCGGCGCAGTGAGGATGCGGCATGGCTGGGCGCAAAGGCGGCGCGCAGGAGCACGCGACGCCAGCAAGCACAGGCATGTGGGGGTCAGCGCGGCGCGGAAGGAGGCGCCATCGTGCATGGGGAAGCGAGGCCTACAAGATGGCGGACGCAGTGAGCGTGGCGAGGGCGAGTGGGGGCGCGCGGGGCTGCCATTGCAGAGTAGCAGCAGAGAGCGGGAGGAGAGTCCAGGGCGCGAGCCGGCGACGCGGGCGGTTGCAGCAGTGGAGTGCGGCGCGGGTAGGAGCAGCATGATGGGGCGCGGTCGGGGCGTGCAGGGGGAGTAGTGGCAGCACGACAAAAGGTGGCCGAGCACGCGCGCTCGCGTGTGTGGGCCCACGCGAGCAGGGGCAGACGGGCACGGCGGCGCGGACGCGAGACGTCCTGGACAGGGGGAAGAAGAGGGGAGGCGGAGGCCGATGGCCTCACCAGCGTTGCAGGGGCATGGGGCGGCGAGGCTCGATGGAGCTCATCGAGGAGGACGATGGGGATGACGTGCGGTGATGGATGATGGCTCCGGGCGGCGAGGCGGTCGAGGATGACGCGGTGAAATGGCGGGGCGGCATGCGTCTACGACGGGTGGCCGAGGCGGAGGCGGCAAGCGACGGGGTCGGGAGCGGCTCCAGGCTCGGGGCCGTTCGGCAAGGAGGAGTACGAGGACGGGGCGGCGACGAGCGTTGGCTCCCCTTCCTGATCCAGATCGGGATCGAGAGGCAGACGAGGGAGGAGTGGGCGGTGTGGGGGAAGTGAGGGAAGTGGGGTGGATCGAGGGTTAGGGTTCGGTTGCTCGGGGGAATAAGTGGGGATGGGGTGGGCCGGCCTGGTCACTAGGCCAACTGGGCCGTGGCCCAGGAGGTGGGGGGTTTCTTTGTTTTCTTTTCTTTTCTTTATTTTATTTATTTTCTGTTTTCTCTTTATCTACCTAACATTTTAGTTTTGTAAAAATACATAGGTTGTACCTAATTCAGTAAACTTAATTAAGTCGCATACCAAACATTTTTGTTTTAATGTTTGAAAGTTTCTGATGTTTGACAAGAATTCAAAGATGAATTCGAATCGTTTTGAACTAACGCAAGATTAGCGACAGTAACGGAGGTGACGTGGCATCATTAGCAGAGGTTACTGTGGCTTGATTATCCGGGCGTCACAATTTGTCACTTGTTCCTGCACTTTTGTTCCAGCTCCACTCAATAATTCTTGTCCTCTACCAGCATCACATTCTATATGCTGCTTTGCTCTGTGACTCAAGGACGAAACCTATTTTGACTCAGACTCCAGAAGATCCCTTCTTGAAAATTGATGTCAAAGGGGGAGAGAGAGATCACACCAAAGCTTATTCACTTCAAAAGGGGAGAGAGAGAAAAGGGGAGAAAGAGAGATAATCACATCAAAGTCCTCAGATGCTTGGTGTTCAAGTGGAGAGAAGACACATGTCTTTAAGAGGGGAAAGACATGTCAATTTGTGTTATGATTTGAGATCTGATCTGTTTTGCTCTGATTTTGTTTCCCTACTTTCTCCCAGTATCCAATATAAGATTCAGGGGGAGAAAGACAGCTAGGGAAGGAAATCTTTAAATTCATTGCATATATTTTTCCTTGGGGACATGTCTATATCCAATAGAGTACCTAGTACTCACTTTCTACATGTCATCCTAGTCTTGGTACTCTTGTGGTTCCTTTTGTTTGCTCTGTATAGTAGTTGTATCTGTGTTACTCTAACCTTGTTTACTCAGATTCATCTCTTCCTAAGCTAGCTCAAGACCACAAGGTAAGTATATGCAGCACACTCATGTGCATGAAGATCTCTTTCTATTGTACATATTGTTTGCAAGAAGGAATCATGAACATGAAGTTACAACTTCATATATTCACATCATTTGCTCTGATGCATATAGCCAAGATACATGTAACACATTGCTTGCTCTGTCATGTTTATGCATTCACATGCTCTTACATTCCATATTGACATGATTGCATACATGTAGGGGGAGCCTATGCGTGTTACATGTCTTTCCAAAGCTTTACTTGCTATTCTCTATATATTTATCTAAAGCTTTGATGTATGTTGTCATCAATTACCAAAAAGGGGGGGATTGAAAGCACAAGTGCTCCCGGGGTGGTTTTGGTAATAAATGTCAACATATCTCTTGTTGGAGTAATGTTTTCATCTAGCATATTTAAGACAAGTTCAACAGATGGAGTGTCGTGAACAAGAGGATATGGAACCCCTTCAAGAAGCTAAGGACAAAGGATTGGCTCAAGCTCAAAAGCTCAAGACTCTATATTTTCATTTTAGTGATCCAAGATCACATTGAGTCTATAGGAAAAGAAAATACTATTAAAAGGGGATGAGGTGTTGCTTAATGGGTTGCTTGCTCAAAGTGCTTAGTGATATGCTCCACAACCCTCAACCACTTTCTCATATCCACATATGTCCCAAACCAAAAAGTTAAACTCGGCCCCACCGAATCATTCTATCCGGCGCCACCGAGTTCTCTTGACATAGCTACAGCCAGAAACCCTAGTCACTTTGGTCTCACCGATGGGATCTCCGTCTCACCGAGATGGGCTTGCAAACTCTCTGTTGCTTGTTGCAATAATTTCGGTCTTACCGAGATTCATAATCGGTCTCACCGAGTTTGCGTGACCAACTCTCTGGTTATCTTATTACCAAAATCGGTTCCATCGAGTTTGTGTAATCGGTCAAACCAAGATGAGGTTTTACCCTAACCCTAGCACATCGGTCCCACCGAGTTGATCATATCGGTCCCACCAAAATGCTTAACGGTCAAATTTTGAACTGAATTGGTCCGACCGAGTTCCATTATTCGTTCCCACCGAGTTTGGTGATTTGTGTGGAACGGTTAGATTTTCTGTGGAGGTTATATATACCCCTCCACCCACTCTTCATTCGTGAGGAGATCCATCAGAACATGCCTACACTTCCAACATACATTTTCTGAGAGAGAACCCCCTACTCATGTGTTGAGGTCAAGATATTCCATTCCAACCACATAAATCTTGATCTCTAGCCTTCTCCAACTTTATTTCCACCCAAATCATCTTTCCACCAAATCCAAATCTATGAGAGAGAGTTGAGTGTTGGGGAGACTATCATTTGAAGCACAAGAGCAAGGAGTTCATCATCAACACACCATCTATTACCTTTTGGAGAGTGGTGTCTCCTAGATTGGTAAGGTGTCACTTGAGAGCCTCCGTCAAGATTGTGGAGTTGAACCAAGGAGTTTTTACGGGCAAGGAGATCTCCTACTTCGTGAAGATCTACCCTAGTTAGGCAAGTCCTTTGTGGGCGATGGCCATGGTGGGATAGACAAGGTTGCTTCTGCGTGGACCCTTCGTGGGTGGAGCCCTCCGTGGACTCGCGCAACCGTTACCCTTGGTGGGTTGAAGTCTCCATCAACGTGGATGTACGATAGCACCACCTATCGGAACCATGCCAAAAATTTCCGTGTCTCCAATTGCGTTTGCATACTCCAATCCCATCCCTTTACATTCTTGCAACTTGCATGCTTTACTTTCCGCTGCTCATATACTCTTGTCATGCTTGCATGAATGTATTGTGAATGTTTAGACTTGTGCTAAAACTCTACCTTAACTTGAGGAAAATAAAAACTGCAACTTTTCTTTGTTAAGAGTCTATTCACCCCCCCCCCCCTCTAGACACCTCTTCTCGATCCTTTCAATTGGTATCAGAGCATTGGTCTCCATTGCTTTGGTTTAAACACCTTTGGAGGAAGATGGATGAGTCTACATTGGGGATTCTTAGACGTAGAGTGCCTATTCTTGATGGAGAGTGCTTTCATGAGTGGAAAAATGAGATGCTTGAAATTTTCAATGAATATCACTTAAACAAGAACATTACTAGTCCTTGCAGTCCCCCTAGTGATCCTTTGCATCCCACTCCCGATGAGGATCTTGACATGATTCGCAATCTTAGAACTATCAATCTTATCATTAGAGGATTGCCCAAAAATTTGATTGCTAGCTTACCTGCTCTTGATTGTGCTTACACCATATGGACATTTCTTGAGGAACTATTCCCAAATTATTCCTTGAAAAATCTAGATGAGATTCTCCATAAGTCTATTGCCTTGAATAGGATGAGTACTGGTGATCCTAAGTTTGGTGATTGTATATTTGAGCTTACTAACCTCATGCGTGCCAAAGGTGATGTTGGAATCATTAGCAACATCATTTCCGAAGTCATTAGAATTCATAGAGATGAACATTGTTACGGTCATACTTCTAATGAATCACTCTCTCTAGGAATTGACCCATCACAAGACGATGTTGAACATGGATACTACAATGAGGATGATGATAGTGACTTTGATCTCGATGAGTCTATGAGACACTTTGGTCTTATGGCTAATCTTCGCGGCTACATGGCTGGAGGAAAGGAATGGGTCCTTGATAGTGGATGTACCGATCATATGATTGGAGACAAGGATATGTTTCGTGAGCTTGCTGAAAACGATGGCCCTCGGAATTATGTCACTTTTGGTGATAACTCAAAGGGTAAGGTGGTTGTCCTTGGTAAGATGGCCATCTTACATGATAGCTCCATACAAAATGTTATGCTCGTTGAATCTCTTGGCTATAATCTACTTTCCGTATCTAGACTTGCTGACTTTGGTTTCAATGTCCTATTCACTGAAGTAGATTGCCAAGTGTTTCATAGAGATAATCATAAAATGGTCTTTACCGTATACGTGGAGGTGATCTTTACATTGTTGATTTCGCTAAAAAGGCTCAACCTAGAACTTGTTTAATTGCTAAATCTTCTAAAGGCTGGTTGTGGCATAGAAGGTTAGGTCATGTGGGCATGTGAAATCTTGATAAGCTTATTAAAGGTGATCATATCCTTGGAGTAAAAGGTGTTATATTTGACAAGGATAGATTGTGCAGTGCTTGTTAAGCAGGAAAACAAGTTGGAGGAAGTCACCCCGTGAAGAATATCATGACCACGAGAAGACCGCTCGAGCTACTTCATATGGATCTCTTTGGTCCCAATGCCTACAAAAGTCTAGGTGGTAACTCATTTGGTCTAGTCATAGTCGATGATTTTTCAAGATTTACGTGGGTGTTCTTTCTTGATGATAAATCCCAGGTCCAAAAGATATTCAAGAACTTCGCTAGGAAGGCCCAAAATCAATTTGAAGTGAAGATCAAGAAGGTTCAAAGCGACAACGGAACAGAGTTCAAGAACGCAAATGTGGATACCTTTCTTGACGAAGAAGGCATCTCACATGAGTTCTCGGCCACGTACACACCTCAACAAAATGGAGTTGTTGAGAGGAAGAACCGGACTCTTATTGAGATGGCGAGAACGATGCTTGATGAGTACAAGACTCCAAAGCACTTTTGCGCGGAAGCGGTTGAGACGGCTTGTCATGCAACAAATCGCTTGAATCTTCACAAGCTACTCGGCAAGACGGCATACGAGCTCCTCACCAGTAACAAACCCCAAGTTGGATACTTTTGAGTATTCGGCTCAAAGTGCTACATTCTTGATAAGCATCATCGTTCTAAATTTGCTCCTAAATCTCATGAGGGTTTCCTACTTGGTTATGGCTCAAACTCTCACACTTACCGTGTCGACAACAATTTCACCCGAAAGGTTGAAGAGACGGTAGATGTGAAGTTTGATGAATCTAACGGCTCACAAGTAGAGCAATTACCAATTGATGTAGGAGATAAAGATCCTTCTGAAGCAATCCAAGACTTGTCTATTGGCAAGACTCGTCCAACGGAGGTAAAGGAGAGTACATCGTCCGTCCAAGTGGAAGCTTCTACCTCACGTCAAGGTGAACCAAGAGTTGACATGGAAGAATCCACAAGTGGGACACACCAATATGAAGAAAACGAGGAAGTGCACCAAGATGAACCTCATCAACCTCCTTCTCCACATCGACAAGAGAATGACAACGTCAACAATGAAGAAGGACAACATGATGAAGAAGATGTTCCACCCCGACCCAAGGAAAAACTCTCACGAGTTCGAGAAAGAGTCTCAAGAGACCATCCCGTCGAGAAAATCTTCAATGATATCCAAACCGGGAGAATCACTCGCTCTAAAACTCGTTTGGCTAATTTTTGTGAACATTATTCATTCATCTCTAGCATTGAACCTATGAAGGTTGAAGAAGCATTGGAAGATCCAGATTGGATAAATGCCATGCATGAAGAGCTCCACAACTTTGAGAGAAATCAAGTGTGGATATTGGTCGAGAAGCCCGACAACAACCACAACATCATTGGTACCAAATGGGTGTTTCGCAACAAGCAAGACAAAGATGGTCAAGTTGTCCGCAACAAAGCATGTCTCGTCTCCCAAGGCTACACTAAAGTCGAAGGTATGGACTAGGTGAGACATATGCCCCCGTTGCTAGACTTGAGTCCATCCGCATCTTACTTGCCTATGCTAATCACCATGATATCACCTTGTACCAAATGGATATTAAAAGTGCTTTTCTAAATGGTGAAATTGAGGAGGAAGTTTACGTTAAACAACCTCCCGGCTTTGTCAATCCTAAGAAACCTGACCATGTTTACAAACTTCATAAAGCTCTTTATGGTCTTAAACAAGCTCCTAGAGCGTGGTATAAATGATTGATCAAGTTTGTTATTGAAAAATGCTTTGAGATTGGAAAGATATATTCTACTCTTTTTACTAAAAGGGTTAATGGTGAATTATTTGTGTGCCAAATTTATGTTGATGATATCATATTTGGTTAGACCAACCCTCATTTTAGTGAAAAGTTTAGGAAGCTAATGTCGAAGAAGTTTGAGATGTCTATGATGAGTGAACTCAAGTTCTTTCTTGGTTTGCAAATCAAGCAAACTAAGGAAGGCACCTTTGTTTCTCAAACAAAGTACACCAAGGACTTATTCAAGAAGTTCAACATGCAAGAAAGCAAAGGTATAAAAAACCCTATGCCTACTAGTGGACATCTTGACTTGACCAAGGATATAAAATCGGTTGACCAAAAGGTTTACCGCTCTATGATTGGTTCATTGTTATATCTATGTGCCTCCCGTCCCGATATTATGCGAAGTGTGTGCATGTGTTCACGATATCAAGAAGCCCCCAAAGAATGTCATCTTAAGGCTGTGAAAAGGATAGTGAGATACTTAATACATACACCAATTTTTGGCATTTGGTATTGTAAAAGGTCTGCTTTTGATCTTGTGGGCTATTCGGACTCGGACTATGCCGGTGACAAGGTTGATAGAAAGTCCACTTCGGGTACTTGTCAATTTCTTTGTAGATCTCTTGTGTCTTGGTCCTCCAAGAAACAAAACTTGGTATCCTTATCCACCGCTGAAGCGGAATACATTGTCGCCGGTTCATGTTGTGCTCAATTAATTTGGATGACCCAAACTGTTAAGGATTATGGGATCTATGTGAAACATGTTCCATTGCTTTGTGACAATGACAGTGCTATTAAGATTGCTCACAATCCCGTGCAACATTCTCGAACTAAGCACATTGAGGTTCGTCATCATTTCATTCGAGATCATGTTGCTAAAGGGGACATTGATCTTAAGCATGTTCGTACCGATAAGCAATTGGCGGATATATTCACCAAACCGCTTGATGAGAAAGTATTTCGCCGTTTGAGAGGTGAATTGAACATCATTGATGCTTCAAACTTGGAGTAGGAACTCCATTTGGATACATGCAAGGCTTGAGCCTATGACTAATCCTTGACTTTTCCCCTTATAATGATGATCATGTGTCTCAGATATATTTGTACCCTTGCATGCTATCTAACCCTTTTAGGTACTTGGATGAATCTAAATCCATGAGATTGCAATCCACTCACATCTTGAGCAATCTCTACATCACCAAGTTTCTACACCATGGTGGTTGAAGACAAGGAAGCATGAAACCCTTCAACATATCCTTTGACAAATTATATATATATATATATATATATATATATATATATCACTTGGTATCAAATTTCATGATTGTCATGTTGGATACACAAGTGCTCTTCCTTGCAAGACTAACCCATGTAGGTAGATGAACTCAAACTACAAGTGGTGCTCCCAACCATTGATGCACTACATCAACCTTGAGCACTTCACACAAGTTCAACTACATGATGAAGTTCAACACCACCACCCAAGGTATAATATTCCATCTTAGAGAAGCTTTACCCCAAGCCATGGGTCAAAGCAGCTCAACAAGATGCAAATACATCAAAATGCTTAATCGAAAAATGGTAACCCCATTTGGAGCTTAAACGATGAGTATGACTTATGATCAAGTGTCCTCACTTGACTCCTCAGTCAATATACTCTAACATAGGTGACTTTGTCACCGCCCAATTCTAGATGAAGTTCTCTAGTGTTTCTGAGTTTTTGCAATTGTTCCTTGCATTTTTGTTTCCCCTTCCTTTAATAAAAAAACTTCATCTATATTTTCTTTTCTCTGTTTTGTTCTGCATTTCCTGCATCTAATTCATTGCAAATCTTTCAGTTAATTCCTTGCAAATCTTTGTGAGATCTTATTTGCCTAGTGAGCTGAGGTGACTATTGCTCTTTATCTGTGTTGAACTCGGTCACACCGGTTTGCCACCTTCGGTCAAACCGAACCCTTTCGGTGCTACCGACGTAAACAACTCGGTGTTACCGATTTCACTTCAGAGAAGACAATTTGTGTGATGCCCCCGATTCAATCATACACTAATCATACATGCAAACTTGTACGATCAAGATCACGGACTCATTGGAAGATATCACAACACAACTCTAAAATAAAATAAGTAATACAAGCATCATAATACAAGCCAGAGGGCTCGAATACAAGTGCTCGATCATAGACGAGTCAGCGGAAGCAACAATATCTTAGTACAGACATAGGTTAAACAAGTTGCCATAAGATGGCTAGCACAAACTGGGATACAGATCGAAAGAGGCGCAGGCCTCCTGCAGGATCCTCCTAAACTACTCACAGTAAATGCGTCGGTGACACTTGCGTAGTAGTAGGCACCTCCGGTGTAGTAGGAGTCGTTGTCCACAGTGGCGTCTGGCTCCTGGGCTCCAACATCTGGTTGTGACAACCGAGAGGAAAGGAAAGGGGGGAAAGAGGGAGAAAAGTGTTGGGGAACACAGTAATTTCAAAAATTTCCTACGCACACGCAAGATCATGGTGATGGCATAGCAACGAGAGGGGAGAGTGTATGTCCACGTACCCTCGTAGATCGTAAGCGGAAGCGTTATAACAACGCGGTTGAAGTAGTCGTACGTCTTCACGATCCGACCGATCCAAGTACCGAACGCACGGCACCTCCGAAGTTCAGCACACGTTCAGCTCGATGGCGATCCCGGACTCCGATCCAGCAAAGTGTCGGGATGAGTTCCACAAGACGACGGCGTGGTGACGATGATGATGCTTCACCGGCGCAGGGCTTCGCCTAAGCTCCGCGACGATATGACCGAGGTGGAATATGGTGGAGGGGGGCACCGCACACGGCTAAGGAACGATCACGTAGATCAACTTGTGTGTCATGGGGTGCCCTCCTGCCCTCGTATATAAAGGAGGGAGGGGAGGTGCGGCCGCCCTCCTAGGGTGCTCTGGAGGAGTCCTACTCCCTACAGGAGTAGGACTTCCCCCTCTTGCCTTGTTGGAGAAGGAAAAGGGGAGAGGGGAAAGAGGGGGGCGCCGCCCCCCCTCTCCTTGTCCTATTCGGACTAGGGGGGGAGGGGGCGCGCGGCCTGCCCTCCTCTTCTCCCTTATGGCCCATTAAGGCCCAACATCCCCCGGGAGGGTTCAGTAACCCCGGTGTTAAGGAAAATTCCCGATTTCATCCGGAACCATTCCGATATCCAAATATAGGCTTCCAATATATCAATCTTTATGTCTCGACCATTTCGTGACTCCTCGTCATGTCCGTGATCACATCCGGGACTCCAACAAACTTCGGTACATCAAAACTTATGAACTCATAATAAACTGTCATCGTAACGTTAAGCGTGCGGACCCTACGGGTTCGAGAACTATGTAGACATGACCTAGAACTATTCTCGGTCAATAACCAATAGCGGAACCAGGATGCCCATATTGGTTCCTACATATTCTTCGAAGATCTTTATCGGACAAACCGCATAACGACATACGTTGTTCCCTTTGTCATCGGTATGTTACTTACCCGAGATTCGATCGTCGGTATCCAATACCTAGTTCAATCTCGTTACGGTAAGTCTCTTTACTCGTTCCGTAATACATCATCTCACAACTAACTTATTAGTTGCAATGCTTGCAAGGCTTATGTGATGTGTATTACCGAGAAGGCCTAGAGATACCTCTCCGAGCAATCGGAGTGACAAAACCTAATCTCGAAATACGCCAACCCAAGATGTACCTTTGGAGACACTGTAGTACTCCTTTATAATCACCCGATTCACGTTGTGACGTTTGGTAGCACCCAAAGTGTTCCTCCGTAAACGGGAGTTGCATAATCTCATAGTTACAGGAACATGTATAAGTCATGAAGAAAGCAATAGCAATATACTAAGCGATCAAGTGCTAGGCTAACGGAATGGGTCATGTCAATCACACCATTCTCCTAATGATGTGATCCCATTAATCAAATGACAACACATGTCTATGGTTAGGAAACATAACCATCTTTGATTAATGAGCTAGTCAAGTAGAGGCATACTAGTGACTATATGTTTGTCTATGTATTCACACATGTATTATGTTTCCGGTTAATACAATTCTAGCATGAATAATAAACATTTATCATGATATAAGGAAATAAATAATAAATTTATTATTGCCTCTAGGGCATATTTCCTTGATCTCCCACTTGCACTAGAGTCAATAATCTAGATTACACAAGAATGATTCTAACACCCATGGAGTCTTGGTGCTGATCATGTTTTGCTCGTGGAAGAGGCTTAGTCAACGGGTTACGCAACATTCAGATCCGCATGTATCTTGCAAATCTCTATGTCTCCCACTTGGACTTGGTCTCGAATGGAATTGAAGCGTCTCTTGATATGCTTGGTCCTCTTGTGAAATCTGGATTCTTTTGCCAAGGCAATTGCACGATATTGTCACAGAAGATCTTCATTGGTCCCGATGCACTAGGTATGACACCTAGATCGGAAATGAACTCTTTCATCCAGACTCCTTCATTTGTCGCTTACAAGCAGCTATGTACTCCGCTTCACATGTAGATCCCGCCACGACGCTTTGTTTAGAACTGCACCAACCGATGCTCCACCATTTAATAAAAACACGTATCCAGTTTGCGATTTAGAATCGTCCGGATCGGTGTCAAAGCTTGCATCGACGTAACCATTTACGACTAGCTCTTTGTCACCTCCATATACGAGAAACATATCCTTAGTCCTTTTCGTATTTCAGGACGTTCTTGACCGCTGTCCAGTGATCCACTCCTGGATTACTTTGGTACCTTCCTGCCAAGCTTATTGCTAAGCATACGTCAGTTCTGGTACACAGCATTGCATACATGATAGAGCCTATGGCTGAAGCACAAGGAACATCTTTCATTTTCTCTCTATCTTCTGTTGTGGTCGGGCATTGAGTCTAACTCAATTTCACACCTTGTAATACAGGTAAAAAACCTTTCTTTGCCTGATCCATTTTGAACTTTTTCAAAACTTTATCAAGGTATGTGCTTTGTGAAAGTCCAATTAAGCGTTTTGAT
Organism: Aegilops bicornis; assembly: GCA_021605145.1. Classification (NCBI taxonomy): domain Eukaryota; kingdom Viridiplantae; phylum Streptophyta; class Magnoliopsida; order Poales; family Poaceae; genus Aegilops; species Aegilops bicornis. The sequence continues at coordinate 572,963,575 of CM038675.1, forward strand.
CTATCTCTATAGATCTTGATGCCCAATATGTAAGCAGCTTCACCGAGGTCTTTCATTGAAAAACTTTTATTCAAGTATCCTTTTATGCTATCCAGAAATTCTATATCATTTCCAATCAATAATATGTCGTCCACATATAATATCATAAATGCTACAGAGCTCCCACTCACTTTCTTGTAAATACAGCCTTCTCCAAAAGTCTATATAAAACCATATGCTTTGATCACACTATCAAAGCGTTTATTCCAACTCCGAGAGGCTTGCACCAGACCATAAATTGATCGCTGGAGCTTGCACACTTTGTTAGCACCCTTTGGATCAACAAAACCTTCGGGTTGCATCATATACAACTCTTCTTCTAGAAATCCATTCAAGAATGCAGTTTTTACATCCATTTGCCAAATTTCATAATCATAAAATGCAGCATTTGCTAACATGATTCGGATAGACTTAAGCATCGCTACGGGTGAGAAAGTCTCATCGTAGTCAACCCCTTGAACTTGTCGAAAACCTTTACGCAACAAGTCGAGCTTTATAAACGATTACATTACCATCGGCGTCGGTCTTCTTCTTAAAGATCCATTTATTCTCAATAGCTTGCCGATCATCGGGCAAGTCAACCAAAGTCCATACTTTGTTCTCATACATGGATCCCATCTCGATTTCATGGCTTCCACCATTTCGCGAATCTGGGCTCACCATCGCTTCTTCATAGTTTGTAGGTTCGCCATGGTCAAGTAACATGACTTCCACAATAGGATTACCGTACCACTCAGTGCGGATCTTACTCTAGTTGACCCTCGTAGTTCAAGAGAAACTTGATCTGAAGTTTCATGATCAATATCATTAGCTTCCTCACTTATTGGTGTAGTTGTCACAGGAACCAGTTCTTGTGATGAACTATTTTCCAGTAAGGGAACAGATACAGTTATCTCATCAAGTTCTACTTTCCTCCCACTCACTTCTTTCGAGAGAAACTCCTTTTCTAGAAAGGATCTGAATTTAGCAACGAAAATCTTGCCCTCGGATCTGTGATAGAAGGTGTACCCAATAGTCTCTTTTGGGTATCCTATGAAGACACATTTCTCCGATTTAGGTTCGAGCTTATCTGGTTGAAGTTTCTTCACATAAGCATCGCAGCCCCAAACTTTAAGATACGACAACTTTGGTTTCTTGCTAAACGATAGTTCATAAGGTGTCATTTCAACGGATTTTGATGGTGCCCTATTTAACGTGAATGCGGCCGTCTCTAAAGCATAACCCCAAAACGATAGCGGTAAATCAAGAAGAGACATCATAGATCGCACCATATCTAGTAAAATGCGATTCTGACGTTCGGATACACCATTTCGTTGTGGTGTTAGGGTGGCGTGTTCTTGAAACTATTCCGCGTTGTTTCAAATGCGCACCAAACTCGTAACTCAAATATTCTCCTCCACGATCAGATCGTAGAAATTTTATTTTCTTGTTACGATGATTTTCCACTTCACTCTGAAATTCTTTGAACTTTTCAAATGTTTCAGACTTATGTTTCATCAAGTAGATATACCCATATCTGCTCAAATCATCTGTGAAGGTGAGAAAATAACGATACCCGCCAAGCGTGCCTCAACATTCATTGGACCACAAACATCAAGATGTATGATTTCCAACAAATCCTTTGCTCGCTCCATAGTTACGGAGAACGGCGTTTTAGTCATCTTGCCCATGAGGCACGGTTACGCAAGTACCAAGTGATTCATAATCAAGTGATTCCAAAAGTCCATCAAGATGGAGTTTCTTCATGCGTTTACATCGATATGACCCAAACGGCGATTACCACAAATAAGTTGCATTATCATTATCAACTCTGTATCTTTTGGTTTCAACACTATGAATATGTGTATTACTACTATCGAGATCCAATAAAGATAGACCACTCTTCAAGGGTGCATGACCATAAAAGATATTATTCATATAAATAGAACAACCATTATTCTCTGACTTAAATGAATAACCGTCTCGCATCAAACAAGATCCAGATATAATGTTCATGCTTAACGCTGGCACCAAATAACAATTATTTAGGTCTAAAACTAATCTCGATGATAGATGTAGAGGTAGCGTGCCGAATCGCGATCACATCGACTTTGGAACCATTTCCCACGCCGCCGTCACCTCGCCCTTAGCCAATCTTCGCTAATCCGTAGTTCCTGTTTTGAGTTGCAAATATTAGCAATGTAACCCGATCAAATACCTGTGTACTACTGCGAGTATTAGTAAGGTACACATCAATAACATGTATATCACATATACCTTTGTTCACCTTGCCATCCTTCTTATCCGCCAAATACTTGGGGCAGTTCCGCTTCAAAGGTCCGCTTACAGAGAAGCACTCAGTTTCAGGCTTAGGTCCAGACTTGGGTTTCTTCTCTTGAGCAGCAACTTGTTTGCTGTTCTTCTTGAAGTTCCCCTTCTTCTTCCCTTTGCCTTTTTCTTGAAACTGGTGATCTTGTTAACCATCAACACTTGATGCTCCTTTTGATTTCTACCTCCGTGGCTTTTAGCATTGCGAAGAGCTCGGAATAGACTTGTCCATCCCTTGCATATTATAGTTCATCACAAAGCTCTTGTAGCTTGGTTGCGATGATTGAAGAATTACATCAATGACACTATCATCGGGAAGATTAACTCCCGGTTGAATCAAGTGATTATTATACCCAGACATTTTGAGTATGTGTTCACCGATGTGAACTATTTTCCTCCATCTTGCAGCTATAGAACTTATTGGAGACTTCATATCTCTCAATCCGCATTTTCTTGAAATATTAACTTCAACTCCTGGAACATCTCATATGCTCCATGACGTTCAAAACGTCGTTGAAGGCCCGGTTCTAAGCCGTAAAGCATGGCACACCGAACTATCGAGTAGTCATCGACTTTGCTCGCCAGACGTTCTTAACGTCGTCGGTTACTGCATCGGCAGCGAACTGGCACCCAGCGGTGCTTCCAGGATGTAATTCTTCCGTGCAGCAATGAGGATAATCCTCAAAGTTACGGACCCGATCCGTGTAATTGCTACCATCATCTTTCAACTTTGCTTTCTCAAGGAACGCATTAAAATTCAACGGAACAACAAAGACGAGCCATCTATCTACAAGAAACATAGACAAGCAAAATACTATCGTGTACTAAGTTCATGATAAATTTAAGTTCATTTAATCATATTACTAAAGAACTCCCACTTAGATAGACATCTCTCTAGTTATCTAAGTGATTACGTGATCCAAATCAACCAAACCATGTCCGATCATCACGTGAGATGGAGTAGTTTCAATGGTGAACATCACTATGTTGATCATATCTACTATATGATTCACGTTCGACCTTTCGGTCTCCGTGCTCGAGGCCATATCTGTATATGCTAGGCTCGTCAAGTTTGACCTGAGTATTCCGCGTGTGCAACTGTTTTGCACCCGTTGTATTTGAACGTAGAGCCTATCACACCCGATCATCACGTGGTGTCTCAGCAAGAAGAACTTTCGCAACGGTGCATACTCAGGGAGAACACTTCTTGATATTTAGTGAGAGATCATCTTATAATGCTACCGTCAATCAAAGCAAAATAAGATGCATAAAGGATAAACATCACATGCAATCAATATAAGTGATATGATATGGCCATCATCATCTTGTGCTTGTGATCTCCATCTCAAGCACCGTCGTGATCACCATCGCCACCGGCGCCGACACCTTGATCTCCATCGTAGCATCTTTGTCGTTTCGCCAACTATTGCTTCTATGACTATCGCTACCGCTTAGTGATAAAGTAAAGCAATTACATGGCGTTTGCATTTCATACAATAAAGCGACAACCATATGGCTCCTGCCGATTGCCGATAACTTGGTTACAAAACATGATCATCTCATACAATAAAATATAGCATCACGTCTTGACCATATCACATCACAACATGCCCTGCAAAAACAAGTTAGACGTCCTCTACTTTGTTGTTGCAAATTTTACGTGGCTGCTACGGGCTGAGCAAGAACCGTTCTTTACCTACGCATCAAAACCATAACGGTAGTTTGTCAAGTTGGTGCTGTTTTAACCTTCGCAAGGACCGGGCGTAGCCACACTCGGTTCAACTAAAGTGAGAGAGACAGACACCCGCCGGTCACCTTTAAGCAACGAGTGCTCGAAGCGGTGAAACCAGTCTCGCCGTAAGCGTCTGGCGTAATGTCGGTCCGGGCCGCTTCATCTCACAATACCGCCAACCAAAGTATGACATGCCGGTAAGCAAGATGACTTATATCGCCCACAACTCACTTGTGTTCTACTCGTGCATATGACATCAACGCATAAAACCAGGCTCGGATGCCATTGTTGGGGAACGCAGTAATTTCAAAAAAAATCCTACGCACACGCAAGATCATGGTGATGGCATAGCAACGAGAGGGAGAGTGTATGTCCACGCACTCGTGAGACCGTGGCGGAAGCGTTATAACAACGTGGTTGATGTAGTCGTCGTCTTCACGATCCGACCGATCCAAGTACCGAACGCACGGCACCTCCGGAAGTTCGACACGTTCAGCTCGATGACGATCCCGGACTCCGATCCGGCAAAGTGTCGGGATGAGTTCCACAAGACGACGGCGTGGTGACGGTGATGATGCTTCACCGGCGCAGGGCTTCCCCTAAGCTCCGCAACGATATGACCGAGGTGGAATATGGTGGAGGGGGGCACCGCACACGGCTAAGGAACGATCACGTAGATCAACTTGTGTGTCATGGGGTGCCCCCCTGCCCCCTATAAAGGAGGGAGGGGGAGGTGCGGCCGGCCCTCCTAGGGTGCGCCGAGGAGTCCTACTCCACCGAGTAGGACTCCCCTCTTGCCTTGTTGGAGAAGGAAAGGGGAGAGGGAAAGAGGGGCGCCGCCTCTCCTTGTCCTATTCGGACTAGGGGAGGCGCGCGCCTGCCCGGCCGCCCTCCTCTTCTCCCTTATGGCCCATTAAGGCCCAACATCCCGGGAGGGTTCCGGTAACCCCGGTGTTCCTAAAATTCGATTTCATCCTAACCATTCCTATATCCAAATATAGGCTTCCAATATATCAATCTTTATGTCTCGACCATTTCGTGACTCCTCGTCATGTCCGTGATCACATCTGGGACTCCGAACAAACTTCGGTACATCAAAACTTATGAACTCATAATAAACTATCATCGTAACGTTAAGCGTGCGGACCCTACGGGTTCGAGAACTATGTAGACATGACCTAGAACTATTCTCGGTCAATAACCAATAGCGGAACCTGGATGCCCATATTGGTTCCTACATATTCTTCGAAGATCTTTATCGGTCAAAACCGCATAACGACATACGTTGTTCCCTTTGTCATCGGTATGTTACTTACCCGAGATTCGATCGTCGGTATCCAATACCTAGTTCAATCTCGTTACGGTAAGTCTCTTTACTCGCTTCGTAATACATCATCTCACAACTAACTTATTAGTTGCAATGCTTGCAAGGCTTATGTGATGTGTATTACCGAGAAGGCCTAGAGATACCTCTCCGACAATCGGAGTGACAAAACCTAATCTCGAAATCGCCAACCCAACATGTACCTTTGGAGACACCTGTAGTACTCCTTTATAATCACCCGATTCACGTTGTGACGTTTGGTAGCACCAAAGTGTTCCTCCGTAAACGGGAGTTGCATAATCTCATAGTTACAGGAACATGTATAAGTCATGAAGAAAGCAATAGCAATATACTAAGCGATCAAGTGCTAGGCTAACGGAATGGGTCATGTCAATCACACCATTCTCCTAATGATGTGATCCCATTAATCAAATGACAACACATGTCTATGGTTAGGAAACATAACCATCTTTGATTAATGAGCTAGTCAAGTAGAGGCATACTAGTGACTATATGTTTGTCTATGTATTCACACATGTATTATGTTTCCGGTTAATACAGTTCTAGCATGAATAATAAACATTTATCATGATATAAGGAAATAAATAATAACTTTATTATTGCCTCTAGGGCATATTTCCTTCAAAAAGCAACCGTGAGTACTCATCCAAAGTACTCGCAAGCAAGGATCTACACTACATATGCATGGGTATCTGTGTAAAGGGGCAATATCGGTGGACTGAACTGGAGAATACCAGAATAAGAGGGGGATAACTAGTCCTGTCGAAGGCTATGCTTCTGGCAGCCTCCATCTTGCAGCATGTAGAAGAGAGTAGATGGTAAGTTCACCAAGTAGCATCGTATAGCATAATCCTACCTGGCGATCCTCCCCTCATCGCCCTGTGTATGAGCGATCACCGGGTTATATCTGGCACTTGGAAGGGTGTGTTTTATAGAGTATCCAGTTCTAGTTGTCATAAGGTCAAAGTACAACTCCGGGTCGTCCTGTTACCGAGGATCACGGCTATTCGAATAGATAAACTTCCCTGCAGGGGTGCACCACATTACCCAACACGCTCGATCCCTTTGGCCGGACACACTTTCCTCGGTCATGCCCGGCCTCAAAAGATCAACACGTCATAGCCCTACCTAGGCACAATAGAGAGGCCAGCACGCCGGTCTAAATCCTTTGGCGTAGGGGTCTGGGCCCATCGCCCATTGCACACCTGCATGTTGCGAGGGCGGCCTGAAGCAGACCTAGCCTCCCTAATACAAGAGCAGGCGTTCCAGTCCAATCCGGCACGCGCGCTCGGCCGACGTCAAGAAGGCTTCGGCTGATACCACGATGTCGAGTGCCCATAACTGTTCCCGCGTAGTTGGTTAGTGCCTATAGGCAAGTGTCCAGACTCAGATCAAATACCAAGATCTCGTTAAGCGTGTTATTTTGAAGTAACCGCAGACGCCGACCAGGGCCAGGCCCACCTCTCACCTAGGGGGTCTCAACCTGCCCTGTCGCTCCGCCACAAAGTAACAGTCGGGGGCCGTCGGGAACCCAGGCCCACCACTACCTGGATGGAACCACCTGCCCCTTCCGCCCCCACATCGGAATCACTTGCGGGTACTCTATGAGCCGACCCGACTTTAGTCACCACATGTATCATATATTATGTATATAAGTATAAACCCGTGATCACCTCCCGAGTGATCACGGCGCGCTAGTAAAGCATGGCAGACGGACAAGAATGTAGGGCCACTTATGGAATACTAGCATCCTATACTAAGCATTTAGGATTGCAGGTAAAGGTAGCAACAGTAGTAGCAAGGACATTCTATGCAACATAATAGGATTAACCAAAAACAGTAACATGCTACACTACTCTAATGCAAGCAGTAGAGAGAAGAATAGGCGATATCTGGTGATCAAGGGGGGGGCTTGCCTGCTTGCTCTGGCAAGGATGGGTCGTCAACAACGTAGTCGATCGGGGCACCGACAGCGGCGTTAGTCTCGTAGTCTACCGGAGAGAAGAGGGGAAGAAACAACGAATACAATGCAAACAGATACATATCTATGCATGACATGACAAGTAACGATGCCAGGTGTGCCCTAACGCGGTAGGAGGTGATACCGGCGAAGGGGGGAAATATCCGGGAAAGTATTCCCGGTGTTAGGCATTTTTGGACAGATGAAATGGAGGGGGATTGTTGCATATTTGTTGTGCTAGGGATGTGTGGCGGACGAACGGGCTGCGTATCCAGACTCGTCTCGTCGTTCTGAGCAACTTCCATGTACAAAGTTTTTCCATCCGAGCTACGGTTTATTTTGTATTAATTAAAATATTTAATCATTTTTAGAATATATTTAATTATTTTAAACGAACATTATCCAGAATAGTGTATGCTGATGTCATCATGACGTCAGCAGTCAACAGGGCATTGACTGGGTCAAACTGACGTGTGGGTCCCAGCTGTCATCGACTTTTTAATCTAATTCATGTTTAACTAATCTAATTACTATTTAGTTAATTAGCACTAGTTAATTAGGTTAATTAAACATAATTAATTAAGTAATTAATTTAATTAATTAATTAATATATATTTTATTATATTTTTTAGATTTTTTATTAAACATTCTCGGGGTGGGCCCCTGTGTCATAGGCAGTGGGGTCCTTAGCTGGCGAACGGGTTATGGGCGTCGGGCGCAGGGATGCCCGCACACCCGGGGCCATCAGGGGAGAAGAGCGTCGGCCACGGCGTCGAGTAGGGCGGCGCAGAACGGGCGACGCACGCGGGCAGGCACACTGAACGACGAGGCGCGGCTCGGCGGAACGGCAAGGCTGTGCGGGGGCGGCGGTAGTGAGGGTCAGGCATGGCCGTGGGCGGTGGAGGCGGGCGGCGCAGGAGCAACAGCGCGCCGCCGGCAAGCACATCTGCGGGTCGCGCCTGGGCGCTGGAAGGAGGCCAGCCATCCGACGCTGGAGCGCGAGCTGTGCCGCATGGCGAGCCAGCGCAGTGATCGTGGCGAGGGCGAGTGGGGGCGCACGGGGCTGCCGTTGCAGAGTAGCAGCAGAGAGCGGGACGAGAGGCCAGGGCGCGAGGCGGCGGCGCGGGCGGTTGCAGCAGTGAGGTGCGGCGCGGGGAAGAGCAGCATGGTGGGGCGCGGTCGGGGCGTGCAGGAGGGGCAGCGGCAGCATGACAATAGGCGGTCGAGCATGCGCGCTCACGTGTGCGGGCCCACGCGAGCAGGGGCAGACGGGCACGGCGGCGCGGACGCGAGACGTCCTGGACAGCGGGAAGAAGAGGGGAGGCGGAGGCCGATGGCCTCACCAGTGTTGCAGGGGCACGGGGCGGCGAGTCTCGATGGAGCTCGTCGAGGAGGAGGATGGGGATGACGCGCGGCGATGGATGATGGCTCCGGGCGGCGAGGTGGTTGAGGATGGCGCGGTGAAGTGGCAGGGCGGCATGCGTCGACGACGGGTGGCCGAGGCGAAGGCGGCAAGCGACGGGGTCGGGAGCGGCTCCCGGCTCGGGGCCATCCGGAGAGGAGGAGGACGAGGACGGGGCGGCGACGAGCGTTGGCTCCCCTTCCTGATCCAGATCGCGATCGAGAGGCAGACGAGGGAGGAGTGAGCGATGTGGGGGGAGTGGGGGAAGTGGGGTGGATCGAGGGTTAGGGTTCGGTTGCTCGGGGGCATAAGTGGGGATGGGGTGGGCCGGCCTGGTTGCTAGGCCAACTGGGCCGTGGCCCAGGGGTGGGGGTTTCTTTATTTTCTTTTCTTTATTTATTTTATTTCTTTTCTGTTTTGTCTTTATCTACCTAACATTTTAGTTTTGTAAAAATGCATAGGTTGTACCTAATTTAGTAAACTTAATTAAGTCGCATACCGAACTTTTTTGTTTTAATGTTTGAAAGTTTTTGATGTTTGACAAGAATTCAAGTATGAATTCGAATCGTTTTGAAGTAACGCGATATTAGCGACAATAACGGATGTGACGTGGCATCATTAGCAGAGGTTACTGTGGCTTGATTATCCGGGCATCACAATTTGCCACTTGTTCCTGCACTTTTGTTCCAGCTCCCCTCAAGTTTCCCCAAGGTGGCCCCGCAGTCTGCTCGGTTCGAACCAGCACTCAGAGGAGCACTGGCCCAGGGGGGTTTAAATAAAGATAACCCTTGAGTCTGCAGAGCCCAAGGAAAAAGGGGATAGGTGGTAGCAAATGGTAAAACCAAGGTTGGGCCTTGTTGGAGGAGTTTTATTCAAAGCGAACTGTCAAGGGGGTCCCATAAATCCCCAACCGCGTAAGGAACGCAAAATCAAGGAACATAACACCGGTATGACGGAAACTAGGGCGGCAAGAGTGGAACAAAACACCAGGCATAAGGCCAGCCTTCCACCCTTTACCAAGTATATAGATGCATTAATTAAATAAGAGATATTGTGATATCCCAACATATCCATGTTCCAACATGGAACAAACTTCAACTTCACCTGCAACTAGCAATGCTATAAGAGGGGCTGAGCAAAAGCGGAAACATAGCCAAACAACGGTTTGCTAGGAAAGGTGGGTTAGAGGCTTGACATGGCAATATGGGAGGCATAATATAGCAAGTGGTAGGTAGCGCGACATAGCAATAGAGTGAACAACTAGCAAGCAAAGATAGAAGTGATTTCGAGGGTATGGTCATCTTGCCTGAAATCCCGCAAGGAAGAAGAACGAGTCCATGAAGAAGACAAACACACGTAGTCGAACGAATCCTCACAATCGCAACGTAACCGGAACTATCAAGGAGAAGCGCAACCAGAAAGAAGCAAGCAATATAGTAAACAATCATCACATAAACATGGCATGATGCACAATCAAGTATGATGCATGTCCGATTTAATGAGCATGGCATGGCAAAGTGCAACAAACAACACTACAAATTAAGTGGAGCTCAATATGCAACGAGTTGCATATTGACGAAACACCACATACGATTATTTAGTTCTCTCTCGGTTATGTACCCAACAATATTAAATGTTGATTAACATGGCAATAGGTGAGGCATAAGAAAACTACCTATCTAGGCAAGTCTAAATGAGGTCGGAACAACAAACAACAATTTCGGAAAATCCTCATGTGCATATTTTAGATTTGGTACTGTTCTGCCATAAACACAATTTTAATGTTGTTAAACAGCAAAATAAAGTGCACCAAGTTAATCTATGCATTTTTCTACCCCATTTACATATAAAGTTTATTTTTCTACTCATATACTTACTGCAAAAATTTATAAGTCCTCAAAAATCAAGTACTACGCGCATGCTCCTAGGGGGGTAGATTGGTAGGAAAAGACCATCGCTCATCCTCGACCGCCACTCATAAGGATGCACAAGCCAGGTACACTTCATGTTTCAAATTTGTTACACAACTTTAACCATACGTGCATGCTACGGGACTTGCTAACTTCAACACAAGCATTCTTTAAATTCATAATCACCCAACTAGCATGACTTTAATATCACTACCTCCATATCTCAAAACAATTATCAAGTATCAAGTTGATCATAGCATCCAATTCACTTCCTATGATAGTTTTTATTATACCCAACTTGGATGCCTACCATTCTAGGACCAATTTTATGACCATAGCAAATACCATGCTGTTCTAAAAGACTCCCAAAATAATATAAGTGAAGCATGAGAGACTAGCAATTTCTTCAAAATTAAGACACCACCGTGCTCTAAAAGATATAAGTGAAGCACTAGAGCAAAAACTATCAAGCTCAAAATATATAAGTGAAGCTCGTCCATGCTCCTAGGGGGATAGAATGGTAGGAAAAGACCATCGCTCGTCCTCGACCGCCACTCATAAGGATGCACAAGCCAGGTACACTTCATGTTTCAAATTTGTTACACAACTTTAACCATACGTGCATGCTAGGGACTTGCTAACTTCAACACAAGCATTCTTTAAATTCATAATCACCCAACTAGCATGACTTTAATATCACTACCTCCATATCTCAAAACAATTATCAAGTATCAAGTTGATCATAGCATCCAATTCACTTCCTATGGTAGTTTTTATTATACCCAACTTGGATGCCTGCCATTCTAGGACCAATTTTATGACCATAGCAAATACCATGCTGTTCTAAAAGACTCTCAAAATAATATAAGTGAAGGATGATAGACTAGCAATTTCTTCAAAATTAAGACACCACCGTGCTCTAAAAGATATAAGTGAAGCACTAGAGCAAAAACTATCAAGCTCAAAAGATATAAGTGAAGCACATAGAGTATTCTAGCAAATTCTAATCAAATAGGCTTCCCCCAAAAGGTGTGTACAGCAAGGATGATTGTGGTAAACTAAAAAGCAAAGACTAATATAATACACGACGCTCCAAGTAAAACACTTATCATGTGGTGAATAAAAATATAGCTCCAAGTAAAGTTACCAATGAACGAAGATTTAAAGAGGATGCCTTCCCGGGGCATCCCCAAGCTTAGGCTTTTGGCTATTCTTGAATATCTTGGGGTGCCATGGGCATCCCCAAGCTTAGGCTTTTGCCACACTTTATTCCATAGTCTATAAAAGCTTTACCCAAAACATGAAAACTTCACAACACAAAACTCAACAAGAAATCTTATAAGCTCCGTTAGTGAAAGAAAACAAAACCACCACATAAGGTACTGCAATGAACTCATTCTTTATTTAATTTTGTGTTAAAACTACTGTATTCCAACTTCTCTATGGATTATAAACTATTTTATTGGCCATAGATTCATCAAAATAAGCAAACAACACACGAAAAACAGAATCTGTCAAAAATAGAACAGTGTGTAGTAATCTGTAACTAACGCAAACTTCTGGAACTCAAAAAATTCAGAAAAAATAGGCAGACCTAGGAAATTTGTTTATTGATCAGCATCAATTGGAATCACTATTTTATAAGGTTCTGGTGATTTTTAACAATTGTTTCCGTGAGCCGAAAGTTTCTGGAAATTACAGCAAGATCAAATAACTATCATCCATGAAGATCCTATATGTTCTACTTGGCACAAACACTAATTAAAACATAAAACCACATCTAAACAGAAGGTAGATGGATTATTTATTCCTAAACAGAAGCAAAAACAAAAAACATAAAGAAAATTGGGTTGCCTCCCAACTAGCGCTATCGTTTAATGCCCCTAGCTAGGCATAAAAGCAAGGATAGATCTAACGAGTGCCATCTTTGGCACTAAACTCATAAGTAGCACGCATGATAGATTCATAAGGTAATTTAACTTTATTTCTTGTAAAGTGCCCCATGCCTTTCTTTAATGGAAATTGGAATATAATATTCCCTTCCTCCATATCAATAATCGCACCAATCGTTCTAAGGAAAGGTCTACCAAGAATAATAGGGCAAGAAAGATTGCAATCTATATCAAGAACGATAAAATCTACGGGCACCAAATTTCTATTTGCAACAATAAGAACATCATTGATCCTTCCCATAGGCTTTTTAATGGTGGAATCCGCAAGGTGCAAATTTAAAGAACAATCATCGATATCATGGAAACCTAGAATATCACATAAAGTTTTCGGAATCGTGGAAACACTAGCACCCAAATCACACAAAGCAAAACACTCATAATCTTTAATTCTAATCTTTATAGTAGGTTCCCACTCATCATTAAGTTTCCTAGGTATAGAAACTTCCAAATTAAGTTTTTCATCATAAGATTGCATCAAGGCATCAACAATATGCTTGGTAAAAGCTTTGTTTTGACTATAAGCATGAGGAGAATTAACAACGGATTGCAACAAGGAAATACAACCTTTTATAGAGCAATTATCATAATTAAATTCCTTGAAATCCGAGATAGTGGGTTCAACATTATTAGAAGTTGAGGATTCTCCAATCTCACTTTTACCAAATTTAACATTAAGATCTAAAGACTCCAAATTCTTGGGACGCCTTCTAGGCAAAGTTGATTCATCATCAGTCCCATAATCATCAACATTCATATTGCAAAACATAGATCTAATCGGAGACGCGTCAATAACTTTAAAATCCTCATCATTATTTTCATGTAATTTTTCTGGTTTAGCGGCCATCTTATTGACTAAGGTGGCTTGGTTGTCAGAAATTTTGGCTATAGAATTTTCAAGCCGGGTAATTTGAGCGTTAACACCAAAGAATTCTTTATTCATATCATCAAGCTCTTTGTTCATAAACCCCAAAAAACTTTTTTGTTCCTTAAGCTCTTTTCTAAAGAAATTATTATGCTCAAATTGCAAATTCATAAAGCTTCTAATATTTGATTCAATCTCATCCATCCTTCTGAGAAGTTGGTCAGGACCCTTAGGCGCAGCCATAAGGTCAAACAAGCAAACAAGCACACAAAAGAAGGCAAGCGAAAAGAGAGGAGGAGACTGGGAAAGAGAGGGCGAATAAAATGGCAAGGGTGAAGTGGGGGAGAGGAAAACGAGAGGCAAATGGCAAATAATGTAAATGCGAGGGAGATGGGTTTGTGATGGGTACTTGGTATGTCTTGACTTGAGCGAAGACCTCCCGACAACGGTGCGTAAATCCTTCTTGCTACGTCTTGAGCTTGCGTTGGTTTTCTTCAAGAGGAGAGGGTGATGCAGCAAGTGTAGCGCAAGTATTTCCCTCGCTTTTGAGAACCAAGGTATCAATCCAGAGGAGGCTTCTCAAAAGTCCCACGCACCTACACAAACAAGCGAGAACTCAAGCAACCAACACAATAAAGGGGTTGTCAATCCCTTCACGGCCACTTCATGAAAGTGAGATCTAATAAAGATAGTATGATAAGATAAATATATTTTTGGTATTTTATAATATAGATGTAAAAAGTAAAGATGCAAATAAAAGTAGATTGGGGGCAAATATGATAAGAGATAGACCCGGGGGGCCATAGGTTTCACTAGCGGCTTCTCTCAAGATAGCATAAGTATTACGGTGGGTGAACAAATTACTGTCGAGCAATTGATAGAAAAGCGCATAGTTATGAGATTATCTAGGCATGATCATGTATATAGGCATCACGTCCATAACAAGTAGACCGACTCACCTGCATCTACTACTATTACTCCACACATCGACCGCTATCCAAAGATGCATCTAGAGTATTAAGTTCATAAGAACAGAGTAACGCATTAAGCAAGATGACATGATGTAGAGGGATAAACTCATGCAATATGATATAAACCCCATCTTATTATCCTCGATGGCAACAATACAATATGTGCCTTGCAACCCTTTCTGTCACTGGGTAAGGACACCGCAAGATTGAACCCAAAGCTAAGCACTTCTCCCATGGCAAGAAAGACCAATCTAGTAGGCCAAACTAAACTGATAATTCAAAGAGACTTGCAAAGATAACTTAATCATACATAAAAGAATTCAGAGAAGATTCAAATATTATTCATAGATAAACTTGATCATAAACCCACAATTCATCGGATCTCGACAAACACACCGCAAAAAGAGTTTACATCGAATAGATCTCCACAAGAGAGGGGAGAACATTGTATTGAGATCCGAAGAGAGAAGAAGCCATCTAGCTAATAACTATGGACCCAGAGGTCTGTGGTAAACTACTCACAATTCATCGGAGGGGCAAGGATGTTGATGTAGAGGCCCTCCGTGGTTGATTCCCCTCCCGTGAGTCTTGCAAGGGCTCCAAGATGGGATCTCATGGATACGTAAGGTCACGGTGGTGGAAATTGTGTTTCGTGGTGCCCCTGGATGTTTTCGGGGTACGTAGGTATATATAGGAGGAAGACGTCCGTCGATGGCCGCACGAGGGGCCCACGAGATAGGGGGCGCACCCTATAGGGGGCGCCTCCTATCTCGTGGAGGCCTCACCGCTTCTTAACTTGCACTCCAAGTCCTCTGGATCACGTTTGTTCCAAAAATCACGCTCCCGAAGGTTTCATTCCGTTTGGACTCCGTTTGATATTCCTTTTCTTTGAAATACTGAAATAGGCAAAAAAACAGCAATATGGGCTGGGCCTCCGGTTAGTAGGTTAGTCCCAAAAATGATATGAATGTGTAAAATAAAGCCCATAAACATCCAAAATGGGTAATATAATAGCATGGAACAATAAAAAATTATAGATACGTTGGAGACGTATCAGTATGACTATATTCGGAATACATGCCTACATTACATTGATGAATTGGAGCTAGTTCTGTGCACCCTATGTTATAACTGTTGCATGAGGAATCGCATCCGACATAATTATCCATCACTGATCCAATGCCTATGAGCTTTTCACATATTGATCTTTGCTTAGTTACTTTACCATTGCCACTGTTACAATTACTACAAAGTTGCTATTGTTACTTTTGCCACCATTACCGTTACTTCCATACTATTTTACAACTAAATACTTTGTTGCAGATATTAAGTCTTTCAGGTGTGGTTCAATTGACAACTCAACTGCTAATACTTGAGAATATTCCTTGGCTCCCCTTGTGTCGAATCAATAAATTTAGGTTGAATACTCTACCCTCGAAAACTGTTGTGATCCCCTATACTTGTGGGTTATCAAGACTATTTTCAAGGCCATTGCCGGGAGCATAGCTCTATTCTTTGAGTCACTTGGGATTTATATCTATTGATCACTATGAGGAACTTGAAGACGAAAAAATCAAGACTTATCCCTCAACTACGAGGGGAGGTAAGGAACTGCCATCTAGCTCTGCACTTGATTCTCCTACCATTTTGAGTAAACTTGCGACACCTAAAACTACTCCTGCTATTGATTCTGATATGTCGCATGTTATTGATGATGCCACTTCTATTTTGCATGATACTTATGATGCAACTACTTCTATGCCTGATAATACTGTGCCATTAGGTGAATTTCTTGATGAACAACTTGCTAGGGTTAGAGAGAAAGAAATTATTGAAACACATAATATTGATGAAAGTGATGATGAAGATTCTGCCCCTAGATATGAATTGCCTGATGTGCCCGAGGGTTATGTTATGGATGAAGAAATTGCTAGAGACCTTTTTGCTTGCAAAGATAGATATGATCTTAAGAAGTTGTTAGCTAAGCTGAAAGAAAATACTTTGAATGCTAGAATGAAATATTACCCTGCTTTTGCTACTTCACCTATTTGTATTGCTGATAAGGATTATGATTTCTCTATCGATACTGGGTTAATTACTTTGGTTGAATCTAATCCTTTTTATGGCCATGAATCTGAAACTGTTGTGGCACATCTTACTAAATTGAATGATATAGCCACCCCATTCACTCATGATGAAAAAATTCGTTACTACTATATCCTTAAGTTATTTCCGTTCTCATTAAAGGGTGATTCTAAAAAATGGTTTAATTCTCTTACTCCTGGTTGTGTGTGTAGTCCCTAGGATATGATTTATTACTTCTCTGCTAAATATTTCCCCGCTCATAAGAAACAAGTTGTTTTAAGGGAAATATACAATTTTGTGCAAATTGAAGAAGAGAGTCTTCCACAAGCTTGGGGAGGCTTCTCTGATTACTTAATGCTTTGCCTGATCATCCTCTCAAGAAAAATGAAATACTTGATATCTTTTATAATGGACTAATCGATGCTTCCAGAGACCACCTGGATAGTTGTGCTGGTTGTGTTTTCAGGGAAAGAACTGTTGAGCAAGTTGAATTGCTATTGAATAATATATTGAGTAATGATAATGATTGGACACTTCCTGAACCAACTCCTAAGCCAACTCCGAAGAAAAGGGGTATTCTATTTCTCAGTCCTGAAGATATGCAATAGGCAAAGAAATCTATGAAAGAAAAGGGTATTAAAGCTGAAGATGTTAAGAATTTACCACCTATTGAAGAGATACATGGTCTTGATAACCCGACACAGGTAGTAAAGGTAAATTATCTCTATAGATTTGATGAAGGTGATATTCCTCGTTATAAGTGTGCTAGCCAATGCTTAGATGAGTTTGATAATTTTATTGTTAAACAAGAAAGCTTCAATGTTTATGTTGGTAGACAATTGGAACGTAATGCTTATATGATTGAACACTTGAGTGATTATATGTCTAGAGTTAAAGGTGAACTTAAACTTATTAGTAAACATGCTTCTATGGTTACCACTCAAGTAGGACATGTGCTTAAAGCTCAAAATGATTTGCTCAATGAATTGAATAATAAGAAAAATGATAATGCTGTTAGAGTTGTGACTAGCGGGGGTAGAATGACTCAGGAACCTTTGTATCCTGAGGGCCTCCCTAAGAGAGTTGAGCAAGATTCTCAGAGAACTAATGTTGATGCACATAGTTCTTCTAAGAAGAAGAAAAAGAAAAATGATAGGACTTTGCATGTTGCTAGTGAACCTGTTGTTGACACACCTGAGAATCCCAATGATATTTCTATTTCTGATGTCAAACACAATCTGTAATGAACATGAACCTAGTGATAATATTAATGATGATGTTCAAAGTTGATGCTCAACCTAGAAATAACAATGATGTAGAGATTGAACCTCATTGTTGATCTTGATAACCCACAATCAAAGAATCAACGTTATGATAAGAGAGACTTCGTTTCTAGGAAGCACGGTAAAGAAAGAGAACCATGGGTTCGTAAACCCATGCCTTTTCCTCCTAAACCATCCAAGAAAAAGGATGATGAGGATTTTGAGCGCTTTTCTTTGAAATGATTAGACCTATCTTTTTTGCGTATGGGTTTGGTGATATGCTTAAAATGAATCCTTATGCTAAGTATATGAAAGATATTGTTACAAATAAAAGAAAGATACCTAAGCTGAAATTTCCACCATGCTGGCCAATTATACTGTTAAAGGTGGACTACCTAAGATACTAGGAGTTCCAGCAGTACCAACTATACCATGCTCCATTAAAAGAAACTATGTTAAAACTGCGTTATGTGATCTTGGAGCCGGTGTTAGTGTTATGCCTCTCTCTTTATATCGTAGACTTGATTTGAATAAGTTGACATCTACTGAAATATCTTTGCAAATGGCCGATAAATCAACTGCTATACATGTCAGTATTTGTGAGGATGTGCCTGTTGTGGTTGCAAATGTTACTATTTTAACGGACTTTGTTATTCTTGATATTCCCGAGGATGATAGTATGTCTATTATTCTTGGTAGACCCTTTTTGAATACTACATGGGCTGTTATTGATTGCAACAAAGGCAATGTTAGTTTTCATGTTAATGGTAATGAGCATACGGTACACTTTCTGAGGAATCAACCTCAAGTCCACAGTATCAATTCTATTGGAAAAATTCCAACGATTACTATTGGAGGTTTTGAATTCCCTGTTCCTACTGTCAAGAAGAAATATGTTATTCTTATTATTGGGGATGTGAATATCCCCGTTGAGGTAACCTAGTGTTATTCGAAAATTCTCCGGTTTCATGCGATTCGGAAAGAGTTTGTTAACAAGACTTGATCAACCTTGTTAGTGGATTCATTTTGATGAGCATGAGATGGATGAAGTTAGAAAGCACAACTCTCTGTACCCTCCTTTTACTTTATGTTATTTAGATTAAATAAAGCAAAAATAGTATTTTCTGTCTATTTTCTGAATTACCCTTGGAATAAAAAATACCCCGAAAATAAAAGTTCTCCAAACGTCCCGACTATGAAATATGATTTTTTGTAGAATATTTAAGAATATCTGGTACTGAGAACACACCAGAGGGGACCACCACTTTGCCACGAGGGCACAGGGCGCGCCCCTGCCTCGTGGACCCCACGTGGACCCCCTCCACTTATTCCAGCACCCACTCACTTCGTCTTCCTCCAGAAAAAATCCTTCCATAGCTCAAACCCGTGTTCTAGCTCATCTTGCTGCCATTTTCGATCTCCTCGCTCAAAGCTCCATTCACAAAATTGTTTTGGGGGATTGTTCTTCGGTATGTGCCTCCTCCAATTATCCAATTAGTTTTTGTTCTGGTGCTTTATTTATTGCAAGTTTTTGCTGCTTAGGTGATCCTATTCTTGAGCTTGCATGCCAAATTTATATGGTCCAAAGTAGTTTTAATGCATGATATAGCCTCTAGGCACTTATGGGAGTAGTTGCTATCAACCTTGTTGAGTTTGGTTCACTTTTATTTTGAGTCACTAAAAATTTCAGAAATTTTTCAGAGGAAGAAATATGTTTAGGAAAATGTACCAAGGTGGTTCCTCAAGGAAGCAAGGCCCAAGGCTCGCGACACGTGAGCCGGACGATGAACCACTGAGGGAAGCTCAAGTGCGGCCTTGTGAATGGCCGTCAGAGGAGTTTACGGTCCAAGCAGGTATCAAGGATGAATTTGACGCATATGTGTGTAATGCTGATCTTGAGGACTTCGTGTCAGATAAGTGCCTGCAATACCGCTACCTAACTGATTCCTTTGTGAGAAGGTTTAAATTTACTTCCTCGTGCAACTCTCACACTGTTTTATTTGATCTTTATGATAAATCATATACCATGGATTTAGAAGATTTTAATAATGCTTGTAAACTCCCGCAATGGGGCAATGTTAGTGAACCTCACAAATCTGAATATAAAGACTTTCTTGCTAGTATCACTATGGGGGAATCTAGAGAAATCACACAAGCTACCATAGGGAGCATTCATTTTCCTTCCATACATTATTTTGCTCTCTTTATAGGTAGATGCATTAATGGTAAAGATGAAGCTTGTCACATGTGCGTTCCAGATCTTTGTGTCCTCAAAAGTGCGGTATTAAGTGTTAAACAATATAACTTGGGGGCTATTGTTGCACGAAGGTTGCATCTTAACGGTACAAGTGGAGATTTGTTTGGTGGAATTTATGCAACTCGTGTAGCTAATTTTCTTGATGTACCCATACATAGAAATGATTTGGTGTTACCTCCTACTTATCTAGATTATAACGCTATGGTCCGCCATCAATTTGTTGAGAGGAATGAACAGTTCCTCCAGTACCGACAAATCTTCGACAGACGTTGCACTGTCCATGTTCCTCTCCCTCCTCCTACTTTCTTTAACTTTCAGGCAAAAAGGAGATATGTTATAACCAGGGAGGAGGTGAACGAGCATGAGAGTAGGACGGAGGCAGCTCGCCTCCAAGCTGCAGCTCGTCAGGCAGTAGCCGCTGCATCTCAGTACGACCCCAGCTACAAATTTGGATATCCGCCAGGCCACCAGTGGCCCTAGACCAACTTAGGCCAAAAGCCTAAGCTTGGGGGAGCACGCATTTCTCACAGATATTACATTCATTTTCACACACTCATTCTAGTTGTCGGTGCTCATACTTTTTCATTGTACTGTCCATGCTAGTTTATTTTCTTTTCTAAGCCTTCTTCTTGTGTGTTTGAAAAACCTTAAGAAAAAACAAAAAAAATTAGTTGTAGCTTTTAGCTAGTTTACTTCCCATGCTTGTAGTAGTAGTAATTGAAAAGAAAACCCAAAAAGATTTCTCGTTCTTCTTTTGCTTGTTGGGAGCTTTCCCGTGTAAATAGTTTTATTTCCTTTCTTTTCTTTGGGGGTCGAGAGGAGAAGACCATGATGAAAATGTTGAAGTGGCTCTTATATGCATCATTGTTGATTTAACAAAGAGCCCATATTACCTTGTCTTCTATTGTGTATTAAATGCTTGCAGATTCCAGCTTAGTCCAATGCACGTGCAGTATTATTATTATCCACACCGTTCGGTCGTGCAAGTGAAAGGCAATAATGACGATATATGATGGACTGATTGAGATGAGAGAAGCTGGTATGAACTCGACCTATCTTGTTTTTGTAAATATGATTAGTTCATCATTCCTGATTCAGCCTATTATGAATGAAACATGTTTGCAATGACAATTAGATATTATAGTTGCTCATGTCATGCTTAATTAGCTAGGAGTTTATAATGAATTACCTTGCGTGCCAACATGCTATTAAAATAGTTGTGATGTAGTATGATAGGGTGGTATCCTCCTTTGAACGATTCGAGTGGCTTGACTTGGCACATGTTCACGCATGTAGTTGAAACAAAATCAACATAGCCTCAACGATATTTATGTTCATGGTGAAATATATCCTACTCATGCTTGCACTTAGTGTTTATTAATTTTAATGCATGCTCATGACTATTGTCGCTCTTTAGTTGGTCGCTTCCCAGTCTCTTTCTAGCCTTCACTTGTACTAAGCGGGAATACTGCTTGTGCATCCACTTACATAAACCCCAAAGTTATGCCATATATGAGTCCACCATACCTTCCTATATGCGGTATCTACCTGCCGTTCCAAGTAAATTTGTATGTGCCAAACTCTAAACCTTCAAATGAAATTATGTTTTGTATGCTCGAATAGCTCATGTATCAACTAGGGATGTCTATATCTTCCATGCTAGGTGGGTTATTCTTATGATGAGTGGACTCCGCTCCTCATTCACGAGAAAATGGCCGGTAACCGGGATGCCTAGTCCCATGCTCAAATCAAAATAATTGCAAACAAAACTCCCCCAGGATTGTTGTTAGTTGGAGGCACCCGATGTTTCGGACAAGTCATGGATTGATGTTTGTTGGTGGTGGGGGAGTATAAACTTTACCATTCTGTTTGGGAACCGCCTATAATGTGCGTAGCATGGAAGACATCGAGATCTCTTGGTTGTTATGTTGACAATGAAAGTATGCCACTCAAAATACTGTTTATCTCTGTTCCAAAACTTGAGCTCTGGCACCTCTAGAAATCTGTGCTTCCCTCTGCGAAGGGCCTATCTATTTACTTTTATGTTGAATCGTCATCCTCTTCTTAAAAAGCACCAATTGGAGAGAACCGCTTTCATTTGCATGCATTACTATTAATTTACATTGAGTATGATTGGATCTCTTTTAGCATGAATTACAATGTCTAGTCAGTCCTTGATCTTCAGAGGTGCTCTGCATTTATGTTTTGCGGTCTCAGAAAGGGATAGCGAGATACCATCTTGTTATATCATATTATGATTGTTTTGAGAAAGTGTTGTCATCCGAGATTTATTATTATTGCTCGCTAGTTGATTATGCCATTGATATGAGTAAACATGAGACCTAAGTGTTATTGTGAATATGGTTAGTTCATAATATTTGTTGAAAACTTGAATGCTGGCTTTACATATTTACAACAACAAGAGCAAACAGAGTTTGTAAAAGTTTTTCTTTATCACTTTCAGTTTGTCAACTAAATTGCTTGACGACAAGCGAAGGTTTAAGCTTGGGGGAGTTGATACGTCTACAACGTATCTACTTTTCCGAACACTTTTGCCCTTGTTTTGAACTCTAACTTGCATGATTTGAATGGAACTAACCCATCGATGTCAAGCTTTTCAAAGAGAATTGCCATGGTGTTATTTTTGTGCAGAAATAAAACTTCTCAGAATAACCTAAAACTTCACGGAGAATATTTTTGGAATTAATAAAAAATACTGGCGAAAGAATCAACACCAGGGGGCCACACCCTGTCCACGAGGGTGGAGGGCGCGCCCACCCCCATGGGGCGCGCCCCCTGCCTCGTGGGCCCCCTGAAACTCCACCGACCTCAACTCCAACTCCATATATTCACGTTCGGGGAGAAAAAATCAGAGAGAAGGATTCATCGCGTTTTACGATACAGAGCCGCCGCCAAGCCCTAAAATCTCTTGGGAGGGTTGATCTGGAGTCTGTTCACGGCTCCGGAGAGGGGAATCCATCGCCTTCGTCACATTTTGAACTGAATTGGTCTGACCGAGTTCCATTATTCGGTCCCATCGAGTTAGGTGATTTGTGTGTAACGGTTAGATTTTGTGTGGAGGCTATATATACCCCTCCACCCACTCTTCATTCGTGAGGAGAGCCATCAGAACATGCCTACACTTCAAGCTACATTTTCTGAGAGAGAACCACCTACTCATGTGTTGAGGTCAAGATATTCGATTCCAACCACATAAATCTTGATCTCTAGCCTTCTCCAACTTGCTTTCCACTCAAATCATCTTTCCACCAAATCCAAATCTGTGAGAGAGAGTTGAGTGTTGGGGAGACTATCATTTGAAGCACAAGAGCAAGGAGTTCATCATCAACACACCTTCTATTACCTTTTGGAGAGTGGTGTCTCCTAGATTGGTAAGGTATCACTTGGGATCCTCCGTCAAGATTGTGGAGTTGAACCAAGGAGTTTGTACGGGCAAGGAGATCGCCTACTTTGTGAAGATCTACCCTGGTGAGGCAAGTCCTTCGTGGGCGATGGCCATGGTGGGATAGACAAGGTTGCTTCTTCGTGGATCCTTCGTGGGTGGAGCCCTCCGTGGACTCGTGCAACTGTTAACCTTCGTGGGTTGAAGTCTCCATCAACGTGGATGTAAGATAGCACCACCTATCGGAACCACGCCAAAAATCTCCGTGTCTCCAATTGCGTTTGCATACTCCAATCCCATCAATTTACATTCTTGCAACTTGCATAATTTACTTTCCGCTGCTCATATACTCTTGCCATGCTTGCATGAATGTATTGTGAATGTTTAAACTTGTGCTAAAACTCTACCTTAACTCGAGGAAAATAAAAACTGCAACTTTTTCTTTGTTAAGAGTCTATTCACCCCCCCCCCCCTCTAGACACCTCTTCTCAATCCTTTCAACCCCGCTGGGGCGTGCCCCCTGCCTCGTGGGCCCCCAGAGACTCCACCGACCTCAACTCCAACTCCATATATTCATGTTCGGGGAGAAAAAACCAGAGAGAAGGATTCACCGTGTTTTACGATACGGAGCCGCCGTCAAGCCCTAGTCTCTCTCGGGAGGGCTGATCTGGAGTCCGTTCGGGGCTCCGGAGAGGGGAATCCATCACTGTCGTCATCATCAACCATCCTCCATCACCAATTTCATGATGCTCACCGCCGTGCGTGAGTAATTCCATCGTAGGCTTGCTGGACGGTGATGGGTTGGATGAGATTTATCATGTAATCGAGTTAGTTTTGTTAGGGTTTGATCCCTAGCATCCATTATGTTCTGAGATTGATGTTGCTATGACTTTGCTATGCTTAATGCTTGTCACTAGGGCCCGAGTGCCATGATTTCAGATCTGAACCTATTATGTTTTCATGAATATATGTGAGTTCTTGATGCTATCTTGCAAGTCAATAGTCACCTACCATGTGTTATGATCCGGTAACCCCGAAGTGACAATAATCCGGACCACTTCCGGTGATGACCGTAGTTTGAGGAGTTCATGCATTCACTAAGTGTTAATGCTTCGGTGCGGTACTCTATTAAAAGGAGGCCTTAATATCCCTTAGTTTCCAATAGCACCCCGCTGCCACGGGAGGGTAGGACAAAAGATGTCATGCAAGTTCTTTTCCATAAGCACGTATGACTATATTCGAAATACATGCCTACATTACATTGATGAATTGGAGCTAGTTCTGTGTCACCCTAGGTTATAACTGTAGCATGAGGAATCGCATCTGACATAATTATCCATCACTGATCCAATGCCTACGAGCTTTTCACATATTGATCTTTTCTTAGTTACTTTACCGTTGCCACTGTTACAATTACTACAAAGTTGCTACTGTTACTTTTGCCACCCTTACCGTTACTTCCATACTACTTTGCTACTAAATACTTTGCTGCAGATATTAAGTCTTTTAGGTGTGGTTGAATTGAAAACTCAACTGCTAATACTTAAGAATATTCTTTGGCTCCCCTTGTGTCAAATCAATAAATTTAGGTTGAATACTCTACCCTCGAAGACTGTTGCGATCCCCTATACTTGTGGGTTATCAAGCCTCAACACTCATCAGTCCGCATACATCAGTATGTATTATTTCCAATAAGTGAGTTGCTCGCTCCATTTTTCCGGAGAACGGAGTCTTAGTCATCTTTCCCATGAGGCATGGTTCGCAAGCATCAAGTGATTCCAAAAGTCCATCAGCACACTCATCAGACCGCATACATCAGTATGTATTATTTCGAATAAGTCAGTTGCTCGCTCCATTGTTCCGGAGAACGGAGTCTTAGTCATCTTGCCCATGAGGCATGGTTCGCAAGCATCAAGTGATTCCAAAAGTCCATCAACATGGAGTTTCTTCATGCTCTTTACACCAGTAAGACCTAAACGGTAGTGCCACAAATAAGTTGCACCATCATTATTAACTTTGCATCTTTTGGCTTCAATATTATGAACATGTGTATCACTACAATCGAGATTCAACAAAAATAGACCACTCATCAAGGGTGCATGACCATAAATGTTATTACTCATATATATAGAACAACAATTATTCTCCGATTTAAATGAATAACCATCTCGCATCAAACAAGATCCAGATATAATGTTCATGCTCAACACCGGCACCAAATAAAAATTATTCAGGTCTAAAACTAATCCCGAAGGTAGATGTAGAGGTAGCATGCCGACGGTGATCACATCGACTTTGGAACCATTTCCCACGCGCATCGTCACCTCGTACTTAGCCAATCTTCGTTTAATCCGTAGCCCCTGTTTTGAGTTGCAAATATGAGCAATGTAACCAAGATCAAATACCCAGGCGATACTACGAGCATTAGTAAGGTACACATTAATAACATGTATATCAAATATACTTTTCACTTTGCCATCCTTCTTATCCGCCAAATACTTGGGGCAGTTCCGCTTCCAAAGGACGGTCTCTTTGCAGTAGAAGCACTCAGTCTCAGGCTTAGGTCCATATTTGGGCTTCTTCCCTTGAGCAGCAACTTGCTTGCTGTTCTTCTTTAAGTTACCCTTCTTCCCTTTGCCCTTTTTCTTGAAACTAGTGGTCCTGTAAACCATCAACACTTGATGGTCCCTCTTGATTTCTACCTCCGCAGCCTTTAGCATCGCGAAGAGCTCGGGAATTGTCTTTTCCATCCCTTGCATATTATAGTTCATCACAAAGCCTTTAAAGCTTGGTGGCAGTGATTGAAGAACTCTGTTAATGACACTATCATTAGGAAGATTAACTCCTAGTTGAGTCAAGTGTTCATAACGTCCGGAGTTGCTCCTGCAGCGGGTCTTGCACCTATCTGTGCTTCCAGGACATAATTCTTATGTGCATGTAACATCCCAAAATTCTAAATTTTGGAATGTTATATTAAATAAATAGTTTTGATTGTTTGTTTGATTGTGGCGTGGTTGCTGGTGTCAAATTGAGTGAAATTTGGAACTTTTTTGAAAGTTAAATGAGAGGGAATGAAATGACTTTCCAAACTTTCACTTTGCATTCTGATCTCCATGAATTCAAATTCATTTCATCACAAAACCCTAGAGTGAATATGATATGACTTCTTCCATTTAAATAAATAAAACGGGTTTTGAAAAGATTTGGATTCCGTTTGAAAATATTTCCAATTCAGATACTTTATGCAACTCAATGATTTTCATGAGAGAAGATAAAATGACTTCTTCAAAACATATGAAATATGAGTTGGAAGTTAAAATAATCAAATTTAAAGTCCCTTTGAAATTATTTTCAATTTGGAGTTATTTGGTTTTTATTCAAATTATTTTTATTCAAAAATAAAATATATGGAAAATAGGGTAAAATGATTCCCTACGGTAGAAAAATAGAGAGAAATAAATTTGAATTTTTTTGGTATTTTTAAAATGATTTTTATTGGGTTTTATTGCAAAGAAGAGTAATCGCTTGCTTTATTTAAATTTTTGTGGATTTTATTTGACGCTAGAAAAATGTTCATCTTATAGAAAATCTTTTTTTGAAAATTTTGATATATAATATGCCTATATTATATTTTTATTTTATGTGGTTTTTCTTTTATTGCCTGTTTTAAAAAAAACTTACGCTTGGAATGGGCCTGGCCAGCCCGCCGCCATTGCTCGTTCCCGAGTCCGGCCAGACACGGAGGAGCCTCACGCCGGGACTCCGCCTCTCGAGGGCGAGCCCCCCCCTTATAAGCTGCACCCGGGGTCCCCCTAGACCCCGTCCGCCGCCGCCTCTCGCCAAGAACCCATGCTTGAGCCCTTGTGCGTCCACCCATTGCTTCGCGTCATGTGGCGCCACCGCCACTCGCATCGCCCTGCACCCGCTACTGCAGCCGCCCGCCACCCAGCCGTCGCCGAACCCGCCGTCGCCGTCAAGTCGGTAAAAACACACCACCGGTCCGGTTTATTTTTAGTTTGCCGGTTTTGTTTCGGTTTATTTTTAGAACACCCGATTTGTTTTACTTTAGTTTTAGAGATCATTTTTTGTTTAGTTAGTTTTGGCGAACGTCTTCGTTCGTTAGCGTTCGGTAGCGAACGTTAGTTAAATAGTCTTTCCGTTTTAATTTATTTCTGCCAGGGACCCGTTTGCAATTAATTTATTTACAGATTAGCCCCTACTTTTCAATCAATCACAACTTTTACACCATTTATCCAAATCCAACAAAACCAACGCCAATTTCTTCGTTACGATCCCTTTTGTCCAGATAACCGCCTCAAACATGTTTTTGAAAGATTAAAATTTGATTTCAAACATATTTGAATTTGAACTTCTTTTGTCCATAACTCGAGTTTTATAACTCAGATTTCATTGATTCTTTTTGCTAATTGAAGCTCTTGACCTAAACTTTCAGATAAGACCAAATTCACCCAATTTTGGTACTGTTAGAAATTGTTTTCTATTGCAAGAGTTAATTGCTTGTTTTCAAAGTTTTCCGAGATCTTTTCTTTGATTCTTTTGCATGAGTGCTTATGTATGCTATTACTTGCTTACGATAGATTGAACGGAGTGTGACGAGTAGAACTATCAGGAGTTATGAGATCAAATCATCTTCATCAACAGAACAAGGCAAGTTCACACTTTAATATATCTCTTATTTACCTAGTTTTTAGGCATTAGTTTCAACCCTCAAACATTGCATGAGTAGGATTTGATAACATGTGGGTCTTGGGAAGTAGTTGATGAGGTAGGAACCTATTGTATTTTATCAAACCCCGGGTATTATACGTTACGCTTATATTGCTTTGCTATACTCCTAGACGTGGATTGGTATGTGAGATTCATGAAAGATGTGAGAGTTATATTCAAGTAAGGGAAACTTAAGGTGGCTACTTTAATTTACATCTGGGTGGAAAGGTTGGGGCACCCTAGGGATATACCAGTGGCTTGCCCAGGCACCTGGGGATATACCAGTGTTGTCCTAGGAGATCCCGGGGTACCCGTGTGATCATCCTATGGAATGCCACCCAGGCTCAAAGGGATCATAAGATTATTCATGCTAGAAACTTCCGTGCGCAGCCACAAGCCATTATGGGCTCTGGCATAGTTGAGTATATAAGTTGTGGGAAACCTTTCCATGATGGGCTAGCAGATGTAGGGGAATTGTAGGTGTACCGGCCTATCTATCGGTTAAGGGGACCTCTTCGGAAAGACTGTGTCTCAGTCATCCGTTTCTCAAACATCATGCAGTGCGAGAAATACAACGGAGGAGATCTGCTACCTCTTGAGCATGCGTTGGTTTTCCCTTGAAGAGGAAAGGGTGATGCAGCAAAGTAGCGTAAGTATTTCCCTCGGTTTTTGAGAACCAAGGTATCAATCCAGTAGGAGGTTACACGCAAGTCGCCTCGTACCTACACAAACAAATAAGAACCTTGCAACCAACGCGATAGAGGGGTTGTTAATCCCTTCACGGCCACTTGCAAAAGTGAGATCTGATAGAGATAATAAGATAAATATTTTTGGTATTTTTATGATATAGATTGGAAAGTAAAGATTGCAAAATAAAAGAAGGAAGAAATAGTAAATTGATAGGAAAATAATATGATGGAAGATAGACCCGGGGGCCATAGGTTTCACTAGTGGCTTCTCCCAAGATAGCATAATTTACGGTGGGTGAACGAATTACTGTCGAACAATTGATAGAAAAGCGCATAGTTATGAAAATATCTAGGCATGATGATGTATGTAGGCATCACATCCGCGCCAATTAGACCAAAACGATTCTGCATCTACTACTATTACTCCAAACATCGACCGCTATCCAGCATGCATCTAGAGTATTAAGTTCATAAGAACAGAGTAACGCATCTGGCAAGATGACATGATGTAGAGGGATAAACTCAAGCAATATGATATAAACCCCATATTTTTATCCTCGATGGCAACAATACAATACGTGCCTTGCTGCCCTCACATCACTTGGAAAGGACACCGCAAGATTGAACCCAAATCTAAGCACTTCTCCCATTGCAAGAAAGATCAATCTAGTAGGCTAAACCAAATTGATAATTCGAAGAGACTTGCAAATATAACAAATCATACATATAAGAATTCAGAGGAGAATCAAATATTGTTCATAGATAATCTTGATCATAAACCCATAATTCATCGGATCTCGACAAACACACCGCAAAAAGAATTACATCGAATAGATCTCCAAGAAGATTGAGGAGAACTTTGTATTGAGATCCAAAGAGAGAGAAGAGGCCATCTAGCTAATAACTATGGACCCGAAGGTCTGTGGTAAACTACTCACACATCATCGAAGAGGCTATGGTGTTGATGTAGAAGCCCTCTGTGATCGATTTCCCCTCCGACGGAGCGCAGGAAAAGGCCCCAAGATGGGATCTCACGGGTACAGAAGGTTGATGTGGTGGAAATAGGGTTTCGTTGTGCTCTCGAATGTTTCCAGGGTATATGAGTATATATAGGCGAAAGAAGTAGGTCGGTGGAGTCACGAGGGGCCCACGAGGGTGGGGGCGCGCCTACCCCCCTGGGCACGCATCCTTGCCTCGTGGCTTCCTCGGTGCTTCCTTGACGTCCACTCCAAGTCTCGTGGGTTGCGTTTGTTCCAAAAATAACTCTCCCGAAGGTTTCATTCCGTTTGGATTCCGTTTGATATTCCTTTTCTGTGAAACACTGAAATAGGCCAAAAAAACAGCAACTTGCACTGGGCTTTTGGTTAATAGGTTAGTCCCAAAAATAATATAAAAGTGCATAATAAAGCCCATTAATCATCCAAAACAGATAATATAATAGCATGGAACAATCAAAACTTATAGATACGTTGGAGACGTATCAAGCATCCCAAGCTTAATTCATGCTCGTCCTCGAGTAGGTAAATGATAAAAATAGAATTTTTGATGTGGAATGCTACCTAAAATAATTTTCTAAGTAATTCTCTTTATTGTGGCATGAATGTTCATATCTGAAAGATACAAGACAAAAGTTTAATATTGACATAAAAATAATAATACTTCAAGCATACTAACTAAGCAATTATGTCTTCTCAAAATAACATGGCCAAAGAAAGCTTATCCCTACAAAATCATATAGTTTGGCTATGCTTCATTTTCGTCACACAAAAATGCTCTCATCATGCACAACCCCGATGACAAGCCAAGCAATTGTTTCATACTTTAGTAATCTCAAACATTTTTCAACTTTCTCGCAATACATGAGCGTGAGCCATGGACATAGCACTATGGGTGGAATAGAATATGATGATGGGGGTTGTGTGGAGAAGACAAAAAGGAAGAAAGTCTCACATTGACGCGGCTAATCAACGGGCTAGGGAGATGCCCATCAATTGATGTCAATGCAAGAAGTAGGGATTGTCATGCAACGGATGCACTAGAGCTATAAATGTATGAAATCTCAACAAAAAGAAACTAAGTAGGTGTGCATCCAACTTGCTTGCTCACGAAGACCTAGGGCATTTGAGGAAGCCCATTGTTGGAATATACAAGCCAAGTTCTATAATGATAAATTCCCACTAGTATATGAAAGTGACAAAACAAGACACTCTCTATCATGAAGATCATGGTGCTACTTTGAAGCACAAGTGTGAAAAAAAAGGATAGTAGCATTGTCCTTTTTATTTCTTTTCTCTTTTTTTGGGACTTTCTCTTTTTTTGGCCTTTCTTTTTTATTATTTTTTTATTTGGCCTTCCCTTTTTTTGGTATTTCTTTTTTTATGGGACATTGCTCTATTAATGATGATCATCACACTTCTATTTATTTACAACTCAATGATTACAACTCGATACTAGAACAAAGTATGACTCTATATGAATGCCTCCGGTGGTGTACTGGGATGGGCAATGAATCAAGAGTGAAATGTATGAAAAATTATGCATGGTGGCTTTGCCACATATACAATGTCAACTACATGATCATGCAAGGCAATATGACAATGATGAAGCGTGTCATAATAAATGAAACGGTGAAAAGTTGCATGGCAATATATCTCGGAATGGCTATGGAAATTCCATAATAGGTAGGTATGGTGGTTGTTTTGAGGAAGATATAAGGAGGTCTATGTGTGATAGAGTGTATCGTATCACGGGGTTTGGATGCACCGGCAAAGTTTGCACCAACTCTCAAGGTGAAAAAGGGCAATGCATGGTACCGAAGAGGCTAGCAATGATGGAAAGGTGAGAGTGTGTATAATCCATGAACTCAACATTAGTCATAAAGAACTCACATACTTATTGCAAAAATCTACAAGTCATCAAAAACCAAGCACTACGCGCATGCTCCTAGGGGGGTAGATTGGTAGGAAAAGACCATCGCTCGTCCCCGACCGCCACTCATAAGGATGACAATCAAAGAACACCTCATGTTTCAAATTTGTCACACAACGTTTACCATACATGCGTGCTACGGGACTTGCAAACTTCAACACAAGTACTTCTCAAATTCACAACTACTCAACTAGCACGACTCTAATGTTACCATCTTCATATCTCAAAACAATCATCAAGTATCAGACTTCTCATAGTATTCAGTGCACCTTTTATGAAAGTTTTTATTATACCCATCTTGGATGCCTATCATATTAGGACTAATTTTATAGCCAAAGCAAATTACCATGCCTTTCTAAAGGACTCTCAAAATAATATAATTGAAGCATGAGAGATCGATAATTTCTATATAATAAAACCACCACCGTTCTCTAAAAGATATAAGTGAAGCACTAGAGCAAAACTATCTAGCTCAAAAGATATAAGTGAAGCACATAGATTATTCTAATAAATTTCGATTCATGTGTCTCTCCCAAAAGGTGTGGACAGCAAGGATGATTGTGGCAAACTAAAAATCAAAGACTCAAATCATACAAGACGCACCAAGAAAAACACATATCATGTGGTGAATAAAAATATAGCCTCAAGTAAAGTTACAGATATGCGAAGAAGAAAGAGGGGATGCCTTCCGGGGCATCCCTAAGCTTAGGCTTTTGGTTGTCCTTGAATTTTACCTTGGGGTGCCTTGGGCATCCCCAAGCTTAGGCTCTTGCAACTCCTTATTCCATAATCCATCAAACCTTTACCCAAAACTTGAAAACTTCACAACACAAAACTCAACAGAAAATATCATGAGCTCCGTTAGTATAAGAAAACAAATCACCACTTCAAGGTACTGTAATGAACTCATTCTTTATTCATATTGGTGTTAAACGTACTGTATTACAACTTCCCTATGGTTCATACCCCCCAATACTAGCCATAGATTCATCAAAATAAGCAAACAACACACGAAAAACAGAATCTGTCAAAAATAGAACAGTCTGTAGCAATCAGATTTGTTCGAATACTTATGGAACTCCAAAAATAAAACTAGGAAAACCTGGAAAATTTGTATATTGATCTACTGCAAAAAGAATTGGTATTTTATCATGTTCTGATGAATTTTAACAATTATTTTCGTGTGCTCAAAGTTTCTGTCTTTTAAAGCAAGATCAAACAAGTATCACCCAAGAAGATCTTATTGGTTCTACTTGGCACAAACACTAATTAAAACATGAAAACACATCTTAACAGAAGCTAGACGAATTATTTATTACTAAACAGAACCAAAAAGCAAGAAACAAAAATAAAATTGGGTTGCCTCCCAACAAGCGCTATCGTTTAACGCCCCTAGCTAGGCATAAAGGCAAGAATAGATCTAGGTATTATCATCTTTGGTATGCAATCCATAAGTGGCTCTCATAATAGATTCATAAAGTAATTTAATTTTCTTTCTAGTAAAGTGTTCCATGCCTTTCCTTAACGTAAATTGGAATCTAATATTTCCTTCTTTCATATCAATAATTGCACTAATCGTTCTATGGAAAGGTCTACCAAGAATAATAGGACATGTAGGATTGCAATCTATATCAAGAACAATGAAATCTACAAGCACATAATTCCTATTTGCAACAATAAGAACATCATTAATTCTTCCCATAGGTTTCTTAATGGTGGAATCTGCAAGATGCAAATTTAAAGAACAATCATCAAATTCACGGACACCTAACACATCACATAAAGTTTTTGGAATCGTGGAAACACTAGAACCCAAGTCACATAAAGCATAGCATTCATGATCTTTAATCTTAATTTTAATAGTAGGTTCCCACTCATCATAAAGTTTTCTAGGGATAGAAACTTCCAATTCAAATTTTTCTTCATAGGATTGTATTAAAGCATCAACGATATGTTTGGTAAAAGCTTTATTTTGACTATAAGCATGAGGAGAATTTAACACGGATTGCAACAAGGAAATACAATCTATCAAAGAACAATTATCATAATTAAATTCCTTGAAATCCAAAATAGTGGGTTCATTGCTATGTAAAGTTTTGACCTCTTCAATCCCACTTTTACCAATTTTTGCATCAAGATCTAAAACTCTGAATCATTGGGACGCCTTTTAACTAAAGTTGACTCATCTCCAGTCCCATCATTATCAAGATTCATATTGCAAAAAAATATTTAATAGGAGACACATCAATCACTTTTAGATCTTCATCCCTATTATCATGAAAACTAGAAGAACACGCTTTTACAAAGCAATCTTTCTTAGCACGCATCCTAGTGGTTCTTTCCTTGCACTCATCAATGGAAATTCTCATAGATTTGAGAGACTCATTGATATTATGCCTAGGTGGAATAGATCTAAGTTTCAAAAAATCAACATCAAGAGAAATTCTATCCACATTCCTAGCCAACTCATCAATCTTAGGCAATTTTTCCTCAAGCAAAGCATTGAAATTCTTTTGGGAAATCATAAATTCTTTAACACTAGCCTCAAAATCAGAGGGCATATTATTAAAATTTCCATAAGAGTTGTTGTAGGAATTACCATAATTATTAGAGGAATTGCTAGGAAACGGCCTAGGATTAAAGTTTTCTCTATATGCGTTGTTACCAAAATTGTTCCTAACAAAAAAATTAACATCCATAGATTCATTATTATTTTCAACCAAAGCAGACAAAGGCATATCATTAGGATCAATAGGAGCACTCTTATTAGCAAACAATTTCATAAGTTCATCCATCTTTCCACTCAAAACATTAGTGTCTTCTATTGCATGAACCTTCTTACTAGTAGATCTTTCGGTGTGCCATTGAGAATAATTAACCATAATATTATCTATGAGTTTAGTAGCTTCTCCTAAAGTGATTTCTATAAAAGTGCCTCCCGCAGCCGAATCTAAAAGATTTCTAGAAGCAAAATTCAATCCAGCATAAAAAATTTGTATGATCGTCCATAAATTTCATCCATGTGTAGGGCAATTACATATCATTAATTTCATCCTCTCCCAAGATTGTGCAACATGCTCAGGATCAAGTTGCTTAAAATTCATAATATTGTTTCTAAGATAGATGATCTTAGCGGGAGGAAAATACTTAGAGATAAAAGCATCTTTGCACTTATAATACTATTTTTTAGGCAAAGACGAAAACCAAGTTTTAGCACGATCTCTAAGCGAAAATGGAAATAGCTTCTATTGAACAATATCATTATCCACGTCTTTCTTCTTTTGCATATCACACAAATCAACAAAGTTGTTTAGATGTGTAGCGGCATCTTCACTTGGAAGGCCAAAGAATTGATCTTTCATGACAAGATTCAACAAAGTAGCATTAATTTCACAAGATTCAACATCGGTAAGAGGAGCAATTGGAGTGCTAAGAAAATCATTGTTGTTGGTATTGGAAAAGTCACACAATTTAGTATTGTCTTGAGCCATCGTGACAAACAGTCCAACACACAAGCACACGAGAAGCAAGCGAAAAGAGAAGAACGGAAAAAGAGGGCGAATAAAACGACAAGGGTGAAGTGGGGGAGAGGAAAACGAGAGGCAAATGGCAAATAATGTAATGCGAGAGATAAGAGTTTGTGATGGGTACTTGGTATGTCTTGACTTGACTTGGCGTAATCCTCCCCGGCAACGGCACCAAAAATCCTTCTTGCTACATCTTGAGCATGCGTTGGTTTTCCCTTGAAGAGGAAAGGGTGATGCAGCAAAGTAGCGTAAGTATTTCCCTCAGTTTTTGAGAACCAAGGTATCAATCCAGTAGGAGGTTACACGCAAGTCACCTCGTACCTACACAATATGAACCTTGCAACCAACGCGATAAAGGGGTTGTCAATCCCTTCACGGCCACTTGCAAAAGTGAGATTTGATAGAGATAATAAAAGACGGAAGAAATAGTAAATTGATAGGAAAATAATATGATGGAAGATAGACCCGGGGGCCATAGGTTTCACTAGTGGCTTCTCTCAAGATAGCATAATTTACGGTGGGTGAACGAATTACTGTCGAGCAATTGATAGAAAAGCGCATAGTTATGAGAATATCTAGGCATGATCATGTATATAGGCATCACGTCCGTGACAAGTAGACCAAAACAATTCTGCATCTATTACTATTACTCCACACACATCGACCGCTATCCAACATGCATCTAGAGTATTAAGTTCATAAGAACAGAGTAACACATTAGGCAAGATGACATGATGTAGAGGGATAAACTCAAACAATGTGATATAAACCCCATCTTTTTATCCTCGATGGCAACAATACAATACGTGCCTTGCTGCCCTCTTTATTCTTTGGGAAAGGACACCGCAAGATTGAACCCAAAGCTAAGCACTTCTCCCATTGCAAGAAAGATCAATCTAGTAGGCCAAACCAAACTGATAATTCGAAGAGACTTGCAAAGATAACAAATCATACATATAAGAATTCAGAGGAGAATCAAATATTGTTCATAGATAATCTTGATCATAAACCCACAATTCATCAGATCTTGACAAACACACCGCAAAACGAATTACATCGAATAGATATCCAAGAAGATCGAGGAGAACTATGTATTGAATCCAAAGGGAGAGAAGAAGCCATCTAGCTAATAACTATGGACCCGAAGGTCTATGGTAAACTACTCACACATCATCGAAGAGGCTATGGTGTTGATGTAGAAGCCCTCCGTGATCGATTCCCCTCCGGCGGAGCACCGGAAAAGGCACCAAGATGGGATCTCACGGGTATAGAAGGTTGCGGCGGTGGAAATAGGGGTTTGTGGTGCTCTCGGATGTTTTCAAGGTATATGAGTATATATAGGCAAAAGAAGTAGGTCGGTGGAGCCACGAGGGACCCATGAGGGTGGGGGCGCGCCTACCTCCCTGGGCGCGCCTCCCTGCCTCGTGGCTTCCTCGTTGCTTCCTTGACATCCACTCCAAGTCTCCTGGATTGCGTTTGTTCCAAATAACTCTCCCGAAGGTTTCATTCCGTTTGATATTCCTTTTCTCCAAAACACTGAGATAGGCAAAAAAACAGCAATTTGCACTGGGCCTTTGGTTAATAGGTAGTCCTAAAAATAATATAAAAGTGCATAATAAAGCCCATTAATCATCCAAAACAGATAATATAATAGCATGGAACAATCAAAAATTATAGATACGTTGGAGATGTATCAAGATCGAGTCTTGTGGGGAAAAGTGCGCAAACCTCTGCAGAGTGTATAAAATAATCATGGTTAGTCGTGTCCCCGGTTATGGACATCTTGAGTATCTGGTATTTGAATTATTTGATTGATCTCATCACTCTATTTAACGAAATTGTTGGGTTATTAATGATTTTGGGGATTGAGTTGGGGTTACCTTCTCAATATGGGTAATTTAACTTGGTAGTTAAATAAAATGTATTCCTCTATTGTAGGAAAAAAATAGCTTTGTGCAAAAATTAAACTTAGAGCCTCCACCAGCCAAATATGCATGTAGTGATAGCCATTATTCAGCATTGTTCTACAGTGTGAAATTGCTAGTACATTCAATGTACTGACCTACATGGCTGCAGCGTCTCATGTTGCAGGAATCTTACAACGAGTAAGTGATACGTTAGGGTTACGATGTCTACACTCAACTTTGCCGTTGGTGTTGTTGGGAACTCCACTACTTTGTTGTTACTTCCGCTATATGGATTGAGGTAATAGTATTTACGTTACTTTATACATGTGATTTACCACTGTTATAAATCCTCGAGTACTGTGTGTGTCAGCATACCAATCCAGGGATGACACTTAAGCACAAAGACTTGATCCATTCGGGTCGGGTCGCTACACGATGGTATCAGAGCACATGTTGACTGTAGGACGTGACCCCTGGAAACTAGCAAGCCCTTAGGAAAGGATCTCTCCCAAACTTTTTTTCAAAAAGATCTTTTACCTCTCTTCTTTTCTGAGCTTTATCAAATATTCCCTTGTAGTTAGAATACACCCCTTTCTCCTTTTGACCACACGAAGATTTGACTGATCAGACCACTCCAAGAAATACAAGATATCGAACAACTAAGACCACTTCGGAATGAATAGGACTTCACCGTGTATTATAATGGAAACTACAACGGTTGGAGACTCCAAAGACTAGGAGAATTTTAAGGCTCTGTAGAATTTCCAGATTTGTATGACCTATGAAGGCTACCCTTATGGAACTTGTTAGACTATTGAAGCTATCAAAACTCAAGATCAAGGTGTGTCAGAGAAAGACCGGAACATGGAGCGTTAAAACTCAAAGTTTTTGTCAAGAAAACCCTAAGGCAGGAGATATCAACTATGGAATGATAGCTCATGGCAATAAAATGGGCATAAACATGGATATTCATGATGTTATCGTTCGCTTGTGCTATTGTCACCGTGCTGAGTTAAGCATACATTTCTTCGGAAGGATTGGATGACAAAAGGGCTAATGGAGCACCCATCAGCAAAATATGAAGTTTAACCTTAGCTGGTGTATCGCCAGGATCTGGAGTATTACATCAAGAAGTTTAGGATGGACCTGCAGGAAGCCGTATTTGACAAGGAAGCATTTCGTGAAGAACTCAGGACCCGGAAGCTGAAAGTAGCCAAGCTGGAGGAGCAAAACCTCAAGATACTGGAGATTCGTCAGGAACTGAAGGACAGTAGGACCATGGTTCATGCCAAGGATTTTGAAACCTAGAAGTTTGGAACGCAAGTACAAAATTATTAAAGGACGTCACGAGAGACTTCGCGTCAACAGAGATGATCTGGCAAAAGAACTAGAGAAGGACAAGCACGATCAGATAAAGCCATCAAAGACATGAACAAGACTTGAAGAGTTTGGCGACTTTGAAGATTTATTGACCTTTAGAAGACCAAACCCCTGTTATACACCTATGTTAGATACGACGATTGTGATCTGTCATTTGTTTGATGTTTCCCCGACAGCCACAAAATAAAAATCTGTTTTCTTCAAAACTATTGATTGTATTGTGTGTATCCCTCTCTATCTCTCTTATCTCACCCCAAAACCTTGGAACCAATAGAGGATGAATGGAGATGAACTCATATTTTCTGGACCGATGACTCAATTGGAGACGGGCCGATGGATTCAGAACATGGAAGATCACATGAAGAATAACACTATAGCCAGAAAGGATAAGCCCCAGCATGCTCTTCGGTGCTTTGAAAGAGGTGCTGCTACTTGGTGGAGGATGTACCAAACCATCAATGGATGGCAAGGAGTAACCACTTGGAAATAATTTAAGTTGACTCTACAAAGGTCTCGTCTTGTGTCCCAGAAATCGAAGTCTTATGGAAATGATATGAAGAAACCTTGTGCATGCAAGATTTGTGGAGAAATAGGACACACCCATAAAGAACACAAGGATGAATGCCCTCATTGTGAAGAAAGTCACCCAGCTGAAAAATGCCCAACAAGATAGATTACTTGTTTCTTGTGTGAAGGGACTACCCACTACCCTGCTCAGTGTCACATTTACCCCATGGTACAAAGAACCATCCAGCAGAAGAAAGAAGCAACGAAAGGAGCCCTCATGGAAATTTTAGAAGAACATGTGATGAAGGAAGAGGTGGAGGACACACCCAAAGAAGACCCAATTAAACCCTGCACCAAGTCATGCTATTCATGTGGAGAAGAAGGACACATCTCCTAGAATTGTATGAATGGGGATCTAGTAGCATTCCAGATGGTGGAAGTAGAGTATGACCCCCAGGAGATAGAAGCCCTGATTGGCACGGAAAAGTCCAGGAAGAGAAATAGATTGGATTCCAGGAATAACCCATTTTCTACGAAGAAGGACCTGAGTCATATCACATGTTTCAGGTGCAAAGATCTAGGGCACTACTTCAGCGGTTGCCCAAGAAGGAAGCCGGGGACCCAAGGAGGCTATGTAATCACACGGAAACCTCGAGACTTGTCAAAAGAATTATGTTTCCGCTGTAATGAAGCACGGCACTTTGCAAGAGATTGTCCCAATCAGAAGGAGGCTTGTGCTAAATAGATGAGCTGAAAAGGAAACATAGTAGTAGTAGTGGGAACAATTCTTTTATATTGAGGTGTTGAGTTGAGGCATGTAATGGAAATGCAGGAGATTGTAATAATTTGAGAATCAATAAATATAGCATCGTTGGTACTGATTTTGAATTTTATGAGTTGTTACTCTATGAAGAAAGATTTTGACCATTTTCAAGGATATGAGAAATATGATCTATGGAAGAATTTGTGCATTTTAAGGGTGGTAGTACCTTGTGAGGACCCTTGACCCCTGGAAAAGATAATGATATTCCACGGAGTGGACTTGGACAAAATAAGGACAAGTTTTAACTCGTTATGTGGGATATCCCAAGAATAGGAAGGGAGACAGTACTATTGGATGTATTTAAGAATGCTAGGAAGCTGGATGTTGGAATAATGATTAGTTGCCCCCGATGATGAGTTCAAGGTTTACAAGTGATGAGATGGGCCATAACCCACAGGCTCCAGGACCTGCCAAGAAGCAAGCACACTCTTTCTAAAGGAAAAACCTAGGAAGAAGATATGCCTTTATCAACAAACGATCTTATAGGAGTTTACGAAAACCTGAGAGTTGTGAAGAAATGATAGATGTTCGTTTGGCTTGCAGAATCAATAGATTTATCCGAACTTGGTTCTTCGACAAGAGAAATTCTGCAATGCTTGTGAGGATGACTCAGTGTTAGAATGTGAGATTCTCTAAACCATATACAAGGTAATGATTTGGGTGCGGGATGGATTGATCACCATACCAACTTACTCTTATTATTTGCCTCTGCTATATGGGATGGTAAATCTGAGTGACTTACCCATAGTAGAGCGACGACGATCAAAACCTTGTTTAAACCTTAGAATGGTATGACAATTTTTTCCCTTGTAAAAGGCAGCAGTTGCCCATCATAGGATATACGGTGAAGTTCAACCCAAACCCATTTCCTGCAGGAGAAACCATAAATTGATGACCACCATGAGATATCGATAGTTGTTTAGTATTGGCGCCAGACCTGTCAGCTAAGAAGACCTAGTCACAGAAGAACCGTACCAAGATGAAAGGACACGGGAATTGAGGAAAAGGTTATGCCACTCCCGGAAGAGCCAAGAAAAGGAATTATCCCGAAGATCTGAGAAAACCGACACTGTCAACAAAAAGGATGGAGTATATGAGATTTGATGGAACCTTAACCATGCTTCTAAGGGTGGTAGCACCCCAGAACCCCTGTGACGATCGATGGATTTTGAGAAGACCCCCGACCCTAACCTATTTCTTGCTAACCTCTCCGAATCTCGAGGGTGAGATTCATTTTAAGGGTGGTAGGTTTGTAACTTCCAAAAATTCTAAATTTTGAAATTTTATATTAAATAAATAGTTTTGATTGTTTGTTTGATTGTGGTGTGGTTGCTGGTGTGAAATTGAGTGAAATTTGGAACTTTTTGAAAGTTAAATGAGAGGGAATGAAATGACTTTCCAAACTTTCACTTTGCATTCTGATCTCCATGAATTCAAATTCATTTCATCACGAAACCCTAGAGTGAAGATGATATGACTTCTTCCATTTAAATAAATGAAAAGGGTCTTGAAAAGATTTGAATTCCATTTGAAAATATTTCCAATTCAGAAACTTTATGCAACTCAATGATTTTCATGAGAGAAGATAAAATGACTTCTTCAAAACATATGAATATGAGTTGGAAGTTAAAAGAATCAAATTTAAAGTCCCTTTAAAATTATTTCCAATTTGGAGTTATTTGGTTTTTATTCGAATTATTTTTCTCCAAAAATAAAATATATGGAAAATAGGGTAAAATGATTCCCTACAGTAGAAAAATGGAGAGAAATAAATTTGAATTTTTTGGGTATTTTTAAAATGATTTTTATTGGGTTTTATTGCAGCGGTAGCACTGTTTGCTTTATTTAAATTTTTGTGGGTTTTATTTGACACTAGAAAAATGTTCATGTTATAGAAAATCTTTTTCTGAAAAATTTAATATATAATATGCCTATATTATATTTTTATTTTATGTGGTTTTTCTTTTATTGTCTGTTTTTTTAACCTTCCGCAGCCCTACTGGGCCGGCCCAGCCGTGTCGCCGCCTTCCTCGAGTCCGACCAGAACACGGGAGGAGCCGCCGTCGCCCGGGACTCCGCCTCCCGAGGCCGAGCCCCCCCTTTATAAGCTGCACCCGGGGTCCCCCCGTGGACCCCATCTGTGACCGCCTCTCACCGAACCCGCGAGCTCGAGCCTTGCCTCCTCTTCACTTGCCGCCGCCGCCGCCTTCGCCCGCCCATTGTGCCGCAACCACTCATGATCACCCGCACCCGCCGCTGCAGCCGCCGTCGCCGGAACCCGCCATCGCCGTCGAAGTCCGAACCGGTAAAAAAACCGATACCGGTCCGGTTTATTTTTAGTTCGCCGGTTTTGTTTCGTTTTTTTAGAAAACCTGATTTGTTTTACTTTAGTTTTAGAGAACGTTTTCTGTTTAGTTAGTTTCGGCGAATGTCTTCGTTCGTTAGCGTTCGGTAGTGAACGTTTGTTAAATAGTTTTTCTGTTTTATTTTATTTCTATCAGGGACCCATTTGCGATTAGTTTATTTACAGATTAGCCCCTTCTTTTCAATCGATCACAACTTTTACACCGTTTATCCAAATCCAATGAAACCAACGCCAATTTCTTCGTTACGATCCCTTCAGTCCAGATAACCGACTTAAACATGTTTATGAAAGTTTAAAATTTGATTTCAAACAGATTTGAATTTGAACTTCTTTTGTCCATAACTCGAGTTTTATAACTCAGATTTAATTGATGTTTTTTGATAGTTGAAGCTCTTGACCTAAACTTTTTGATAAGACCAAATTCACCCAATTTTGGTACTGTTAGAAATTGTTTTCTGTTGCAAGAGTTAATTGCTTGTTTTCAAAGTTTTCCGAGATCTTTTCTTCGATTCTTTTGCATGAGTGCTTATGTATGCTATTACTTGCTTACGATAGATTGAACGGAGTGTGACGAGTAGAACTATCAGGAGTTATGAGTGCAAATCATCTTCATCAACAGTACAATGCAAGTTCACACTTTGATCATATCCCTTATTTATCCAGTTTTATGCATTAGTTTCAACCCACAAACATTGCATGAGTAGGATTTGATAACATGTGGGTCTTGGGAAGTAGTTGATGAGGTAGAAACCTATTATATTTTATCAAACCTCGGGTATTATACGTTATGCATATATTGCTTTGCTATGCTCGTAGACGTGGATTGGTATGTGAGATTCATGTAAGTTGTGAGAGTTATATTTAACTAAGGGAAACTTAAGGTGGCTACTTTAATTTACATCTGTGTGGAAAGGTGGGGGCACCCTGGGGATATACCAGTGGCTTGCGTGGGCACCTGGGGATATACCAGTGTTGTCCTAGAAGATCTCGGGGTACCCATGTGATCCTCCTATGGAATGCCACCCAGGCTCAAAGGGATCATAAGATTATTCATGCTAGAAACTTCCGTGTGCAGCCACAAGCCATTATGGGCTTTGGCATAGTTGAGTAAGTTGTGAGAAAGCTTTCCATGATGGGCTAGCAGATGTAGGGGAATTGTAGGTGTACTGGCCTATCTATCGGTTAAGGGGACCTCTTCAGAAAGACTGTGTCTCGGCCATCCGTTTCTCAAACATCATGCAGTTCGAAAAATACAACGGAGGAGATCGAGTCTTGTGGGGAAAAGTGCGCAAACCTCTGCAGAGTGTATAAACTAAGCATGGTTAGCCGTGTCCCCGGTTATGGACATCTTGAGAATCTGGTACTTGAATTATTTGATTGATCTCATCACTCTATTTAATGAAAATGTTGGGTTATTAATGATTTTTGGGATAGAGTTGGGGTTACCTTCTCAATATGGGTAATTTAACTTGGTAGTTAAATAAAATGTATTCCTTTGTTGTAGGAAAAAAATAGCTTTATGCAAAATTTAAACTTAGAGCCTCCACTAGCCAAATATGCATGTAGTGATAGCCATTATTCAGCATTGCTC
Source organism: Aegilops bicornis (assembly GCA_021605145.1). Lineage (NCBI taxonomy): Eukaryota > Viridiplantae > Streptophyta > Magnoliopsida > Poales > Poaceae > Aegilops > Aegilops bicornis. The sequence continues at coordinate 573,007,507 of CM038675.1, forward strand.
TATAGTGTGAAATTGCCAGTACATTCAATGTACTGACCTACATGGCTGCAACGTCTCATGTTGCAACAATCTTACGATGAGTAAGTGATACGTTAGGGTTACGATGTCTACACTCAACTTTGTCGTTGGTGTTGTTGGGACCTCCACAACTTTATTGTTACTTCCGCTATATGGATTGAGGTAATAGTATTTACGTTACTTTATACATTTGATTTACCTCTGTTATAAATCCACGAGTAATGTGTGTGTCAGCATACCGATCCAGGGATGACACTTAAGCACAGAGACCTGATCCATTCGGGTCGGGTCGCTACAGTGCAGCAATGAGGATAATCCTCAAGTTACGGATCCAGTCCGTGTAGTTGCTACCATCATCTTTCAACTTAGCTTTCTCTAGGAACGCATTAAAATTCAAGGGAACGGTGGCACGGGCCATTGATCTACAACAACATAGATATGCAAAAACTATCAGGTACTAAGTTCATGATAAATTAAAGTTCAATTAATCATATTACTTGAGAACTCCCACTTAGATTGACATCCCTCTAGTCATCTAAATGATCACGTGATCCATATCAACTAAACCATGTCCGGTCATCACGTGAGATGGAGTAGTTTTCAATGGTGAACATCACTATGTTGATCATATCTACTATATGATTCATGTTTGACCTTTCGGCCTCAGTGTTCCGAGGCCATATCTGCATATGCTAGGCTCGTCAAGTTTAACCCGAGAATTCTGCACATGCAAAATTGGCTTGCACCCGTTATATGTGAACGTAGAGCTTATCACACCCGATCATCATGTGGTATCTCGGCAAGACAAACTGTAGCAACGGTGCATACTCAGGGAGAACACTTGAACCTTGAAATCTATTGAGGGATCATCTTATAATGCTACCGCCGTACTAAGCAAAATAAGATGCATAAAGGATAAACATCACATGCAATCAAAAGATGTGACATGATATGGCCATCATCTGTTGGGGAACGCGGTATTTAATTTTTTTACCTACGATCACGCAAGATCTATCTAGGAGATGCATAGCAACGAGCGGGGAGACGTCCCCTCCTAGACCGAAAGCGGAAGCGTTAGTTAACATGGTTGATGTAGTCGAACGTCTTCGTGATCCAACCGATACAAGCACCGAATGTACGGCACCTCCGCATTCAGCACACGCTCAGCTCGATGACGTCCCTCGAACTCTGGATCCGGTTGAGGCCTAGGGAGAGTTCCGTCAGCACGACGGCATGGCGACGGTGATGATGAATTTACCGGCGTAGGGCTTCGCCTAAGCACTATGACGATATGACCGAGGTGTGTAACTGTGGAAGGGACACTGCACACGGTTAAGAGAAGGCTTGGTGTGCCTTTGGGGTGCCCCCCTCCCATGTATATAAAGGGGGCAGGAGAGGTGGCCGGACTAAGGGGGGCGCGCCATGGGGGGGGAGTCCTACTTGGACTCCTGGTCCAAGTAGAATTCGCCCCCCCCCCCTTTCCTATTCCCACTAGGAGAAGGAGGGAAGGGGGTAGGAGAGAAGGAAAGGGGGGCCGGCCCCCCCAACCCTAGTCCAATTCGGTTTGGGCTTGAGGGCGCGTGCGCCACCACCTGGCTGCCGCCTCCTCTCTCCACTAGGGCCCATGAAGGCCCATTAACTCCCAGGGGGTTCCGGTAACCCTCGGTACTCCAGAAAATGCCTGAACCTTTCCGAAACCATTCTGGTGTCCAAACATAACCTTCCAATATATCAATCTTTATGTCTCAACCATTTCGAGACTCCTCGTCATGTCTGTGATCTCATCCGGGACTCCGAACAAACTTTGATTCATCAAATCACATAACTTCATCGAACGTTAAGCGTGCGGATCCTACGGGTTCGAGAACTATGTAGACATGACCGAGACACATCTCCGGTCAATAACCAATAGCGGAACCTGGATGCTCATATTGGTTCCTACATATTCTACGAAGATCTTTATCGGTCAAACCGCATAACAACATACGTTGTTCCCTTTGTCATCGGTATGTTACTTGCCCGAGATTCGATCGCCGGTATCATCATACCTAGTTCAATCTCGTTACCGGCAAGTCTCTTTACTCGTTCCGTAATGCATCATCCCGTAACTAACTCATTAGTCACATTGCTTGCAAGGCTCATAGTGATGTGCATTACCGAGAGGGCCCAGAGATACCTCCTCGATACACGAAATGACAAATCCTAATCTTGATCTATGCCAACTCAACAAACACAATAGGAGACACCTGTAGAGCATCTTTATAATCACCCAGTTATGTTGTGATGTTTGATAGCACACAATGTGTTCCTCCGGTATTCGGAAGTTGCATAATCTCATAGTCAGAGGAACATGTATAAGTCATGATGAAAGCAATAGCAGTAAAACTAAACAATCATTATGCTAACCTAACAGATGGGTCTTGTCCATCACATCATTCTCTAATGATGTGATCTCGTTCATCAAATGACAACACATGTCTATGGCTAGGAAACTTAACAATCTTTGATTAACGAGCTAGTCAAGTAGAGGCATACTAGGGACACTCTGTTTGTCTATGTATTCACACATGTACTAAGTTTCCGGTTAATACAATTCTAGCATGAATAATAAACATTTATCTTGATATAAGGAAATGTAAATAATAACTTTATCATTGCCTCTAGGGCATATTTCCTTGAGTCTCCCACTTGCACTAGAGTCAATAATCTAGATTACATAGTAATGATTCTAACACCCATGGAGTCTTGGTGTTGATCATGTTTTGGTCGTGAGAGAGGCTTAGTCAACGGGTCTACAACATTCAGATCCGTATGTATCTTGCAAATCTCTATGTCTCCCTCCCTGACTTGATTGCGGATGGAATTGAAGCATCTTTTGATGTGCTTGGTTTGCTTGTGAAATCAGGAATCCTTTTCCAAGGCAATTGCACCAATATTGTCACAAAAATATTTTCATTGGACCCGATGCACTAGATATTACACCTAGATCGGATATGAACTCCTTCATCCAGACTCCTTCATTTGTTGCTTTCGGAGCAGCTATGTACTCTGCTTCACACGTAGATCCCGCCACGACGCTCTGCTTAGAACTGCACCAACTGACAACTCCACCATTCAATATAAATATGTATCCGGTTTTTGACTTAGAGTCATCCGGATCAGTGTCAAAGCTTGCATCGACATAACCATTTACGACGAGCTCTTTGTCACCTCCATAAACGAGAAACATATCCTTAGTCCTTTTCAGGTATTTCAGGATGTTCTTGACCACTGTCCAGTGATCCACTCTTGGATTACTTTGGTACCTCCCTGCTAAACTAATGGCAAGGCACACATCAGGTCTCGTACACAACATTGCATACATTATAGAACCTATGTCTGAGGCATAGGGAATGACTTTCATTTTCTCTCTATCTTCTACAGTGGTCGGGCATTGAGTCTGACTCAACTTCACACCTAGTAACACAGGCAAGAACCCTTTCTTTGGTAGATCCATTTTGAACTTCTTCAAAACTTTATCAAGGTATGCGCTTCGAAAGTCCAATTAAGCGTCTTGATCCATCTCTATAGATCTTGATGCCCAATATATAAGCAGCTTCACCGAGGTCTTTCATTGAAAAACTCTTATTCAAGTATCCTTTTATGCTATCCAGAAATTCTGTATTATTTCCAATCAACAATATGTCATCCACATATAATATTAGAAATGCTACAGAGCTCCCACTCACTTTCTTGTAAATACAGGCTTCTCCAAAAGTCTCAGATAAAACCATATGCTTTGATCACACTATCAAATCGTATATTCCAACTCCGAGAGGCTTGCACCAATCCATAAATGGACATTTGGAGCTTGCACACTTTGTTAGCACCTTTTGGATCGAAAAAACCTTCTGGTTGCATCATATACAACTCTTCATTAATATATCCAATAAGGACTGCAGTTTTGACATCCATTTGCCAAATTTCATAATCATAAAATGCGACAATTGCTAACATGATTCGGACTGACTTAAGCATCGCTACGGGTGAGAAAGATCGTAGTCAACTCCTTGAACTTGTCGAAAACCTTTCGCAATAAGTCGAGCTTTGTAGATAATAACATTACTGTCAGTGTCAGTCTTCTTCTTGAAGATCCATTTATTTTCTATGGCTTGCCGATCATCGGGCAAGTCAACCAAAGTCCATACTTTGTTCTCATACATGGATCCCATCTCAGATTTTATGGCCTCAAGCCATTTTATGAATCTGTGCTCATCATCGCTTCTTCATAGTTCGTAGGTTCTTCATGGTCAAGTAACATGACCTCCAGAACAAGATTACCGTACCACTTATGTGCGGATCTTACTCTAGTTGACCAACCAGGTTCACTAGTAACTTGATCCGAAGTTTCATGATTATCGTCACTAGCTTCCTCACTAATTGCTGTAGGAATCACTGGAACTGATTTCTCGATGTACTACTTTCCAATTCGGGAGTAGGTACAATTACCTCATCAAGTTCTACTTTCCTCCCACTCACTTCTTTCGAGAGAAACTCCTTCTCTAGAAAGGATCCATTCTTAGCAACGAATATCTTGCCTTCAGATTCGTGATAGAAGGTGTACCCAACTGTCTCCTTTGGGTATCCTATGAAGACACATTTCTCCGATTTGGGTTTGAGCTTATGAGGTTGAAGCTTTTTCACATAAGCATCGCAACCCCAAACTTTAAGAAACGACAACTTGGGTTTCTTGCCAAACCACAGTTCATATGGTGTCGTCTCAATGGATTTGGATGGTGCCCTCTTTAACGTGAATGCAGCCGTCTCTAAAGCATAACCCCAAAATGATAGCGGTAAATCAAGAAGAGAAATCATAGATCGCACCATATCTAATAAAGTGTGGTTACAACGTTCGGACACACCATTACACTGTGGTGTTCCAGGTGGCGTGAGTTGCGAAACTATTCCACATTGTTTCAAATGAAGACCAAACTGAAAGTCCAATTAAGCGTCTTGATCCATCTCTATAGATCTTGATGCCCAATATATAAGCAGCTTCACCGAGGTCTTTCATTGAAAAACTCTTATTCAAGTATCCTTTTATGCTATCCAGAAATTTCAGATTATTTCCAATCAACAATATGTCATCCACATATAATATTAGAAATGCTACAGAGCTCCCACTCACTTTCTTGTAAATACAGGCTTCTCCAAAAGTCTGTATAAAACCATATGCTTTGATCACACTATCAAATCGTATATTCCAACTCCGAGAGGCTTGCACCAATCCATAAATGGACCGCTGGAGCTTGCACACTTTGTTAGCACCTTTTGGATCGACAAAACCTTCTGGTTGCATCATATACAACTCTTCTTTAAGATATCCATTAAGGACTGCAGTTTTGACATCCATTTGCCAAATTTCATAATCATAAAATGCGACAATTGCTAACATGATTCGGACTGACTTAAGCATCGCTACGGGTGAGAAAGATCGTAGTCAACTCCTTGAACTTGTCGAAAACCTTTCGCAATAAGTCGAGCTTTGTAGATAATAACATTACATCGTGTCGGTCTTCTTCTTGAAGATCCATTTATTTTCTATGGCTTGCCGATCATCGGCAAGTCAACCAAAGTCCATACTTTGTTCTCATACATGGATCCCATCTCAGATTTTATGGCCTCAAGCCATTTTGCGGAATCTGTGCTCATCATCGCTTCTTCATAGTTCGTAGGTTCTTCATGGTCAAGTAACATGACCTCCAGAACAAGATTACCGTACCACTTATGTGCGGATCTTACTCTAGTTGACCAACCAGGTTCACTAGTAACTTGATCCGAAGTTTCATGATTATCGTCACTAGCTTCCTCACTAATTGCTGTAGGAATCACTGGAACTGATTTCTGTGATGTACTACTTTCCAATTCGGGAGTAGGTACAATTACCTCATCAAGTTCTACTTTCCTCCCACTCACTTCTTTCGAGAGAAACTCCTTCTCTAGAAAGGATCCATTCTTAGCAACGAATATCTTGCCTTCGTATCTGTGATAGAAGGTGTACCCAACTGTCTCCTTTGGGTATCCTATGAAGACACATTTCTCCGATTTGGGTTTGAGCTTATGAGGTTGAAGCTTTTTCACATAAGCATCGCAACCCCAAACTTTAAGAAACGACAACTTGGGTTTCTTGCCAAACCACAGTTCATATGGTGTCGTCTCAATGGATTTGGATGGTGCCCTCTTTAACGTGAATGCAGCCGTCTCTAAAGCATAACCCCAAAATGATAGCGGTAAATCAGTAAGAGAAATCATAGATCGCACCATATCTAATAAAGTGTGGTTACAACGTTCGGACACACCATTACACTGTGGTGTTCCAGGTGGCGTGAGTTGCGAAACTATTCCACATTGTTTCAAATGAAGACCAAACTCATAACTCAAATATTCACCTCCACGATCAGATCGCATAAACTTTATTTTCTTGTTACGATGAATTTCCACTTCACTCTGAAATTCTTTGAACTTCTCAAATGTTTCAGACTTATGTTTCATCAAGTAAATATACCCATATCTGCTCAAATCATCTGTGAAGGTCAGAAAATAACGATACCCGCCGCGAGCCTCAACACTCATCGGACCGCATACATCAGTATGTATTATTTCCAATAAGTCTGTTGCTCGCTCCATTGTTCCGGAGAACAGAGTGTTAGTCATCTTGCCCATGAGGCATGGTTCGCAAGCATCAAGTGATTTATAATCAAGTGATTCCAAAAGCTCATCAGCATGGAGTTTCTTCATGCGCTTTACACCAATATGACCTAAACGACAGTGCCACAAATAAGTTGCACTATCATTATTAACCTTGCATCTTTTGGCTTCAATATTATGAAGTTGTGTATCACTACAATCAAGATTCAACAAAATATACCACTCATCAAGGGTGCATGACCATAAAAGATATTACTCATATAAATAGAACAATCATTATTCTCTGATTTAAATGAATAACTGTCTCGCATCAAACAAGATCCAGACATAATGTCCATGCTTAACACTGGCACCAAATAACAATTGTTCAGGTCTAAAACTAATCCCGACGGTAGATGTAGAGGTAGCGTGCCGACCGCGATCCCATCGACTTTGGAACCATTTCCCACGTGCATCGTCACCTCGTCCTTAGCCAATCTTCGCTTAATTCTGTAGCCCCTGTTTCGAGTTGCAAATATGAGCAACATAACCAGTATCAAATACCCAGGCGCTACTACGAGCATTAGTAAGGTACACATCAATAACATGTATATCAAATATACCTTTCACTTTGCCATCCTTCTTATCTGCCAAATACTTGGGGCAGTTCCGCTTCCAGCGACCAGTCCCTTTGTAGTAGAAGCACTCAGTCTCGGGCTTAGGTCCAGACTTGGGCTTCTTCACTTGAGCAACAACTTCCTTGCCGTTCTTCTTGAAGTTCCCCTTCTACCCTTTGCCCTTCTTCTTGAAACTAGTGGTCTTGTTAACCATCAACACTTGATGCTCCTTCTTGATTTCTACCTCTGCAGCCTTTAGCATCGCGAAGAGCTCAGGAATTTTCTTATCCATCCCTTGCATATTATAGTTCATCACGAAGCTTTTGTAGCTTGGTGGCAGTGATTGAAGAACTCTTTTCAATGACACTATCATCTGGAAGATTAACTCCCAGTTGAGTCAAGTGGTTGTGGTACCCAGACATTCCGAGTATATGTTCACTGATAGAACTATTCTCCTCCATTTTGCAGCTATATAACTTATTGGAGACTCCATATCTCTCAATTCGGGCATTTGCTTGAAATATTAACTTCAACTCCTGGAAAATCTCATATGCTCCATGACATTCAAAACGTCGTTGAAGTCCCGGTTCTAAGCCGCAAAACATTGCACACTGAACTATCGAGTAGTCATCAGCTTTGCTCTGCCAAACGCTCATAACATCCGGAGTTGCTCCTGCAGCGGGTCTTGCACCTAGCGGTGCTTCCAGGACATAATTCTTCTGTGCAGCAATGAGGATAATCCTCAAGTTACGGACCCAGTCCGTGTAGTTGCTACCATCATCTTTCAACTTAGCTTTCTCTAGGAACGCGTTAAAATTCAAGGGAACGGTAGCACGGGCCATTGATCTACAACAACATAGACATGCAAAATACTATCAGGTACTAAGTTCATGATAAATGAAAGTTCAATTAATCATAGTACTTAAGAACTGCCACTTAGATAGACATCCCTCTAGTCATCTAAATGATCACGTGATCCATATCAACTAAACCATGTCCGATCATCACGTGAGATGGAGTAGCTTTCAATGGTGAACATCACTATGTTGATCATATCTACTATATGATTCATGTTTGACCTTTCGGTCTCAGTGTTCCGAGGCCATATCTGCATATGCTAGGCTCGTCAAGTTTAACCCGAGTATTCTGCGTGTGCAAAACTGGCTTGCACCCGTTGTATGTGAACGTAAAGCTTATAACACCCGATCATCACGTGGTGTCTCGGCACGACGAACTGTAGCAACGGTGCATACTCAGGGAGAACACTTGTACCTTGAAATTTAGTGAGTGATCATCTTATAATGCTACCGCCACACTAAGCAAAACAAGATGCATAAAGGATAAACATCACATGCAATCAAATAAGTGATATGATATGGCCATCATCATCTTGTGCCTTTGATCTCCATCTCCAAAGCACCGTCATGATCACCATCATCACCGGCTTGACACCTTGATCTTCATTGTAGCATCATTGTCGTCTCGCCAACTATTTCTTCTACGACTATCGCTACCGCTTAGTGATAAAGTAAAGCAATTACAAGGCGGTTGGATTTCATACAATAAAGCGACAACCATATGGCTCCTGCTAGTTGCCGATAACTATTACAAAACATGATCATCTCATATAACAATTTATATCATCACGTCTTGACCATATCACATCACAACATGCCCTGCAAAAAGAAGTTAGACGTCCTCTACTTTGTTGTTGCAAGTTTTACATGGCTACTACGGGCTTCTAGCAAGAACCGTTCTTACCTACGCATCAAAACCACAATGATTTTTCATCAAGTGTGTTGTTTTAACCTTCGACAAGGACCGGCGTAGTCAAACTCGATTCAACTAAAGTTGGAGAAACAGACACCCGCTAGCTACCTGGGTGTGAAGCACATCGGTAGAACTAGTCTCATGAACGCGGTCATGTAATGTCGGTTCGGGCCGCTTCATCCAACAATACCGCCGAATCAAAGTAAGACGTTGCTGGTAAGCAATATGACTATTATCGCCCACAATTCATTGTGTTCTACTCGTGCATATAACATCTACGCATAGACCTGGCTCGGATGCCACTATTGGGGAACGCAGTATTTCAAAAAATTTACCTACGATCACGCAAGATCTATCTAGGAGATGCATGGGAACGAGCGGGGAGAGTGTGTCCACGTACCCTCGTAGACCGAAAGCGGAAGCGTTAGGTTAATGCGGTTGATGTAGTCGAACGTCTTCGTGATCCAACCGATCCAAGCACCGAACGTACGACACCTCCGCGTTCAACACACGTTCAGCTCGATGAAGTCCCTCAAACTCTTGATCCAATTGAGGACGAGGAAGAGTTCCGTTAGTACGATGGCGTGGCAACGGTGATGATGAAGTTACAGGCGCAGGGCTTCGCCTAAGCACTACGACGATATGACCGAGGTGTGTAACTATGGAGGGGGCACCGCACATGGCTAAGAGAAGGCTTGATGTGCCTTTGGGGTGCCCCCCTCACGCGTATATGAAGGGGGGAGGAGAGGTGGCCGGACTAAGGGGGGCGCGCCATGGGGGGAGTCCTACTTTGGACTCCCGGTCCAAGTAGGATTCGCCCTTCCCCCCTTCCTATTCCCACTAGGAGAAGGAGGGAAGGATGAGGAGGAGAGAAGGAAAGCCCCCCCCCCCAACCAGTCCAATTCGGTTTGGGCTTGGGGGGGCACGCGCCACCACCTGGCCGCCGCCTCCTCTCTCCATTAGGGCCCATGAAGGTCCATTAACTCCCGGGGGGTTCCGGTAACCCCAGGTACTCCAGAAAATGCCCGAACCTTTCCAAAACCATTCCGGTGTACAAACATAACCTTCCAATATATCAATCTTTGTGTATTGACCATTTAGAGACTCCTCGTCATGTCCGTGATCTCATCCGGGACTCCGAACAAACTTCGGTTCATCAAATCACATAACTCATAATACAAATCGTTATCGAACGTTAAGCGTGCGGACCCTACGGGTTCGAGAACTATGTAGACATGACCGAGACACATCTCCGGTCAATAACCAATAGCGGAACCTAGATGCTCATATTGGTTCCTACATATTCTACGAAGATCTTTATCGGTCAAACCACATAACAACATACGTTGTTCCCTTTGTCATCGGTATGTTACTTGCCCGAGATTCGATCGTCGGTATCATCATACCTAGTTCAATCTCGTTACCGGCAAGTCTCTTTACTCGTTCCATAATGCATCATCCCATAACTAACTCATTATTCACATTTCTTGCAAGGCTCATAGTGATGTGCATTACCGAGAGGGCCCAGAGATACCTCTCGGATACACAGAGTGACAAATCCTAATCTCGATCTATGCCAACTCAACAAACACCATCGGAGACACCTGTAGAGCATCTTTATAATCACCCAGTTACGTTGTTACGTCTGATAGCACACAAGGTGTTCCTCCGGTATTTGGAAGTTGCATAATCTCATAGTCAGAGGATCATGTACAAGTCATGATGAAAGCAATAGCAGTAAAACTAAACGATCATTATGCTAAGCTAACGGATGGGTCTTGTCCATCACATCATTCTCTAATGATGTGATCCCGTTCAACAAATGACAACACATGTCTATGGCTAGGAAACTTAACCATCTTTGATTGACGAGCTAGTCAAGTAGAGGCATACTAGGGACACTCTGTTTGTCTATGTATTCACACATGTACTAAGTTTCCGGTTAATACAATTCTAGCATGAATAATAAACATTTATCATGATATAAGGAAATATGAATAACAACTTTATTATTGCCTCTAGGGCATATTTCCTTCATCATCATCTTGTGCCTTTGATCTCCATCTCCAAAGCACCGTCATGATCTCCATCATCACTGGCTTGACACCTTGATCTCCATCATAGTGTCGTTGTCGTCTCGCCAACTATTGCTTCCACGAATATCGCTACCACTTAGTGATAAAGTAAAGCAATTACATAGCGATTGTATTTCATACAATAAAGCGACAACCATAAGGCTCCTGCCAGTTGACGATAACTTTTACAAAACATGATCATCTCATACAATAACTTATATCACATCATGTCTTCACCATATCACATCACAACATGCCCTGCAAAAACAAGTTAGACGTCCTCTACTTTGTTGTTGCAAGTTTTACATGGCTGCTACGGGCTTCCAGCAAGAATCGTTCTTACCTACGCATCAAAACCACAATAATTTTTCGTCAAGTGTGTTGTTTTAACCTTCAACAAGGACCGGCCGTAGTCAAATTCGATTCAACTAAAATTGGAGAAACAGACACCCGCCAGCCACCTGTGTGCAAAGCACGTCGGTAGAACCGGTCTCATGAACGCGGTCATGTAATGTTGGTCCGGGCTGCTTCATCCAAAAATACCGCCGAATCAAAATAAGACGTTGGTGGTAAGCAGTATGACTATTATCGCCCACAACTCATTGTGTTCTACCCGTGCATATCATCTACGCATAGACTTAGCTCGGATGCCACTGTTGGGGAACGTAGCATGCAATTTCAAAATATCCCTACGCTCACGGAAGATCTATCTAGGAGATGCATAGCAACAAGACAGGAAGAGTGTGTCCACGTACCCTCGTAGACCGAAAGCGGAAGCGTTAGGTTAATGCGGTTGATGTAGTCGAACGTCTTCATGATCCAACCGATCCAAGTACCGAATGTATGGCACCTCCGTGTTCAGCACACGTTCAGCTCGATGATGTCCCTCGAACTCTTGATCCAGTAGAAGGTCGAGGGAGAGTTCCGTCCGCAGGACGGCGTGGCGATGGTGATGGTGGTGTGATCCTTGCAAGGCTTCGCCTAAGAAGTACGACGCTATGACCGGGGGAGTAAATTGTGGAGGGGGGCACCACACATGGCTAAGAGAATAACTGTTGTGCCTTTGGGGTGCCCCCCGCCCCGTATATAAAGGAGGGGAAGAGGAGGCCGGCAGCCAGGAGGGGCACGCCAAGGGGGGAGTCCTACTAGGATTCCTAGTCCTAGTAGGATTCGCCCCCCCCCCCCCCTTTCCTTTCTCCATCGGAGGGAAAAGTAAGGAGAGGGAGAGGGAGAAGGAAAGGGGGCACCGCCTAGTCCAATTCGAACTGCCCTGGGGGGGCGGCCACCCCTTGCGTCCCTCCTCTCTCTCCACTAAGGCCCAATATTTTCCCCGGGGGTTTTGGTAACCCCTCGGTACTCCGGTAAAATATCCGAACCACTCGAAACCATTTTGATGTACGAATAATACCTTCCAATATATGAATCTTTACCTCTCGACCATTTCGAGACTCCCGTCATGTCTGTGATCTCATCCGGGACTCCGAACAAACTTCGGTCACCAAAACACATAACTCATAATACAAATCGTCATCGAACGTTAAGCGTGCAGACCCTATGGGTTCGAGAACTATGCAGACATGATCGATACACATCTCCGGTCAATAACCAATAGTGGAACCTGGATGCTCATATTGGTTCCTACATATTTTATGAAGATCTTTATCGGTCAAACCGCATAACAACATATGTCATTCCCTTTGTCATTGATATGTTACTTGCCCGAGATTTGATCATCGGTATCATCATACCTAGTTTAATCTCATTACCGGCAAGTCTCTTTACTTGTTTCGTAATGCATCATCCCGCAACTAACTCATTATTCACATTGCTTGCAAGGCTTATAGTGATGTGCATTACCGAGAGGGACCAGAGATACCTCTCCGATACACAGAGTGACAAATCCTAATCTTGATCTATGCCAACACAAAAAACACCTTCGTGAAGGAAATATGCCCTAGAGGCAATAATAAAGTTATTATTTATTTCCTCATATCATGATAAATGTGTATTATTCATGCTAGAATTGTATTAACCGGAAACATAATACATGTGTGAATACATAGACAAACATAGTGTCACTAGTATGCCTCTACTTGACTAGCTCGTTTATCAAAGATGGTTGAGTTTCCTAGCCATACACATGAGTTGTCATTTGATTAACAGGATCACATCATTAGGAGAATGATGTGATTGACATGACCCATTTCGTTAGCTTAGCACTTGATCGTTTAGTATGTTGCTATTGCTTTCTTCATGACTTATACATGTTCCTATAACTACGAGATTATGCAACTCCCGAATACCGGAGGAACACTTTGTGTGCTACCAAACGTCACAACGTGTAATCGGGTGATTATAAAGGTGCTCTACAGGTGTCTCCGAAGGTACTTGTTGAGTTGGCATAGATCGAGATTAGGATTTGTCACTCCGACTGTCGGAGAGGTATCTCTGGGCCCTCTCGGTAATGCACATCATAATAAGCCTTGCAAGCAATGCAACTAATGAGTTAGTTGCGGGATGATGTATTACGGAACGAGTAAAGAGACTTGCCGGTGACGAGATTGAACTAGGTATTGAGATACCGACGATCGAATCTCGGGCAAGTAACGTACCGATGACAAAGGGAACAACGTATGTTGTTATGCGGTTTGACTGATAAAGATCTTCATAGAATATGTGGGAACCAATATGAGCATCCAGGTTCCGCTATTGGTTATTGACCGGAGATGTGTCTCGGTCATGTCTACATAGTTCTCAAACCCGTAGGGTCCGCACGCTTAAAGTTCTGTGACGATCGTTATTATGAGTTTTTGTGTTTTGATGTACCAAAGGTAGTTCGTAGTCCCAGATGTGATCACGGACATGACGAGGTGTCTCGAAATGGTCGAGACGTAAAGATAGATATATTGGACGACTATGTTCGGACACCGGAAGTGTTTCGGGAGGTTTCAGACATATACCAGAGTACCGGGGGGTTACCGGAATCCCCCGGGGAGTATATTGGGCCTAATCGGCCCTAGTGGGAGAAGAGGAGGGGTGGCCATGGCAGCCGCGCGCCCCTCCCCCTGTAGTCCAAATTGGAAAAGGAGGGGGGCGGCGCCCCCCTTTTCCTTTTCTCCCTTCCTTCCCCTCTCCTACTCCTACTTGGAAGGGGGGAGTCCTACTCCCGGTGGGAGTAGGACTCCTCATGGGGCGCGCCATAGGAGGCCGCCCCTCCCTCCTCCACTCCTTTATATACAGAGAGGGGGGCACCCCTTGGAGACACAACAACTTATCATTGATCTTTTAGCCGTGTGCGGTGCCCCCCTCCACCATAATCCACCTCGGTCATATCGTAGCGGTGCTTAGGCGAAGCCCTACGTCGGTAGCTTCATCAACACCGTCACCATGCTGTCGTGCTGACGAAGCTCTTCCCGGAAGCTCTACTGGACCGTGAGTTCGCGGGACGTCACCGAGCTGAACGAGTGCTGAACGCGGAGGTGCCATACGTTCGGTACTGAGGATCGGTTGATCGTGAAGACGTATGACTACATCAACCGCGTTGTCATAACGCTTCCGCTTACGGTCTACGAGGGTACGTAGACGACACTCTCCCCTCTCGTTGCTATGCATCACCATGATCTTGCGTGTGCGTAGAATTTTTTTTGAAATTACTACGTTCCCTAACACTTCGGAGACACCTGTAGAGCATCTTTATAATCACGCAGTTACGTTGTGACGTTTGATAGCACACAAAGTGTTCCTCCGGTATCGGGAGTTGCATAATCTCATAGTCGGAGGAATATGTATAAGTCATGAAGAAAGTGAAAGTGCAACTATCCCTAGGTGGTTTTGGTAATTCATAACAACATATAGCTCATTGAGCTAATGCTATTCCAAGACTATTATTTCAGGAAAGCTCAATGAATGGCATGGCATGGATGATGAAAGTGGATCCCTCAAAATACTAAGGACAAAGGATTGGCTCAAGCTCAAAAGCTCAAGACTCTTCATTTTACATTTTAGTGATCCAAGATCACATTGAGTCTATAGGGAAAGCCAATACTATCAAGAAGGGATGAGGTGTTGTTTAATGAGCCTTTTGCTTCATGTGCTTAGTGATATGCTCCAAAACCCTCAACTACTTTCCCACATCCACAAATGACCTAAACCTAAAGCCAAAATCGGTCACACCGATTCTTTCTATCCGGCGCCACCGATTCCAAAAGTCATAGCCACTGCCACAAACCCTAAGCAAATCGGTCTTACCGATAGGGATCTCGGTCTCACCGAGATGGGTTTGCAATCTCTCTGTTTCCCTTCGTAAATTTCGTTCCAACCGAAGTGAGCGATCGGTCCCACCGAGATTGCAATGTAAACTCTCTGTTTCCTTTTTGTAACATTTCGGTCTCACCGAAAAGAGCAAATCGGTCCCACCGAGTTTACCTGACCAACTCTCTGGTTAGCTAATTACCAAAATCGGTCTCACCGAGTTTGTGTAATCGGTCTCACCGAGATTACGTTATGCCCTAACCCTAACCAGGTCGGTCTCACCGAGATGCATGTCAGTCCCATCGAAAATCACTAACGGTCACTAGGTTTACTAAATAGGTCCGACCGAGTTTAACTATTCGGTTCCACCGAGTTTGGTAAATTGTGTGTAACGGTTGGATTTTGTGTGGAGGCTATATATACCCCTCCACCTCCTCTTCATTCGTGGAGAGAGCCATCAGACTAAACCTACACTTCCACTTACCATTTCTGAGAGAGAACCACCTACTCATGTGTTGAGGCCAAGATATTCCATTCCTATCATATGAATCTTGATCTCTAGCCTTCCGCAAGTTGCTTTCCACTCAAACCTTCTTTCCACCAGATCCAAATCCTATGAGAGAGAGTTGAGTGTTGGGGAGACTATAATTTGAAGCACAATAGCAAGGAGTTCATCATCAACACACCGTTTGTTACTTCTTGGAGAGTGGTGTCTCCTAGATTGGCTAGGTGTCACTTGGGTGCCTCCGACAAGATTGTGGAGTTGAACCAAGGAGTTTGTAAGGGCAAGGAGATCGCCTACTTCGTGAAGATCTACTACTAGTGAGACAAGTCCTTCGTGGGCGACGGCCATGGTGGGATAGACAAGGTTGCTACTTCGTGGATGCTTCATGGGTGGAGCCCTCCGTGGACTCACGCAACCGTTACTCTTCGTGGGTTGAAGTCTCCATCAACGTGGAGGTACGATAGCACCACCTATCGGAACCACGCCAAAAACATCCGTGTCTCCAATTGCGTTTGAATCCTCTAAACCCTTCCCCTTATTTTCTTGCAAGTTGCATGCTTTAATTTCCGCTGCCAATATACTCTTTGCATGCTTGCTTGAATTGTGTGATGATTGCTTGACTTGTCCTAAAATAGCTAAAATCTACCAAACTATAAAATTGGGAAAAGGTTAAGTTTTTAATTGGTCAAGTAGTCTAATCACCCCCCCCTCTAGACATACTTCAAGGTCCTACAAGTGGTATCAGAGCTTTGATCTCCATTTGCTTTGATTTCCATAGCTTTTGGTGGTCATAGCCTTGGTTTCACAACCTAGGAGAGTATGGCGTCTAGCGAGGGAAATTATCACCGTAGAGGTCCTTACTTTGATGGTACTAATTTTGCTAGTTGGAAGAATAAGATGAAAATGCATATTCTTGGACATAACCCCATTTGTTTGGGCAATTATTTGTATTGGCTTGCAAGGTGAATTTTTCGATGGGAGAGAACCGAACCGTGAAGCTAATGCGGAAGAATTGAAGATGCTACATTACAACGCTCAAGCATGTGACATCATCTTCAACGGATTGTGCCTCAAGAATTCAACAAAATCAGCCGTCTTGAGAATGCAAAGGAAATTTGGGATACTTTGATTGATATGCACGAAGGTACCGAGTCCGTCAAGGAATCCAAGTTGGATGTGCTCCAAAGTTAGCTTGACAAGTTCAAAATGAAGGATGGTGAAGGTGGCGCTGAAATGTACTCTAGGCTTGCTCTTATCACAAATGAGATTGTCGGCTTAGGGAGTGAAGAGATGACCGACAAATTCATCATCAAGAAGATCCTAAGAGCATTGGATGGAAAGTATGATACCGTGTGCACATTGATCCAAATGATGCCAAACTACAAAGATCTCAAGCCAACGGAAGTCATTGGAAGGATTGTTGCTCATGAGATGTCACTCAAGGATAAGGAGGAACTTCACAACAAGTCAAGTGGTGCTTACAAAGCCTCAAGTGAAGCCCCCACATCATCAAGTGAGAAACCAACCTTCAATGAAGAATTGAGCTTAATGGTGAAGAACTTCAACAAGTTCTACAAAAGTAGAAGCAAAGATATAAGCTCCAAGTCAAGGTCTTACAATGACAAAAGATCTTCTAGTCGAGAGCGCAATTGCTACAATTGTGGGAGACCCGGACACTACTCCAATGAGTGTACGGCACCCTACAAAAGAAGAGAAGATTCTCCAAAAAGAAGAAGCAAAAGAGAAGAATCACCACCGAGAGAGAGGAGGAGTAGAGATGATCGTTATGAATGAAGACCCTCACGGAGAAGCAAGGATTTGGAAAGGAAGGACAAGTCATCAAGGAGCTACACAAAACGAAGACATCAAGCTCATGTTGGTGAATGGGTTTCCGGCTCCGACTCTGACCATCACTCCGAGAGAAGCTATCACTCCGACTCCGAATATACTCAAGATGAAGGTGTTGCCGGTATAGCACTTGTGTCAACCAACTCCTACGACATATTTGATTCACCAAATAAAGGAATTGGAAGATGCTTCATGGCCAAAGGTCCTAAGGTAACACATCCCGAGTATGTTGATTTTAATAGTGATGAAGATGACTTGCTAGGTGATGATGATTTACTTGTTGACAACTCTAGTGATGAATACTATGATGAAACGTCAATTAATCACGCTAATCAAACGAATGACAATGATAAGGAGAAAATTGAGCTTCTAACTAAAGAACTAAACACTCTTAAGTTGGCTCATGAAACTATCTTCAAGATCATCGAGAACTTTTAAGGGCTCATGAGAAGTTACGCTTTGAAAAGCTCAATCTTGAGCAAGAGCATGAGTTCTTAAAGGCAATCAATGATGATCTCCGCAAGAGAAGTTCTTCTTACATTGCCAAGCGTTTACTCTTATCTATTTACATGCCTCAAGTCAAGTCTAGTAACAAGTACAAGAAAGATACTTCCTCTAGTAGTAACGATAATAATGTCAAATCCAATGTTGTTGCTTCTAGTAGTTCTCTTGATTCCACTAATGATTCTCTTAGCCAAGTTACACTTGAGCAAGAAAATAGTTTATTGAAGGGAATTATAGAGAAAGGTGTTTACAAGAGCCTTGCCGGAAGTAAGCAATTCGAGGAAATCAGACGCAAGCAAGGAAGGCACCGGAAGAATCAAGGTGTTGGTTTTGAACGAAAGTTCAACGCCAATGGAGTTGAGTGGGAAGAAGATCAATACCCCAAGACAAAGTTTGTTCCTCAACAAGAGAAGTATGATCCTACTTTCTTCAAGGAGACACAAGCTCAAGATGTTCTTCCACCACAAGACCACAAGAACAAAGGCAAGGACAAGCTTCAAGAAGAGATTGATGCATTTGAAGAAGCACCTAAAGCCTCGTTCGAGTGGGTTCCCAAGACTACGTCAAGTTCTACTTCATCTAGTACAACTACAACTCCAAGGATTCCCATCAAGATGATGTGGATCCCAAGAAGAAGAACTAGAGAGTTCTTGAGGGTGACTCCGCCAACATTCTTCACTCATATCATTTTGGCAAGAACAAGTGCAATCAACTTTCACATCTTGCACTAGTTTAAGGAGTCACAAACCCTCATGTTGGTAAGGCAAGGGACAAGGTAACCAAATGTTTTCATGGACATCATCTTGTGTGTGCATCACTCTATGTCTATGGATATTCTTGTTTGTTCCTTGTGGGACTAACCCATGTAGGCAAGTTGAAAGTGCAACTCACTCCAAAGGATTGCTCCAAATGATCTACATCAACATTGAGCATCTACATCTTCAACACCTACATGAAATCATCATCGACAAAACCCAAGGTTAGTTCATCCCTCTAAAGGGGATCTCACATCTAGGGGAGCTTAACTCTAAGAATTGAGTCGAAGCAACTCTAATGGTGTGAACACATTAATGCATTATGTAAAAGTGGTAACCCCACTTGAGCTTAAGCGATGAGTATGACCTATGATCAAATGTTCTCATTTGACTCCTAAGTCAATATACTCATATATAGATGACCTAGTCATCGCCAATTGTTTGATAGATGCTAGAATTGGTTGTGCATGCTTTGTCACATATTTCAATTGCCATCTTATTGTGTGAGCATGTTGGTGCATATTTTACTCATTCAAGGACATCCACTTGTTGTTTTGTTTGTTTGGTTCTTTCTTCTTTTGGCCAAGTGGATGGACAAGAATGCCTAAGAACCTTCTTTAGCTATCTATGCTTTTCTCGTCTCAAACTCTATTCATGCTACATCACAAAATTTGATCAAGTCAGATTCGAACCACTCTGTGTGAGGAGCACTCGGAGTCCCCGATTTGTCATAGAATTAAACTTTCAAAACCTCTTAGTGATTCTCGGTCTGACCGATTCCTCCATTTCGGTCCTACCAAGATCATCAAGTTGATCTGAGTTTTCAATCTCGGTGCAACCGATTTGAACTTTTCTGTCTCACCGAGTTGTCAGAATCGAACACGATTATGCATCTCGGTGCCACCGAAGTTGTTCCACTCGGTCACACCGACAGGGTCGGGCTATATATAGTCACGGGCAAAATTATGGAAATTTCTTCAAAACCCTTCGCCCGCGCATCAGCTCGCTCTGCCATCATGGTCTCCGGATCGTCTCCTCGTCGCCATCGACCTCCACAGCCATTTGGTCTTCGCCCGTCAGCGGATTTCGTCCTCGCCGTTGCCGCCGTAGCAAGTCCACCGCCAAGTTAGGGTATGGACTTGATCTTTGTGCTATCCATGTCTGATTCCTAGCACATTGTTTTCACAATGAATCTTGCCACGATTGCAACTCATCTATCCAGCCAAAGTAGTTCATAGATTAGTTGAGATTCGAATTTTGAGGTTTAGGTTTCCGCCAAAACCATCTCGGACCCACCGAGTTGAAAAACTCGGTCTCACCGATTTGGCTTATGCCATTGCACTAGTGACTCTCGGTCTGACCGAGAATTACTAATCGGTGCAACCGATTTGAGGATTGATGAAACCCTAGCAGTCTCGGTGCCACCGAATCAAACTTCGGTCCAACCGAGATCATCAGTTTAGGTTCCAAAACTGCTTCGGTATCACCAAGTTTGAAAATCGGTGGATCCGAAATGCTTTCTGTGGAGAACTAAAACTGAACTTTTGAGTCATTCTTTTGCAAAAACCTCTGCATTTTGTGATGCTCATCTTTTCTATCTCATCTATAAACTCTTCACAGGGTTAGTAGTCAGCTTTTGCAGTATGTCGGATCAAAGTGACAGCGTAACAAGTCAAGAGCAGATAGACTTGAGTGAGGGCACTAGTCCCTCAACTTCAGATGAAGGGAGCAGAAGTACTCCTAGCAACTTGCCCAAGGCAGCTACTAGGCAAAGGAGGAAAAGAACTTCAGATTCAGAGGATGAAGATTACAAAGCTGAGGAAGATGAGGCTACTTCCAAGAAAGTTATGCTCAAGAAGGAAAGGGTCATGAAGACCAAAAGGACTGCAGTGGAGGAGCTACAAGAGGACATGCAGGAGAGGAAGGGCAAGACAACAACCAATGTGTTTGCCAGAGTGCCTAGAGCCTAGAGGTCATCAGTGTGCCGATTACGACACAAGAGCAACTTCTGCACCAGCTACATGACCTCAAGTGCCACCAGCTCCAGATTCTACATCAGCTCCAGCTCCATCTACATCAAGCTCAAGTCTTCGGCCCAAGGAGCCATCTCTACACCACCACCGGAAGATCAAGCACGAGAGTCGATCTAGCACTATGCATTTTCTATGAACTTTTTGGTAACTTGTTGCCAAAGGGGGAGAAAAATGTATAGATCATAGGCTTCGAGAGAGAGTGTGTTGCTTTTGTTCTCTCTTGATTTATTTGATGGTTTTTTCAAACTTTGTTTGCTTTTGGTTGAGATACTATGTTTGTGAGACATTGATGATCATGTGTTTGATCATAAGCTACACTTATGCATGTTTGATGATATTATCCTATCTATCTTATGTGATCACTCACTTTGCTTGGTGATGAGTGCATGTATTCATTGTTTATTATTTTGAGCGCTCCACCAAGATGTATGTGACATGGAAGAGTAACCCATAAGCCTAATTCATTGTGCATTTGTAGTCCAAAGCAAATCTAAAACTATGCACAAATTTAGGGGGGAGCTCTTGCTTATCACATACTTCTCAAAGCGACGATGTTATTTAAATCTTATTATCATTTGTCGAAGCTTTGATCTATATGTTGTCATCAATTACCAAAAGGGGAGATTGAAAGTGCAACTATCCCTAGGTGGTTTTGGTAATTCATAACAACATATAGCTCATTGAGCTAATGCTATTCCAAGACTATTATTTCGTGAAAGCTCAATGAATGGCATGGCATGGATGATGAAAGTGGATCCTCAAAATACTAAGGACAAAGGATTGGCTCAAGCTCAAAAGCTCAAGACTCTTCATTTTACATTTTAGTGATCCAAGATCACATTGAGTCTATAGGGAAAGCCAATACTATCAAGAAGGGATGAGGTGTTGTTTAATGAGCCTTTTGCTTCATGTGCTTAGTGATGTGCTCCAAAACCCTCAACTACTTTCCCACATCCACAAATGACCTAAACCTAAAGCCAAAATCGGTCACACCGATTCTTTCTATCCGGCGCCACCGATTCCAAAAGTCATAGCCACTGCCATAAACCCTAAGCAAATCGGTCTTACCGATAGGGATCTCGGTCTCACCGAGATGGGGTTGCAATCTCTCTGTTTCCCTTCATAACGTTTCGGTCCAACCGAAGTGAGCGATCGGTCCCATCGAGATTGCAATGTAAACTCTCTCTTTCCTTTTTGTAACATTTCGGTCTCACCGAAAAGAGCAAATCGGTCCCACCGAGTTTACCTGACCAACTCTCTGGTTAGCTAATTACCAAAATCGGTCTCACCGAGTTTGTGTAATCGGTCTCACCGAGATTACGTTATGCCCTAACCCTAACCAGGCCGGTCTCATCGACATGCATGTCACCCCACGAAAATCACTAACTTGGTCACTAGGTTTACTAAATCGGTCCGACCGAGTTTAACTATTCGGTCCCACCGAGTTTGGTAAATTGTGTGTAATGGTTGGATTTTGTGTGGAGGCTATATATACCCCTCCACCTCCTCTTCATTCGTGGAGAGAGCCATCAGACTAAACCTACACTTCCAACTTACCATTTACGAGAGAGAACCACCTACTCATGTGTTGAGGCCAAGATATTCCATTCCTATCATATGAATCTTGATCTCTAGCCTTCCCCAAGTTGCTTTCCACTCAAACCTTCTTTCCACCAGATCAAAATCCTATGAGAGAGAGTTGAGTGTTGGGGAGACTATCATTTGAAGCACAAGAGCAAGGAGTTCATCATCAACACATTGTTTGTTACTTCTTGGAGAGTGGTGTCTCCTAGATTGGCTAGGTGTCACTTGGGAGCCTCCGACAAGATTGTGGAGTTGAACCAAGGAGTTTGTAAGGGCAAGGAGATCGCCTACTTCGTGAAGATCTACCGCTAGTGAGGCAAGTCCTTCGTGGGCGGCGGCCATGGTGGGATAGACAAGGTTGCTACTTCGTGGACCCTTCGTGGGTGGAGCCCTCCGTGGACTCGCGCAACCGTTACCCTTCGTGGGTTGATGTCTCCATCAACGTGGAGGTACGATAGCACCACCTATCGGAACAAATGCCAAAAACATCCGTGTCTCCAATTACGTTTGAATCCTCTAAACCCTTTCCCTTATTTTCTTGCAAGTTGCATGCTTTAATTTCCGCTGCCAATATACTCTTTGCATGCTTGCTTGAATTGTGTGATGATTGCTTGACTTGTCCTAAAATAGCTAAAATCTGCCAAACTATAAAATTGGGAAAAGGTTAAGTTTTTAATTGGTCAAGTAGTCTAATCACCCCCCTCTAGACATACTTCAAGGTCCTACATAAAGCAATGGCAATAAAACTAAACGATCATAATACTAAGCTAACGGATGAGTTTTGTCCATCACATCATTCTCTAATGATTTGATCATGTTCATGAAATGACAACACTTGTCTATGGTCATGAAACTTAACCATCTTTTGATTAACGAGCTAGTCAAGTAGAGGCATACTAGGGCCACTCTGTTTTGTCTATGTATTCACACATGTACTAAGTCTCCGGTTAATACAATTCTAGCATGAATAATAAACAATTATCATGATATAAGAAAATATAAATAACAACTTTATTATTGGCTCTAGGGCATATTTCCTTCAGAAGAAGTGATGGCGATGACACCAGCGCCTAATATCGACGAGTTTACTATAGTGGTGTGTGCGTGTGATGTGGTGTATCTTTCTATGCGCCTGCTTAGCGGATTGTGGCGGTTA
Source organism: Aegilops bicornis (assembly GCA_021605145.1). Taxonomy (NCBI): domain Eukaryota; kingdom Viridiplantae; phylum Streptophyta; class Magnoliopsida; order Poales; family Poaceae; genus Aegilops; species Aegilops bicornis. The sequence continues at coordinate 573,031,289 of CM038675.1, forward strand.
TTGTTCGATTTTCCGCTAATTAAACAAACAACTCTCTTCTCCTTAATCAACAGCTAACTAATTTCGTATGAATTTATTGGTTCCATGCTATAAAGGAAGAAGCGTCACTTTGGGCTATTGCGAGTGCCAAGCATTTGGGTAATGTAATGCCGCGAGAGTAATTCATTTGTGTTGTGCCACTGTGGCGGTGTGTGTCTTACAAACTCTTCTTCTTGATCAATGAAATGGCAAATCTTTTGCCTTGCTTCGAAAAAAATCAATAAGAAAAGATTGGAAAAATACCTCCAGGTCGCGTGGTGAAAGGGGTGGGGCGGGCGGACAGTGGGTAGAAGGCGTGAGGCTACTGCGAAGCATGGGAGGTCTGAGAATGACTCAGCGGAGGCCAGAACCTAGTTCTTGATGTGTGGCTGATTATTTGGCTTTGATTTTCACATGACTTCTTGTGGCATCTATGTTGATGGTCGCAAGGTAAAATCGGTGTCGCTTGCTCATGAAGAAGTGATGGCAATGACACCAACGCCTAATATCGACGAGTTTACTATAGTGGTGTGTGCGTTTGATGTGGTGTATCTTTCTATGCGTCTGATCAGCGGATTGTGGCGGTTATTGTTCGATCTTCCGCTAATTAATCAAACAACTCTCTTCTTCTTAATCAACAGAAATGACATTTCTTTTGTCTCGTTTAAGAAAAGTCAACTAACCAATTTCGTATGAATTTGTTGGTTCCATGCCGTTGATCGTAGGAAAATAAAATGTGCACTAGGACGTCCTTAGAACACGTAGCAATACTGTTATAAGAGTAACTCCAATGGGGCGACCCAAACGGACAGCGCATTTGTCCGCTTTTTTTCCGTTTGGGTCAGCCGCCCGCCCGGCGTCCGTCCAGTTTTGCATTTGGATCGGTAATGTGCCCAACGCGCCGACCCATTTTATGTCCGCATTCAACTTTTAAATATAAAAAAGCCCGCGGACGATCATGCCAGCGGCCATGTCTTATGCCGGCACCATGCCAGCACCGGCATACAATGCCGGCTTCAGAAAATACCACAGTTCATCTTTGGCGCTTTTCGCCCGGCCGTACACATGCCAGCACACAAAAAATGGTGGGACTTGGAGTTCAACCACGCCATCACGGCTCCCGTGGTCATGCCGGCACACCTGCCGGCATACAAAAAGATGGCCCTCGACGCCATAGATCACTCGTCCTGGAACTTGAGCATGTCGGCCTGCATCTTCTCGAACCACGGCCTCTTCCTTGGCGACAAGGCATTGAGATCCACCTTCATGATCTTCACCCCGGTCATCATGCTTGCAAGAGCCACTTCTTTCGCCTTTATTTTGGCGTTGGCGGCCTCGATCTCTAGCATCTTGGCTTGCTTCTTGGCCTCGAGCTCGAACATCTTGGCTTGCTTCTCGGCCTAAAGATCAAGCCTCCTCCTTTGGATCTTCATGAAAGCATCCATTTTCTCCGCCTTGAAACGCCGGCGATCCTCCTCCCTTGAGTCCTTCTTATTCATCATGCCGTCCACACTTGCGATTAAGGCGTTGGTGGCCGCATCTCGCTTGTCCTCCTTGGAGTTGGTCTTCCCCCGCGATCGTGCCGGCTCGCCCTCCCCAACATTCTCCACGGCGCCCTTCCCCCCACGTGCCTTGAGCGCGGCATATTGTGCCTTGAACTTTTCTTCGTCCTTGATGACCCGATAGCAATGGGAGAGGTTGAAGCACTTGCCTTGTGTTGAACCTTGAATGCCTCCAAAGCTTGAAATGCCTATAAAATGTTTCCATGCAAGCATATGGGCAAGTGAAAGCAAATGAAGACGTAAAAGAATGATCTTGATGGCACAAAAGAGGCCGACTTTCTTGCCATCATACCATGTCTTGCACGCTGATGCCGCTCACGGGGCGGGCCTTGACGCTCTCAAAGGTGGCACAAAACTGGTTGCACTCTTGTTGGATCATCCTCCACCGCTTGGAAATGGAGACCCACCAGCGCGTGCTCACAAATTGGTAGGGTGGAAACTTCTTGCGCTCATGAAACTCGCGGTGCACACGAGTCCAAAAGGTTGAATGCTTTTGCTCGGCGCCCGTCTTTGGGTCTTGTCCAATGTCTCGCCAACACTCGCAAAGAAGCTTGTCCTCGCCAGCTGTGTACGCCTTCGTGCGCTTGCTCTTGCGTTTCGGCTTAGGACCGGCGGTTTGGTTGGCGAGCTCGTCCTCGAACAAAGCCTCCACTTCGATGGCGCACTCGTCCTCTTCCTCTAGCCCATAGTCGTCCGGGAACTCGTGGTCGAGGGGGAAGCCGTCGGTCGATGTCGACTGATCACGCATGAAGGCCGCTGATCGGGATCATAGCCGGCTGCCGTGAACGCCTGGCCGTCGGCTTTGCATATCCTCGCGTCCATGGCGTGCCTCCGACTCTTCCTTCTTGGCCGACTCGCTCATTGCTCGCGCCATCGCTCTTCTTGGTCGTCAAGGGCGATCTTGGCGCGCCGAGGCTTGCCTTTCCCGGAGGGCGACGGCGCACGGACGAGGCGCGAAGCCGGCAGCGGCGGCCGAGGTCGAGGTCGAGGTCGGCGGCGCCTCCATAGCTGGTTGAAGGGCGGCCAAGGCGGGAGCGTTTTTAGGGAAAATGGGGGGGGGGGCGGGGAATGGTTGTGGCTGCCACCGACAGGCGGGCCCGGAGAAAGGAGTAGGCGCACGCGCGTCCGTCTCGTGTCCACGCCGACGCAAATCCAGCTCAAAAATGGGCCTGGAATGGGTCGCCCGCGGACGAAAAACGAACGTACGTCCATTTAAATCGGCGCGTTGGGCCGCCACTTTTATCCGCGCCGACTCAAACGAACGAAGGCGGATAAAATGGGTCGCCTCACTAGAGTTGCTCTAACCGATAACCTTGTCAATCCACCAAAAGAACCTTTCACTTTCACTGCGCTCTCTCCCGTTGTTTTATGCACCAAGGCATCCATCCCAAATTCCCACGACACGAATCACTCGGAGGCTCGGAGCAGCAAGTCAATCACGCCTTTGGTGGTTTGGTTGGCTGGCTCGCAGGCGGTGGTCAGTGCCACGCGTGCCGCTGGAAGAGGCAGCACCACTCCTAGTTTCTTTTCCTTTCGAATACAGTACCTATCGGCTTATAGCCACTAGTCCAGAGCAAGAGTTGCACGTGTCCGGGCGGAGCTTTCCAGCAAACCCTACTGCGGTTGGCGTGTCATCCTCCGCGGCCGCCACATCGCGCGTAACGCCGGGAGTCCGCACTGCATCTCCGTGGGCGGCCAGGGCTGCGCCGACGGATTCCCTGCTCCGTTACTTTACCGTCGACAGAGCTAAAATGGCTAGGCGTACATGGAGTGGCTAGTGGCTAGCGGTAACAACACTGAAGATTATTTTTCTCTCTCTACGAATTGAGCATAAAGCCCTGTATTAAGATAATTGAAAACATTGCAGCTAAACCTTGCAAAGAATAAAAAATAATATAAAAATGACCCATGGATGATTGGACCCTCCAAACAGAGCAGGTGGTATATTGTTGCCTCCTTCGAGGAAATTGATGACTGACGAAATCAACCGAACCTTATTTTCCTGAAGTCAGTAAGTTATCAAACAAATAACCAAGAAAAAAGCCAATGTTGCGGCTGCATCAGAAGAATCACCAAGAACTAGAGTCGCTCATTAGAAAAGCCTGGTCGCCAAGAAGGAAGCCGTGCGACCAGCTAGCGAAAGTTATCGTCAATGGCGCATATAAAAGAAGCCACCACTTCATAAGGAAGCCCAATACACTTTATTCATTAGCGCTGCTAGGATGGCCGCTTCGAGCTACCAGATCAAGGACATACCTTCGATTTGAAGCAACAATGCAACATACCCGCAACCGCCGCCGACATATAATTAGTGCACCTTTGATTCACGGAATAAGCGAAATAATAACACTATCTTTCTCAAAAGTCATCGTCTGCTCGCGAGCTCATTTGAGCTTGCGATGAACAGTAAAATCCGGAAAAAAAATAGAAAACATTTCAAAAAGTCTGAATTTTTTGTTGAAAACATTGACAAAAGTTTCGAGCGCTTGCAAAATTTCATCACAAAATGACATTTATGGAAATCGTGAAAAAATAAACCAAAATCAGCACTCCAAAATGTATTCGAAAATAACACTTTTGGAGCATCAATTTTTTCCCTATGATTTCCACGAACGTTTCGTGATGAAATTTTGTGAGCACTAAGAACTTTTGTCAATGTTTTCACCAAAGAAAATCAGATTTTTTTTTCAGATTCTACGGTTCACCCGAGCTCATTTGAGCTCCATCTCAGAAACACCACACCCTATATTTATTTTCTTCTAATGGCAAAGTATTAGTTAGAAGGAATGGAGCAAAGAAAAAATATTTCTTTTATCGTAAATTTCTTCAAAACAATTATAAAAGCCTTGAGAATACATTTGCACAAAGATTAATGCAAGAGTATACAACGGTGTGATAGCATTACAACTTTATTCATGTTTATGGTCTGACCTTGACTTGACATTTTTGTGTTTTTTTGTTCCTATGAATCAAATTAACGCTATTTTTGTTTATATTTGGTTGTTTTGTACAAGCATTTCTATTACCATAATTTCACAATCATGCAAATCAAAGATGCTCATACAAGGATCGGATTTTCAATGTGCTACCGATATACTCCCTTCTTCTCAAAGGATGTGCCGTATAACCTTTTTTCTTATGAAAATCCTCTGGATCATAGGATTGGGACTACTAAATTTCCATAGAGTCCGTTACCATGTATCTTATCCCATAGAAATCTCAGATTGAGTTTAAAAGTTAAAATTCATTTTTACTCTACCCCTCTCCTCAACTCTCCAAAAATCCCCTCTTTATTTAGAAAAGGCACATCTTCCTGGATTTCGTGTTTTGAAATTCTATAGAATTCTACTCCCTCAGTAATTTTTTTATTCCTAAGTTTTTTAATGTTATTCTTACATTTTTATACTACTATGTACTCTCTCTCTACAAAATATAAGAGCGTTTAAATTACCACTTGCTTAAAATTTGTCACGAAAAGCAACGATTTCCCGGGTGCACGTAGTACCTGCTCCACCACCGAAAGGCGGCAGCACGCCGTGACGGCCCCTAACGGCCCGTCCCACTCGCTCCGTATTCTAGATATCTCCGTCCATCCACCTCCCTTTCGCCCCTGAGAAAAAGGCAGCCAAGGCGCACACTTCCACCACACAACGCGCGCTTTACGAGAGCAGAGAAACAGAGGGGAACTCGTGCTTAGCTTTCCTGTAGCTTCGTTTGCACCATCCATGGCAGATCCAGCCGAGGAGACCGTCGCCGCGCCCCCGCCGACCCCAGCAGCTCCCGCCGAGGGCGCCCCGCCGCTGTCGGCTGAGCCGCAGGCTAGCACCGACGCCTCGCCGGAGAAGGCGGCCCCGCCTGCGCCTGCGCCGGACACGACGGTCAGGTCCCGGGGGTTCAGGCTGCTCGGCGAGGACACCTCCGTGCACAAGGTGCTCGGTGGCGGTAAAAGTACGAGCTCTCTGTTCCTTTTCCATTTAGTAGTACTATTTATTTTCGCCCAGTACCCAGTGCTCCTTAATTTGTGGTGGTGAGTACTGGATTTGTTTGATTTTTCAAATATTAGTTCGCACCACAGGTTGGCGATTTCCATTTTGTGTGCGTGTGGTGGTACAGTTGGGAAGGGTTTAGCCGTTTAGCTAGCAGTTAGCCGGATAGAATTACTTGGTCGGTAGTTGCTTCCTTCTGATTTCTTCAGTCCTTGATGCGTGTTCTAATTAACATCGCTTTAGATCTTCAAGTATCTGCAATTGTTTCGCTGTCGTAGTTGTCGTTGTCTAATTTGAGGTTGGGTGCTCAATTTGTGTACTGCGGACTGCAGATAGCGTGACCGATAAAACGTTTGCTCGGTCTACATAGCTAATTCTGAAATAACAAGATAAGAAGACTTCTTTTGCCCCAAGAAAACACCCACCTATAATTTTCTGAATTTTTGGTGGATGGTTGGCCTTTGAGTTCCTCGCTTCTGTGAAATAAACGGGGCTCGTTACCTTCTGGGCTGCAAAGTCTTTACTTCTAGGCTGCACAAAACTGTCAAAGTCCATGAACTGTTGACCCAGACCACTTGTTTTGATTCAAAGGAAGTCGAATATGTGCTACTAGTACTGTGAAACATATTGATAAAATCGGTCATATTGAAATGGGGAAGTCTCAAGATCATCCCCCAAAAAAAAACGAACTACCTACTACCTCTGTCTCAAAACGTAAGACGTTTTTGTACTTCCTTGGTAATTCAAAAGCCTAAAGAATATATTCAATCTGAAGTTTTCTACAGTTTTCTTGTTGGCCCAGTAGATATTATGTGATGGTAACTGTGAAATGGAATGATGAGCCTATCTGTTGGAACCAGCATCTTTCTATCCAGTTTTCTATGGATTATATGTTACCCCTGGAAAACAGGAAAAGTTGTAATGATTCTTTTGGTGACTTCTTGCAAGTGGCAACATCAACTATATTGTAACTGGGAAGCCCACTTGAATTTTGGTGCTCTTGAATCTACTTTATCGACATCCAAATGGACCTGTGAACCATCTTTTCATGAAAGAAAAAACATTGACTTGTGAAACATCTTTCGAATAAGTGTAGGCATGGACTTGTGAACCTACTTAGTCCACTACGCTGAAGTCTCAATTATTATCTTCTAGAACCTCCTTCCCACTTCCCAAACAAAATATGCTTGCAACTTGATATAAGCAATGTTATGTGATATGCTATACAGAGCAATCCTTAGTATACCTTTGATAGTAGCAGAAGTATAGCTGATCCTTGGAGATGCATCCTTATTTCTCTTATTACTATGCTAGTTTCGTTGTTGTTGAAGGAGGAAAATGTTCATTGTCTGAAAGTTTAGGAAAGGTCTGGGTTAGGCACCACGAAGTTAGTTTAGGGAAGTTTCAACCTCTCGGGGTTGTAGAAGAGATACATGAAGTCACATTTTTATACTGGCAGAAGTATAGCTCATGCAGGGTTCCAGAACCGGCTGTGGTTGGTCTTCTCCTTTTTTGGGTTGGTGGTCCCATGGCCAGTTTATCCCAACCGCTTCCTTTTGAATCGATGTGTGGCTTCTGCACATACACACTTCTAATTGCTTCAAGTAGTATATACCAGTAGTTAAAATTGTGAACATAAAAACCCTTCTTTTGCGCATGTACAGATGGTTCTGGAAGAAAAAACCGAACTATTGGGGCCTATGCCGGCTAAACCAGCTGATATCATTTGGATTTTGTCACCCTCCTTTTGGCATGCCCTTGTTGAGAAGGGAAGTAGAACATGGGGCTAAAATATAGAGTGCTGGACAGCAGGATGGAAGGGGGCATCATTGTCAAGCAGTGAGTGTGGCAAAAGAGGGAGAAAATATCTTTAAATGTGGTAGAAGTCACTGTGGTCCATGATATCTTACATGAAGGTCCTACTAAAAGATGTTTAAATTGTTGATTCTGAGTCAAAATAGTCGGAATTTGCATTCTCCTAGTTGTGGGTAGGGGTATATGCAGAGTATTGTGCATCACCGGAAAACATTTTTTTCTTTTTCTTTTCTTCAAAAGGATGCTGAAACCTCCGGAAAACATAAACACCATGTATACTAAAACCCAAATTTAACACGTTGGGATGAGTAGTGACCCCACACTGCATGAGTCCTGGATTTACCTCCGAAATATTAAAACTAAGTATCAGATGGTAGAGAAACCCAGATTCCAGGACGCAAAATCTGCGGGCATATAGATCATTTCCTTCTTATTACTCCGCTGTTTGGTGATCACAAATTGATATATGGGGTGAACCATAAACTTGTAAAATTAGTGAAGTTGTTGATTAATGATAACTTATTGTTTTTGTTGTTCACAAGAATAATGGTATGCTCTTTGCACATGAAAAGGGTGAAGTATTTTTCTTCTGCTATAGAATAGCTCCATTGATGACAAGGACATGCCATCATGACAAAATTATGAAGTCATGGCTGCACTATGACGATTCTGATTGCTTTGTTTGTTTTGTTACACTCCTGTGCAGCTGCTGATGTACTGTTATGGAAGGACAAGAAAACAACTGCTGTAGTGATCGGTGGCACAACTGTCACATGGGTTTTATTTGAAGTGCTTGATTACCATCTCTTAACTCTGCTATCCCATGTGATGATTGGTGTCCTGGCCATCTTGTTCGTGTGGTCCAAAGCTATGACCTTCATCAAGAAGTAAGTGATATATATTGTGATCTTCCACATATGTTCTGGTTGGCACTGCTTCCGTGTTTCATCGAGTGTTACTTTTCCAGGAGTCCACCGGATATCCCTGTAGTTGAGATACCTGAAGACCTCGCTGTGAATGTATCACGGGCACTACATAGCAGCGTCAACAGATCACTTCACTTGTTCCGGGAGATTGCAATGGGTCATGATCTGAAGAAGTTTCCTGGTGTACGTTTCTGCCATCAAAACTATACATAATACTCCCTCCGTCCCATAATGTAGTCTTCAACTGTTCAGGTTTTGGCCTGAGGATGTCTAATGGGTCTCTTGTGTTTTCCAGGTGATTGCTGGTCTCTGGGTTCTGTCAGAAGTTGGAAGCTGCTGTGATTTCCTCACCTTGATATATATTGGTAATGTATTTTCTATTTATGTACACAACATTGTGGAGACCCTGCATGTTATAAGCTATTGAGCTGATGTAGTTGAGATCCCAAACAGCTGTCCTGATGATCCACACGGTGCCTATCTTGTACGACAAGTACCAGGACAAGGTGGATCACTTCGCCGGAAAGGCCCATACCGAGGCGCGCAAGCACTATGAGGTGCTGGACCAGAAGGTTCTGAGCAAGATACCCCGAGGACCGGCGAAAACCAAGAAGACCTAGAATGCTGCGTGTCTCGTGAGTGCATGTTGGGGGTCGTTCGTGGTTCCGTAATCCATATGCGTAATGCGACGAGACGTCACTTATATGCGTAATGCGACGAGACGTCACTTGTCTTACGGTCTTGCCTTCTGCTCAGCATTGTATTAGCTATTTGTATATGCAGCTCTGAAAACTTCGAACTGCTACCTTTCTACTACCGCAGTCGCTTGTAGATACCTGTCCTGTCATCTGTGTGTATGCGCGGCAGATGTGTTTCGTGTGGATGTTCTTAGTGAAAGCCCTGCCAAATGGATGCTCTTTAAAGAAAATAACCTGCTGAATGCTGCCAGTTACAGTACTATTTATTCACTACTCCCTCCGTTCCAAAAATAGATGATCTAACTTTATACTAACTTTGCACTAAAGTTAGTACAAAGTTGAGTCATCTATTTTAGAAAGGAGGGAGTACCTTGCTTGATGTTTAATTGTTTGTGCCAACTGGCTGAAACGAGTCTGAACCGAAAGGCAACAAGCTTCTTGGTGATGTTTTTGTGGGTGATGATGAAGAAAGGGAGTGAGAAGAGCAGACAGACGTCGATGCTGTTTGTTTTCAGGTATTTTGTGTGGCGGTTTATAAAATCTAAGTGCTGATGCGTTTTGTTTCTTCAGCCCGATTTCTTCTCCTTCGTCCCATCGCTGCTCAATGCTGGCCACCTGCTGTCGTCTTCGGCTCTGGGTCGCTCGCGCTTAGGCTTTGCCGACGTCCCGGCGCCTTGCTGGTGATCGCCGCGGCGCCTCCACCTCGGTTTCGTCATTTTGCCCAAAATCGATTAACACAAATTCGTTATTAGGCAACTTACAAATAGCTACTCATTGGTTTTATTACTGTACTGGAAACGATGGTTAGAAATAGGCTAGCCCAATTCCAAAAAGAAAAAGAAAAGAAATAGGCTAGCCCACACAGGATAACTATACGTGTTTGTTGTAGAGAGATGTTTTGTCAATACAATGATGGATGTGTTTGTTGTAGAGAGATGTTTTGTCAATACAATGATGGATGTATTGATGGGTGCTGGTGACAATAATAAAGTTGTTATTTATAAGCATAGCGAGAGATGTTTTGCCAATACAATGATGGATGTATTGATGGGGTGCTGGTGGCAATAATAAAGTTGTTATTTATAAGCATAGCGGCACGCTCCAGGAGCTCGTGGGCGTACTTCTTCATGACTTACTTACTCTAGTATTCACACCAGGAGCTCGACGGGGGTGGCGATGTGAACTAGATTACTGATTCTAGTAAACACTTTGGGTATTGGTCACATGGCGATGTGAACTATAGAGTGTTAAATCACATGATGATATGAACTATTGGTGTTAAATCACATGGCGATGTGAACTAGATTATTGACTCTAGTGTAAGTGGGAGACTGAAGGAAATATGCCCTAGAGGCAATAATAAAGTTGTTATTTATATTTCCTTATATCATGTTAAATGTTTATTATTCATGCTAGAATTGTATTAACTGGAAACTTAGTACATGTGTGAATACATAGACAAACAGAGTGTCCCTAGTATGCCTCTACTTAACTAGCTCGTTAATCAAAGATGGTTAAGTTTCCTAGCTATAGACATGTGTTGTCATTTGATCAACGGGATCACATCATTAGAGAATGATGTGATGGACAAGACCATTCATTAGCTTAGCACTATGATCGTTTAGTTTATTGCTATTGCTTTCTTCATGACTTATACATGTTCCTCTGACTATGAGATTATGCAACTCCCGAATATCGAGGAACACCTTGTGTGCGACCAAACATTACAACGTAACTGGGTGATTATAAAGATGCTCTACAGGTGTCTCCGAAGGTGTTTGTTGGGTTGGCATAGATCGAGATTAGGATTTATCACTCCGTGTATCGGAGAGGTATCTCTGGGCCCTCTCGGTAATGCACATCACTATAAGCCTTGCAAGCAATGTGACTAATGAGTTAGTTGCCGGATGATGCATTACGGAACGAGTAAAGAGACTTGCCGGTAACGAGATTTAACTAGGTATGGTGATACCGACGATCGAATCTCGGGCAAGTAACATACCGATGACAAAGGGAACAACATATGTTGTCATGCGGTTTAACCGATAAAGATCTTCGAAGAATATGTAGGAACCAATATGAGCATCCAGGTTCCGCTATTGGTTATTGACCGAGAGTGAGTCTCGATCATGTCTACATAGTTCTCGAACCCGTAGGGTCCGCACGCTTAACGTCCTGTGACGATCGGTATTATGATTTTATGTGTTTTGATGTACCGAAGGTAGTTCAGAGTCCCAGATATGATCATGGACATGACGAGGAGTCTCAAAATGGTCAAGACATAAAGATTGATATATTGGAAGGCTATATTTGGACACCGGAAAGGTTCCGGATGGTTCGGGCATTTTTTCGGAGTACCGGGAGGTTACCGGAACCCCCGGGGAATTAATGGGCCTTAATGGGCCAAGGTGGAAGAGAGAAGGAGGCGCCCAAGGTGGAGGCGCCCCCCCAAGCCCAATCCGAATTGGGAGGGGGCTGCCCCCCTTTTCCTTCTCTCCCTCTCCCTCTCCCTTCTTCTCCTACTCCAACTAGGGAAAGGGGGAAACCTACTCCTACTGGGAGTAGGACTCCCCCCTTGGGCGCGCCATGAGAGGGCCGGCCCTCCCCTCCTCTACTCCTTTATATACGGGGGAGGGTGGCACCCCATAGACACACAAGTTGATTGTTTAGCCATGTGCGGTGCCCCGCTCCACAGATTTCCACCTCGGTCATATCGTTGTAGTGCTTAGGCGAAGCCTTGCGTCGGTAACTTCATCATCACCATCATCACGCCGTCGTGCTAACGAAACTCTCGCTCGACCTCAGCTGGATCTAGAGTTCGTGGTACGTCACCGAGCTGAACATGTGCAGATCACGGAGGTGTCATACCTTCGGTGCTAGGATCGGTCGGATCATGAAGACGTACGACTACATCAACCGCGTTGTCATAACGCTTCCACTTTCGGTCTACGAGGGTATGTAGACAACACTCTCCCCTCTTGTTGCTATGCATCACCTAGGTAGATCTTGCGTGATCGTAGGAATTTTTTTGAAATTACTGCGTTCCCCAACAGTGGCATCCGAGCCAGGTCTATGCATAGATGTTATATGCACGAGTAGAACACAAACAGTTGTGGGCGATAATAGTCATACTGCTTACCAGCATGTCATACTTTGATTCGGCGGTATTGTTGGATGAAGCGGCTCAGACCAACATTACGCGTACGCTTACTCGAGACTGGTTCTACCAACGTGCTTGATAACCCACAAGTGTAGGGGATCGGAACAACTTTCGAGGGTAGAGTATTCAACCCAAATTTATTGATTCGACACAAGGGGAGCCAAGGAATATTCTCAAGTATTAGCAGTTGAGTTGTCAATTCAACCACACCTGGATAACTTAATATCTGCAGCAAAATATTTAGTAGCAAAGTAATATGATAGTAGTAGTAGCAGTAACAAAAAGTAACGGAAGCAAAAGTAATATTTTTGGTATTTTGTAGTGATTGTAACAAGAGTAACGGAAAGTAAATAAGCGAAGACCGATTATATGGAAAGTTCGTAGGCATTGGATCGGTGATGGATAAGTATGCGGATGCGGTTCATCATGTAACAATCATAACATAGGGTGACACGTAACTAGCTCCAATTCATCAATGTAATGTAGGCATGTATTCCGAATATAGTCATACGTGCTTATGGAAAAGAACTTGCATGACATCTTTTGTCCTACCCTCCCATGGCAGCAGGTCCTAACGGAAACTAAGGGATATTAAGGCCTCCTTTTAATAGAGAACCGGAACAAAGCATTAGCACTTAGTTAATACATGAACTCCTCAAACTATGGTCATCACCGGGAGTGGTCCCGATTATTGTCACTTCGGGTTGCCGGATCATAACACATAGTAGGTGACTATAGACTTACAAGATAGGATAAAGAACACACATATATTCATGAAAAAATAATAGGTTCAGATCTGAAATCATGGCACTCGGGCCCTAGTGACAAGCATTAAGCATAGCAAAGTCATAGCAACATCAATCTCAGAACATAGTGGATACTAGGGATCAAACCCTAACAAAACTAACTCGATTACATGATAAATCTCATCCAACACATCACCGTCCAGCAAGCCCACGATGGAATTACTCACGCACGACGGTGAGCATCATGAAATTGGTGATGGAGGATGGTTGATGATGACGACGACGAATCCCCTCTCCGGAGCCCCGAACGGACTCCAGATCAGCCCTCCCGAGAGGTTTTAGGGCTTGGCGGTGGCTCCGTATCGTAAAACGCGATGATTTCTTCTCCTTGATTTTTTCTCCCCGAAAGCAAATATATAGAGTTGGAGTTGGCGTCGGAGGAGCTCCAGGGGGTTGCGCCCTAGGGGGGCAGGCGCGCCCCCACCCTCGTAGATAGGTGGTGGGCCCCCTGGCCTTCATCTTTTGCAAGGATTTTTTATTATTTCCGAAAAGTTGTTCCGTGAAGTTTCAGGTCATTCCGAGAACTTTTGTTTCTGCACATAAATAACATCATGGTAATTACGCTTTAAAAACAGCGTCGATCGGGTTAGTTCCATTCAAATCATGCAAGTTAGAGTCCAAAGCAAGGGCAAAAGTGTTTGGAAAAGTAGATACGACGGAGACGTATCAACTCCCCCAAGCTTAAACATTTGCTTGTCCTCAAGCAATTCAGTTGATAAACTGAAAGTGATGAAGAAAAACTTTTACAAACTCTGTTTGCTCTTGTTGTTGTAAATATGGAAAGCCAACATTCAAGTTTTCAGCAAAGATTATAACTAACCACATTTGCAATAACTCCTAGGTCTCATGTTTACTCATATCAATAGCATAATCAACTAGCGAGTTATAATAATAAATCTCGGATGACAACACTTTCTCAAAACAATCATGATATAATATAACAAGATGGTATCTCGCTAGCCCTTTCTGAGACCGCAAAACATAAATGCAGAGCACCTTTAAAGATCAAGGACTGACTAGACATTGTAATTCATGGTAAAAGAGATCCAATCATAGTCATACCCAATATAAATTAATAGTAATGGATGGAAATGACACCTCTCCAGCTAGTGCTTTTTAATAAGAGGGTGATGACTCAACATAAAAGTAAATAGATAGGCCCTTCGCAGAGGGAAGTAGGGATTTGTAGAGGTGCCGGAGCTCGGTTTTGAAATAGAGATAAATAATATTTTGAGCGGTATACTTTCATTGTCAACATAACAACTAAGAGATGGCAATATCTTCCATGCTACACACATTATAGGCGGTTCCCAAACAGAATAGTAAAGTTTATACTCCCCTCCACCAACAAGCATCAATCCATGACTTGCTCGAAATAACGAGTGTCTCCAACTAGCAACAGTCCTGTGGGGAGTTTTGTTTGCAATTATTTTGATTTAGTTTGCATAAAGCATGGGACTGGGCATCCCGGTGACCAGCCATTTTCTCGTGAGATAGGAGCGGAGTCCACTCCTCTTGAGAATAACCCGCCTAACATGGAAGATAAGGGCAACCCTAGTTGATACATGAGCTATTCGAGCATACAAAACAGAATGTTTATTTGAAGTTTTAGAGTTTGGCACATATAAATTTACTTGGAACGGCAGGTATATACCGCATATAGGAAGGTATGGTGGACTCATATGGAATAACTTTGGGGTTTAAGGGATTGGATGCACAAGCAGTATTCCCGCTTAATACAAGTGAAGGCTAGCAAAAGACTGGGAAGTGACCAACTAGAGAGCGACAACAGTCATGAACATGCATTAAAATTAATGAACATTGGATGCAAGCATGAGTAGGATATAATACACCATGAACATAAATATCATGAAGGCTATGTTGATTTTGTTTCAACTACATGTGTGAACATGTGCCAAGTCAAGTCACTTAAATCATTCAAAGGAGGATACCACCCCATCATACCACATCACAACCATTTTAATAGCATGTTGGCATGCAAGGTAAACCATTATAACTCATAGCTAATCAAGCATGGCATAAGCAACTATGATCTCTAATTGTCATTGCAAACATGTTTGTTCATAATAAGCTGAATCAAGAACGATGAACTCATCATATTTACGAAAACAAGAGAGGTCGAGTTCATACCAGCTTTTCTCATCTCGATCGATCCATCATATATCATCATAATAGCCTTTCACTTGCACGATCGAGCGATGTGAATAATAATAAGAGTGCATGTGCATTGGACTAATTTGGAATCTGCGAGCATTCAATAAGCAGGAGAAGACAAGGCAATATGGGCTCTTGGTTAAATCAACAATGATGCATATAAGAGCCACTTCAACAATTTAATCATGGTCTTCTCCTATTGACCCCCAAAGAGAAGAAAAGAAATAAAACTATTTACACGGGAAAGCTCCCAACAAGCAAAAGAAGAACAAGAAATATTTTTGGGTTTTCTTTTTAATTAATACTACTACAGCAAGAAAAGTAAACTACTACTATTTTTTTTGGTTTTTCTTAAGGTTTAACAAACACACAAGAAGAAAGCAAGAAAAAGAAAATAAACTAGCATGGATATTACAATGAAAAAGTATGAGCACCGACATCTAGCAATGAGTGTGTGTAAACATAAATGTAATGTCGGTGAGAAATACGTACTCCCCCAAGCTTAGGCTTTTGGCCTAAGTTGGTTCATTGCCAGAGATGGCCTGGCAGATACCCATAGTTGTAGCTTGGGTCGTACTGCGATGAAGAAGACTCTGACTGCCATTGGCTGGCAGCCATCTCCGGATCCCAAGAATAAACAGACTCTCGTGGAGGCTCATATTGTGGTTCCGGTTCCGGGGCTGGTGCAGGATTCCGGTAGGCTTGAACAGCCGCCCACGGAACGAGATACGGTCCTTCAAAATAAAACAAGGAAGGAGCAGGCAAGGTAATAGTCTCAGGGTGATGTTTATTAAAGTACAATTTATATTTAAGCTCCCCTTCCCTATTCTTAACAATAAAATCATGCGCTAGCATACTCTTATAATCTAAATAAGCACTAGGCAGCAATTTTTCTTCTTTTTCATAAAGCCTAATAGGTATGTTCAAATGTGCAGCGAGGCGTGAAGCATAAATACCTCCAAAGATGGGGCCCTTTGTATGGTTCAGACTTAACCATTTAGCAATAATTCCACCCATACTAACAGTGTTATCACGGAATAAACCATGAAAAAAAATGATAATATCATAACACTAAGGTTTCCACAGTTTCCACGACCAATCAAGCAACGACTAGCAAATATGGCAAAGTAGCGTAAAACAGGAAAATGTATGCTAGTGATTCTTGCATCAGAAACCTTCCTGGTTTCTCCCACAGTGATGGTGTCAATAAATTCTTCCACATCTTTACGGTGTGGTTCATCTAAGGTACCCTCAAAGGGTATTTTGCAATCCTTGCAAAATTCAGCTAATGGCATCTTCTCAACAACATCATACGAATGAAACTCTACTGAAGGAGGTGATTCCTTAGGAAAATAGTAGAAGTTTTGCACAAAAGTATTAGTGAGTAAGAGATACTGATGACGTTGGTCGCGGAGGAAGTCGGTGAGGCCAGCATTCTCAGCCAATGAATAGAAATCATCATAAATCCCAGTTGCTCTCAAGAAATCATCGGAAGGCCATTCACACGGCCGGACCTCCGCGGTACGAGGCAAATTATATTTGGGCCTCTGTGCTTCTTAATTTTGCTTTTCCTTCGAGCTTCGGCTCGATGAGCCCCTCAAAAGTCTCTTCATCATTTTCTGAAATATTCTGAAATTTTTAGTAACTTCAAACAAAAGTGAACCAAGCTCAACAAAATTGATAGCAACTACTCCTACAAGTGCCTAGAGCCTATATCAAGCATTAGAACTACTTGGAACCATATAAATTTGACATGCAAGCTCAAGAACATGGTCACCTATGCAGCAAAAATTTGCAAAGAATAAAGCACTAGAACAAAAACTAATTGGACCAATGGAGGAGTCACATACCAAGGAACAAACTCCCCAAGCAGTTTTGTGAGAGGTGCTTTGAGCAAGGAGATCGAAAATCGCAGCAAAGTGAGCTAGAACTCGTGCTTGAGCTGGATATTCATGTTTGTGGGAGGAAGAAGAAGTGTATGGGTGCAGGAATAAGTGGAGAAGGGCCACCGTGGGCCCACGAGGCAGGGGGGCGCGCCCTCAGGGGTAGGGCGTGCCCTCCACCCTCGTGGCCCGGTGGCAGCTCCCCCCGTGGTGTTTTCAGTTCCATAAATCCTCAGATATTCCAGAAAAATCATATTAAATTGGCATGGCATTTGGAGGACTTCTATTTTCGGGGTATTTTTATATTGCACGGATAAATCAGGAAACAGACAATTTTTTTTAATATTTTTACTTTATTTCAACTAAATAACAGAAAGTAGAAAGAGGGTACAGAAGGTTGTGCCTTCTAGTTTCATCCATCTCATGCTCATCAAAAGGAATCCACTAACAAGGTTGATCAGGTCTTGTTAACAAACTCATTTCGAATAACATGGAGCCGGAGAAATTTCGAATAACGTTATGTTACCTCAACGGGGATATGCACATCCCCAATAATAAGAATATCATATTTCTTCTTGACAGTAGGAAGAGGAAATTCAAAACCTCCAAAAATAATCGATGGAATTTTTCCAATAGAGTTGATATCATGAACTTGAGGTTGTTTCCTCGGAAAGTGTACCGTATGCTCATTACCATTAACATGAAAAGTGACATTGCCTTTGTTGCAATCAATAACAACACCTGCAGTATTCAAGAAAGGTCTTCCAAGAATAATAGACATACTATCGTCCTCGGGGATATCAAGAATAACAAAGTCCGTTAAAATAGTAATGTTTGCAGCCACAACAGGCACATCCTCACATATACCGACAGGTATAGCAGTTGATTTATCAGCCATTTGCAAAGATATTTCAGTTGGTGTCAACTTATTCAGATCAAGTCTACGATATAAAGAGAGAGGCATAACACTAACACCGGCTCCAAGATCACATAAAGCAGTTTTAACATATTTCCTTTTAATGGAGCATGGTATAGTAGGTTCTCCTGGATCTCCAAGTTTCTTTGCTATTCCACCCTTAAAAGTATAATTAGCAAGCATGGTGGAAATTTCAGCTTCCGGTATCTTTCTTTTATTAGGGACAATATCTTTCATATATTTAGCATAAGGATTCATTTTGAGCATATCACCAATCGCATACGCATAAAAGATAGGTCTAATCATTTCAAAGAAAGCGCTCAAAATCCTCATCATCCTTTTTCTTGGATGGTTTGGGAGGAAAAGGCATGGGTTTCTGAACCCAAGGTTCTCTTTCTTTACCATGTTTCCTAGCAACAAAGTCTCTCTTATCATAACGTTGATTCTTTGATTGTGGGTTATCAAGATCAACAGCAGGTTCATTAACATTTTCATAGGTTCATGCTCATTACCAGATTGTGTTTCAGCATCAGACATAGATATATCATTTGGATTATTAGGTGGTTCAGCAATAGGTTCACTAGAAGTTTGCAAAGTCCTATCATTTTTCTTTTTCTTCCTTTTAGAAGAACTAGGTGCATCAATATTATTTCTCTGAGAATCTTGCTCAATTCTCGTAGGGTGGCCTTCTGGATACAAAGGTTCCTGAGTCATTCTACCAGTTCTAGTAGCCACTCTAACATCATAATCATTTT
Organism: Aegilops bicornis; assembly: GCA_021605145.1. Lineage (NCBI taxonomy): Eukaryota > Viridiplantae > Streptophyta > Magnoliopsida > Poales > Poaceae > Aegilops > Aegilops bicornis. The sequence continues at coordinate 573,049,989 of CM038675.1, forward strand.
TCTTACTATTCATTTCATTGAGCAAATCATTTTGAGCCTTAAGTACTTGTTCTACTTGAGTGGTAACCATAGAAGCATGTTTCCTAACAAGTTTAAGTTCACATCTAACATCAGCCATATAATCACCCAAGTGTTTAATCATATAAGTATTTTGTTTTAATTGTCCACCAAAATAAGCATTGAAATCTTCTTGCTTAACCATAAATTTATCAAACTCATCCAAGCACTGGCTAGCAATTTTAGTAGGAGGGACTTCAGCTTTATCATATCTATAGAGAGAATTTACCTTTACTACCTGTGTCGGGTTATCATGACCTGGATGTTCTTCAATAGGTAATGGATTAAGATCATGTGTTTCTTCAACAGGCGGTAAATTAAGACCATGTATTTCTTCAATAGGAGGTAAATTCTTAACGTCTTCAGCTTTAATACCTTTTTCTTTCATAGATTTCTTTGCCTCTTGCATATCTTCAGGATTGAGAAATAGAACACCTCTCTTCTTGAGTTGGTTTAGGAATAGGCTCGAAATTGGCTCCGGAGCTGGCTCTGGATGTGTGCACTTATTTTCATTTGTCAACATATTATTCAATAGAATTTCTGCTTCATCTAGTGTTCTTTCCCTGAAAACAGAACCAGCACAACTATCCAGGTAATCTCTGGAAGCATCGGTTAGTCCATTATAAAAGATATAAAGTATTTCATTTTTCTTAAGAGGATGATCAGGCAAAGCATTAAGTAACTTGAGAAGCCTCCCCCAAGCTTGTGGGAGACTCTCTTCTTTAATTTGCACAAAGTTGTATATTTCCCTCAAAGCAGCTTGTTTCTTATGAGCATAGAAATATTTAGCAGAGAAGTAATAAATCATATCCTGGGGACTACGCACACAACCAGGATCAAGATAATTAAACCATATCTTAGCATCACCCTTTAATGAGAACGGAAATATTTTAAGGATATAAAATTAGCTAGATCTCTCATCATTAGTGAACATGGTGGCTATATCATTTAATTTAGTAAGATGTGCCACAACAGTTTCAGATTCATAGCCATGAAAAGGACCAGATTCAACCAAAGTAATTATATCAGGATCAACATAGAATTCATAATCCTTATTGGCAACACAAATAGGTGAAGTAGCAAAAGCAGGGTCGGGTTTCATTCTATCTTTAATAGATTCCTTACTCCATTTAACTAATAGCCTCTTGAGCTCAAATCTACCTTTGCAGGCAAAAATAGCGGCAGAAGCTTCCATATCAAAAACATAACCCTGAGGAATAACAGGCATATCTTCATCATCACTTTCATCAATATAATCAGTTTCAATAATTTCTTTCTCTCTAGCCCTAGCAATTTGTTCATCAAGAAATTCACTAAGGGCACAAAGTATCAAGCATAGAAGTAGTTTCATCATAAGTATCATGCATAGCGAAGTGGCATCATCAACAACATGCGACATATCGAGCGAATAGCGTAAGCGAGGTTTAGGTGTCGCAAGCTTACTCAAAAGCAGAAGGTGAATCAAGTGCAGAGGTAGATGGCGGTTCCTTACCTCCCCTCGTAGTTGAGGGATAAATTGTTGTCTTAAGCGTCTTTCAAGTTCTTCATAGTGACCAGCAGATATAAATCCCAAGTAACTCAAAGAATAGAGCTATGCTCCCCGTGGCCTTGAAATTAGTCTTGATAACCCACAAGTGTAGGGGATCGCAACAACTTTCGAGGATAGAGTATTCGACCCAAATTTATTGATTCGACACAAGGGGAGCCAAAGAATATTCTCAAGTATTAGTAGTTGAGTTGTCAATTCAACCACACCTGGATAACTTAATATCTGCAGCAAAGTATTTAGTAGCAAAGTAATATGATAGTAGTGGTAGCGGTAACAAAAGTAACGGAAGCAAAAGTAATATTTTTGGTATTTTGTAGTGAATGTAACAGTAGCAACGGGAAAGTAAATAAGCGAAGACCAGTATACGGAAAGTTCATAGGCATTGGATCGGTGATGGATAATTATGCCGGGTGCGGTTCATCATGTAACAATCATAACATAGGGTGACACAGAACTAGCTCCAATTCATCAATGTAATGTAGGCATGTATTCCGAATATAGTCATACGTGCTTATGGAAAAGAACTTACATGACATCTTTTGTCCTACCCTCCCGTGGCAGCGGGGTCCTAATGGAAACTAAGGGATATTAAGGCCTCCTTTTAATAGAGAACGGGAACAAAGCATTAGCAATTAGTGAATACATGAACTCCTCAAACTATGGTCATCATCGGGAGTGGTCCCGATTATTGTCACTTCAGGGTTGCCGGATCATAAAACATAGTAGGTGACTATAGACTTGCAAGATAGGATCAAGAACACACATATATTCATGAAAAAATAATAGGTTCAGATCTGAAATCATGGCACTCGGGCCCTAGTGACAAGCATTAAGCATAGCAAAGTCATAGCAACATCAATCTCAGAACATAGTAGATACTAGGGATCAAACCCTAACAAAACTAACTTGATTACATGATAAATCTCATCCAACACATCACCGTCCAGCAAGCCTATGATGGAATTACTCACGCACGGCGATGAGCATCATGAAATTGGTGATGGAGGATGGTTGATGATGACGACGGCGACGAATCCCCTCTTGAGCCCCGAACGGACTCCAGATCAGCCCTCCCGAGAGGTTTTAGGGCTTGGCGGCGGCTCCGTATCGTAAAACACGATGATTTCTTCTCCTTGATTTTTTGCTCCCCGAAAGCAAATATATAGAGTTGGAGTTGGCGTCGGAGGAGCTCCAGGGGGCCCACGAGGTAGGGGGGGCATGTAAAATTTGCAACAACAAGTAGAGGACGTCTAACTTGTTTATGCAGGGCATGTTGTGATATGATATGGGCAAGACATGGTGATATATAAATTATGGTATGAGATGATCATGTTTTGTAACAGAGTTATCGGCAACTGGTAGCAGCCATATGGTTGTCGCTTTATTGTATGAAATGCAATCGCCATGTAATTGCTTTACTTTATCACTAAGCGGTAGCGATAGTCGTAGAAGCAATAGTTGGCGAGACGACAACGATGCTTCGATGGAGATCAAGGTATCAAGCCAGTGATGATGGTGATTATGACGGTGCTTTGGAGATGGAGATCAAAGGCACAAGATGATGATGGCCATATCATATCACTTATATTGATTGCATGTGATGTTTATCCTTTATGCATCTTATTTTGCTTAGTTCGATGGTAGCTTTATAAAATGATGTCTCACTAAATTTCAAGGTATAAGTGTTCTCCCTGAGTATCCACCGTTGTGATAGTTCGTCGTGCCGAGACACCACGTGATGATCGGGTGTGATAATCTCTACGTTCACATACAACGGGTGCAAGCCAGTTTTGCACACGCAGAATACTCGGGTTAAACTTGACGAGCCTAGCATATGCAGATGTGGCCTCGAAACACTGAAACCGAAAGGTCGAGCGTGAATCATATAGTAGATATGATCAACATAGTGATGTTCACCATTGAAAGCTACTCCATCTCACGTGATGATCGGACATGGTTTAGTTGATATGGATCACGTGATCATTTAGATGACTAGAGGGATGTCTATCTAAGTGGGAGTTCTTAAGTAATATGATTAATTGAACTTTAATTTATCATGAACTTAGTCATGATAGTATTTGCAAATTATGTTGTAGATCAATAGCTCGCGTTGTAGCTCCCCTATATTTTTGATATGTTCCTAGAGAAAAATAAGTTGAAAGATGACAGTAGCAATGACGCGGACTTGGTCCGTGATCTGAGGATTTTCCTAATTGCTGCACAGAAGAATTATTTCTTGATGCACCGCTAGGTGACAAACCTATTGCAGGAGCAGATGCAGACGTTATGAACATTTGACAAAGCTCGGTATGATGACTACTTGATAGTTTAGTGCACCATGCTTTACGGCTTAGAACCGGGACTTCAAAAATGGTTTGAACGCCACGGAGCATATGAGATGTTCTAAGAGTTGTAATTGGTATTTCATACTCATGCCCGAGTCGAGAGGTATGAGACCTCTGACAAGTACTTTGCCTACAAGATGGAGGAGAATAGCTTAACCAGTGAGCATGTGCTTAGATTGTCTGGGTACTACAATTGCTTGAATTAAGTGGGAGTTAATCTTCCAGATAAGATAGTGATTGACAGAGTTCTCTAGACACTGTCACCAAGTTATTGGAACTTCGAGATGAACTATAATATGCAAGGGATGACAAAAACGATTCCCGAGCTCTTCATGATGCTGAAATCGGCGAAGGTAGAAATCAAGAAAAAGCATCAAGTGTTGATGGTTGACAAGACCGCTAGTTTCAAGTAAAAGGGCAAGGGAAAGAAAGGGAAATTAAAGAAAGAATGGCAAGCAAGTTGCCACTCCCATGAAGAATCCGAAAGCTAGACCCAAGCACAGAAGTGCTTCTCTTGCCAAAGGAAATGGTCCTTTGGAAGTGGAACTGCCCTAGATACTTGGCGGATAAGAAGGATGGCAAAGTGAACAAAGGTATATTGGATATACATGTTATTGATGTGTACTTTACTAGTGTTTATAGCAACCCCTCGGTATTTGATCTTTGGTTCGGTTGCTAAGAGTAGTAACTTCGAAGCAGGAGTTGCAAAATAAGCAGATACTAGTTAAGGGCGAGGTGATGATGTGTGTTGGAAGTGATTCCAAGGTTGATAAGATCACCATCGCACACTCCCTTTACCTTCGGGATTAGTGTTGAACCTAAAATAAATGTTATTTGGTGTTTGCGTTGAGCATGAATATGATTGGATCATGTTTATTGCAAGATGATTATTCATTTAAGTCAAAGAATAATTGTTGTTCTATTTACATGAATAAAACCTTCTATGGTCATACACTCAATATAAATGGTTTATTGAATCTTGATCGTAGTGATACACATATTCATAATATTGAAGCCAAAAGATTCAAAGTTAATAATGATAGTGCAACTTATTTGTGCCACTACCGTTTAGGTCATTTTGGTGTAAAGCGCATGAAGAAACTCCATGCTGACGGGCTTTTGTAATCACTTGATTATGAATCACTTGATGCTTGCAAACCATGCCTCATGGACAAGATGACTAAGACTCCGTTCTCTGGAACAATGGAGCGAGCAACTGACTTGTTGGAAATAATACGTACAGATGTATACGGTCCGATGAGTGTTGAGGCTCGCGGCGGGTATCGTTATTTTCTGACCTTCATAGATGATTTGAGCAGATATGGGTATATCTACTTGATGAAACACAAGTCTGAAACATTTGAAAAGTTCAAAGAATTTCAGAGTGAAGTAGAGAATCATCATAACAAGAAAATAAAGTTTCTATGATCTGATCACAGAGGCAAATATTTGAGTTACGAGTTTGGCCTTCAATTAAAACAATGTGGAATAGTTTCACAAACTCATGCCACCTGGAACACCACAACATAATGGTGTGTCCGAACGTCATAACCGTACTTTATTGGATATAGTGAAATCTATGATGTCTCTTACCGATTTACCACTATCATTTTGGGGTTATGCATTAGAGACAGCTGCATTCACGTTAAATAGGGCACCGTCTAAAAATCCGTTGAGACGACACCGTATGAACTGTAGTTTAGCAAGAAACCTAAGCTGTCCTTTCTTAAAGTTTGGGGTTGTGATACTTTTGTGAAAAAGGTTTCAAACCTGATAAGCTCGAATCCAAATCGGAGAAGTGTGTCTTCATAGGATACCCAAAAGAAAATGTTGGGTACACCATCTATCACAGATCCGAAGGCAAGATATTCGTTGCTAAGAATGGATCCTTTCTAGAGAAGGAGTTTCTCTCGAAAGAAGTGAGTGGGAGGAAGTAGAACTTGATGAGGTAATTGTACCTTCTCTCGAATTGGAAAGTAGCTCATCATTGAAATCAGTTCCAGTGATGCCTACACCAAATAGTGAGGAAGTTAATGATGATGATCATGAAACTTCAGATCAAGTTACTACCAAACCTCGTAGGTCAACCAGAGTATGATCTGCACCAGAGTGGTACGGTAATCTTGTTCTGGAAGTCATGTTACTAGACCATGATGAACCTACGAACTATGAGGAAGCAATGATGAGCCCAGATTCCGCAAAATGGCTTGAGGCCATGAAACCTGAGATAGGATCCATGTATGAGAACAAAGTATGGACTTTGGTTGACTTGCCCGTTGATCGGCAAGCCATAGAGAATAAATGGATCTTCAAGAGGAAGACGGACGCTGGTAGTAGTGTTACTATCTGTAAGGGCATATTTATCCCTTAGTTGTTTTGGTGATTGATGACAATGCTTTTGCGGACTAATCGTATGCATGGAGTATTTCAGACATATCATGACTAGGCACAACACGATTTGGTGCCCCTCGAAGACTATTGAAGCCGGTGTTTCTCTATGTTTCTTTTCGGTGGATTTGAGTCGTAGGAAAGCCATACCATTAAGAGGGGGTCTACTTTGGAAAGGTTTGGGTGGAATCATCACGTACACGTCTACTCCTTTTGCACCACCTTTCCTTTGGCCCTTTGGAGCATCCTCCGTCTTTCCTTATCTATGCAAAATGTCGTGTTGCTGAACTGGGGCATGCGGTAGTACTGCTCCTCGGAGCGGTAGTACCGCAAGCCCTTGCGATAGTACCGGCCTCTGGCGCGGTAGTATCGCAAGTGCCCACGCTAGTACCGCACCCAGGGAGCGGTAGTACCGTGGCCTCTGGCCAGGCGTTGCTGCTAGTGCGGTAGTAGGGGCGGATGCAATTTTTTATATCCGCGCCCTACGCGGTAGTACCGAGCCATGGGCGTGGTAGTACTGTGCGCTCTGGCCAGGCTCAGCAGCATGAGCGGCAGTAGGGGCGGATATAATTTTTTACATCCGCGCCCCACGCGGTAGTACCGCTCCAGGCTTGCGGTAGAACCATGTCGGATTTTTTCATGGATCAAAACTCAGCGGAAGTTGCCACAGATGTATTTTTATATGTCCATGCCTTCCCTGCCTAGTCCATTTCTTCCTTGCGGTAGTACCGCAAGAAGGCGCGGTAGTACCGCGCCAGGGGTTCTACCGCTCCCTGCCTTAGCATATCAGGACAGGACTTAGGCTCTGCCGTGGCCGCGGTAGTACCGCGGTTCGCCGTGGTAGTACCGTGAGCCCGTGCAGTAGTACCGCTCGTTTGGTGCGGTAGTACCGCAGGTCGTGGGCTGGTTAAGTGGATAACGGTTGGATTTGTTCTCACACTATATAAGGGGTGTCTTCTTCTCTGAGTCGACTACCTCTTCCTTCCCAAAGCTACATTGTTGCTCCAAGCTCCATTTTCGCCTGATCTCTCTCCCTAGCCAATCAAACTTGTTGATTTTCTAGGGATTGGTTGAGAAGGCCCCGATCTACACCTCCACCATGTGAAATTCGATTCCCTCACTAATCCCTTGCGAATCTTGTTACTCTTGGGTGTTTGAGCACCCTAGACGGTTGAGGTCACCGCGAAGCCATATTCCATTGTGGTGAAGCTTCGTGGTATCATTGGGAGCCTCCAATTAAGTTGTGGAGATTGCCCCAACCTTGTTTGTAAAGGTCCGGTCGCCGCCTCCAAGGGCACCAATAGTGGAATCACAACATCTCGCATTGTGTGAGGGCGTGAGGAGAATACGGTGTCCCTAGTGGCTTCTTGGGGAGCATTGTGCCTCCACACCGCTCCAACGGAGACGTACTTCCCCTCAAAAGGAAGGAACTTCGGTAACACATCCTCGTCTTCACCGGCTCCACTCTTGGTTATCTCGTGCCTTTACTTGTGCAAGCTTATTTGTGTTATATCCCTTGCTTGCTTGTGTGCTTGTTGTTGTTGCATCATATAGGTTGCTCACCTAGTTGCATATCTAGACAACCTACTTTGATGCAAAGTTTAAATTGGTAAAGAAAAGCTAAAAATTGTTAGTTGCATATTCACCCCCCCCTCTAGTCAACTATATCGATCCTTTCAATTGGTATCAGAGCCTCGTCTCTTTATTAAGGACTTTGTCGTTCGAAGAGTATGTTGATACCGTAGACGGTGCGGAGGAGCACTTCGGTGTGAATCCGGTCTCGTCTACGGCCGATGGGGGAACCGCGGTCTCTCGTGAGGAATTCAATGTGGCTTTGGACACATTGAAAACCTCCATGACGACCGAGGTTGAAAGCATGTTTAACAAATTCTTAGAAGGGCTTAAATTATCCACCGCACCGATGAAAGTGGGTGATCCCACTAACAAGGTGATGGATGCTAACTCCGACAAGGGGGAAGCTACTAGTGAAAAGGCTCCTTCTTCTAGTGGTAAAAATGGCAATGGCATCTTTGCCCATGTGGAACTTCCGCTTACTTATGGTGGACCGATTCCTTCCACTCATTTGAATCATGCCGGTCCTCCCCCTAAGATTGTGAAAAATGAGGATTTTGATTCTTGGGTTTATCGCTTTAAGCGTCATTTAAACCATGTTAATACTAATCTTTGGAGAATCATTAAAGAAGGTTTTTATCCGCATGACCGAAGCAACTTCACCCCTAGAGAAGCCGCGGATAATCAATTCAATGAGAATGCTCTCTTCATCATCCAAGATGCAATTCCACCCGAAGATCTTGCTCATCTCCGACCCTTCACCGTGGCCAAGGATGCTTGGCGCCATGTTGTTTCCCTCTACAGGGGAAGCGCAAGCATTCAACGCTCCAACTATGAAGTGGTGCAAGACAAAGCCGATGAGTTTGCAATGAAAGAAGATGAAGAACCTCGTGAGCTTCATCGGAGATTAACTACTCTCGTGGTCTCACTCCAAGATCATGGGAGCAATGATATGGATGACAATTGGATCAAGCGCAAATTCCTCAAGGCCATGATGCCTTACCACAATGCCATGTCCTCCATCATTCATCAAAGGCCAGACTTCCACACCTTGTCCTCAAGTGAAGTGTTGGATGAGTTTGTGGCTATGAGCATCTTGGACAAGACCACTGACAATGCGGTGTTACATTCTCAACGAGCAAAGAAGCCCAACCTTCCTTGAAGGCCAAGGTTAGTGTGGAAGAAGAGGACGAAGAGGAAGAAGAGGAGAGCAACCCCGAAGATACAAAGTATGCTTATCATGAACACATTGCTCTTGCTTCAAGGCAATTTTGGAGAAAGAAGAACACAAGGCCTAACTTCAACAAGAACAACTCAAGTGGCGCGAAGGTCAAGAAACGAGTGGGGACTTGCTATAATTGTGGCAATGTGAGCCACTTTGTTGCGGAATGTCCTTATGAGAAGAGGGAAGACAATGGTGGCAAGCTCATCCGAAAGGACAAGGCCAAGTCTTTCCCCAACAAGAGAAACTTCACCAAGAAGACTCCTCCCAAGGGGTTGGTGGCACAAGAAGAGTACCATGAGGATGATGATGATGAAGATGAAGATGGTGAGTCGGTTGCCATGGCCTCCATTGCCATTGCGACAACTCCATGGGTGTATCTCTTCGACTCACCCAATGAGAACATTGCCGCCAAGTGCCTCATGGCTAAAGCCACCAACAAGGTAAGCCCCAACATCAAAACTACCATCATTAATAATCCTTCTTTGACGGATTGCATTGATTAACATGAGGGGTCTAATGTGGAGGAGAATGAATTTGAGTATTTTATGCGTAAACTCAAGGGTAAATCCAAGAAGCACTTCATTGCTCTCTCGGAACAACTTGGTGAAGCCAATGAAATGATCGAGGCTCACAAAGATACCATCTCTAAGATGGAGGGGCATAGTCGTGACTATGCCGATGAGATCTCGGATCTTTCCAATGCTCTTGATGAAGAGTGAGGTCTTCATTTGGCTCTTGAGGAGTCATACAACGATGACCACGCTAAATTAAAGAAAGATCTTGATCATGCACTTGTTGTATCTTGTGAGCTAAACTCTGAAAAGGCCAAGCTTGGGGTTGATCTTGCTAGACTCAAGGAGGAGTTTGATATACTTGACAAAGCTCACAAGGCCTTGAAAGGTGTTCATGCTAGCCTCAAGGAGTCTCATGATCAACTCCAAGTGAAGCTAACCAAGGAGAAAGCCACTTTTCCTCACATGGTTTTAATTGATAATGCAAATGCTACTAACCCATGTTGTGAGCATGTGCATCTTGTTGAGGAGAATGCAAAGTTGAAGAAGCAACTTGAGAAAGGCCTTGTGTCATGCATACAAGGTGAGAAGAACCTCAACACCTTTTGAGCAATCAAAAGGAAGTTGTGGCCAAGGAAGGGATTGGGTTCGCACCCGTGTCCAAGAACAAGAAGAAGAATGACAAGACCAAACGACCTCCTCCTCTCAAGCAAACTTTTGTGAAGGAGGGAGAGGGTGCTTCCAAGGAGAAGAAGAACAATGTGAAGGGTGGTGGTGTCAAGAAGGGCAATGCCACCCCTTCCAACAAAGTCGGCGACTTTAACCCTTCTTATGTGTTGTTCCGTCCTAGTGATGGGCATGTTTATGCCAAATTTGTTGGTTCTCCTTATGAGTACATTGAATGGTCTATTTGGGTTCCTAAGACCCTTGTCACTAACATCAAAGGACCCATTACAAAATGGGTACTAAAACCAAGCATTGATCTCTTGTAGGTGTTTGCTTCCGGTGGGGGATCATGGTTGCTCGATAGTGGAGCTACAAATCATATGACCGGAAGCAAGGACTTGGTGGTGGACGTACACAAGATTCCATCTATGCCCACCAATGTCGAGTGGGGTGATGCCTCGTCTTCTAAGGTATTGGGACTCGGCAAGGTTGTCATTTCTCATGATCTCACGATCGAGAAGGTCATGCTTGTTGAGTCCCTTGCATACAATTTACTTTCCGTTCGTCAACTTACACTCATGGGCTTTGCCACTTTCTTTGATATTGATACTGTGGCCCTCTTGTGGATCAAGACTCTTAAAGTAGCCTTTGTTGGGCATGTCGAGAATGGTCTCTATGTGATTAACTTTTCGGAGCAACCCACTAAGATCGGGACATGCCTAATGGCTAAAGTTGACGTGGGATGGCTTTGGCATTGCCATTTAGCCCATGTCAATATGAGATCTTTGCAAAGTCTTCTCAAGGGGGACCATGTCCGTGGACTAGCAAATGTTAGTTTTGCTAAAGATCATGCTTGCAGTGCTTGTATTGAAGGAAAGCTACATGAAAAGGCTCACCCTCCCACGACTATCATTTACTCGAAGAGGCCTTTGGAGCTCCTTCATTTGGACCTCTTTGGGCCTCCATCCTTTGATAGTCTTGGGGGTAGAAAGTATTGCTTGGTGATTGTGGATGATTATTCAAGATACACTTGGGTATACTTCTTCAAGAGGAAAAGCGAGACCCAACAAACCGTCATTGACTTTGCAAATGAAGCCCAATGTCAACACAATGCAAAGATCTTGACTATAAGAAGTGACAACGGCACCAAGTTCAAGAACTACACCTTGGATGAGTTTATTAGTGATGAGGGGATCAAGCATCAATATTCTGCACCATACACCCCTCAACAAAATGGTGTAGCAGAGAGGAAGAACCGGACGTTGATGGATGCGGCAAGGACCATGATGGCGGAGTTCAAGTCTCCATACAACTTTTGGTCCGAAGCCATCAACACCGCGTATCATGCATCAAATCGGGTCTATCTCCTAAAAGGCTTGAACAAGACTCCATATGAGATACTCACCGGTAACAAGCCCAACCTCAAGTACTTTCGGGTGTTCGGGTGTAAGTGTTTCATTCTCAAAAAAGGTGTTCGTTTTTCTAAATTTGAGGCTAGAGCTCAAGAGGGCATATTTGTTGGTTATGCTACAAACTCTCGTGCTTACCGTGTCCTCAATAAATCCACGAGACTTATTGAGGAGACGTGTAACGTGGAGTTTGATGAGAATAACGGCTCCCAAGTGGAGCAAAGTGGCACTTGTGATGTAGGTGATGAAATTCCTCCCCAAGCCATACGAAGAATGGGAGTTGGTTTTATCCTACCCATTGAGGAACCCCTTGTGGCCGAAGGAGAAGGACAATGCTCCACTCAAGTGGAGCCATCACCAACCCAAGGCCCATATGCTTCCAAAGAACAAAGTGAAGGCCCTCAGCATCATGAACAAGACCAAGGGCAAGATCAATCTCAAGACGGTGTTGAATCACCAAGTGATGCCCAAGGTCAAGTTCTCTCCTCCGAGCAAGTTCAAGATCAAGAGCAAGCTCAAGATCAAGAACAAGCTCAAGATGGCGCTCAAGATGATCAAGTGACCGCTCCTCAACTCAACCCCGGGGAGGAATTGGAGGGTCGTGCCGCCAAGATTGCATCCAAGCTCTCTACCAAGGGTTATCTCATGAAGAATGTCCTTGGAAGCATTCAAAAGGGGGTAAGCACTTGTAGACAATTGGAAAACTATTGTGAACATAACACGTTTGTCTCTTGTGTTGAACCCCAAAAGGTCTATGAGGCGCTCGAAGATCCGGATTAGCTCAATGCCATGCATGAAGAACTCAACAACTTCGAGTACAACAAGGTGTTGGGATTGGTACCAAGGCCATCGGGGAACCACAAAGTCATTGGAATCAAGTGGATATTCAAGAACAAGCAAGATGCTCATGGGACCATTTTTCGCAACAAGTCGAGGGTATTCCCAAGTCTACTCCCAAGTCGAGGGTATCGACTACGGTGAAACCTTTGCTCACGTTGCTCGCCTTGAATCCATTCATTTGTTGATTGCTTATGCTTCTCATCATAACTTTAAGTTGCAACAAATGGATGTGAAGGGTGCTTTTCTTAATGGTCCAATTAATGAGTTGTTGTATGTCAAACAACCCCCCGGGTTCGAGGATCCCTACTTCCCCGATCATGTGTATCAACTCGATAAGGCACTCTATGGCCTTAAACAAGCCCCACGTGCATGGTATGACCACCTTACCGAGTTGTTGCAAGATCGTGGATTTGAAGTTGGGAAAATCGACCCCACTCTTTTTACTAAGAAGGTCAAAGGGGAGTTGTTTGTGTGCCAACTATATGTTGATGATATTATCTTTGGTTCCCCTAACAAAGCTTTCAATGAGGAATTTGCCGCTCTGATGACCTCAAAGTTCAAGATGTCTTTGATGGGAGAGTTGAATTTCTTCCTTGGATTCGAAGTCAAACAAAGAAGAGAAGGAACCTTCATCAACCAAGCCAAATACACTCAAGACATGCTCAAGAGATTCAAGCTAAGTGATGTCAAGCCGGCTTCCACTCCAATGCCCGTCAATTGCCAATTTGACATTGATCCCAATGGTAAAGCGGTGGATCAAAAGGTATATTGCTCCATGATTGGCTCCTTGCTTTACATTTGTGCATCTAGACCGGATATCATGTTGAGTGTGGGAATTTGTGCACGGTTTCAAGCCACACCTATGGAAAGCCACTTTGTGGCAGTCAAACGAATCTTTCGATATTTGGCTCATACCCCAAACTTTGGCTTGTGGTACCCAAGAGGAGCAAACTTCAAGCTTGCAGGATATTCGGACTTAGATTGGACGGCAGACAAAGTGGATAGGAAGTCCACCTCCGGAGGGTGCCAATTCCTTTGTTGCTCTTTGGTAAGTTGGTCTTCTAAGAAGCAAAGTTGTGTGTCTCTCTCGTCCACTGAAGCGGAGTATGTGGCGGCCGGTAGTTGTTGTGCACAACTCCTATGGATGAGGCAAACTTTAAAGGATTACAGTGTCATTTGTGACAAAGTGCCTCTTTGGTGTGACAATGAAAGTGCCATCAAGATTTCTCTCAACCCGGTTCAACACTTCAAGACGAAGCATATTGAGATTCGGTATCACTTCATCCGGGATCACATTAGGCGAGGGGAGATCGAGCTCAACTATGTCAACAGTCATGATAACCTTGCAGATATTTTCACGAAGCCCTTGGATGAAGAAAGATTTCGCGAGTTAAGGCATGAGCTAAATATCATTGATTTGAGCAATGTTGCTTGAACCCTTGTACACCCTACCATACTCAACTTGTTATCTTGTTTAGGTGTAGGCATGGACATAGGGGGAGTGTTGTTCTCTCAATGAACTCTCCCTCCCCCCATTATGCATAAATTGATCAACTCTTTCACATTAGCCACTGTTGATGGTACTTGTGCTTCAAAGATGAGTTTTGGTCATGGGCCCAAGGATAATTCTTCGCGGTGCCGTACCAATTGACTCAAACATAGGTGGCTCCGGCCACCGCCCTCTCTTTGGAGAGGTTGCGTTGCGTGTTTAGTCCTTGTTGCCTTTTGCTTCCCTTTCTTCGTGCCTAGCTTGAGTGTGTTGTCTCGTGGGTTAGCTCTTTGGTGTGTCCGTTCGCTGGAAGGCTGCTTTGCAAAGGCCCTTTTTCTTCTCTGTTTTCGAAATGTGCATTTTCTTGGTTCTACTAAGATTATCATCGTGGCTTACCACGGCATTACTCATGGAGTGCAAGACGGTACTATCAAGACCCAAAGACGACAGTAATTTTTTTACTGCCGATGGGGGAGCGGTACTACCGCCCACGGTGCAGTACTTCCACCCAGGTGGTACTACCGCGATGACACGCGGTACTACCGCGCAGTCAAGAGCGCGTGGGGGTTAAGAGCGGGCAGGGGGAGTTCCAACTCCCCCATACCCATTCAACTCTTTTTCCCCATGTCGTCTCTCTCTCTCTCCTGCCGAAGAAAGGCGCCGGAGACCCTCGCCGGATGTCCATCTCCGGCCGCTCTCCTCGCATTACGTCAGGTGGGATCGTTCCCCACCACTTCCTCTTGCCATGGAACAAGGTTTCTCCCCAAATCCCTCTCTCTTTGGTTCATTCTTTTGTTTCTAGGTTTTTGGGGAGATGGATGTTGTTCTTGAGATTTTAGGCCAAATCTTTGCAAGAGTAGGATGTAGGAGAGTAGTAATGCGTAGAGATGGTACTTGTTAAGTTGCCCCGTGGTAGATTTGATCAACCGTAGTATTTCTTCGTTGTCACGGTTGTGCTCAGATCCATTTGAGGTTCGAATCTGACACCGTGCGGTACTACCGCATCTCCGGTGCGGTACTACCGCTCGTACGGTACTACCACTCCTTAGGAGCGGTACTACCGCGCGAGGCGCGGCACTAAAATTCTACTTCCGCTTCGAGGCGCGGTACTACCGTGCCATTCTGGCGTGGTACTACCGTGGCTAGGAGCAGCACTAATTTTTTAGTACTGCACATTCATGCGGTACTACCGTTGTTGTCAAATCTCCCAAGTGGCAATTACCAAGTGCGAGTTCTACTTGTTCACCTGTTTTGATGTGGTCTTTGCATTGATCCTTCTCATTTTTCTTGCGTGTTCTTGTGTTGTGTGTCATAGGTGGTGGCTCCGGTGCCCCTGCACGCCGTTCCAACCCAAGCCGTGACACGGGCTCCAAGCATTTGCACAACCAAGATGAAGCTCCAGAGGGCTCCAATGCCCCCCAACGAAGGACCAAGACCACCGCCACCAAGACCAAGGAGCCCTCCAAGGGCATGGATGAAATACCACTTGCTGAGTTTGTCACTCGAAGGAGGATCAACCCCTATGTGAATCCTCGTGCCAACTTGAGAGGGAATTATCTGTTCTGGACCAAGCAGCAGAATCTCATTTATCTGGATGTGATCAAGGCCAAGAAGAACATCTATGTGGACGTGCACTGGATTGACATGAATTACATGAGGGAGGATAAGCATCGTGCCTACTTTGGTGAGGCTTTGAACCTGGTAGAGCAGTTTGGCATTGAGGACGTGATCTCTTTCCACCTGGACTTTGATCCTGAGATTGTGGCCCAGTTCTTTGCTTCGGTCCACTTCCATACTGATGAGGAACGGAAGATGACCTGGATGACCAATGGACAACTGATGACTGCTAAGTGGAAGGACTTCATGGATTTGCTCCACGTACCTGATGAGGGGCTCAACACACCCGTTGGTGTTCGCCCTCATGCCAACCCCGAGTCAGGCAGCAAGAACAAGCTCCAGCAGTACCTTGTTGAGAATAAGCTTGCCAATGACAAGAAGACGTGGGTGCTGGACCCATTCCTGGACATCAAGCACCGAATCTTCCGCAACTCCCTCTTTCCACGCATTGGGGACAAGGACAAAGTGCATGCCTATCTGGTGGATATGATGCTCATCTATGAAGAGACGCGTCTCTCTCAGACTCAACCTCTGGACGTATATCATATCATGTGGTGTGAGCTTCAGTTTGCGGTGTTCAACCATAAGGTACCCATCTATGGACCTTATCTGTTTCTGTTGATCTCGAAGACTTGGGAGAAGCTCTATCCAGATGATGAGTTTCTTGCCCCTGACTGGACTCGTCATGAGCCCATCAAGCTCCGTGTCAAGCCCCAGTGGGCTAACACCACTACTCGTGTTGAGGCAGAGGCTGCTAGAATGGATGTTGATGAGGATGAGTTTGAGGAGGAGGAAGCGGATGAGGACAGCTCTTCAGGGTATGCTCCTCCCTCTACTGAGCCCTCCTGGGCTAAGAAGCTGAAGGCCAAGGTGAAGGCCTTGTTCTGCATGCAAGCAAAGGGGAAGTACCGGACTCACATTGCTTCCAAGGAGAGTCGCCGCCGCGACAAGAGGATCTTGAGGACATTTGGCGAGGACGTTTCCAGCGGATCCGAGCAGCACATCACTCCAGAGGCTGAATGGATGGCGAAACAGGGCTATAAGTGGACTGATTATGAGGAGGAGCCCATCCCCACTGCTGAGTCCGACGAGGAGCGTGGCGAGTGATCACTTTGCTTGAGCCACCACTTGTGTCGTAGGTGTCCTCTCTGCCTTTTTGGTGTCTCGATGCCAAAGGGGGGAGAGTGTAGGATTTGCGAGTCGTGTGTCGTGTTTGTTTCGTCTTGTCGCTTTGCTTTTGTTCCTTTGAACCTCGTTTGCTTTGGTTTGGTTTGTGCTTGTGAGACCTTCCTATCATATGGTGTAAGACATATGCACTCTACCGTACCTTATTGAGCCTATGCTATCTTGTGCACTTTACTTTATGCTCATAGTTATTATCTTGCTTAGTGTTAGCTTTATTGTTGCAAGATATGCCTTGTCTGTAAAATATAGGGGGAGTGTTGATCCTAGTATGTGTGCAGTGTAGTCCAAAGCACTTCTCTTGATTGCACACATCTAGGGGGAGCCCGTCTATATTTTATAGATGTGGGGTTTGCCCATGTTCTTTTTATCTCCCTTTGTGCAAATCTCGTATTGCCATCAATCCACCAAAAAGGGGGAGATTGTAAGGGCATATTTATCCCTTAGTTGTTTTGGTGATTGATGACAATGCTTTTGCAGACTAATCGTGTGCATGGAGTATTTCAGACATATCATGACTAGGCACACGACGATTTGGTGCCCCTCAAAGACTATTAAAGACGGCGTTTCTCTACATTTCTTTTTGGTGGATTTGAGTCGTAGGAAAGTCGTACTATTAAGAGGGGGTCCGCTTTGGAAAGGTTTGGGTGGAATCATCACGTACACGTCTACTCCTTTTGCACCACCTTTCCTTTGGCCCTTTGGAGCATCCTCCGTCTTTCCTTGTCTATGCAAAATGTCATGTTCCTGAACTGGGGCATGTGGTAGTACTGCTCCTCAGAGCGGTAGTACCGCAGGCCCTTGCGGTAGTACCGGCCTCTGGCGCGGTAGTACCGGTTCCCACGATAGTACCGCACCCAGGGAGCGGTAGTACCATGGCTTCTGGCCAGGTGCTGCTGCTAGTGCGGTAGTAGGGGCGGATGTAATTTTTTACATCCGCGCCCTATGTGGTAGTACCGAGCCATGGGCGCGGTAGTACCATGCGCTCTGGCCAGGCTCAGCAGCATGAGTGGCAGTAGGGGCGGATGTAATTTTTTACATCCATGCCCCACGCGGTAGTACTGCTCCAGGCTTGCGGTAGTGCCGTGTCGGATTTTTGCATGGATCAAAACTCAGCGGAAGTTGCCACAGATGTATTTTTATATGTCCGTGCCTTCCCTGCCTAGTGCATTTCTGCCTTGCGGTAGTACCACTAGGGGGCGCGGTAGTACCGTGCCAGCGGTTCTACCGCTCCCTGCCTTAGCACGTCAGGACAGGACTTAGGCTCTGCCGTGCCAGCGGTAGTACCGCTCGTTTGGTGTGGTAGTACCACAGGTCGCGGGCTGGTTAAGTGGATAACGGTTGGATTTGTTCTCACACTATATAAGGGGTGTCTTATTCTCTGAGTCGACTACCTCTTCCTTCCCAAAGCTTCATTGTTGCTCCAAGCTCCATTTTCGCCCGATCTCTCTCCTTAGCCAATCAAACTTGTTGATTTTCTAGGGATTGGTTGAGAAGGCCCCGATCTACACTTCCACCAAGTGAAATTCGATTCCCCCACTAATCCCTTGCGGATCTTGTTACTCTTGGGTGTTTGAGAACCCTAGACGGTTGAGGTCACCGCGGAGCCATATTCCATTGTGGTGAAGCTTCGTGGTATCATTGGGAGCCTCCAATTAAGTTGTGGAGATTGCCCCAACCTTGTTTGTAAAGGTCCGGTCGCCGCCTCCAAGGGCACCAATAGTGGAATCACGGCATCTCGGATTGTGTGAGGGCGTGAGGAGAATACAGAGGCCCTAGTGGCTTCTTGGGGAGCATTGTGCCTCCACACCGCTCCAACGGAGACGTACTTCCCCTCAAGAGGAAGGAACTTCGGTAACACATCCTCGTCTTCACCGGCTCCACTCTTGGTTATCTCGTGCCTTTACTTGTGCAAGCTTATTTGTGTTATATCCCTTGCTTGCTTGTGTGCTTGTTGTTGTTGCATCATATAGGTTGCTCACCTAGTTGCATATCTAGACAACCTACTTTGATGCAAAGTTCAAATTGGTAAAGAAAAGCTAAAAATTGTTAGTTGCCTATTCACCCCCCCCTCTAGTCAACTATATCGATCCTTTCACTATCTACAAAGCTCGAATTGTCGCAAAAGGTTTTCGACAAGTTCAAGGTGTTGACCACGATGAGATTTTCTCACTTGTATCGATGCTTAAACGTCTGCCCGAATCATGTTAGCAATTGCCGCATTTTATGAAATTTGGCAAATGGATGTCAAACCTGCATTCCTTAATGGATTTCTTAAAGAAGAGTTGTATATGATGCAAACGGAAGGTTTTGTCGATCCTAAAGGTGCTAACAAAGTGTGTAAAGCTCCAGCGATCCATCTATGGACTGGTGCAGGCATCTCAGAGTTGGAATATACGCTTTGATGAGTTGATCAAACCATATAGTTTTATACAGACTTGTGGTGAAGCCTGTATTTACAAGAAAGTGAGTGGGAGCACTACATCCGTTCTGATAAGTATATGTGAATGACATATTGTTGATCGGAAATGATGTAGAATTTTCTGGAAAGGATAAAGGAGTGTTTGAAAGGAGTTTTTCAAAGAAAGACCTCGATGAAGCTGCTTACATATTAAGCATCAAGATCTATAGAGATAAATCAAGACGCTTGATAATTTTTTCAATAAATACATACCTTGACAAATTTTTGAAGTAGTTCAAAATGGAACAGTCAAAGGAAGATTTCTTGCCTGTGTTGCAAGGTGTGAAGTTGAGTGAGACTCAAAGCCCGACCACAGCAGAAGATAGAGAGAGAATGAAAGTCATTCCCTATGCCTCAGTCATAGGTTCTATGAAGTATGCTATGCTGTGTACCAGACCTATTGTGTACCTCACCATGAGTTTGGCAAGAGGGTACAATAGTGATCCAGGTGTGGATCAGCGGACAACGGTCAAAATTATCCTTACTAGAATAAGGATATGTTTACCGGTTATGGAGGTGACAAAAAGTTCGTCGTAAAGTGTTACGTCGATGCAAATTTTGACACCAATCTGGATGTGTCGGGGAGGCTGATCGGACCCACGAACACCTATGGGGCCGGCGGACCAGGCCCCTTGTGGTTTGGAGGGGGAGCGGAGACCGCACGAAGAGCGGATCGAGGCGAAGCACACGAGCAGTTTTACCCAGCTTCGGAGCTCTCCGGAGAGATAAAACTCCTACTGCTGCTTGTCTGGTTTCTATTGCGTTCTTACTAGGGAGCGATGAGAGCTACCAAACCTAGCGTGAGAGTCTCTGGTCTCGAGTGAATCGAATGGCCCGAACCCCCTCTACGTGCGCATGGGCCTCCTTTTATATGCTCAAGGGGTCTCCGACAGGTGGCAATGTAGAGGAGGGTATAAATGGAAAAACTGTAGTTGGTACACCTACTTGAACAGTGTACAATGCAGAATACCTAACTCTGACGGCAAGGGACAAAAGCATTAAATGCCTGTCCTTGTCGTCTAAACAGTGCAACAGAGCGCCACCGTTTGCCACGATGGCGGGCTTGTCGGCCGCCGCTTATCGCTGCTCCTCCCGCTGGTCTGACAGTTTCTTGACACGCCGCGCATGGAATGATCCCATGGCGACACGTTGGTAGATGAGCTGGAGCGGAGATGAAGAGAGGTTGCTGCTGACAAGCGCCTTGCCGCGGCTGAATCCTTGTCGCGTCTGGAGGCTTGTCGCATTCCGAGCCTTCCCGGCAAGCTCCTCTCGCCGGGGTCTTGTCTTCTGCGTGCCTTGAGTGGCCTTCCCGGCAAGCTCCTCTTGCTGGGGCCTTGTCTTCTTGGTTAAATACTTTGTTCTTGAATGGCTCCAAAGGAGCCACGGAGGATCTTGGCGGTGACCAGGCAGACCCTTGCCGCGGGGTGCGGCAACTGCCCGTGCACGAGTACGGGATACTAGTGTACCCCTACTCTAGTACACCAACAGGAGCCCCCGGGCCTGGGCCGCACACGGTGCCGAGCGCTGTCGGGCCAGGCCCAGAAATAGTGCACGGTCACACGCGGCCTTGATCACGCCGTAACTCACCCCGGACCCACCACGTCCCCCACCAACGGCGCGCACCGAACGTGGCGTCGTGCGAGAGATCGTGGGCGTGGTCGTGGGGGTTTCTTTATTAGGAAAAGCGGAACATCCGCCCCCTCCCCCTCCTTATAAACAGGGGAAACAGGGGCAGGTCGTCCACCTCGCCATTGCCATCTTGTCAAGAAAACCACCGCCGCTCCCCCCTTCATCTCTAGTGCGAAGAGAGCAGCGCTCCGCCCCCTTTCGCCACAAGCACACTCAACGCCGTCGACCTCCTCCACCGCCTCCGCCATGGCTCCGAAGGCCGACAAGGGGAAGGGGGTGAAATCGGCCGAGGCGCAGCGGCTCATGGCCGCGCAAGGAGCGGGCCATCTTCTCCCCCATTTCGACGCCAAGGAGCCGAGGAGGGCTTCTACCTTTTCTGGTCGACGGAGACGCGTGCGCATCCGCGCACGAAGGTACTCCCCGCCATTGCTTCGGAATTAGCCCCAACTGGCTATCCTTTCTTTGCCCTTTTCTTCTATTGCGGGCTCTGCCCGCCCTTTTCTGAGTTCTTTTGCGATATTATGAACACATACGGGTTCCGCCTCCTTGATTTCACCCCCAACGCCATTCTGACCATGGCAGTTTTCGCACACCTTTCTGCGAAAACTTTGTCGAGATCTATCCCAACGTAGCTCTCTTCCGCCACTTCTTCATGCCCCGTAGAGAGAGGGAGCGCTTGCGGAGGAATTGCTTGGGTCTCTGTGGTCGGCAAGAAAGAAGCGTGTTGGAAGGAGAGTTCCGCAGCAAGTGGGAGGAGTGGAGAGCCAACTGGTGTTGGATCGTAGAGGAGAACCCGCAGCCTTTCACTGCCGTGCGCCAAACCCCAATAGTGCGCGGCAACGATTGGAGTAGCTTGGCGCCGGAGGATGCTAGATTGAAGATAGATGTGACCCGGATTTTGCGCCTCAGGCTTGCCGGACTCACGATGGCGCCATATGCAGATTTCCTCCGCCGCCACGCTTCCCTTGCAGGAGAGGAGGAGACCCGCTTGGGAGTTCCAAAATGCGGCGGACATCATGAGGCTGCGCCGGGTCTGAATCGAATTTCACTGTCTTGGAGTTCGAAGCGATGCTGCTAGAAAAGTTCAAGCACGACCCAGATCACCCCGAGTGGTTTAGGTTGCCGAGAGGGTCGCCCCATTGTGCAACAACTCAGCGCCGACCGCATCCGGGCCATGATGCCGCGTTGTCAGCGATTCTCATGGGATCGCTCCAACCTGGCAAGAGCCTTCCGACGAGATCGTGCAGCAGTTCTTCGACAACTTGGAAGAAGTGCCGATCCGCCCGACGAAAGCGTAAGAGGCTCACCCGCGACACCACCGATGAGGAGATGGTGCGCATTGCCACCAAGTGGAGGAGGCGGCAGACCGCCGCTACCGGGCGCCTTCGGTACACCGTGGAGGAGGCGGACACAGCCGAGGCGGCAAGCCTTGCCGAGCGAAGGGAGTTCGCCGGCGAGGAAGAGCTTGCCACACCCGAGGCTGAGTCGAGCGGACCAGCCGAGGGCGCTTCTTCTCCACCACCCAGCGGCTTGCCGCCAACGGAGCCCCCGGCTCCGCCGAAGAGGCGTCTCCGCAAGGCCGGAGACGAGACGGGGCGGTAGACGGGCCCACAGCCGCAGCGCCATGACGCTTCTCTACATGACAAGCGATGTTGCCGCTGAGCACCCCACACCGCTGCGACAAGCTGAGGCGGGATCCTCCCGAGCCACCGCTGACGCCTCCGCCAAGCGGCGAAGAGAGCCCACCTCCGCCTCGTCGCACCGGAGGCGAGCCGAGTTTGACTTCTCCGCGCTTAGCTCCGAGGAGGAAGAAGAAGAGTAAGCTTCAATATTGTGCTTGTATTTCTTCAATCTTGTTGCTTTATCTTGAATCTGACTTGCTTCTCAACTTTTTCCTTTTCGTGACGCTAGCCCAGAGCGTCGAAGAGGGCCAAGACCCGGTGGTCGCCGTTGAGGACGATTCACCCGTGGCAACAGGAGGCGATTCGAGACCCCCTTGCCGGACCCGGCAACCCTTCTCAGAGCAGCCCAAAGACAGCCCCCAGGTAAGTATGCGGTTTTCTCCTTCTTTGTTGGGTGTGCATGGGTGCTCCTTCTTCATAAATATCTGATTGTTGGTTTGTGTAGGAGCAGAGCAGCCTCATCTGGAGGGCCCTAAGCCGCCCAAATTGTGCTCGCTTGACCACGCCGCCAAGGGAGGATTCTCCGCAAGGGAGCGTCCTCCGCAAGGAGGCTACTCCGCAAGGGACAGCACTGGATCCTCCGGTGGTCGAGACCACGGCCGCAGATCCCATTGCAGTAATCCCTTTGCGCCAAAATTTCCCTTGGGCTTGTCTTCTTCGCTTTTTCTTTGAATATTTGCTTGACTTTCTTTCTTTGTCCGCCACAGAGCCGATGGAGACCGAGGTCGCCGGTGAAGGGGACGCTACAAGGCAACATTGACGGCCGCCGTGGAAGAAGAAGAAGCTACCGACGAGCCTGTCGGGCGAGGAGGCCACCGAGGCTGCCGCCACGTAAGCCGGGCGAGGGTCTGGTGATCGTGACCGACGCCCCGAGGCCGCAGGAGCGCCAGTGCTACACCGACCACGACTTCGCCAGCCGCAGCTGCCGGGTTCAAGAGCTCCCAGCCGGGCGCCTACTTGAAGGCCGGGCGACGGTGTCTTCATCAAGCTCCCATGGGAGTCGAGCTCAGGCGCCGATCGAAGGAGAGACCTTCGACGGAGAGCTGCTCGCCTCATTGGCTGACGCTGTGGACGCGCCAAGCAGCAGCAGCGGCGAAGTCCGAGGAGGAGCAGCTGTTGAAGAAGCCGCCGCCGCTTCACCGCGCCCAAAGAAGCCAAGTTGGGGTCCCGGAAGCACTTGTCGCGAGGGCGGAGCGACTGGAGAAGCGCGCAGAAGAGCTCGAGCGCCAACCAAGAAACTCTCCTAACGTAGCGTAGCGCTGGAGCAACTTGCGGAAGAGCGCACGGCCTTCATCCTTGAGAAGGCCGCAATGAGGAGGAGCAGCTGGCCGCCGAGAAGCTCTCAGCAGAAAGCGAGCCAAGGCCATGGAAGGTCAACTGGACAGCCATGAGGAAGAGCTTGTTGCGCGCGAGGAGTCACTTGGCGGGCGCTTAAGGAAGCGGGCGACGCTGCCGCAGCCGCCGAGGCCGCCAAGAAGGAGCCGGAGACAAAGGTGGCTCAGCCGAGGCCGCCTGTAAGAGTGGTGAGGAGCTTGCAGCGCTCAAGCACGAAGCGCGAAGGACGCCTACACTCTTGGCGAGCTGCAGGCTGCTCGCCGAGAGGGCAAGGAGCTCGACGCCGCCAAGGACTCCAAGGCGGACCTCCAATCGAAGCTGACCACTCGACGCAGACGTTGGGCCAGGCGCCAAGGAGCGGGAGGTGGGCCTGTTGGAGACGATCAAGGCCAAGGAGGAGCTGCTGGCGAATGCTGTTGATACCCGAGCGCCTTGAGGGAGAGTGTGGAGCATTGGACCGAAGGTCTTGTGGATACTGCTGCCGACATCCACAACAAGCTGATGGAGCCTGGGATGGTGGATCTCGCATACTCCTCCGACGAGCATCTCCAACCCAGCGCCAAGCTTAGCTTATTCTTCAAGGGCGTGTTGACGGGCCTCCAGCGACTCCGGGAAGAGGTCCCAAAGCAGCTGGCCGAGGAGTCGCGCCAGATCTGTGCAGGAGCCCTCGAGAAGGTGTTGATGAAGGTGGCCTTCCGCAATCCAGGCCTCAACCTCAACGGTGTCCTCAGATCCTTGCCGCCTGATGCTGACGTGGAGGCGCTCAAAGCCCTTGTCGCACCCATTATGGACAAGGTGAACAAGATCAAGCGGATTGACGGCGACCGTGTAGACTAGGCCGCCAATTTTATCTTTCCCTTGTCGCTGTTGATCATGTTTAGAACAATTTATTAGATCCGCGACAAGCTTATTTTGTAATATACTCTATCTTAGGCGATGATTGCAATGTTATTTCCTTTACTTGATTCCTTCCTTTGCACGTTTTTACCCTACGCTTCTAGGGAACTTGTCGATGCAGCACCTTTGTCATGCGCCGAAAAGTCGGAACATCGCCTGGCCGGGCGATGCCGCCTCCGACAAGCAACCTTGTCGCGACTAGCTGCAGCTCACTTAAGTTGTTGAGCGGACTCGAGACAAAGTAAGGGCGCGACTAGTCATGAGTTGGTTCCTCTGCGCATGTGTTTTCCATACAAAGTACTATCGCTCGAGGAAGATAACTTAAAAATTTAAGAACTGATTGATAAACTCGCAACTTAGCTTTTCCGGCTGCTTGTTCCTCGATAAGGCGAAACTTCCTCGAGCAACGCTTGGTCCATAGTATTATCTTCTCCTTCCCCGGTTAACTTGTGTGCGAGGGAACCTTTTCTTCCTTGAGAAAGAGAAAGAAGAGAAAATAAAGTCATGGAGCCTAGTGGCTCGATGTTGCTTACCGGGTGTGGGTACTGCACAAAGTGTTAGCCAAAACATGCAATAAAATGATGAAAGCATGAATTTGACAAGTTGTGCGCAACATATGAGCTTTACTGATGCACGGGTCTCTACCGGGCTTTGTACAAAGGATTACATGCAACAGCCGCAAGACTTGCACAAAAGGTGGTTGCCGGAACAGGTTCCGCAACCGCGCCTCTGAGTAAAACTTACGAAGATGCTCAATGTTCCAGGAGTTGCTCACCGAATGCCATCTTCGGTCTCAAAGGCGGACAGCGCCAGCCTAGTGACTGCTTTCACCCGATAAGGGCCTTCCCACTTCAAGGCGTCAACTTGTTTGAATTCTTGGCGGACTGAATGCGCCGAAGAACAAGGTCGCCTTCCTCGAGGCTTCCGCACTAACTTTATGCGGCTATGGTAGCGACGCAAAGCTTGCCGGGTAACGAGCAGCTCAGACAATGACCCAAGACGATCTTCCTCAAGGAGCAGCGTCATCTTGTCGCAGCTGCTCTTGCTCAAGCTCATCATAAGCGAGCACTCGAGGCGATCCGTGATACGAGTTCCGTGGGGAGAACTGCCTCTGCTCCATAGACTAGAGCGAAAGGTGTCTGGCGGTGGCTCGATTTGGCGTCGTCTGATCGACCAAAGAACCACCGCCAGCCTCGATCCAGCTTTCTTCCGCACTGTGCAGCCTGTCGAAAGTTTTGGTCTTGAGCCCGCAAAGACTTCAAAGATTTGCCCTCTCTCGCTGACCGTTGCTTCTTGGATGAGCAATGTAAGCAAAAGCAAACCTTTGCGCCAAGATCTTGGACGTCGCATGAAGGTGCGACTCAGAATTGCGTGCGATGTCGGTGATGATCCTGTTAGGGATTCCAAACGGCAAACAATCGACCAAGAACTTGACCTGGCCGATGCTATACGTGTTCGTAATGGCGTTGGGGTGAAATCAAGGAGGCGGAACCCGTATGTGTTCATAATATCGCAAAAGAACTTCAGAGAAGGGCGGGCGAGCCCGCAATAGAAGAAAAGGGCAAAGAAAGGATACCCAGCTTGGGGCTAATTCAAGCAATGGCGGGAGTACCTTCATGCGCGGATGCACGCAGCGTCTCCGACGACCGTAAAAGGTAGAAGCCCTCCCTCGGCTCCTTCAAGGCCGAAATGGGGGAGAAGATGGCCCGCTCCTTGCGCAGCGCCGCGAGCCGCTGCGCCTCGGCCGATTTCACCCCCTTCCCCTTGTCGGCCTTCGGAGCCATGGCGGAGGCGGTGGAGGAGGTCGACGGTGTTGAGTGTGCTTGTGGCGAAAGGGGGCGGAGCGCTGCTCTCTTCGCACTAGAGAAGAAGGGGGGAGCGGCGGTGGTTTTCTTGACAAGACGGCAATGGCGAGGTGGACGACCTGCCCCTGTTTCCCCTGTTTATAAGGAGGGGGAGGGGGCGGACGTTCCGCTTTTCCTAATAAAGAAACCCCCACGACCACGCCCACGATCTCTCGCACGATGCCACGTTCGGTGCGCGCTGTTGGTGGGGGACGTGGTGGGTCCGGGGTGAGTTACGGCGCGATCAAGGCCGTGTGTGACCGTGCACTATTTCTGGGCCTGGCCCGCCAGCGCTCGGCACAGTGTGCGGCCCAGGCCCGGGGGCTCCGACCCATGAACACCTATGGGGCCAGCAGACCAGGCCCCTTGTGGTTCGGAGGGGGAGCGGAGACCGCACGAAGAGCGGATCGAGGTGAAGCACACTAGCAGTTTTACCCAGCTTCGGAGCTCTCCGGAGAGATAAAACTCCTACTGCTGCTTGTCCGGTTTGTATTATGCTCTTACTAGGGAGCGATGAGAGCTACCAAACCTAGCGTGAGAGTCTCTGGTCTCGAGTGAGTCGAATCGCCCGAACCCCCTCTACGTGCGCATGGGCCTCCTTTTATATGCTCAAGGGGTCTCCGATAGGTGGCACTGTAGAGGAGGGTATAAATGGAAAAACAGTAGTTGGTACACCTACTTGAACAGTGTACAGTGCAGAATACCTATCTCTGACGGCAAGGGACAAAAGCATTAAATGCCTGTCCTTGTCGCTCAAACAGGCAACAGAAGCGCCACCGTTTGCCACGATGGCGGGCTTGTCAGCCGCTTATCGCTGCTTCCTCACCGCTGCACAACCTCTTGACACGCCGCATGGAATGATCCCATGGCGACATCGTTGGTAGATGAGCCGGAGCAGAGATGAAGAGAGTTGCTGCCGCGGCAAGCGCCTTGCCGCGGCTGAATCCTTGTCGCGTCTGGAGACTTGTCGCGTTCCGAGCCTTCCCGGCAAGCTCCTCTCGCCGGGGTCTTGTCTTCTGCGTGCCTTGAGTGGCCTTCCCGGCAAGCTCCTCTTGCCGGGGCCTTGTCTTCTGCGTGCCTTGAGTGGCCTTCCCGGCAAGCTCCTCTTGCCGGGGCCTTGTCTTCTTGGTTAAATACTTTGTTCTTGAATGGCTCCAAAGGAGCCACGGAGGATCTTGGCGGTGACCAGGCAGACCCTTGCCGTGGGGTGCGGCAACTGCCCGTGCACGAGTTCGGGATACTAGTGTACCCCTACTCTAGTACACCGACATGATGATTCTAAGTCACAATCTGGATACATATTGAAAGTGGGAGCAATTAGCTAGAGTAGCTCCGTGCAGAGCATTGTAGACATAGAAATTTGCAAAATACATACGGATCTGAATGTGGCAGACTCGTTGACTAAACTTCTCTCGCAAGCAAAACATGATCACACCTTAGTACTCTTTGGGTGTTAATCACATGGCGATGTGAACTAGATTATTGACTCTAGTAAACCCTTTGGGTATTGGTCACATGGCGATGTGAACTATAGAGTGTTAAATCACATGACGATATGAACTATTGGTGTTAAATCACATGGCGATGTGAACTAGATTATTGACTCTAGTGCAAGTGGGAGACTGAAGGAAATATGCCCTAGAGGCAATAATAAAATTGTTATTATATTTCCTTATATCATGATAAATGTTTATTATTCATGCCAGAATTGTATTAACGGAAACTTAGTACATGTGTGAATACATAGACAAATAGAGTGTCCCTAGTATGCCTCTACTTGACTAGCTCGTTAATCAAAGATGGTTAAGTTTCCTAGCCATAGACATGTGTTGTCATTTGATCAATGGGATCACATCATTAGAGAATGATGTGATGGACAAGAC
Source organism: Aegilops bicornis (assembly GCA_021605145.1). Classification (NCBI taxonomy): domain Eukaryota; kingdom Viridiplantae; phylum Streptophyta; class Magnoliopsida; order Poales; family Poaceae; genus Aegilops; species Aegilops bicornis. The sequence goes on from CM038675.1 coordinate 573,078,571, forward strand.
CCATTCATTAGCTTAGCACTATGATCGTTTAGTTTATTGCTATTGCTTTCTTCATGACTTATACATGTTCCTCTGACTATGAGATTATGCAACTCCCGAATACCGGAGGAACACCTTGTGTGCTATCAAACGTCACAACATAACTGGGTGATTGTAAAGATGCTCTACAGGTGTCTCCGAAGGTGTTTGTTGGGTTGGCATAGATCGAGATTAGGATTTGTCACTCCGCGTATTGGAGAGGTATCTCTGGGCCCTCTCGGTAATGCACATCACTATAAGCCTTGCAAGCAATGTGACTATTGAGTTAGTTGCGGGATGATGCATTACAGAACGAGTAAAGAGACTTGCCGGTAACGAGATTGAACTAGGTATGGTGATACCGACGATTGAATCTTGGGCAAGTAACATACCGATGACAAAGGGAACAACGTGTGTTGTTATGCGGTTTGACCGATAAAGATCTTCGAAGAATATGTAGGAACCAATATGAGCATCCAGGTTCCGCTATTGGTTATTGATACGTATCCATTATATCTATAATTATTTATTGTTCCATGCTATTATATTAACTATTTTGGATGTTTAATGGGCTTTAATATGCTATTTTTTATTTTTTTTGGGACTAACCTATTAACCGAAGGCCCTCTGCCAGTTGCTGTTTTTTGCCTATTTTAGTGTTTTGCAGAAAAGGAATATCAAACGGAATGAAACCTTCGCGAGGATCTTTCTTCGAACTGTCAGGACCCCGATTCCAAGTCACATCGATCTAGCCGGTAACACCTCATATCACTTTGCGGCCTCACGCACGGTATTCCCACGGGTGTTGCCTTACCATGGCCCGGGACCGTTTAGCCTTTTGGCTCACGATATGATAGTGTTGCTAGCATCCATTTGACATAGAACCCAGGCCGACATGGCTAGTCTTGAACCCATAGCGGCACTAACCTATGGGGACAGGCATCCATGAATCACTTCGAGCTTGTCGGTCATCAACGTATGTATCCGGGCTGTAGCACTGGCTAACAGGACTCCGTAACCCGGCTGTAGCAGGCTAGGCAGACTCCGGATGTCACCGCGTGACATTTCCCGAAGGGACGTAACCACGAACGAAGTGAAACACATGCCAACCCGGATCAAGTGTCCGGAGCGGTAAGTCTTTGGGCTAGCGAGGACTCCGTGAACCCGCTGTAGCGGACTACTATCGCTCAGAAGCACTAGACTACATTTCCCCATATGAGAGGCTGCCAAGGATAAACAACTAGATTGTCGGATCCCACACATACCAAGCATTTCAAACATACACACAATATGCTCAATATGTGTAAATACAACATGGCATCACAACATAACTCTACGACTCAATATTTATTCATTAGGCTCCGAGGAGCGAGATATTACAAACATGGGTCTCATGACCCAACACTCGTGAGCATACAAGTCAAAGCACAAGCGGAAGCTTAACATGTATGAGTACGTACATCTACAAATGAAAAAGGCCGAGAAGCCCGACTATCTACTGCATCTGCCGAGGGCACAAGATCGTAGCTGAGGTATCAAGCTAAACGCCGAGGTCCACGCTGAACTACTAAGCGAGACCGACGCCTCTCGCAAAAACATAAAATAGGCAAACGTGAGTACAAATGTACTCAAAGAAGACTTACATCAGAACTATCTACACATGCATCGGTATCAATAAAGGGGTGGTGGAGTTTGACTGCAGCAAGCCAGCTTTGACTCGGTGGCTATCCTGAACTACGACTGCAAGTAACTCTTTTGAGGTGGCGCACACGAGTCCACATATACACCATATCAATACACCACTATGGATCCGCTCCCGTCTACCTACGAGAACGCCATCCATAGCACTCACGCTTATCTTGCACATTTTAGAGTATCCACTTTTACTTGTCTATGAACTGTTATAGGCAACCCAGAAGTCCTTCTCCGCGGACACGGCTATTCGAATAGATCATTTATAACCCTGCATGGGTGTACTTCTTCACACACGCTCACCACTTATCGCCCGTTTACACAACATGTACTCGGCAACCTTCAAGGTAAGCCCAAATGAGGGTGTCGGCCACGACCGACTAACCACACAAGTCTCTAGTCCAGGTTTATCGCCTATTCGGGTTCCATCCGCAAGGAGATCCGCCGGGTGTCGCCACGGCCCCAAACGATGTGTGTGCAGGGTTCCCAAGCCCACCTCGACGGGTGGATCTACGCTTGGTACACCGTGCCATGGTGCCTAGTCTGTCCCAAGCCCACCTGCAGTGCCACTTGGTAGACTACTAACACTACCTACAAACACCGTAAACTAGTTGCAACTCCCCGGACAGAGATCAAGTTGATTAATAAGTCGAAAGGGGCACTTAAGCAGTCCAATGAGTGGTAGTAGCTATTCAGGGGTCACAAACACAGAACTCAGATCCAGAGGACGTTTTCAATGAGACAACCCACCATTTACTCCTACATGGCCTCTCACCGCTACCTTTACCAAATCGTGTTCACACACTTAGCTCTCAACAAGAGGACATGTTCACACACCTCCGATTCATCCTCGATGAATCAGACTGACACAACTCTAAGCAATAGCAGGCATGACAAACAAGCATGAATGAGTAGGCACAACAGGGCTCAAACAACTCCTACTCATGCTAGTGGGTTTCATCTATTTACCGTGGAATGACAGTCATGCAGAGGATAAAGGGGTTCAGCTACCGCAAAGTAACAGATGAATCGATGTTGTCCTAATGCAAAGAAAAGAGAGCAGGAGCGAGAGAGTGGGGTTGTATCGGAATGAACAAGGGGGTTTTGCTTGCCTGGCACTTCTGAAGATAACATTGAGTCTTCATCAGTGTCATCGATCTCGTCGTCGGGATACGCCTACCGAGAGGGGACGATTACCGGCAAACACAGAAGGACACAATCAATGCAATGCGACAATATGATGCATGCTATGACATGGCAATATGATGTGTGATAGGTCTAATGCAACTTGGGACAGAAAGGTTTGAGTCCATTTGAACCAAGGATCCAAATGATCACCCAAATAATAAGTGATATAAGTGCATTAGCTTGTTTCACCTAAACAGCAAGGTTAAAGTGTTCTGACATGCATGAAACTAGTACAGATGGAAAGATTGGATTTTTCTGATCATTTTTCATATATAACTTAATTCATTTGGAGTTACGGTTTAATTTCTATGATTTTTAGAAGTTTAGGGTATTTTCTGAAAATAATAAATCATTTAAGATTTATTTAAACTCCAGAAAGGAATTAATGCGTCGGCATGACCTCACAGTGTTGTCAGCAGGTCAATGACTCGGTCCAGGTCAAATCTGACGTGTGGGGTCCACACGTCAGTGACACAGTTAACTAACCTAATTTTAATTAGAGCCTGGGCCCGCATGTCAGTGTCCTATCTACTTAACTAAGTTAGTTAACACTAACTTAACTTGGTACTAATTAAACAGGGGGCCTGGGCCCACACGTCAGTGGGTCAGGGAAAAGTCAAACCCCGGTCAAACGGGCTCAACCCCGCCGGAGTTGACCCGCGGCTTGCCGCCGGCGAGGCCAGGGATGGCGGAGGGCTTCGGGATCGCTCCTCCGGCCACCAAAAGCGCGGCGGAGGGCATCTACACGTTGCCCGTGCTCGTCTCAAGACGAGCAAAGGCAAGAGTGGCTAGGGCGGCCCGTAGCGACGGCAACGGCGACAAGTGTGGTGGCCGGAGCTCGATGGTGCACGAGCGCAGGGCTACGGCTCGCCCTCGAGGGAACCAGGTAGCTAGGCCGCATCTAGGGGGGCCTAGGAGCACGGTGGACAGCACAACTGGGCGTGGTAAGCTCAGCGGTGAGCAGGAGGTCGGCCATGGCGGACGGCGGCCCTGGAGCTCGTGGGGGCGGTGGCTAGAGGAAGCTAGCGAGAGGGGAGGTGAGGGAAAAGCCTGTGGCCTCACGGTGATGTTGTAGGGAGGCTCAGCGCACTCGGGGACGGCTCAGAGGCGACGGAACGGCGATGACGATCTCCGGTGTCCCGAGGTTGAAGACGGGTCGATGGCGACGAAGCATAGCCCTCCGGCTCATTTCCTTCGGCGTGGGGATGGGGTGCTCGATTTGAGCTGCTGGACATGGTCATGGGACGAGGGACGGCGGTGGTCGCGCCACCGCCGAGCGGCGGCGACGGCTGCGCTCGGGCATGCGAGGGAGCGGACGCGGGGGAGAGCAGAGGAGGGGAGAGTGGTGTCCAGGGGTCAGGGCGGTGCCGCAGAGGTGCTTCGAGGCGTCGCGCTGGCACGCGACGGCAGGCAGGCTGGGTGGTGGCGTGGCGAGCGCGGCGGCGTCGCGGTGTCCCTCCTCTGCCTACTGGCAGAGGTAGGTGATGACCTGCACAGCGGATGGGCTGCCCAGCCTGTGGGTTTGGCCAGGTAAGTGGGCTGCGTGTAAACTCCTCTCCTTTTATTTCCATTTTCTATTTTCTGTAATTGTGTTTGGCTTTAATAAAATGCCAGGGCATTTCCAAAAATCATGAAACTGGTCAATGTCACTGTTTGGAATATTTCCAATAACAAACATTTCAGTTTGTGATTATTTGAGCATTTAAAATATTATTTAGCAATTAAATGCCCAAATGCAAATACCATATGATTTAATTCAAAAATCCAGAATGGCCTAGAAAAATGTGCACCATTTTAGGGAGAGGTTCTAGACCAATCCAAGAATGATGAACTTTTCTGAAGGCATTTTGGGTTTATTGAGAATATTTTTATTTAAACCTAGTTGATTTGATCTGGTGCTAGGGTTTGAGCAATCCCCATTTCAACTTTCAAATAAATTAGACATGATGCAAGCAAGGTCAAGCAAGGGCTGATGCGGGGTGTGACAGCTCACCCCCACTAAACAAGAATCTCGCCCCGAGATTCAAGACGTGAGATAAGAAGGCGAGGGGACACTAGCTAACACGATCTTGTCGATCCAATTTCCCTTCCTCAAGATGTTGGTTCATTGTTCCAATTGATCTTGACGCCCTTGCTTTGGGATCTTCATCCAACACGATGGCGACAAAAGAGACTCTATAGGAGACGATCTCCTCAAGATCGAGCACTCAAGATCAACTCGTGGAATGAGATGTTGAAACATCTCGAGTTGAGGCACAAAACACATCGAGAGGGATGGAAGAACAAACAACGAGGTTTGATTAGTGGGCAACAATTCCACGCTTAGAGAGATGGTGGATGGTGTCAAGGTGGCGAGGAAATAATTGCCATGATTCAATAACGGGCACCTCGGGGAGGTGACGCGAGGAACTATTCCCTTAAGTGGCAAAAAGAATTACTTTTGATTCGTAGATCATTGAAACTCTTCATACCAGCCTAAGGCAATTCACAACTGGTCGTTTACGGAGTGCAAAGGAATGGTACACCCGACTAGAATGGATGATGTGGACTACCTTGTTGAAGACAACGCAATGGATGATTTTTGCTTATCATCGGAGGAGGAGGGGACCCATGGTAGGACCACTTTTGAGGATGATCCTGAACAAGAATTACTAAGAAGGCAGCCCATAGTGAAATGGCACAAGGACGGTACAAGATGGGAACGAAATGCAACTGTTGGAATGTTCCAACCATCATATCTGCCTGAGATTCAGATCCGATTGGTGATAGGATACTTCGGACTCAGCATGTCCGAAAAGAAAGTTCGCAACACAAATCGACGAGGTGACGTTGCGAGATTCTCTGGATATGAAATACGATAGCAAGCTCCAAAACATGAGCTGGTTCTGCTACACACATGTGGACATGCTGTCCTAGACAAGCATTACCACCTAGTAGTCTTATAATAAAACACTACCGACTTCAGGTTGGGAACCATCATCGAGGATAACGAAGTCTTGTGCATTACCATGGATTAGCACTTAACTCCTTTTCCTAGAACAAGTCAATCGGTGGCTTAGTGTGCTATGGAATTCATATGGAATGAAGATGATCAGTCTATCAGACCATAGAATACTTCGCACGTGCATGACTAACTTGGGATGATTCCAAAGGAAACAAAACAAACCTTTCTCAAATTCATGGCGGCAACTTACACCTAAAGCACATGAATTCGAGGAAGTCACTTTTTTCCATCCAAGCATAGGCTTCATGAACGGATCACGAAGGCATTGGTTACAAATTTTTCAACACTAGGTTGATGTTCAAAATGAATCATGGGGGAGACAAAATGCTGCTGATGGGCTCAACAACAACTCATCGGAATGTCCATATCACTGTACTTCCATCATCATGTGAACACGGTGATAGTATTGGTCAGACCAAAAGATGTAATGGTGTATGCTCGAGGGATCAACCACGAGTAAGACAACATCACGAATATCATTGGTTCTGATTTGACTTGACGATGGCCCATACTCAAGTCAAGGTTTTGACAAGGCAATAGATCCAACAACTGATCAGAGGACCAATCGATGAAGATATCATCTTTCTTCAACACACACTCAAAAGGATATCCCTTAAAGTGAACTAAGTCAGCAAGCTTTCATCTTCCAACTCTCCAAGTTGTTGTTTAGCTTAACCAAATAGCTCAGGGTTATCCAACACGGATTCTTGGAGAAGGGGTGGTTTACAAGAAACCAACTTGATCACGAACTTAACATAGTGGTCAGCGACAACTTTGGTAGCACTTCCAAGAAGATATTTGGAAAGTCACGAGCCACCGGTATGTTACTAAGCTCGAGAACAATCTTGCTTTTGAGGGCAAGACGATATGATCAAATGAGCGAGGACTTGACAAGATCCTAACTCATCAATCAAAGTGTGCACCGTAAATAAGGACTAGGTAGCACGATGAATCTTAGGATGATGATTTAATACCCAACACGCTAAGAATGAGGATATTGTCCATTAGCTACCAAGCAACAAGTTGCTAGGAGTATTGATTTCACACATCACAATTCATTTGCCGGTATTCCGGTTGCGACAACACGGAACCGAGGAATGAGTAATGATGGCGAGAAGTATCACTGCGTCAAGAATTCATAAGAGAAGGTGTAATTCTCATGACGTTCCTGACATAAAGTGGGTAATACTTCAGGATAGAACAGAATCAAAAGCTTGATTGCATTTGATCTGCGGATTACAACTGCTTTGACCCAATCCTGGATATGGATGAGGTACTGGAGTTTGTTTCTCCTAGTCATTCCAGAACATAATGGCTTGACGGACCACAAGAATAATGGGCATCGATGAGCACGAGTGCACGACTACTCCTGACTATCAACTGATAGACGGGGATCGGAATACAACTAAGGAGGAACAACTCGAGGAACATATAACTTTTCGAGTTGTGGAGGCATGGATTAGTATGTCGAGCGAAGCTCAACATTTCTTCCGGATAACCCATGCGGAAAGGGTAGAACTGGCAGATTCACAATTATGAATGGAGAACTCCTCAAGAGCACTCTTATTGTGATGTTTTGGTTCAACAAGGAACTTACGCCATAAGCGGTTCATAGTATTTGGAAGAAGGAAATACCACGGACCTCGAGGACTATCGCAGTTACTAGTATCCTAAAGGAACTAGCAAACACTATCAACATGAAGTAGGGTGAATCTCGGGTTCGAGAACCCAAGAATAGAATGCCTACTAACTAATAACATCACGGGATGCTTTCAAGAATAATGGCGTAATCATCACACTAGGGATACAAAAGCATTGCTAAATTGCTAGGTGACTTCCTAAACACCTAGGGTCATAATAATAGCTCCAACATTTACACCGAGGCAACAAAGTACCTCAACTTACCGATTAGGGGGTCCCGAACTGTGCGTCTAAGGCAGATGGTAACAGGAGACAGGGGACACGATGGTTACCCAGGTTCGGGCCCTCTCTATGGAGGTAATACCCTACTTCCTGCTTGATTGATCTTGATGATATGAGTATTGCAAGAGTTGATCTACCACGAGATCGTAGAGGCTAAACCCTAGAAGCTAGCCTATGGTATGATTGTTGTATATCTATCGACTATCCCGGCCTCGGTTTATATAATGCACCAGAGGCCTAGGATAAAAAGAGTCCTAGCCGAATCGCCGGTGGGGAGGATTCCTTGTCTTGATCGCCAAGTCTTGTGGAATCTTCCTTGTATGCGGTAACCGTCCTGGATCGCCCATGAGTATACGGCCATGGGGATCCTCGGCCCAATCCAATTGATCGGGATACGACATGGTGAGTACCCCCTAGTCCAGGACACCGTCAGTAGCCCCCTGAACCGGTCTTCAAGTTGGGGACGCTCCTCGATTCTTCCGAACTGTTCTTCATCTTTGGTCGTCGGTCTTGAAAACTGGTTCAACAAATCTTCTCATCTTCGATCTTGAGGATCGCCGAAATGCATTCGACGAGTTTACACGTCGAGTATCCGAGGAGCCCCTTTAAGTTTCCGACCTTTATCAATGCCTTGTTATTTTTATGCCACACCTTGGGTTTGAAGTTATTCCCGGGAGGCAGTGTCCTCTTGCGTCCGAGCTCTAACGCCAGACTGCATTCGAGGTATCTTTTGCAGCCGAGCACCAACGCCGGACTGCTTCCCAGCTCTATCGTCGGACTATGTATCCGAGCTCCAACGCCGGACGGTATCTGAGCTCCAACGCCGGACTGTATCCGAGCTCCAACGCCGGATCAGATCCGAGGTGTCGTAAATCACCTTGGTTCAAAGAAGTTCAAGGAGTTTAGCCGAGCTTAACGCCGGAAATGCCCTCTATGGAGCCAGCCACTAGCGTCCGAGCTTTATGCGGATTGCTTCCGAGGTGGTGGACCACCCGAATGTGGGCCGATTTTTGTCAATATTTTTATTGGTGCAATTTATTCTCTGCCGAGATACATAGCCAGTAGCCCTCAAGCTGGGTATCGGACTAAAACCCGAGATGCACATGAAGGATGACATAAGACCGCTGATCCCCGTAGTCAGCCGAGACTCAAAGTTGATTTGCAAAATCGGTCCGAGGATCAAGTCCAAGCTTCGGCAGAATACTTGGACACAAAAGCGGCGTGCTCGATCCTCAAGACTCGGGTTGGGTGCGGCCGACCAACGTGAGGATCAAAATCTCCTCGAAATCAGACAGCACTTAAAATTTTCTGCATAGAACAGGCAATGCAAGAGCCCCGAGACATCGGGTCGGGTGGCAACACCGGATCACGGGATTGATGTGCCCCTTTAATATTTGTAAATAATAAGCCCGAAGCCCAAGAGTCTCGAGCCTTAATGCGGCACGGGTGGCCGAATTGAGGATCGATATCCATAGTAAAATCACAAATTATGTGTAATGACTCAATGTATCCAAGTACTTTATGTCATTAATGCTCGGATCCACATTGTACAAAACTTTGTTGACCGACCATCGGCTTCAACCTCCTCGGCCAGTAGCCGAGGAGTGTTTGTCCTACTTTATAAAGCCTTTATGAGGGCAAAGATTTACGACAAACAAGGCAATCTGGCCATACGGTTTTATAAACAAAGGTACGTAGAGAGATATGTTATAAGACTGTTTAACAAAAGAAATGTCTTCCAAAGAAAATAGTCCCGCTATCGGTTCCTTTCTTTGGGTTGTCATGCTAAGCATGACCATGAAACCTCAGCTCCAATGTAAGAGCAAAATATCGAGGATTTAGTTTGGGAGGCCACCAATAGCCCCGGTAGTGTTAAATCGACGATCGAAGTCAAGCCGGAAACACTTCGCCAATGTTATGAATGGACCGTCATTTAATATAGTCATCGGATCGCTGACAAAGTGTACACCTATTATGACGGTCGGTTTTGACTTTCTCCTTTGAGGTGCTTGACCATGCGAAATGGAAGCACAATCGCAGTGGTTCTCCTTTGCACACCTAGCCGAACAAAGCGGAACGTAGGAGGCAAGCGCAGGAGCCGCAACCCAACTATTGACCAAAGACACAATTCAAAACTGATGCATATATAGCAATATCCGAGAATGTTTTTGCGAATCTCTAAAGGTGTCCGGCGTTGCATGCGAGACTTGTGCTGAAAACACACAAATAGTTTAAAAGTGCCAAAAGCTTGGAAAACAAAAAACGTCAAGAAAACATGACGTCCGAACAAGATCAAGTGTTCGGTGCCAATCCGAAAATTGGACTTTAGAAGAAAAAAAGTGCTTCTGTCATGCTTTAACATGACACATCCTATCTCAAGACTTCTCATTAGTCCCCCATCCCGAAGGCGGAGTACTTCTCATTAGGCCAGTTTGGAAAACTAAACTCTAGCGGTTTTGAGAGAGAAATTAGGCTCCCCGGCTAGTGACCGCACACTCGTGTCGAAAAAGGAGTGATAAATAATAATAAAAACTTTGCAACGACTAAGAAGAAAAACACTTATTATAAAACGGCTCAAATAAACATAAGAGCCCCCAAGTGACTTGGGTAAAAGAATGATTGTATGTACCGAAGTACTTATATCATATCTATGTTCAACCGAACTTTAAACGCGTCTTAACCGACCGTCGGCTTCTCACTCTTCGGTCAAGGACCGAAAAGTGTTATGTACTCCATCTGTCGAGAATATCGACGATGTTTCCAATAACCAGGCAATCAGGCCATAAGGTCAGAATGCATAAAGCGCCAGTGGAACTTATGCTATATTATCGCGAAGTGTAAGAAGCATCTTCGAAGAAAATAGTACCCCCACCGATACCTTTCTTCGGTGCTCATTGTTATTATGAGACTTGTGCAATAGTTTTTTTGTACTCATGAGTTCCGTTGTGCGCCGACCATTATTGAAAACAATAAGAGCGCTAGCTTTCGGCTTCACCCAGTCTGAGGTCCGGCTCGGGTGACCCGATCGTGACAATCGCAGAGGTGCTCCCTTTACTCCCTAGCCGAACAATCGGGAACGTAGGGGTAAACACATGAGCGAGGCAACCCAGCTTGCAAATCTCTTAAGTCAATATGGTGCATATTGTGGCATAATACATGAACAAGGAACGAAGCCGTACAAGTATAATCATATGCAAGAGGAAAAGCTTCATGAAAGAAGCCCCAAATGAATTGGGTATTTGAATTTATGCGTCACAAACAAAGTTTGGACAAGGAAATTTTTTACAAGCAAAATTTTTCCGAAAAAGTATAATGCTTGGTCGAGCCGAATACAAGTTAAAAATTTAAAACTTTGAGCATGAAAGCGACTTAGCTGGTTAATATGTTCGGTATTGATGACGCGGTCCGAGCTTGATACGGGACAAGGTTCCCTCCCCCAAGCCGGTCCCGAGGTGGCGGAGCGGAGAGCTCGACATGCCGAAGTGGTGTCGTAGCACGGTCAATGCAGCATCGGCAGTGACGCCAAGTCCCCGATCATTTTCCGTGCACAAAAAGGGTGCAAACTGGATATAATAGTAATAATTATAATTAAAAAAAATCGGTGCATAATAAATAATTTATGCAAAGTGAGTAATAAAAGAAATATGGCCTGGCGCCAAAGTCAATGTCGGCGCAGGCGTCGCGTGATGCGGTAAAGGCGTGGCAAAGCCTGAATTCACAGTCGGTCCGAGCTCGGATGCGGCGTTCACGGACTATGTACGAAATCGACCGAACCATCATGCGACCGTCGATAATACGGCCACCATTTGATAGACCTATGTACATATGATGGACAAACCAGAGTAATAATTCCTTGGGAAAAATTAACCCAAACAAGCAAAAAGAAATACTAGGATTAATAGCACCTGGTTTATTTGTTGTAGCAATCCGAAGGAAGGTGATTCCTAAAATTGGGACTCGATCCGAGCACCCATTGCCTGGTCGGCTAGTGACGCCGAAGTGACCGGAGTAGGTTGATAAAGAAATTGCGAAGCCCCCGGTCTAGCCGAGATGTCGAAGTAGGTCGGCGTGATGGACACCAGCTTGAAGAAGCAATAGTGCGGCCCTGCCGATGCAGGTCGTGACGTGGTCGATGCCGGCTTCATGAAGCGACCGTGCGGCGATGCCGGTATGCCCGCTCCGTGTAATCCGCGGGGCGGCGATGTTGGTGATGATTTATCCTTCGTGATGCCGAACTCTTGTTCGGCTTGCCGAGATGATGATCCGAAGAAGTTGAGCTTGGCTCAACAAAGTGACGACGTGTCTAGCGCAGTCGGCGGTACCGTGGAGCAATATTGACGGACTGGTTTGACACCGACATGATGTTGAAGATCATGTTCAAAAGATCTTAAAGTAGTGGGATGTGTTCGAAACAAAACACAATACCCCATACAAAACTTCCTTCAAAAGGATGTCCGAAATCCCGTTCATAAAAAAGACGAACTCGGGTCGGATTCGTTTTCGCGCAGAAAACAGATCCAAAAAGTGATGCACTAATCGGAAGGTTACCGGAGTTTGGACGGTCGGATCGAGCTGAAATTTTGAGGGGTGGTATATATAGGAATTCCGCAGCCGATCAACGGTTGGATCTTCCAAAGGAATTCCGAGCTAGAAGCTGGACACCACGCCCTAAACTCGTCCGGATTCTCGTCCAGATTCAATGCGGCTCCGGTATACCGGATATTGCCAGAGATTCCTCCATCGGAACTCGACGAAATTTTCCAGGGTTGTTGTAGACTCAATTCCGCACAATTCCACCGAAGCAATCGTTAAAACGACGCTTGAGGGCAATGTTGACGTTGAGTCCCCGGGCTCCCTGGATGATTCCTCCATGATCTTGATAGAGATTGGAGTTGATGTTGATGGAGTTGATGTTGATGAAGGCCCTCATCCGAACATGACAATCGGAGGTAGAGCGCAGTCCTTGGTCGAACCAAGGTGACCAGTCGAGCTGGTGACGAAGATGCCGAAGTTGCAGTTGATCTGCAGGCGAGCCATCGACCTTTTGCCGAACACACAGCGGAACTCTCAATGAAAGCACCAATGTCGGTGTCAAAACCGGCGGATCTCGGGTAGGGGTCCCGAATCGTATGCGTCTAAGGCAGATGGTAACAGGAGACAGGGGACACGATGGTTACCCGGGTTTGGGCCCTCTCTATGGAGGTAATACCCTACTTCCTGCTTGATTGATCTTGATGATATGAGTATTGCAAGAGTTGATCTACCACGAGATCGTAGAGGCTAAACCCTAGAAGCTAGCCTATGGTATGATTGTTGTATATCTATTGACTAGCCTGGCCTCGGTTTATATAATGCACCAGAGGCCTAGGATAACAAGAGTCCTAGCCGAATACGCCGGTGGGGGAGGAGTCCTTGTTTTGATCGCCAAGTCTTGTGGAATCTTCCTTGTATGCGGCAACTGTCCGGACTGGCCCATGAGTATACGGCCATGGGGATCCTCGGCCCAATCCAACTGATCGGGATACGACATGGTGAGTACCCCCTAGTCTAGGACACCGCCAAGAGCCCCCGAACCGGTCTTCAAGTTGGGGGCGGCTCCTCGATTCTTCCGAATCGTTTCTTCATCTTCTGATTGCCGGTCTTGAAAACTGGTTCAACAAATCTTCTCATCTTCGATCTTGAGGATCGCCGAAATGCATTCGACGAGTTTACACGTCGGGTATCCGAGGAGCCCCTTTAAGTTTTCGACCTTTATCAATGCCTTGTTATTTTTATGCCACACCTCGGGTTTGAAGTTATTCCCGGGAGGCAGTGTCCTCTTGCGTCCGAGCTCTAACGCCGGACTGCATTTGAGGTATCTTTTGCAGCCGAGCACCAACGCCGGACTGCTTCCCAGCTCTATCGTCGGACTATGTATCCGAGCTCCAACGCCGGACGGTATCCGAGCTCCAACGCCGGATCAGATCCGAGCTCCAACGCCGGACCGTATCCGAGGTGTCGAAATCACCTTGGTTCAAAGAAGTTCGAAGGAGTTTAGCCGAGCTTAACGCCGAAATGCCCTCTATGGAGCCAGCCACTAGCGTCCGAGCTTTATGTCGGATTGCTTCCGAGGTGGTGGACCACCCGAATGTGGGCCGATTTTTGTCAATATTTTTGATTGGTGCAATTTATTCTCTGCCGAGATACATAGCCAAGAGCCCTCAAGGTGGGTATCGGTCTAAAACCCGAGATGCACATGAAGGATGACATAAGACCGCTGATCCTCAGAGCCACCGAGACTCAAAGTTGATTTGCAAAATCGGTCTCGAGGATCAAGTCCAAGCTCGGCAGAATACTTCGGGACACAAAAAGCGGCGTGCTCGATCCTCAAGACTCGGGTTGGGTGCGGCCGACCAACCCGAGGATCAAAATCTCCTCGAAATCAGACAGCACTTAAAATTTTCTCGCATAGAACAGTAATGCAAGAGCCCCGAGACACCGGTCGGGTGGCAACACCGTAATAGGGGATTGATGTGCCCCTTTAATATTTGTAAATAATAAGCCCGAAGCCCAAGAGCCCCGAGCCTTAATGCGGCACGGGTGGCGAATTGAGGATCGATATCCATAGTAAAATCACAAATTATGTGTAATGACTCAATGTATCCAAGTACTTTATGTCATTAATGCTCGGATCCGCATTGTACAAAACTTTGTTGACCGACCATCGGCTTCAACCTCCTCGGCCAAGAGTCGAGGAGTGTTTATCCTACTTTATAAAGCCTTTATGAGGGCAAAGATTTACAACAAACAAGGCAATCTGCCATACGGTTTTATAAACAAAGGTACGGAGAGATATGTTATAAGACTGTTTAATGTAAGAAATGTCTTCCAAAGAAAATAGTCCCGCTATCGGTTCCTTTCTTTGGGTTGTCATGCTAAGCATGATCATGAAACCTCAGCTCAATGTAAGAGCAAAATATCGAGGATTTAGTTTGGGAGGCCACCAATAGCCCCGGTAGTGTTCGCGACGACCGGGTCAAGCCGGAAACACTTCGGCCAATGTTATGAATGGCCCCTCATTTAATATAGTCATCGGATCGCTGACCAGTGTACACCTATTGCGACAATCAGTTTTCGGCTTTCTCCACTGAGGTGCTTGACCATGCGAGCTGGAAGCACAATCGCAGTTGTTCTCCCTTTGCACACCTAGCCGAACAAAGCGGAACGTAGGAGGCAAGCGCAGGAGCCGGGCAACCCAACTATTGACCGAAGACACAACTCAAAACCGATGCATATATAGCAATATCCGAGAATGTTTTTGCCGAATCTCTAAAGGTATCCGGCGTTGCACCGCGAGACTTGTGCCGAAAACACACAACTAGTTTAAAAGTGCCAAAAGCTTGGAAAACCAAAAAACGCCAAGAAAACATGACGTCCGAACAAGATCAAGTGTTCGTGCCAATCCAAAAATTGGACTTTAGAAAAAAGTGCTTCATCATGCTTTAACATGACACATCCTATCTCAAGACTTCAGCGGGTCACCTCGGCTTCAGCCCCATCCCGAAGGCGGAGTACTTCTCATTAGGCCAGTTTAGAAAACTAAACTCTAGCGGTTTTGAGAGAGAAATTAGGCTCCCCGGCTAGTGACCGCACACTCGTGTCGAAAAAAGGATTGATAAATAATAATAAAAACTATAGAATACTAGGTGCTTCGCCGAAATTTAAAATTATAGAATTCTATGGCTAAGTGAGAGTGTTCAAGCATTATAAGTCCGGTTACCTTATTCGTTGCGCTGAGCGCCTCCCTAGATGGACCCAAGAATGGGAACAAGAGTGCTCAAGTTTATCCCGAACACCCCAGCACTCGTGGCATGGGGGCTGAAGCCAACGACTTGCCATCTCTCAAATTTGATAAACGACCGCATATAAGGTAATATTTTAAATTAACAAGCGTTGCTTAGCGCATATGAACAAGTTTTCAGCGTACAGGATAACAAATGCGAGTCTAGTCAAAAGATCTTAAAGTTAGTGGGATGTGTTCGGAAACAAAACACAATACCCCATACAAAACTTCCTTCAAAAAGGATGTCCGAAATCCCGTTCATAAAAAAGACGAACTCGGGTCGGATTCGTTTTCGCGCAGAAAACAGATCCGAAAAGTGATGCACTAATCGGAAGGTTACCGGAGTTTGGACGGTCGGATCGAGCTGAAATTTTGAGGGGTGGTAGATATAGGAATTCCGCAGCCGATCAACGGTTGGATCTTCCAAAGGAAGTCCGAGCTAGAAGCTGGACACCACGCCCTAAACTCGTCCGGATTCTCGTCCAGATTCAATGCGGCTCCGGTATACCGGAGATTGCCAGAGATTCCTCCATCGGAACTCGACGAAATTTTCCAGGGTTGTTGTAGACTCAATTCCGCACAATTCCACCGAAGCAATCGTTAAAACGACGCTTGAGGGCAATGTTGACGTTGAGTCCCCGGGCTCCCTGGATGATTCCTCCATGATCTTGATAGAGATCGGAGTTGATGTTGACGGAGTTGATGTTGATGAAGGCCCTCATCCGAACATGACGATCGGAGATAGAGCACAGTCCTTGGTCGAACCAAGGTGACCAGTCGAGCCGGTGACGAAGATGCCGAAGTTGCAGTTGATCTGCAGGCGAGCCATCGACCTTTTGCCGAACACACAGCGGAACTCTCAATGAAAGCACCAATGTCGGTGTCAAAACCGTTGGATCTCGGGTAGGGGGTCCCGAACTGTGCGTCTAAGGCGGATGGTAACAGGAGACAGGGGACACGATGTTTACCCAGGTTCGGGCCCTCTCTATGGAGGTAATACCCTACTTCCTGCTTGATTGATCTTGATGATATGAGTATTGCAAGAGTTGATCTACCACGAGATCGTAGAGGCTAAACCCTAGAAGCTAGCCTATGGTATGATTGTTGTATATCTATCGACTAGCCTGGCCTCGGTTTATATAATGCACCAGAGGCCTAGGATAACAAGAGTCCTAGCCGAATACGCCGGTGGGGAGGAGTCCTTGTCTTGATCGCCAAGTCTTGTGGAATCTTCCTTGTATGCGGAAACTGTCCGGACTGGCCCATGAGTATACGGCCATGGGGATCCTCGGCCCAATCCAACTGATCGGGAGACGACATGGTGAGTACCCCTGAGGGAGTCCTGGACTAGGGGGTGTTCGGATAGCCGAACTATCATCGCGGCCGGACTCCAAGACTATGAAGATACAAGATTGAAGACTTCGTCCCCGTGTCCGGATGGGACTTTCCTTGGCGTGGAAGGCAAGCTTGGCGATACGGATATGTAGATCTCCTACCATTGTAACCGACTCTGTGTAACCCTAACTTATCCGGTGTCTATATAAACCGGAGGGTTTTAGTCCGTGGGACGAACAACAATCATACCATAGGCTAGCTTCTAGGGTTTAGCCTCCTTGATCTCGTGGTAGATCTACTCTTGTACTACCCATATCATCAATATTAATCAAGCAGAGTAGGGTTTTACCTCCATAGAGAGGGCCCAAACCTGGGTAAAACATCGTGTCCCTTGTCTCCTGTTACCATCCGCCTAGACGCACAGTTCGGGACCCCCTACCCGAGATCCGCCGGTTTTGACACCGGCATTGGTGCTTTCATTGAGAGTTCCTCTGTGTCGTCACCGATAGGCTCGATGGCTCCTTTGATCATCAACAACGATGCGGTCCAGGGTGAGACTTTTCTCCCCGGACAGATCTTCGTATTCGGCGGCTTCACACTGTGGGCCAATTCGCTTGGCCATCTGGAGCAGATCGAAATCTACGCCCCTGGCCATCAGGTCAGATTTGGAAGTTTGAACTATACGACCGATGTCCGTGGAGACTTGATCTTCGACGGATTCGAGCCACAGCCGAGCATGCCGCACTATCTCGATGGGTATGATCTAGCTCTGCCGCTGAACAGTGCCCTGGAGGCCGTACCAGCATCCGCTCCGACCCTTAATCCGGAGCCGGATTCCTCGATCGAGGACGAGTGGTTGGACGCCGCCTCGGGGGCTACGATCTCTACGACGATTGAGCCGAACTCCATCCCTGTCCTTTGCGAAGACCTTGACCTGTGGTGTCGGACTCCTCTCCGGACTCCGAACCCTCCATACCGCCAATCGAATCCGATTGGGCGCCGTTATGGAGTTCACTACCATGACATCTTTTAGCACTCGCCCTTTGGCGACATCCTGAATTCACTAAAGTCTCTCTCTTTATCTCGAGAGCCCTGGCGGACTACGGACAGAAGGTTGGGATACTGACGACGAAGAAATTCAACGCCCACCCACCACCCACTTTGTAGCCACTGCCGATGATTTAACCGACATGCTCGACTTGACTCAAGACATCGACGGTATGGACGACGATGCCGGAGACGACCAAGACCCAACGCCAGGGCAATCGAAGGCCACCTCGTCATACGACATATACATGGTGGACATCCCAAAAGATGGGAACGGCGATGGAACAACGGAGGATGACCCTCCAAGAAGCAACCAAGCGCCGACGTCGGTGGCGCCGCTCTAAATCCCGCCACAAGAAAAACGGTGATTCCGCACGGAGATAATAACACCGGACAAGGTTGAAGACAACCCCTCCAGCAGGACTCAGCGCAGGAGGAGGGAGAAGCAAGTCCGCACGGACAAAGGCGTAAAGAGAGGTAGAGGAAGATAATTATGCGCCCCTCCTCAAGATGAGGCAAGCGTCGACGACGAATTTGTCGTGCCTGAGGATCCTGCCGAACAGGAGCGTTTCAAATGCAGGCTTATAGCCACGACAAGCAGCCTCAAGAAAAAGCAGCAACAGCTTAGAGCCGACTAAGACCTGCTAGCTGACAGATGGACTGAAGTCGTTGCAGCCGAAGAGTATGAACTCGAACGCCCCTCCAAAAGCTACCCCAAACGCAGGCTGTTGCCTCGATCGAGGAGGAAGCACCCAAGTCACCAACAAGAAGACATGGTAGACCGGCCACCTGCGGGTCAGCGACAGAAGCCTCTCGGCCCTCCGCTCAAGCCACCCCCCGACGCCGCTCAAAAAGTACCACGGCACGGGAAAATGCGCCGGACTTGGTAGATATATTGGAGGATAAGGCAAACCATACACGATCGATCTCCGGATCGCGTGGGCGCCCAACGACTCGGGATGATTACCGTCGCACGGATACAAAGAAACCGGCCGGGCGAACACGATGAGACAAAGCTCATATGAGCTACGTCGTGATATAGCCCAATACAGAGGCGCCGCACACCCACTATGTTTCACAGATGAAGTAATGGATCATCAAATCCCCGAGGGCTTCAAACCCGTAAACATCGAATCATATGATGGTACCACAGATCCTGCGGCCTGGATCAAGGACTATCTCCTCCATATCCACATGGCCCGCGGTGATGATCTACATGCCATCAAATACCTCCCACTCAAGCTTAAAGGACAAGCTCGGCATTGGCTCAACAGCTTGCCAGCAGAATCAATTGGTTGTTGGGAGGACCTGGAAGCCGCATTCCTTGATAACTTCCAGGGCACATATGTGCAACCACCGGATGCCGATGACCTTAGCCATATAATTCAGCAGCCAGAAGAATCGGCCAGACAATTTTGGACACGGTTCCTAACAAAGAAAAATCAAATCGTTGACTGTCCGGATGCAGAGGCCCTTGCAGCCTTCAAACATAACACCCGCGATGAATGGCTTGCCCGGCACCTAGGACAGGAAAAGCAGAAATCCATGGCAGCCCTCACAACACTCATGACCCACTTTTGCGCGGGAGAGGACAGCTGGCTAGCTCGAAGCAACAACTTGGCCAAACACCATGATAGTTCGGATACCAAGGACAGCAATGGCAGGTCGCGTCATAATAAGAACAAAGCGCCGCATTAACGGCGATAATGTCAAGATACGGCCGTCAATGCCGGATTCAGAGGCTCTAAACCCGGTCGGAAGAAGCCATTCAAAGAAATACCCAGGCCCGCCCAACTTGGACCGAATACTCGATCGCCAGCGGATACATGGCACCCCGAAAAACCAGCCAACCACACCAACAGGGATTGTTGGGTGTTCAAACAAGCGAGCAAGTTAAGTGCCGAACTCAATGACAAGGGGCTGCATAGCGATGACGAGGAAGAGCCCGCCGCCGAACAATAGAGGATGAAGGGCTTTCCCACACAAGTGCGGATGGTGAACATGATATACGCAACCCACATACCCAAAAGGGAGCAAAAGCGTGCACTAAGGGACGTATATGCGATGGAGCCAGTCGCCCCGAAGTTCAACCGATGGTCTTCCTGCCCGATCACCTTTGATCGAAGGGACCACCCCACTAGCATCCGTCACGGCGGTTTCACCGCATTGGTTCTTGACCCAATTATTGACAGATTTCACCTCACCGTAGTCCCGATGGACGGCGATAGCAGCCCGAACCTGCTTTATCGTGATACGGTCGCAAAATGGGCATAGACCCTCAAGGATTAAACCTACAAAGACGACCTTTAAAGGCGTCATACCGGTGTAGAGGCCAATTGTACAGGCTCGATTACGCGAAGTGGTCTTCGGATCCCGGATAACTTCCGGCGAAGAGTTAATCTTCGACATCGCCCTGCTCGCAGCGGCTATCATGCATCGCTTTGACGAACCGCATTTGCAAAATTCAATGCGGTGCCGCACTACGCATACCTCAAGCTCAAGATGCCAGGCCCTCGAGGAGTAATCACGGTCAATGGAAACACCGAACGCTCTCTTCGAACGGAGGAGCACACGGCGGCCCTAGCAGCGGAGGTGCAAAGCAGCCTCTCACAGCAATTCTCGAGTCCGGCCACTAAGCGTCCGGACACTATCAAGCGCGCCCGGAGTAACCTACAACAAGACCGCCTGGCACGATTCAGGCACGCGTAGCAATCTGGCCCCAACCCCAGCCCTCGCGAAATTACGAAGCCAGTACTACGCGTACATAACTACGCTCTAGAGATACCATGGGCATAAGGGGAGGGGCACGACCACGGCACGCCCGGAATGCGGCTCAACCGCACTGTGGGCCCCGATTGTGTCATTCTTTTTCTTTTTCTTTTTCTTCCTTTTTCTTACTTTTCAGACTCCGCTTCTAGAAGTCCCGTCGGCACTAGAATCGCCGAACTCACGATGCAACAGCCAGGAAGCGTAAAGCCACGTCGAGTGTTCGGTGGTCTCCATTACGAGCATTATACCTGCTTTTACATACCATCCCGCAGCTTACCCTCGAGGGAGACATGTTAGATAGTCCCATCCCTTGCTTATCGCATTATTTGTATCGTTCGCCTTCATTGCAGTACCTTTTGAATAAACAGTACATAGCTTTTGACTATTATTGCACTCCTTTCTTTATCTACATATATGTTCATTTCATGACATGTTGCACCCGTACACTTTGGTACGGCCAATACACCAGGGGCTTAAGTACCCCAAAAGTATGGTGTGATAAGTCCGAACACTTTCACAAGTGCGGCACCGAACTTATAGCATTATATGCATCGGCTCGAATCATGTCTTGGGTCAATAGTTGGGTTTGCCCGGCTCCGTGTTTTGGTACCTTACGTTCCGTTATATCGGCTAAGGTAGCACCGGAGAACCATCGCGATTGTGCCCAGCTTGAGCTGGGTTGAGCACCTCGGTGAGAAAGCTAAAACTGACCGTCATGATAGGGCGAGAGCCGATCGCTGTTCGAGAGGTTTTTTCGGGTCCCTAAAGACTTATGCCGCTTAGAGCGAGGAACCGGAATTGTCCGCCAAAGGCGTGGATAGCGCCCGAACTCGGTCTTCGAATACTAGGGGCTTCCCGAAATTTAAAATTATAGAATTCTATGGCTAAGTGAGAGTGCTCAAGCATTATAAGTCCGATTGCCTTGTTCGCTATGCTGAGCGCCTCCCTAGATGGACCCAAGAATGGGAACAAGAGTGCTCAAGTTTATCCCGAACACCCCAAAGACTGCGTGGCATGGGGGCTGAAGCCAACGACTTGCCATCTCCCAAATTTGATAAACGGCCGCATAGAAGGTAATATTTTAAATTAACAAGCGTTGCTTAGCGCATATGAACAAGTTTTCAGCGTACAGGATAACAAATGCGAGTCTAGTCAAAAGATCTTAAAGTTAGTGGGATGTGTTCTAAACAAAACACAATACCCCATACAAAACTTCCTTCAAAAGGAAGTCCAAATCCCGTTCATAAAAAGACGAACTCGGGTCGGATTCGTTTTCGCGCAGAAAACATATCCGAAAAGTGATGCACTAATCGGAAGGTTACCGGAGTTTGGACGGTCGGATCGAGCTGAAATTTTGAGGGGTGGTAGATATAGGAATTCCGCAGCCGATCAACGGTTGGATCTTCCAAAGGAAATCCGAGCTAGAAGCTGGACACCACGCCCTAAACTCGTCCGGATTCTCGTCCAGATTCAATGCGGCTCCGCATACCGGAGATTGTCAGAGATTCCTCCATCGGAACTCGACGAAATTTTCCAGGGTTGTTGTAGACTCAATTCCGCACAATTCCACCGAAGCAATCGTTAAAACGACGCTTGAGGGCAATGTTGATGTTGAGTCCCCGGGCTCCCTGGATGATTCCTCCATGATCTTGATAGAGATCGGAGTTGATGTTGACGGAGTTGATGTTGATGAAGGCCCTCATATGAACATGACGATCGGAGGTAGAGCTCAGTCCTTGGTCGAACCAAGGTGACCAGTCGAGCTGGTGACGAAGATGCCGAAGTTGCAGTTGATCTGCAGGCGAGCCATCGACCTTTTGCCGAACACACAATGGAACTCTCAATGAAAGCACCAATGTCGGTGTCAAACCGGCGGATCTCGGTAGGGGGTCCCGAATCAGGCGTCTAAGGCGGATGGTAACAGGAGACAGGGGACACGATGGTTACCTGTGTTCGGGCCCTCTCTATGGAGGTAATACCCTACTTCCTGCTTGATTGATCTTGATGATATGAGTATTGCAAGAGTTGATCTACCACGAGATCGTAGAGGCTAAACCCTAGAAGCTAGCCTATGGTATGATTGTTGTATATCTATCGACTAGCCTGGCCTCGGTTTATATAATGCACCAGAGGCCTAGGATAACAAGAGTCCTAGCCGAATACGCCGGTGGGGAGGAGTCCTTGTCTTGATCGCCAAGTCTTGTGGAATCTTCCTTGTATGCGGAAATTGTCCGGACTGGCCCATGAGTATACGGCCATGGGGGTCCTCGGCCCAATCCAACTGATCGGGAGACGACATGGTGAGTACCCCTGAGGGAGTCCTGGACTAGGGGGTGTTCGGATAGCCGAACTATCATCGCGGCCGGACTCCAAGACTATGAAGATACAAGATTGAAGACTTCGTCCCATGTCCGGATGGGACTTTCCTTGGCGTGGAAGGCAAGCTTGGCGATACGGATATGTAGATCTCCTACCATTGTAACCGACTGTGTAACCCTAACCTATCCGGTGTCTATATAAACCGGAGGGTTTTAGTCCAGAGGACGAACAACAATCATACCATAGGCTAGCTTCTAGGGTTTAGCCTCCTTGATCTCGTGGTAGATCTACTCTTGTACTACCCATATCATCAATATTAATCAAGGTGAGTAGGGTATTACCTCCATCGAGAGGGCCCGAACCTGGGTAAAAAAATCGTGTCCCTTGTCTCCTGTTACCATCCGCCTAGACGCACAGTTCGAGACCCCCTACCCGAGATCCGCCGGTTTTGACACCGACAACCCCCTAGTCCAGGACACCGTCACTCACCGTAATATATGCTATCTTGAGAGAAGCCACTAGTGAAACCTATGGCCCACGGGTCTCTTCATTATTATATTGCATCTCTTTTATTTACATCACATCTCGTTTTACTATTTTTTAATCTTTACTTTCCAATCTATACAACAAAAATACCAAAAATAATTATCTTATTATCTTTATTAGATCTCACTTTTGTGAGTGACCGTGAAGGGATTGACAAACCCTTTATCGCGTTGGTTGCAAGGTTCTTGATTGTTTGTGCAGGTACTAGGCGACTTGCGTGTTATCTCCTACTGGATTGATACCTTGGTTCTCAAAAACTGAGGGAAATACTTACCCTACTTTGCTGCATCACCCTTTCCTCTTGAAGGGAAAACCAACGCATGCTCAAGAGGTAACAAGAAGGATTTCTGGCACCGTTGCCGGGGAGATCTACGCTCAAGTCAAGACATACCAAGTACCCACCACAAACTCTTATCCCTCACATTACATTATTTGCCATTTATCTCTCGTTTTCCTCTCCCCCACTTCGCCTTTGCCGTTTTATTCGCCCTTTCTCGTTCGTCTCTCTTTGCTTGCTTCTTGTATGTCTGTGTGTTAGATCGTTTGTTTCACCGTCATGGCTAGTCCTTCTATCATTGTTAGTACTCCCAATAATGAAGTTCTTAATTTTAAACAAAGGGAGGGAGAAAATCTAAAAGATGCTTGGTATAGAATTTGCAATGCCCAGTATAGATCCACTAGGAAGCAATCTACTTCCGTTCTTCTTCACAATTTTTATGTAGGCACCACTCCTAGGAACAGATATATTCTTGATACCATTACCGGGGGGAATTTCTTGGGTAGCCATACTTTCGATTCTTATAATGCTATGATAGATTTGTTTGGGCCACCACCTCTTTTGGTTAATGGAACTATTTTAACTTTGGAACATGTGATGCAATTGCTTGAAATTATAGAAAATAAAGTTGCCACTGTAGAGTTGATCAAGAATTTGGATAAAATATCCACAACCAAATTACCCAATATGGATCTAAGGTAGGAGTTACTTTGAATTTTTTTAGAGAAAAAGAACCCATAGTTAATGAAAAGATAGATCAAGATTCTACTAGAATTGATAAACTTGAGGATATTTATTACCAACTTAGGGTCTGCCTTTTCTTCCGTGAGAAACACTTCAAACCCTCCTCCTACCAAAGTTGCCAAGTTTATGTATGTTCCTAAAAACAAGGGTGAATCTTCTAGTAAGAAGAATGAAGATCTCAAATCGATAAGTGTTCACCCCAACTTTTTCGCTATCATTAAGGAACCTTTTGCTACAAATGAATTTCTTGATTTCTTGCCTAGGAGTTTGATCACCAATAAAAATAAAGAAACTCCTAAGGGTTATAAGTTTTAAATTGAAGAATTGCATACCAAAGATGACAATACCTAGATCTATTCTTGTTTTTATGCCTAGCTAGGGGCGTTAAACGATAGCGCTTGTTGGGAGGCAACTCAGTTTTATTTTTGTTCCTTGCCTTTTGTTCCTATTTAGTAATAAATAATTCATATAGCCTATGTTTAGACGTGTTTTATGTTTTAATTAGTGTTTGTGCCAAGTAGAACCTTTGGGAAGACTTGGGTGAAGTCTTTGCGATCTTGCTGTAAAAAACAGAAACTTTAGCGCTCACGAGATTTGTTGCCATTTTTTACTGGAGAGTGAGTTTAGGTCGACTCTTTTTGAAGATGATTAATAGATAAATTCCTCACGTCCACCAATTTATTTCAGAATTTTTGGAGTTCCATAAGTATATGTTTGATACAGATTACTACATATTGTTCTGTTTATGACAGATTCTGTTTTTCGTGTGTTGTTTGCTCATTTTGATGAATCTATGACTAGTATCGGGGGGTATGAACCATGGAGAAGTTGGAATACAGTAGGTTTAACACCAATATAAATAAATAATGAGTTCACTACATTACCTTAAAGTGGTGATTTGTTTTCTTATACTAACGAAGCTCATGAGATTTTCTGTTTAAGTTTTGTGTTGTGAAGTTTTCAAGTTTTAGGGTAAAGATTTGATGGATTTTGGAATAAGGAGTGGCAAGAGCCTAAGCTTGGGGATGCCCAAGGAACCCCAAGGTAAAATTCAAGGAAAACCAAAAGCCTAAGCTTGGGTATGCCCCGGAAGGCATCCCCTCTTTCGTCTTCGTAGTTAATTTTGCTAGTTAATTTTGCTTGGGTATCAAAAGAGCTAAAATTCGGATGCGCACTTTCCAACACTTTTTTCATGAATGCAAATGACACTGACATATAGGTGATATTTTTCTGAACATTTTGGTATCTTATTTGCATTTTTCTGGTTTAGTATGAATTAGTTATGAAGTTTTCAAACTGACGGTCAAATGGTCAAAGGGCAAAAACATAAGAGGAGCAAAGTGACTTGGACAGAACCGGTGACTTTTGGGAATTAGGGGTAAAACAGACGAGTGGGACACAACTAGAGGCATAAATCTAATTATACCAGAAGAATTGAGAGAAAAATGGAGAAAGGGCAATGCTACTATCCTTTTTCCACACTTGTGCTTCAAAGTAGCACCATGATCTTCATGAATAGAGAGTCTCTTATTTTGTCACTTTCATATACTAGTGGGAATTTTTCATTATAGAACTTGGCTTGTATATTCCAACAATGGGCTTCCTCAAATGCCCTAGGTCTTCGTGAGCAAGCAAGTTGGATGCACACCCACTTAGTTTCTTTTGTTGAGCTTTCATACATTTATAGCTCTAGTGCATCCGTTGCATGGCAATCCCTACTCCTCGCATTGACATCAATTGATGGGCATCTCCATAGCCCGTTGATTAGCCGCGTCGATGTGAGACTTTCTTTTTTTGTCTTCTCCATACAACCTCCATCATCATATTCTATTCCACACATAGTGTTATGTCCATGGCTCGCTCTCATGTATTGCGTGAAAGTTGAAGAAGTTTGAGAATACTAAAGTATGAAACAATTGCTTGGTTTGTCATCGGGGTTGTGCGTGATGAGAGCATTTTGTGTGACGAAGATGGATCATGGCCAAACTATATGATTTTGTAAGGATGAGCTTTCTTTGGCTATGTTATTTTGAGAAGACATAATTGCTTAGTTAGTATGATTGAAGTATTATTATTTTTATGTCAATATTAAACTTTTGTCATGAATCTTTTGGATCGGAACATTCATGCCACAATAAAGAAGATTACATTGAAAATTATGTTAGGTAGCATTCCACATCAAAAATTATGTTTTTATCATTTACCAACTCGAGGACGAGCAGGAAATAAGCTTGGGGATGCTGATACGTCTCCAACGTATCTATAATTTTTTATTGTTCCATGCTATTATATTATCTGTTTTGGATGTTTAATGGGCTTTAATATGCTATTTTATATTATTTTTTGGGACTAACCTATTAACCGGAGGCCCAGTGCTAGTTGTTGTTTTTTGCCTATTTCAGTGTTTCGCAGAAAAGGAATACCAAACGGAATCCAAATGGAACGAAACCTTCCTGAGGATCATTCTTGGAACAAACATAATCTAGGAGACTTGGAGTGGAAGTCAGAGATGCAATGAGGCGGCCACGAGGCAGGAGGGCGCGCCCGGGGGGTAGGCACGCCCCCACCCTCGTGGGCCCCTCGTAGCTCCACCGACCTACTTCTTTCGCCTATATATACTCTTATACCCTGAAAACATCCAGGGGAGCCACGAAACCACTTTTCCACCACCGCAACCTTCTGTACCCGTGAGATCCCATCTTGGGGCCTTTTCCGGCGATCTGCCGGAGGGGATTCAATCACGGAGGGCTTCTACATCAACGCCATAGCCTCTCCGATGATGTGTGAGTAGTTTACCACAGACCTTCGGGCCCATAGTTATTAGCTAGATGGCTTCTTCCCTCTCTTTGGTTCTCAATACAAAGTTCTCCTCGGTGTTCTTGGAGATCTACTCGATGTAATACTTTTTGTGGCGTGTTTGTCGAGATCCAGTGAATTGTGGGTTTATGATCAAGATTATCTATGAACAATATTTGATTCTTCTTTGAATTCTTATATGCATGATTCGATATCTTTGCAAGTCTCTTCGAATTATCGATTTAGTTTGACCTACTAGATTGATATTTCTTGCAATGGGATAAGTGCTTAGCTTTGGGTTCAATCTTGCGGTGCTCGATTCGAGTGACAGAAAGGGAACCGACATGTATTGTATTGTTGCCATCGAGGATAAAAAGATGGGGTTTATATCATATTGCTTGAGTTTATCCCTCTACATCATGTCATCTTGCCTAATGCGTTACTATGTTCTTATGAACTTAATACTCTAGATGCATGTTGGGTAGCAGTCGATGTGTGGAGTAATAGTAGTAGATGCAGGATCTTTTCGGTCTACTTGACACGGACATGATGCCTATGTTCATGATCATGCCTAGATATTCTCATAACTATGCGCTTTTCTATCAATTGCTCGGCAGTAATTTGTTCACCCACCGTAATATATGCTATCTTGAGAGAAGCCACTAGTGAAACCTATGGCCCTCGGGTCTCTTTCTTATTATATTGCATCTCTTTTATTTACATCACATCTCGTTTTACTATTTTGCAATCTTTACTTTCCAATCTATACAACAAAAATACCAAAAATAATTATCTTATTATCTTTATTAGATCTCACTTTTGTGACTGACCGTGAAGGGATTGACAACCCCTTTATCGTGTTGGTTGCAAGGTTCTTGATTGTTTGTGTAGGTACTAGGTGACTTACGTGTTATCTCCTACTGGATTGATACCTTGGTTCTCAAAAACTGAGGGAAATACTTATGCTACGTTGATGTATCACCCTTTCCTCTTCAAGGGAAAACCAACGCATGCTCAAGAGGTAGCAGTTATTGACCGGAAGTGAGTCTCAGTCATGTCTACATAGTTCTCGAAACCGTAGGGTCTGCATGCTTAACGTTCGGTGACGATCGGTATTATGAGTTTATGTGTTTTGATGTACCCAAGGTAGTTCGGAGTCCCGGATATGATCACAGATATGACGAGGAGTCTCGAAATGGTCGAGACATAAAGATTGATATATTGGAAGGCTATGTTTGGACACCGGAAAGGTTCCGGGTGGTTCGGGCATTTTTCTGGAGTACCGGGAGGTTACCGGAACCCCCCGGGGAGTTAATGGGCCTTAATGGGCCAAGGTGGAAGAGAGGAGGAGGAGGCCAAGGTGGGGGCGCGCCCCTCCCAAGCCCAATACGAATTGGGAGGGGGCGGGCCCCCCTTGCCTTCTCTCCCTCTCCCTCTTCCTTCTTCTCCTACTCCAACTAGGGAAAGGGGGAAACCTACTCCTACTGGGACAACACTCTCCCGTCTTGTTGTTATGCATCACCTAGATAGATCTTGCGTGATCTTAGGATTTTTTTTTGAAATTACTGCGTTCCCCAACACAGGGGCCCCAAGTCCTTAAGGGCGAACTGATGACGAAGAGGAGCAGTCTGCCGCTGAAGGAGATCGGGGGCGGACGCCGTGAGGATGATGTCGTCGACGTAGAGCAGCAGATATGTAGTGTCAGCTCCCTGATGATACACGAAGAGTGAGGCATCGGAGCGAGTGGAGCGAAATCCCAGAGACTGCACGAAGGCTGTGATACGCTCGTACCAAGCACGAGGCGCCTGCTTCAGCCCGTAAAGAGAACAGAAGAGCAAGCACACGAAGTCGGGGTGCTCGGCGTCGACGAAGCCAGTAGGCTGCTCACAGAACACCTGCTCGGCGAGATGGCCGTGCAAGAAGGTGTTGGACACGTCCAACTGGTGCACAGGCCAGGCGCGCGAGACCGCCAGCTGGAGGACGGCGCGGATCGTGCCCGGTTTCACAAACGGGGCGAAGGTGTCGATGAAGTCCATGCCCGCGCGCTGCTGAAAACCACGAACCACCCATCGAGCCTTGTAGCGCTCGAGAGAATCGTCCGGGCGAGTCTTGTGGCGAAGCACCCACTTGCCAGAGAAGAGGTTGGCTCGGGGGGGGGGGTCGCGGAACAAGCTGCCACATGCGGTTGCGCTGTAGGGCGTCGAACTCCTCCTACATCGCAGCCAGCCAATGGGGACCCCGAAGGGCGGCGCGAGCGGAGGTGGGGACAGGTGATGGCGTCGATGTCGAGGCAGCGCACACGTGCTCGTCGGAGGAATAGCGCGTGCTCAGCCAATACACTCCTGCTCGGGCACGGGTAGTCACGCCAAGCGGCGGAGCAACCGGGACGGCGATGGCGGTGGGCGCCGCGGCGGGGGTCACAGCATGGCGGGGGCCGCGGCCACGACAGGTACACCCGGGGCGGCGGGGGTCGCGGCGGCAGCACGAGCCTAGCCAACGGTGGAAGGGGCGACGGGCGAGGTCGAGGTCGAGCCCGTCGCAGGGGTGGCAGCGCCAGCCGGGTTGGCGGGCGGGGTGCCCACCGACTCGACCTCGTAAGAGGGAGACAGGGACCCGAGGGCCCGGTCAGACTCGACCTCAGGGGAGGGAGTCGAGAACCCGGGAGGTGGTGATACATCCATTTTGTATCATGCTTTTATATCGATATTTATCGCATTATGGGCTGTTATTTCACGTTATGTCACAATACTTATGGCTATTCTCTCTTATTTTACAAGGTTTACATGAAGAGGGAGAATGCCATACCGGAATTCGGCAGGAAAAGAAGCAAATATTGGAGACCTATTCTGTGCAACTCCAAAAGTCCTGAAACTCCACAGAATATCTTAAAAGAAATAAAGAAAAATCATCGCCAAAGATGAAGGCCAGGGGGCCCACACCCTGCTCACGAGGGTGGGGCGCCCCCCTGGGCGCGCCCCCTACCTCGTGGGCCCCCTGGTGGCTCTCCGATGCACATCTTCTCCTATATGAAGTATTTCGATGAGAAAAAAATTAGGGACAACCTTTCGGGACGAGACTCTGCCGCCACGAGGCGGAACCTTGGCGGAACCAATCTAGGGCTCCGGCGGAACTGTTCTGCCGGGGACACTTCCCTCTGGGAGGGGGAAATCATCGTCATCATCATCACCAACGCTCCTCTCATCGGGAGAGGGCAATCTTCATCAACATCTTCACCAGCACCATCTCATCTCCAAACCCTAGTTCATCTCTTGTATCCAACTCTTGTCTCCAAGTCCGGATTGGTGCTAGTAGGTTGCTAGTAGTGTTGATTACTCCTTGTAGTTGATGCTAGTTGGTTTACTTGGTGGAAGATCATATGTTCAGATCCTTTATGCATATTATTACCCCTCTGATTATGAACATGAATATGCTTTGTGAGTAGTTACGTTTGTTCCTGAGAACACAGGAGAAGTCTTGCTATTAGTAGTCATGTGAATTTGGTATTCGTTCGATATTTTGATGAGATGTATGTTGTCTAACCTAGTGGTGTTATGTGAACATCGACTACATAACACTTCACCATTATTTGAGCCTAGAGGAAGGCATTGGGAAGTAATAAGTAGATGATGGGTTGCTAGAGTGACAGAAGCTTAAACCCTAGTTTATGCGTTGCTTCGTAAGGGGCTGTTTTGGATCCATATGTTTCATGCTATGGTTAGGTTTACCTGAATACTTTAGTTGTAGTTGCGGATGCTTGCAATAGAGGTTAATCATAAGTGGGATGCTTGTTCAAGTAAGAACAACACCCAAGCACCGGTCCACCCACATATCAAATTATCAAAGTACCGAACGCGAATCATATGAACGTGATGAAAACTAGCTTGACGATATTACCATGTGTCCTCGGGGGCGTTTTCCTATTATAAGAGTTTGTCCAGGCTTGTCCTTTGATACAAAAAGGATTGGGCCACCTTGCTGCACTTTATTTACTCTTGTTACTTGTTGCTCGTTACAATTTACCTCATCACAAAACTATCTGTTACCACTTATTTCAAGATACTTGCAGAGAATACCTTGCTGAAAACCGCTTATCATTTCCTTCGCTCCTCGTTGGGTTCGACACTCTTACTTATCGAAAGGACTATGATAGATCCCCTATACTTGTGGGTCATCAAGACTCTTTTCCGCGCCATTGCCGGGAGTGTAGCGCCTTTGGTAAGTGGAATTTGGTAAGGAAAAATTTATATAGTGTGCTGAAATTTTCTGTCACTTGTTACTATGGAAAGTAATTCTCTGAGGGGCTTGTTCGGGGTATCTTCACCCCATCCATTAGAGCAAAGAGTTGATCCTCAACCTACTGAACCTATAGAAAATGAAACTCCTTTTGAAGTTCCTTCGGGTATGATGGAAAAAATGCTGGCTAATACTTTTACAGGAGATGGAACAAAGCATCCTGATGAACATCTACTCTACGTGGATGAAGTTTACGGATTATTTAAGCTTGCAGGTATACCCGACGATGTTGTTAAGAAGAAGGTCTTTCCTTTATCTTTGAAGGAAGACGTATTGACATGGTATAGGCTATGTGATGATACGAGATCATGGAACTATAAAAGATTGAAATTGGAATTTCATCAAAATTATTACCCTATGCATCTTGTTCATCGTGATCACAATTATATATATAATTTTTGGCCTCGTGAAGGAGAAAGCATCGTTCAAGCTTGGGGGAGGCTTAAATCAATGTTATATTCATGCCCCAATCATGAGCTATCAAAAGTGACAATTCTTTAGAATTTTTATGCTCGTCTGATAACAATCGCACCATGCTCGATACTTCTTGTGCTGGCTCTTTTATGACGAAGACTATTGAATTTAAATGGAATTTATTGGATAGAATTAAACGCAACTCAAGATTGGGACCTCGACGAAGGTAAGGAGTCAGGTATGACACCTAAGTTTGATTGTGTTAAATCTTTTATGGATACCAATATTTTCTGTAAGTTTAGCACTAAATATGGACTTGACTCTGAGATAGTAGCTTCTTTCTGTGAATCTTTTGCTACTTATGTTGATCTCCCCAAGGAGAAGTGGTTTAAATATCATCCTCCCATAGAAGTAAAAGTAGCTGCACCTATTAAAGTTGAAGAAAAGACTGTCACTTATAATGATCCTATTGTTCCTACCTCTTATGTTGAGAAACCACCTTTCCTTGTTAGAGTAAAGGATCATGCTAAAGCTTCAACTGTTGTTCGTAAAAGCAATATTAGAACTTATACACCTCCTGAGCAAGTTAAAGTAGAACCTAATATTGCTATTGTCAAAGATCTCTTGTCTGATAATATTGATGGGCATGTTATTCAATTCTGTGGTGAAACTGCTAGAATTGCTAAACCTTGTGCTAAAGATAAACATAAACCTGTGGTAGGCGTGCCTGTTATTTCTGTTAAAATAGGAGATCATTGTTATCATGGCTTATGTGATATGGGTGCTAGTGCTAGTGTTATACCTATTACCTTGTATGAAGAAATTTAGCATGAAACTGCACCTGCTGAGATAGAAGATATTGATGTTACAATTAAACTTGCCAATAGAGATACCATATCGCTAGTGGGAGTTGTTAGAGATGTTTAAGTCTTGTGTGGGAAAACTAAATATCCTGCTGATTTTCTTGTTCTCGGTTCTCCACAAAATAGCTTTTGTCCCATTATATTTGGTAGACCCTTCTTGAACACTGTTAATGCTAGGATAGATTGCGAAAAGAATGTTGTTACTATTGGCTTGGATGATATGGTTCATGAGTTTAATTTCTCTAAATTTAGTAAACAACATCGTGAGGAAGAATTGCCTAGTAAGGACGAAACTAGTGGTCTTGCTTCTATTGTCGTACCTCCTAGTGATCCTTT
This sequence comes from Aegilops bicornis, assembly GCA_021605145.1. NCBI lineage: Eukaryota > Viridiplantae > Streptophyta > Magnoliopsida > Poales > Poaceae > Aegilops > Aegilops bicornis. The sequence goes on from CM038675.1 coordinate 573,111,957, forward strand.
GGAACACTATTTGCTAGACCATGAAAATGAGATGTTCATGAATGAAAGAAGGGAAATAGATGAAGTATTCTTTAAATAGGAACCAATTCTGCAACATAATTTGCTGTTGAAATCCTAGGATCCTCCTCCACCCAAGGGTGATCCCGTGTTTGAGCTTAAACCATTGCCTGATAATCTTAAATATGCTTATCTTGATGAAAAGAAAATATATCCTGTTATTATTAGTGCTAACCTTTCAGAGCATGAAGAAGAAAGATTATTGAAAACTCTGAAAAGGCACCATGCCGCTATTGGATATACTCTTGATGATCTTAAGGGCATTAGTCCCACTCTATGTCAGCATAAAATAAATTTGGAAGTGGATGCCAAACCAGTTCGTGATCCTCAACGACGTTTGAATCCTAAAATGAAAGAAGTGGTAACAAAAGAAATACTCAAGCTTCCGGAGGCAGGTATAATTTATCATGTTGCTGATAGTCAGTGGGTAAGTCATGTCCATTGTGTCCCTAAGAAAGGAGGTATTACTGTTGTTCCTAATGATAAAGATGAATTGATCCCGCAAAGAATTATCACAGGTTATAGGATGGTAATTGTTTTCCGTAAATTAAATAAACCTACTAAGAAAGATCATTACCCCTTACCTTTTATTGATCAAATGCTAGAAAGATTATGCAAACATACATATTATTGCTTTCTAGATGGTTATTCTGGTTTCTCTCAAATACATGTCGGCTAAAGATCAATCAAAGACTACTTTTACATGCCCTTTTGGTACTTTTGCTTATAGACGTATGCCTTTTGGTTGATGTAATGCACCTGCTACCTTTCAAAGATGCATGATGGCTATATTCTCTGATTTTTGTGAAAAGATTTGTGAGGTTTTCATGGACGACTTTTCCGTCTATGGTTCCTCTTTTGATGATTGCTTGAGCAATCTTGATCGAGTTTTGCAGAGATGTGAAGAAACTAATCTTGTCTTGAATTGGGAAAAGTGCCACTTTATGGTTAATGAAGGTATTGTCTTGGGGCACAAAGTTTTTGAAAGAGGTATTGAAGTCGATAAAGCCAAGGTTGATGCTATTGAAAAGATGCCATGTCCCAAGGACATCAAAGGTATAAGAAGTTTCCTTGGTCACGCTGGGTTTTATAGGAGGTTCATTAAGGACTTCTCAAAAATTTCTCGGCCTCTGACTAATTTGTTACAAAAAGATGTACCATTTGTCTTTGATGATGATTGTGTAGAAGCATTTGAAATACTTAAGAAAGCATTAGTCTCTGCACCTGTTGTTCAGCCACCTGATTGGAATTTACCCTTTGAAATTATGCTGTAGGTGTTGTTCAAGGGCAAAGAGTTGATAATAAGTTAAATGTTATCCATTATGCTAGTAATACTCTAGACAATGCTCAAAGAAATTATGCTACTACCGAAAAGGAACTTTTAGCAGTTGTATTTGCTTGTGATAAATTCAGACCCTACATTGTTGATTCTAAAGTAACTATTCACACTGATCATGCTGCTATTAAATATCTTATGGAAAAGAAAGATGCTCAACCTAGACTTATTAGATGGGTTCTCTTGCTGCAAGAATTTGATTTGCATATTGTTGATAGAAAAGGAGCTGAGAACCCCGTTGCGCATAACTTATCTAGGTTAGAGAATGTTCTTGACGACCCACTACCTATTGATGATAGCTTTCCTGATGAACAATTAAATGTCATAAGCACTTCTCGTAGCACTCCATGGTATGCTGATTATGCTAATTATATTGTTGCTAAATTTATACCACCTAGCTTCACATACCAACAAAATAAAAATTTCTTTTATGATTTGAGACATTACTTTTGGGATGATCCACATCTTTATAAAGAAGGAGTAGATGGTGTTATTAGACGTTGTGTACCTGAGAATGAACAGAATGATCCTACGCAAGTGTCACTCCGAAGCTTATGGAGGACACCACGCGGGAGATAGAACAACACATAAGGTATTGCAATCCGGTTTTTATTGGCCTACTCGCTTCAAGGATGCCCGTAAGTTTGTCATATCTTGTGACGAATGTCAAAGAATTGGAAATATTAGTAGACGTAAAGAAATGCCTATGAATTATTCACTCGTTATTGAACCATTTGATGTTTGGGGCTTTGATTATATGGAACCTTTTCCTGCCTCTAATGGATATACACATATTTTAGTTGTTGTTGATTACGTTACTAAGTGGGTAGAAGCTATTCCAACTAGTAGTGTTGATCATAACACCTCTATTAAAATGCTTAAAGAAGTTATTTTTCCGAGCTTTGGAGTACTTAGATATTTAATGACTGATGGTGGTTCACATTTTATTCATGGTGCTTTCCGTAAAATGCTTGCTAAATATGATGTTAATCCTAGAATTGCATCTCCTTATCACCCACAGTCTAGTGGTCAAGTAGAATTGAGTAATAGATAGCTCAAATTAATTTTGCAAAAGACTGTCAATAGGTCTAGAAAGAATTGGTCCAAGAAACTTGATGATGCATTATGGGCCTATAGAACTGCATATAAAAATCCTATGGGTATGTCTCCGTATAAAATGGTCTATGGAAAAGCATGTCACTTACCTCTTAAACTAGAACATAAGGCATATTGGGCTATTAAAGAGCTCAACTATGATTTCAAACTTGCCGGTGAGAAGAGGTTATTTGATATTATCTCACTTGATGAATGGAGAACCCAAGCTTATGAAACTGCCAAGTTGTTTAAAGAAAAGGTTAAAAGATGGCATTACAAAAGAATACAAAAGTGTGAGTTTAATGTAGGTGATTATGTATTGCTATACAACTCTCATTTAAGATTTTTTGCAGGAAAACTTCTCTCTAAATGGGAAGGCCCCTATGTTATCGAGGAGGTCTATCGTTCCGGTGCCATAAAAATCAACAATTTTGAAGGCACGAATACGAAGGTGGTAAACGGTCAAAGAATCAAACATTATATCTCAGGTAATCCCATAAATGTTGAAACCAATGTTATTGAAACCGTAACCCCGGAGGAATACATAAGAGACACTTTCGTAACGTTTCAGACTCCGAAAAGGAATAGGTATGTGGTACGGTAAGTAAACCGACTACAAAACAGTTTTAAGGCAATATTTCTCCGTTTTGGAATATTTAGAAAAATAGAAAAATAAGTAGCAGCCCGGGAAGGACACGAGGGCTCCACGAGGGTGGAGGGCGCGCCCTACCCCCCTGGGCGCGACCCCCTACCTCGTGGACACCTCATGTGCCTTCCGGACTCTGTTTTCTTGCACGTTACGTATTTTGGTCGGTAAAAATTCATTATATAATCTCCCGAAGGTTTTGACTCCTGTATCACGCAAATATCCTCTGTTCTTGTTTCAAGCTGTTTTTCTGACAGATCTAGATCACCATGACATCCCCAAGTGCCTCCAAGGACAAGTTCTTCGAGAAGGTCATCAACCCTTACCTCGCGGAGGTGCTGCGACACCCTCAAACCATTGAGTTGCGTGATGGGTTGCTGCACATCCGCGATGAAGAGGGACCGAAGGGGACCGGAAGCGTGGAGACAAGGCTCGAAGCAATGGAGCAACAAGTTTTCAAGTGCCAGGGGATGGTGGAACGTGGACTCAAGTCCAACCACATGATGATCGCGGAGTTCACTAGCAACCACAAGCTGGATGCTGACAACATCGGGGAGGCCATTGCTACGTCTCCAACGTATCTATAATTTTTGATTGCTCCATGCTATATTATCTATTGTTTTGGACTATATTGGGCTTTATTTTCCACTTTTATATTACTTTTGGGACTAACCTATTAACCGGAGGCCCAGCCCAGAATTTCTGTTTTTTTTTTTGCCTATTTCAGTGTTTCGAAGAAACAGAATATCAAACGGAGTCCAAACGGAATGAAATCTTCGGGAACGTGATTTTCTCATCAGATAAGATCCAGGAGACCTGGACCCTCCGTCAAGAAAGCCACGAGGCGTCCACGAGGGTGGAGGGCGCCCCCCCCAGGGCGCGTCCCCCTGCCTCGTGGGCCCCCCGAAGCTCCACCGACGTACTCCTTCCTCTTATATATACCTACGTACCCCCGACAGATCAGATACGGAGCCAAAAACTTAATTCCACCGCTGCAACTTTCTGTATCCACAAGATCCCGTCTTGGGGCCTATTCCGGAGCTCCGTCGGAAGGGGATTCCACCACGGAGGGCTTCTACATCATTATCATAGCCTCTCCGATGAAGTGTGAGTAGTTTACTTCAGACCTTCGGGTCCATAGTTAGTAGCTAGATGGATTCTTCTCTCTTTTTGGATCTCAATACAATGTTCTCCCCTCTCTCATGGAGATATATTCGATGTAATCTTCTTTTTGCGGTGTGTTTGTTGAGACCGGTGAATTGTGGTTTTATGATCAAGATTATCTATGAGCAATATTTGAATCTTCTCTGAATTCTTTTATGTATGATTGAGTTATCTTTGCAAGTCTCTTGAACTATCCGCTTTGGTTTGGCCAACTAGATTGGTAGTTCTTGCAATGGGAGAAGTGCTTAGCTTTGGGTTCAATCTTGCGGTGTCCTTACCCAAAGGATGTAAAGGATTGCAAGGCACGATTGTATTGTTGCCATCAAGGATAACAAGATGGGGTATTTACCATATTGCATGAATTTATTCCTCTACATCATGTCATCTTGCTTAAGGCGTTACTCTGTTTTCATTAACTTAATACTCTAGATGCATGCTTTGGATAGCGGTCGATGAGTGGAGTAATAGTAGTAGATGCAGTGTGAGTCGGTCTACTTGTCTCGGACGTGATGCCTATATACATGATCATACCTAGATATTCTCATAACTATGCTCAATTCTGCCAATTGCTCAACAAGAATTCGCTCACCCGCCGTAAAATACTTATGCTCTTGAGAGAAGCCACTAGTGAAATCTATGGCCCCCGGGTCTATTTTCATCATATTAATCTTCCTACGCTTTATTATTGCTTTGCTTTTTTACTTTGCCTTTTATTTTACTTTGCATCTTTATACTAAAAATGCCAAAAATATTATCTATCATCTCTATCAGATCTCACTCTCGAAAGTGACCGTGAAGGGATTGACAACCCCTATTCGCGTTGGTTGCGAGGAGTTATTTGCTTTGTGTAGGTACGAGGGACTTGTGCGTGGCCTCCTACTAGATTGATACCTTGGTTCTCAAAACTGAGGGAAATACTTACGCTACTCACGCATCATCCCTCCTCTTCGAGGAAAACCAACGCAAGCTCAAGACGTAGCAAGAAGGATTTCTGGCGCCGTTGCCGGGGAGTCTACGCAAAAGTCAACATACCAAGTACCCATCACAATCCCTTATCTCTCGCATTACATTATTTGCCATTTTCCTCTCGTTGTCCTCTCCCCCACTTCACCCTTGCCGTTTTATTCGCCCTTTTTTTCGTTTGTCTTGATGTCTTACTTTGCTCGTTTGCTCGTTTGGTTGAAATAGTTGAGTATTTATTCCTAAACAGAGAAGCTAATATCTATGGATCCTCATCCGCTTGCCAATCTTTTTAAGAGATCCAATTATGATGAACCAATTCCTAGTGATTTGGGTGCACTAGTTTATCTTTATAAGGTTTTTCCTGAAACCCGTAAATCCGAAAATTGTGATGAAGTGATTCATGATAGATCTTTGAATAAAAAGCATGATTGGAATGATTTTATTATAAACTCTATTGATGTAAATTATGCCAATAATATGCAAAACCCTAAGCTTGGGGATGCTAGTTTTGCTATGTCCAATAGTCATGATTGGGGAGATTCTTCTTATGATCTTGAAAATTTATTTAAGCCCCATTATGAATATAAGATTGATATTGGTTTTTGCAGTAATATTGAAAGTGGGTTTGGAAGAGTGTCAACTTTAGATCCCACATATTTGGATAACATTCAATCTGATGAAATTTTTGATAAAAGTGGGCTTGGAGAAATCATGACTTTAGTTAATGATAATCCCACTATTTTGGAAGAATGTCAACTTCGCATGCATGTGGATCATGTTGAGAATATGTTATGTGATAGCTATATTGTTGAATTTTCTTATGACCCTACATGTAATTATTATGAGAGAGGAAAATATGGTTATAGAAATTTTCATGTTACTAAACTACCTCTCGTTATGTTGAGATTGCTATTGTTCCTTTTCGCTTCCTTGCATATGCTAGGTTTTGCTTGCTATGATAATTTGTTTGCCTATAATATGCCTATGCATAGGAAGTATGTTATACTTAAGTGTGTTTGTCACATGTTTTATGATGCTCTCTTTGTGCCTCAATTGTTGTCTTTCTTGTGAGCATCATTGAAATCTCAATGCCTTGCTAAAAGGCTTTAAAGAAAAGCGCTTGTTGGGAGACAACCCAATATATTTCCTTTCTGTAGTTGAATAAATAATCCATCTACCTTCTGTTTAGATGTGGTTTTATGTTTTAATTAGTGTTTGTGCCAAGTTAAACCTATAGGATATTCTTGGATAATAGTTATTTGATCTTGCTGTAATTTCCAGAAACTTTCTGTTCACGAAAACAATTGTTAAACATCACCAGAACGTGATAAAATAGTGATTCTAATTGCTGATGATCAACAAACCAATTTCCTAGGTCGTCCTATTTTGGCTGAAGTTTTGGAGTTCCAGAAATTTGCGTTAGTTACAGATTACTACAGACTGTTCTGTTTTTGACAGATTCTGTTTTTCGTGTGTTGTTTGCTTATTTTGATGAATCTATGGCTAGTAAAATAGTTTATAATCCATAGAGAAGTTGGAATACAGTAGGTTTAACACCAATATAAATAAAGAATGATTTAATTACAGTACCTTGAAGTGGTCTTTTGTTTTCTTTCGCTAACGGAGCTTACGAGATTTCTGTTGAGTTTTGTGTTGTGAAGTTTTCAAGTTTTGGGTGAAATTTTTCGATGGATTATGGAACAAGGAGTGGCAAGAGCCTAAGCTTGGGGATGCCCATGGCACCCCCAAGATAATCCAAGGACACCAAAAATTCAAAGCTTGGGGATGCCCCGGAAGGCATCCCCTCTTTCGTCCACTTTCATCGGTAACTTTACTTGGAGCTATATTTTTATTCACCACATGATATGTGTTTTGCTTGGATCGTCTTGTATGATTTGCGTCTTTGCTTGTTAGTTTACCACAATCATCCTTGATGTACACACCTTTTGAGAGAGCCATACATTAATTGGAATTTGTTAGAATACTCTATGTGCTTCACTTATATCTTTTGAGCCTTATAGTTTTGCTCTATGTGCTTCACTTATATCTTTTGAGCTTTATAGTTTTGCTGTAGTACTTCACTTATATCTTTTAGAGCATGGTGGTGGATTTGTTTTAAAGAAACTATTGATATCTCATGCTTCACTTAGATTATTTTGAGAGTCTTAAATAGCATGGTAATTTGCTTAAAATCATAATATGCTAGGTATAATAAAAACTTTCTTATGAGTGCGTTGAATACGAAGAAAAGTTTGATGCTTGATAATTGTTTTGAGATATGGAGGTGATAATATCAAAGTCGTGCTAGTTTAGTAGTTGTGAATTTGAGAAATGCTTGTGTTGAAGTTTGCAAGTCCCGTAGCATGCACGTATGGTAAATGTTATGTAACAAATTTGAAACATGAGGTGTTATTTGATTGTCCTCCTTATGAGTGGCGGTCGGGGACGAGCGATGGTCTTTTTCTACCAATCTATCCCCCTAGGAACATGCGCTTAGTGCTTTGGTTTTTGGTGGCTTGTAGATTTTTGCAATAAGTATGTGAGTTCTTTATGACTAATGTTGAGTCCATGGGTTATACGCACTCTCACCCTTCCATCATTGCTAGCCTCTTCGGTACCGTGCATTGCCCTTTCTCACATTGAGAGTTGGTGCAAACTTCGTCGGTGCATCCAAACCCCGTGATATGATACGCTCTTTCACACATAAACCTCCTTATATCTTCCTCAAAACAGCCACCATACCTACCTATTATGGCATTTCCATAGCCATTCCGAGATATTTGCCATGCAACTTTCCACCATACCGTTCTTCATGACACATTCATCATTGTGATGTTGCTTAGCATGATCATGTAGTTGGCATAGTATTTGTGGCAAAGCCACTGTTCATAATTCTTTCATACATGTCACTCTTGATTCATTGCATATCCCATACATCACGGAGGCATTCATATAGAGTCATACTTTGTTCTAGTATCGAGTTGTAATCATTGAGTTGTAAATAAATAGAAGTGTGATGATCATCATTATTAGAACATTGTCCCATGTGAGGTCAAATAAATAAATAAAAAGAGGCCAAAGAGCCCACCAAAAAAAAGAGGCCAAAGAGGCCACCAAAAAATGAGAGAAAAAGAGAGAAGGGACAATGTTACTATCCTTTTACCACACTTGTGCGTCAAAGTAGCACCATGTTTTTCATATAGAGAGTTTCATATTTTGTCACTTTCATATACTAGTGGGAATTTTTCATTATATAACTTGGCTTGTATATTCCAACGATGGGCTTCCTCAAATGCCCTAGGTCTGCTTGAGCAAGCAAGTTGGATGCACACCCACTTAGTTTCTTTTGTTGAGCTTTCATACATTTATAGCTCTAGTGCATCCATTGCATGGCAATCGCTACTCCTTGCATTAACATCAATTGATGGGCATCTCCATAGCCCGTTGATTAGCCTCGTTGATGTAAAACCTTCTCCTTTTTTGTCTTCTCCACATAACCCCCATCATTATATTATATTCCACCCATAGTGCTATATCCATGGCTCGCGCTCATATATTGCGTGAAAGTTTATAGGTTTGAGATTACTAAAGTTTGAAACAATTGCTTGGCTTGTCATCGGGGTTGTGCATGATGAGAGCATTCTTGTGTGGCGAAAATGGAGCATGACAAAATTAAATCATATTGTAGGGATGAACTTTCTTTGGCCATGTTATTTTGAGAAGACATAATTGCTTAGTTAGTATGCTTGAAGTATTATTATTTTTATGTCAATATGAACTTTTGACTTGAATCTTTCGGATCTTAATATTCATACCACAATTAAGAAGAATTACATTGAAATTATGCCAAGTAGCACTCCGCATCAAAAATTCTCTTTTTATCATTTACATACTCGAGGACGAGCAGGAAATAAGCTTGGGGATGCCTGATACGTCTCCAACGTATCTATAATTTTTGATTGCTCCATGATATATTATCTATTGTTTTGGACTATATTGGGCTTTATTTTCCACTTTTATATTACTTTTGGGACTAACCTATTAACCGGAGGCCCAGCCTGCATTGTTGTTTTTGCCTATTTCTGTTTCAAGAAACGGAATATCAAACGGCGTCCAAACGGAATTAAATCTTCGGGAACGTGATTTTCTCATCAGATAAGATCCAGGAGACTTGGACCCTCCGTCAAGTAAGCCATGAGGCGCCACGAGGGTGGAGCCCCCCCCCCCCAGGGCGCGTCCCCCTGCCTTGTTGGCCCCCCGAAGCTCCACCGACGTACTCCTTCCTCCTATATATACCAACGTACCCCCGACAGATCAGATACGGAGCGAAAAATTTAATTCCACCGTCGCAACTTTCTGTATCCACGAGATACCATCTTGGGACCTGTTTCGAAGCTCCGCTGGAAGGGGATTCCACAACGGAGGGCTTCTACATCATTATCATAGCCTCTCCAATGAAGTGTGAGTAGTTTACTTCAGACCTTCGGGTCCACAGTTAGTAGCTAGATGGCTTCTTCTCTCTTTTTGGATCTCAATACAATGTTCTCCCCCTCTCTCGTGGAGATCTATTCGATGTAATCTTGTTTTTGCGGTGTGTTTGTTGAGATTGGTGAATTGTGGGTTTATGATCAAGATTATCTATGAGCAATATTTGAATCTTCTCTGAATTCTTTTATGTATGATTGAGTTATCTTTGCAAGTCTCTTCGAACTATCCATTTGGTTTGGCCAACTAGATTGGTAGTTCTTGCAATGGGAGAAGTGCTTAGCTTTGGGTTCAATCTTGCGGTGTCCTTACCCAAAGGATGTAAAGGATTGCAAGGCACGTATTGTATTGTTGCCATCAAGGATAACAAGATGGGGTATTTACCATATTGCATGAATTTATTCCTCTACATCATGTCATCTTGCTTAAGGCGTTACTCTGTTTTCATTAACTTAATACTCTAGATGCATGCTGGATAGCGGTCGATGAGTGGAGTAATAGTAGTAGATGCAGGCAGGAGTCGGTCTACTTGTCTCAGACGTGATGCCTATATACATGATCATATCTAGATATTCTCATAACTATGCTCAATTCTGTCAATTGCTCAACAGTAATTTGTTCACCCGCCGTAAAATATTTATGCTCTTGAGAGAAGCCACTAGTGAAATCTATGGCCCCCGGGTCTATTTTCATCATATTAATCTTCCTACGCTTTATTATTGCTTTTATTTTTTACTTTGCCTTTTATTTTACTTTGCATCTTTATACCAAAAATACCAAAAATATTATCTATCATCTCTATCAGATCTCACTCAAATAAGTGACAATGAGGGGATTGACAACCCCTATTCGCGTTGGTTGCGAGGAGTTATTTACTTTGTGTAGGTACGAGGGACTTGCGCGTGGCCTCCTCTTTGGATTGATACCTTGGTTCTCAAACTGAGGGAAATACTTACGCTACTCTGCTGCATCATCCTCTCCTCTTCGGGGAAAACAAACGCAAGCTCAAGACGTAGCAGCCATCTTCAAGCTTCATGAGAAGATCGAGCACCTCCAAGCCCAAATCTATGACCTGCAAAATCAAAACTGTGAGTATGAATATAGATTCAAAAGGATGAGTTTGGCTGCAGATTTGAGGATCCCGGAGACTCCTTCTATGATGGTGAGCCTATGCCTTCGAAGATGGACGACAAGCCCGCATCATCGACAACACCTCCACCTTCTTCACCAGCAAAGGAGACATAATCACATGGGTATGTGCACTCCCCTTGGAAACTGCCAAGCTTGGGGGAGGTGCCCCGGTATCGTATCTCCTATCTATACAATTTTTTCTTAGTTTGATCCTATTAGTAGTATCTTGATCTAGTAGAATAAAGTTTATGGCATGATCTAGTTTTGAGTTTTGCTTTATGACCTCTCTATGTAACCGAGTCCGTGAGCTATATAATAAAGATTAGTGTTTAGTCAAGGGCTTGATTATTTTGCCATGATCTTGAGTGAATAAAAGAAAAGAGAATAGAATAAAAAGAAAGAAATAGATCATATTGATCTTATTGAGAGTGATGACTTCACATAGAAAGAGTATGATGATTGAAAGTTGTTGGGAGTTAGCAGACATAGCTTTGGTCATCGTTGCAATTAATAGGAAGTAATAAGGAAAGAGGGTTCACATATAAATATACTATTATTGACATCTTTTATGATTGGGAGCACTCATTAAAATATGACATGCTAAAGAGTTGATGTTGGACAAGGAAGACAACGTAATGAGTTATGTTTTCTTATGTCTGAGATAAAGTATGTTGTCATGGATCATCCAACATGTTGAGCTTGCCTTTCCCCCTCATGCTAGCCAAATTCTCAGCACCAAGTAGAGATACTACTTGTGCTTCCAGAACCCTTAAACCAGTTTTGCCATAAGAGTCCACCATATCTACCTATGGATTGAGTAAGATCCTTCAAGTAAGTTGTCATCGGTGCAAGCAATAAAAATTGCTCTCTAAATATGTATGATGGATTGGTGTGGGAGAAATAATCTTTATACGATCTTGTGATGTGGAAGAAATAAAAGCGACGGACTGCATAATAAAGGTTCATATCACAAGTGGAAATATAAAGTGACGTTCGTTTGCATTAAGATTTTGTGCATCCAACCATAAAAGCGCATGGCAACCTCTGCTTCCCTCTGCGAAGGGCCTATCTTTTATTATTATCTTCTACCTTATGCAAGAGTCATGGTGATCTTCACCTTTCCTTTTTCATTTTATCCTTTGGCAAGCATAGTATGTTGGAAAGAATTATCTTATCACAAAACTATCCGTTACCACTTATTTCAGTACTTGCAGAGAATACCTTGCTGAAAACCGCTTATCATTTCCTTCTGCTCCTCGTTGGGTTCGACACTCTTACTTATCGAAAGGACTATGATAGATCCCCTATACTTGTGGGTCATCAAAACTCTTTTCGGCATTTGTTGCGGGAGTGAAGCACCTTTGGTAGGTAGAATTTGGTAAGGAAAAATTTATATAGTGTGCTGAAATTTCATCGTCACTTGTTACTATGGAAAGTAATCCTCTGAGGGGCTTGTTCGGGGTATCTTCACCCGACCAAGAGAGCAAAGAGTTGCTCCTCAACCCATCGAACCTACTGAAAATGAAAATATTCCTTTTTAATTTCCTTCGGGTATGGTAGAAAAACTGCTAGCTAATCCTTTTGCAGGAGATGGAACCAAGCATCCTGATGAGCACCTAATATATGTGGATGAGGTTTGTGGATTATTTAAGCTTGCAGGTATACCCGATGATGTTGTCAAGAAGAAGGTCTTCCCTTTATCTTTGAAGGGAGATGCATTGACATGGTATAGGCTATGTGATGATACGAGATCATGGAACTACAGACGATTGAAATTGGAATTTCATCAGAAATTTTATCCTATGCATCTTGTTCATCGTGATCGCAATTATATATATATAATTTTTGGCCTCGCAAAGGAGAAAGAATTGCTCAAGCTTGGGGGAGGCTTAACTCAATGTTATATTCATGCCCCAATCATGAGCTCTCAAGAGAAATAATTATTCAAAGTTTTTATGCTCGGCTTTCTGATAACAATCGCACCATGCTCGATACTTCTTGTGCTGGATCTTTTATGATGAAGACTATTGAAAACTCTGAAAAGGCACCATGCCGCTATTGGATATACTCTTGATGATCTTAAGGGCATTAGTCCCACTCTATGTCAGCATAAAATAAATTTGGAAGTGGATGCCAAACCAGTTCGTGATCCTCAACGACGTTTGAATCCTAAAATGAAAGAAGTGGTAACAAAAGAAATACTCAAGCTTCTGGAGGCAGGTATAATTTATCCTGTTGCTGATAGTCAGTGGGTAAGTCATGTCCATTGTGTCCCTAAGAAAGGAGGTATTACTGTTGTTCCTAATGATAAAGATGAATTGATCCCGCAAAGAATTATCACAGGTTATAGGATGGTAATTGATTTCCGCAAATTAAATAAAGCTACTAAGAAAGATCATTACCTTACCTTTTATTGATCAAATGCTAGAAAGATTATGCAAACATACATATTATTGCTTTCTAGATGGTTATTCTGGTTTCTCTCAAATACCTGTGTCGGCTAAAGATCAATCAAAGACTACTTTTACATGCCCTTTTGGTACTTTTGCTTATAGACGTGTGCCTTTTGGTTTATGTAATGCACCTGCTACCTTTCAAAGATGCATGATGGCTATATTCTCTGACTTTTGTGAAAAGATTTGTTAGGTTTATATGGACGATTTTTCCATCTATGGATCTTCTTTTGATGATTGCTTGAGTAATCTTGATCGAGTTTTGCAGAGATGTGAAGAAACTAATCTTGTCTTGAATTGGGAAAAGTGCCACTTTATGGTTAATGAAGGTATTGTCTTGGGGCATAAGATTTCTGAAAGAGGTATTGAAGTTGATAAAGCCAAGGTTGATGCTATTGAAAAGATGCCATGTCCCAAGGACATCAAAGGTATAATAAGTTTCCTTGGTCACGCCGGATTTTATAGGAGGTTCATTAAGGACTTCTCAAAAATTTCTCGGCCTCTGACTAATTTTGAAGGCACGAATCCGAAGGTGGTAAACGGTCAAAGAATCAAACATTATATCTCAGGTAATCCCATAAATGTTGAAACCAATGTTATTGAAACCGTAACCCCGGAGGAATACATAAGAGACACTTTCCAGAACGTTTCAGACTCCGAAAAGGAATAGGTATGTGGTACGGTAAGTAAACCGACTACAAAACAGTTTTTAAGGCAATATTTCTCCGTTTTGGAATATTTAGAAAAATAGAAAAATAAGTAGCAGCCCGGGAAGGACACGAGGGCTCCACGAGGGTGGAGGGCGCGCCCTACCCCCCTGGGCGCGACCCCCTACCTCGTGGACACCTCGTGTGCCTTCCGGGCTCTGTTTTCTTGCACGTTACGTATTTTGGTCGGTAAAAATTCATTATAGAATCTCCCGAAGGTTTTGACTCCTGTATCACGCAAATATCCTCTGTTCTTGTTTCAAGCTGTTTTTCTGACAGATCTAGATCACCATGACATCCCCAAGTGCCTCCAAGGACAAGTTCTTGAGAAGGTCATCAACCCTTACCTCGCGGAGGTGCTGCGACACCCTCAAACCATTGAGTTGCGTGATGGGTTGCTGCACATCCGCGATGAAGAGGGACCGAAGGGGACCGGAAGCATGGAGACAAGGCTCGAAGCAATGGAGCAACAAGTTTTCAAGTGCCAGGGGATGGTGGAACGTGGACTCAACTCCAACCACATGATGATCGCGGAGTTCACTAGCAACCACAAGTTGGATGCTGACAACATCGGGGAGGCCATTGATACGTCTCCAAAGTATCTATAATTTTTGATTGCTCCATGCTATATTATCTATTGTTTTGGACTATATTGGGCTTTGTTTTCCACTTTTATATTACTTTCGGGACTAACCTATTAACCGAAGGCCCAAATTTTAATTGTCGTTTTTTGCCTATTTCCGTGTTTCAAGAAAGCAGAATATCAAACGGAGTCCAAACGGAATGAAATCTTCGAACGTGATTTTCTCATCGATAAGATCCAGGAGACTTGGACCCTCCGTCAAGAAAGCCACGAGGCAGCCACGAGGGTGGAGGGCGCCCCCCCAGGGCGCGTCCCCCTGCCTCGTGGGCCCCCCTAAGCTCCACCGACGTACTCCTTCCTCTTATATATACCTACGTACCCCTGACAGATCAGATACGGAGCCTTAATTCCACCGCCGCAACTTTCTGTATCCACGAGATCCCATCCTGGGGCCTATTCCGGAGCTCCGCCGGAAGGGGATTCCACCACGGAGGGCTTATACATCATTATCATAGCCTCTCTGATGAAGTGTGAGTAGTTTACTTCAGACCTTCGAGTCCATAGTTAGTAGCTAGATGGCTTCTTCTCTCTTTTTGGATCTCAATACAATGTTATCCCCCTCTCTCGTGGAGATCTATTCGATGTAATCTTCTTTTTGCGGTGTGTTTGTTGAGACCAGTGAATTGTGGGTTTATGATCAAGATTATCTATGAGCAATATTTGAATATTCTCTGAATTCTTTTATGTATGATTGAGTTATCTTTGCAAGTCTCTTCGTATTATCTGTTTGGTTTGGCCAACTAGATTGGTAGTTCTTGCAATGGGAGAAGTGCATAGCTTTGGGTTCAATCTTGCGGTGTCCTTACCCAAAGGATGTAATGGGTTGCAAGGCACGTATTGTATTGTTGCCATCGAGGATAACAAGATGGGGTATTTATCATATTGCATGAGTTTATTCCTCTACATCATGTCATCTTGCTTAAGGCGTTACTCTGTTTTCATTAACTTAATACTCTAGATGCATGCTGGTTTGTAACATCCCAAAGTTCTAAATTTTGGAATGTTATAATAAATAGATAGTTTTGATTGATTGTTTGATTGATTGACTGAAAGTGAGTGAATTGGAAACTTTTTTGAAAGTTAAATGAGAGGGAATAAAAGGACTTTCCCAAACTTTCATTTTCTTTTCTGATCTTCATGAATTCAATTTCCTTTCAAATACAAAACCCTTGAGCGAAGATGATATGACTTCTTCCATTTAATTAAATGAAAGGGTATTTGAAAATATTTGAATTTCATTTGGAAATATTTCGATTCATAAACTTCATGCAACTCAATGATTTTCATGAGAGAAGATAAAATGACTTCTTTAAATTATATGAAATATGAGTTGGGAGTTCTAAAAGAATTAAATTCAAAGTCCTTTTGAATTTATTTTCAATTTGGAGTTATTTGAGTTTTATTCAAATTATTTTTCTCCAAAAATAAAATATATGGAAAATAGGGTAACATGATTCCCTACATCCGAAAATTGGAGAGAAATAAATTTGAATTAATTTTGGTATTTTTAAAATGTTTTTTATTGGATTTTATTAGAGCAGGAGCACTGTTTGGATTATTAGAATTTGGGTGTATTTTATTTAATGCTATAAAAATGTCCATGTTGTAGAAAATCTTTTTCTGCAAATTTTGATATATTATATGCCTATGTAATATTTTCACTTTCTTTTGTTTTATTATTTCTTTCTCTGTTTGTTTAAAAAAAAGAATTTTCCCTCCTTGAACTGGGCTGCCCGGCTCTGCCAGTTAAGGCCCAGCTCACAAGACCGCCATCGTCTCCCGTCGCCGAAGCCGGACTCACCGAGTCCGAGCACGCCACTCCTGCTGCCCCTTCCCCACGCCTCCCTAGGCCACCTCCTCCTTAAATACGGGCCACCCGGCCCCTCTCTCTTCTCTCCTTGTTGCCGCGCCGCAAACCACCGCCCGCCGCCTCGCTCCGTCCCGTCCCATGGACACACCGACGCCGCCATCCTCCTCGCCTCGCCGCGCCGCCCCTCCCCGACCCCTCCGTTGCCCTCCTCGACGACCCGAGCTGCTGCCCCGACCGGACCCGAGCTGCCGCCGTCGTCTTCCTCGTCATGGCGACTTCACACCGCAGTAACTCCCCGCCTCCCCACCGTCGATGCTGGATCAATGGACCGGATCGATTACATTTTTAAACCGTTTTCTGCTAAATAGCGAACGTTAATTAGTTAAGCCTCTGTAGTGGACGAATTCGTCGCTTATGCTTCTGTAGCGAAGTTCGTTCGATAGGATTTTTCTTTTTATTTTAGTTTCGGCCAGGGACCCGTTTGTAAATATTTTATTCACAGATTAGCCCCTGGTTTTCAAACGACTACAACTTCTTGCTCGTTTATCCAAATCCAACGAAACCAACGCTCACTTCTTCGTTATGATCCCCTCTATCCAGTAATCTAACTCAAACATGTTTTTTGAAAGTTTAAAATTTGAATTAGATCAGTTTTGAATTTGAAACTCGTTTGATCATAACTTGAGTTTCGTAACTCCGATTTAATTGATTCTTTTTGCAAATCGAAGCTCTTGACCTAAACTTTCTGATAAGGCCAAATTCACATAATTTTGGTACTGCTAGAAATTGTTTTATGTTGCAAGAGTTATTTGTTTGCTTTTGATGTTTTCCGAATTGTCTTCTTCGTTCTTTCCGATCTTTTGAGTGATTGCTTATGTGTGGTTACTATTGCTTGCTTACGATAGATTAACCGGAGTGTGACGAGTAGATCTATCAAGAGTTTTGAGTGCGAATCATCTTCATCAACATTGCAGGCAAGTTCACACTTTGATAATATCCTTTTCATACCTAGTTTTTATGCATTAGTTTCAACCCTCAAACATTGCATGAGTAGGATTGATAACATGTGGGTATCGGGAAGTAGTTGATGAGGTAGGAACCTATTGCCCTGCATTCAAACCTTGGGAGTTACAATTACGTTGCTTATATTGCTATGCTATGCTCGTAGACGTGGATTGGGTTTTGAGAGTATTCATGATAGTTGTGAGATTGTTAATTAATGGTTTACTTAAGGTGGCAACTTAAACACACATCTGGGTGGATTGAGGCACCTGGGTATTCCAGATTACTGTCTAGGCACCTGGGTAGACCAGGATTACTGCTTTTTTATGGACCGCCACCCGGGCTCAAAGGGATCATAAGATTATTCATGCTAGAAACTTCCGTGTGCAGCCACATGCTATTATGGGCTCTAGCATAGTTGATTAAGTCGTCACGAACTCTTACGGTGGTAGACTAGCGGATGTAGGGGAAAGTAGGTGTACCGGTCTACCCATCGTAAGGTGCTAAGCGCTTACGAAGACTATGTCTCGGTAATTCGTTTCTCAAACACCATGTAGTGCGAGAAAACCAACGGAGGAGATCGAGTCATGTGGGGAAAAGTGCGCAACCTCTGCAGAGTGTACAAACTAATCATGATTAGCCGTGTCCCCGGTTATGGACATCTTGAGTATCTAGTTCTTGGATATTCCCGTTGATCTCATCATGTTACTTTAAATAATTTTGTTGGGTTAATGATGATATTTTTAATTGGGATTGAGAATGCTGTCAACCATTCTCAATGTTTAACAACCACCATGATAGTTAAATAAAATGTATTCCTTTGCAGTAGGGAAAAATTGGCTTTTCACAAAAACTATAACCATAGAGCTTTCCACCAGCCAAATATGCATGTAGTGATAGCCATATTTCAGCATTGCTCTACCGTGTGAATTTGCCAGTACATTCAATGTACTGACCCTTTGTGGTTGCAACGTCTCATGTTGCAGGATCTTACGACGAGTAAGTGATACGTTAGGGTTACGATTTCTACACTCAACTTTGCCGTTGGTGTTGATGGGAATCCACAACCTTGTTACTTCCGCTATTTTGGATTGAGCTAATAGTATTTACGTTACTTTATACATGTGATTTACCTCTGTTATAAATCCTCGAGTACTGTGTGTGTCAGCATACCGATCCAGGGATGACACTTGTGTTGGAAATATGCCCTAGAGGCAATAATAAATTGGTTATTATTATATTTCCTTGTTCATGATAATCGTTTATTATCCATGCTATAATTGTATTGATAGGAAACTCAGATACATGTGTGGATACATAGACAAGACCATGTCCCTAGTAAGCCTCTAGTTGACTAGCTCGTTGATCAACAGATGGTTACGGTTTCCTGACCATGGACATTGGATGTCGTTGATAATGGGATCACATCATTTGGAGAATGAAGTGATGGACAAGACCCAATCCTAAACCTAGCACAAAGATCGTGTAGTTCGTATGCTAAAGCTTTTCTAATGTCAAGTATATTTTCCTTAGACCATGAGATTGTGCAACTCCCGGATACCGTAGGAATGCTTTGGGTGTACCAAACGTCACAACGTAATCGGGTGGCTATAAAGGTGCACTACAGGTATCTCCGAAAGTGTCTGCATTGGGTTGGCACGAATCGAGACTGGATTTGTCACTCTGTGTAAACGGAGAGGTATCTCTGGGCCCACTGCGGTAGGACATCATCATAATGTGCACAATGTGACCAAGGGGTTGATCACGGGATGATGTGTTACGGAACGAGTAAAGAGACTTGCCGTAGCGAGATTGAACAAGGTATCGGCATACCGACGATCGAATCTCGGGCAAGTACAATATCGTTAGACAAAGGGAATTGTATACGGGATCGATTGAGTCCTTGACATCGTGGTTCATCCGATGAGATCATCGTGGAACATGTGGGAGCCAACATGGGTATCCAGATCCCGTTGTTGGTTATTGACCGGAGAACGTCTCGGTCATGTCTGCATGGTTCCTGAACCCGTAGGGTCTACACACTTAAGGTTCGATGACGCTAGGTGTCGGTGTCAAAACCGGCGGATCTCGGGTAGGGGGTCTCGAACTGTGCGTCTAGGCGGATGGTAATAGGAGACAAGGGACACGATGTTTTACCCATGTTCGGGCCCTCTTGATGGAGGTAAAACCCTACGTCCTGCTTGATTAATATTGATGATGTGTGTTACAAGAGTGGATCTACCACGAGATCAAAGAGGCTAAACCCTAGAAGCTAGCCTATGGTATGATTGTTGTTCGTCCTATGGACTACGATCGTCCGGTTTATATAGGCACCGGAGAGGGCTAGGGTTACACAAAGTCGGTTACAAAGGTAGGAGATCTACATATCTCAGATCGCCAAGCTTGCCTTCCACGCCAAGGAAAGTCCCATCCGGACACGAGACAAAGTCTTCAATCTTCTATCTTCATAGTCTTGGAGTCCGGCCGATGATGATAGTTCGGCTATCCGGACACCCCCTAGTCCGGAACTCCCTCAGTAGCCCCCGAACCGGGCTTCAGCGATGACGAGTCCGGCGCGTATATTGTCTTCGGCGTTGCAAGGCGGGTTCTCCTTCAAACTTCATGTTCCCTTCGAATAGTGTCCGGATTCCTTATAAATGTTGTGCTCCTTGGCTTCTACGCCCAATAATGGCCTTCTTCCACGTGTCGTACGAATGCGAAAGGTCAGTATTTTTACATTTTACCCCTAGCCGCGTAACGAGCCGCCCATAAGAGAGGCGAGGATCTAGATCCAGCTCACACCATCCTCCATCCGCAAGTTCTCATCAAGCGCCTCGACAAAAATCCATTCCATCATGGATAGCCAACGGCTCCTCCTCTCGCGCCCCAGCCCTAAGCCAGAGATTGGGGAGATGCTTAGTTCCACACAATGAGCTAGTGGCACTCCAAACCGAGGGATATCTTCCCCAGCTTTCATGGTTCCGGTTCGAGCCGGACTAGCCACCTACAAGGGTGGAAAGCAAAGGAGAGCGCCCCCAACCCTTCCAAAGGGGAGCGGGTATGCTTTGTCCCCTATCTAATAAGGGGACTCGGATTTCCCATACATCCGTTTCTCCGGGGGCTCCTAGAGTTCTACGGACTCCAGCTTCACCACCTCACGCCCGCCTCCATTTTGCTCATCGCGGGCTTCGTAGCTCTTTGAGAGTTGTTCTTGGGCATCGAGCCCCATTTTGCGTTGTGGAAGAGATTGTTTTGTCTCGTACCCCGTTCTCATGAGGGGTCGATATATCAAGTGGGCGGAGCCGAAATATGGCGCATCGCCGGACCGGATATCTATCCGCACTGAAGAAGGCGTCCAAGACTGGCCTTGAATGGTTCTACATGGAGGACGCCCTCTGCGGATCCGATTCGGATCGGCCTCCGGAGTTCAACAATGCTCCCTTGAAGAAACGCTGAGTTGGCGCCATGAGCCCTCAACGGGAAGATGATAGGAGCGTCCATTATCCGATGGGCCGGATTAGGTTATCGCCCACTCCGGATTGACCATGATTGGAGTCATGGCCACGCGTGCATTATGCGAGGGTGCAGCCACTCCAATATAGGGGCCACCCTATGTGGGATTTCTACAGGAAGATGACGCCACCCGTCATGGCCGCAAAGGGCCAGGCTCGGCAGCCGATCTGGCAAAGATCCTGTCCGGCTTGTACAAGGGAGAGGAGGAGGACTTCCTCCGCAAGAATCCGTTGAATGGATTTTCTATGAATAACCCTCGGAGCTGGGTAAGTTGATGTTCATCTACCCAATCCATACTTTTTAAAGTCAAGTATCTTACTCTGCGATTTCGACGCAGGAGCTGAGCCGGACGTGGAGGGCATACGTAGCCTAACTCCACAGCCCGAGGATCCGGAACGATCCCTTGATCCGACCTCCGAAGAGGATCCGGACATAAAGGTGGAGTTGATTGACGGGGTGTTCCACCAACGTAGCATAGACAATGCCCTAGTCGCCATTACGGCTGACTACCCCGGTTTGTTTCCGGCCTCCCAGGTGACTACAATCGAGGTCTTGACACCATCATTTGATCCACGCTCAATTCTGACCATCCCATACTAATGGTGCATCGCAGGAGGTGCCTTTAAGGCGGGAAGCCGAACCCCTGGCGGCCGACCAACAAGGGTCAGTCCGGCCCAGCAGGCGGAAGAGGAGTGCGACACGAACCGAAACGTCGCAGCAACGTACGGAGCACCGCTATTTTTAAGGGAAGGATCCCCAGGAGGTATATTAATGCTCATAACTTTTCCAGAAGAGCGCCGCCGGACAAAGGTCCGGAGAGGTTGCCAATCAAGCCTCCGCCAGCCATGCTCCAACGCATGGTCCGGGAGGGGAGGCGAATACAAGGCATGAGTCGGACGCTCCTCCGACGGAGGATGCCAACAGGCTGTCCGCCACCCGGTCTGAGGTGGAGAGCGCCATGAATCACAGGCGTCGCCGGACAGTTCTTCGTGACGCGTGTTTCTCCCCGGAGGCGTTAAATGCCTTTGATGCGGAACGCAGCACCTCGTGCCGCTCAAGATGGGTTAACTAGAGCCACGGAGCAGTATGTGAAAGACATACGAGTGAGTAATTTTAATAGTTATATATGCCAGTAGCCCCCGAGACTTAAAATAGTTGAAATAAATGATTTAAGGATCAATTATTATGCAGGATCTTACGGAGAAGAATACCCATATGTCCCAGGAGCTTCAAGAGTGCAAGGCCCAACTTGAGGCCGCACTGGCCGCCACAGGAGGAGCCACAGAGACCCCCACTGGTAAGACGTACTTTGAAAAGATAATTATTTAACAAAGTGCGGCGTGAATCTGACAATAATATTGCAGAGGGCGCGGACTAGATCCGGACAAGCAACAGCTACTGCGTCGACTAAAGGCCGGCGAGAGGGTGCTTATGGAGGTGCAGCGGAGAGAAACAAGCTCCAAGATGCCCACACCCAAAGAAGGAGAAGAGCTGAAAGGTGTTCGGGCCCAGCTGTCTAGCTCCGTGAAGGAGAATCAGCGGCTTCGCGGCATTTATAGTAAGTGCTTGAACAAATTCCTTTGAAAAGAAGAATTGGCGAGGAAGTCGATTGACGAAATATGTCTTTAGGTGTGCTCACAGTGTCGCCTCATGGAGGAAATGCACAGGTCAGCGGGTGACCAACTTCCCGAGCTGGTGCAATTGCTCGAACATGTTCGGCAGGCGATGAGTGGAGTCGTTCATGCTTTATGGCCATCCATCTCCCTACCCGAGGGCCTTGGTGAGCTTGCTGAGAAGCTTCAGGGAGCACGACGACGCCTCCGTTTGTGGAAGATATCGGCCTGCCGTCAGGGCGCCAGGAGGCTGGGCCATGGTGAAGACATCGTTACCCGAAGGCTGACCCAAACCACATGGCCGAGGTCGGACCTGCGGGCTGATGGGAAGGAGATCCTGTGAGCTTGATGTACGGCCAAGTAGAACTGGCGCGAAATATTCCCAACAGGACTATAAATTAGACAGCACTGTTAGATGGGATTGAGGAGGAGTACAATCGGTCGGTTTGTGATGTAATTTGAAATGACATGTAAAATGCCTTCTAGCCGGATTGTAGATCGTTTGTCTTTGCGTACCGTTTCGCTTCAACCTCGGGACCCAACAGTCCGGAGTGTGTCCGAATACCCTTACGGTTATAAAAGAACCGGGGCATGCATGGAGACAAGGCGTCGGGGTCATAATTGCTTTATCGAGACAAGTGCCCAACTAGTTATGTTATATTACATGGTTAGTAAGAAACATCTTCCAGGAGAATAGTTACATTAAGGGTTCCTTTCTCGAGGCATGCCCTAAAGTGCAATGCCGGACTGCGAAAATAGCGAGAAAAAGCATCCGGGGCAGATAAATAAGTAAGTAATAAATCATCTTTCAAGTCATCGACCGAATATTCTCTTAAGAACGCTAGCTTTCGGCTTCACCCGGTACCGAGGTACACATACGGTGACCCGCAAGAGTAATCGCAGAGGTGCTCCTTTACCTCCTAGCCGAACAATCGGGAACGTAGGGGTAAGCACAGAGCCAGCAACCCAGCTTGGCCAAAACTTAAGTCATATCGATGCATACAATGGTGAATAAAAGGTACATGCGGAAGTATGACACATGTATTGGGCATGAAGCCCGTATGAATAAGCTTCATTGAAGAAGCCCCGTGTATAATGAGTGCGTGAGCACATCGAGTGTGTGCGAACAAAGCGCAAATCAGCCTATAAAAGGTATTGAAAAAAGTGGGAAGAAGGAGGGGACAAGAGACAGTAAAAATATAAAAAGGTGGGCGGGGAGTGAGACGAACTTCGGAGTCCGGCGTTAAGCGTAGAATCTTGAGGAGGCGGGCTGCGTTCCATGGGTTCGACTCGAGTCGGTTGTCGATGCGTTACGTGAGCGGTATGCTCCGCCGGTCAGACTTGGTCGATGATGAAGGGACCTTCCCACTTGGGCTTAAGTTTGTCCTTTTTCTTGTCCGTGAGCGTAGAACAAGTTCGCCAACATTGTAAGTTTTGGCCCGTGCTTCTCTGCTTTGATATCTTCGAGCTGCTGCCGATAAAATGCGGAACGAGCCTTTGCCACGTCCGCTCCTCCTCTAAGGCGTCAAACTGTCCTGCCGATCCAACTCGGCTTCTCTTTCTTCGTACATGCGCATACGAGGTGAGTCATGAATTATATCGCAGGCGTAACTGCCTCTGCGCCGTATACCATGAAAAATGGTGTGAATCCGATGAGTTCGGTTTGGCGTGGTCCGCAGCCCCAGTACGGAGTCGAGCTCCTCTACCCAAAGGCGTGTTAGATTCCTTGAGGGACCGCACTAGTATGGGTTTGATGCCGCTCATGATTAGACCATTTGCTCGCTCGACTTGACCGTTAGTTTGGGGGTGATAGACTGAAGCGTAATTGAGCTTGATGCCCATTTTTTTTGCACCAAAGTTTAACCTCGTCGGCCGTGAAGTTCGTCCCGTTATCAGTGATGATGTTGTGGGGGACGCCAAAACGGTGTACTACCCCGGATATGAAGTCTATCACCGGTCCGGATTCTGCTGTTTTAACCAGCTTGGCCTCAATCCATTTGGTGAATTTGTCCACCATGACCAATAAGTATTTGCGCTTGTGGGTTCCCCCTTTAAGGGGTCCAACCATGTCAAGCCCCCAGACCGCGGACGGCCAGGTAATGGGTATAGTTTTGAGGGCGGTGGGTGGCATGTGGCTCTGATTAGCAAAGAGCTGGCAACCGACGCATCGTTGGACTAAGTCCTGAGCATCTGCCCGGCTGTCGGCCAATAAAATCTCAGACGGAAGGCCTTGCCTACAAGGGCCCGGCTGCAGCGTGGTGCCCGCCGAGTCCGGGCGTGAATTTCAGCCAGAGATTTCGCCCTTCCTCTTCGGAGATACACCTTTGAAGGACTCGGTTGTGCTTTTCTTATAAAGTTCTCCCTCATGGACCTTGTAGGCTTTAGATCGCCGAACTATGCAATGGGCCTCATTTTGGTCTTCGTGAAGTTCCTGCCGCATTAAGTAGGCTAGGAATGGTTACATCCACGGGCAATTACTGCCATTATTTCGTGAGTCAAGGTGTTATTTCATTGGCTGAGCCACCGATTGTGTCAGAATGGTCTGAGTTAGGTGATGCAGCTGGCTCCGGATTGTTATTTCCGAACTCCTCTTCCCATAATACGGATGGCTTAAAGAGCCGTTCCAGGAAGATGTTTGGAGGGACGATGTCTCGTTTCGCACCGATGCGTGCTAACACGTCTGCTGCCTAGTTATTATCCCGGGCTACATGGTGGAATTCGAGTCCTTCGAACCGAGCTGACATTTTTAGGACGGCATTGCGGTAAGCTGCCATTTTTGGATCTTTGGCGTCAAAGTCTCCATTTACTTGGGATATTGCGAGGTTTGAATCCCCGCGCACCTCTAGGCGTTGAATGCCCATGGAGATTGCCATCCGGAGGCCATGTAGAACGGCCTCGTATTCGCCGCGTTGTTGGAGTCCATGTACATTATTTGAAGTACGTATTGGATTGTGTCTCGATTGGGGGCGTCGGGGCACGCCAGCCCCAAGCCAGCCAACATTTTGGATCCGTCGAAATGCATGATCCGGTTAGAGTCTGGCGCCGTACTCTTTAGGGAGTTCGGCTTGGTCCATTCGGCGATGAAGTCAGCGAACACGGTGGTTTGTAGGTTATGTCAAATGGTAAGAGCTCGATAACCCATTTTGCAATCCTGCCGTTCGTCGCGATTGTTTATAATATCGTTGAGAGGTACTTCGGAGGCCACCATTATTGAACACTCTTGAAAGTAGTGTCGCAGCTTCCGGGATGCCATGAACACCGCATACGCTATCTTTTGATAATGTGGGTACCGGGATTTGCATGGAGTTAGAACATTGGATACGTAGTACATTGGTTTTTGAAGAGGGAATCTGTGCCCATACGCTTCTCGTTCAACGACGAAAGTACCGCTGACAACTTGATGTGTTGCTGCGATATATAATAACATAGGTTCGCCCGGGTTGGGCGCGCCGAAATCGGATTTGTTGTTAGTATGGCCTTTATTTCTTCGAAGTCCGGCTGTGGCAGATCCGTCCATTCAAATGTTCGGTCTGCCGGAGGAGGCGGTAGAAAGCGAGCCTTTTCTCCCAAACGGGAGATGAAGCGACTTAAGGCCGCCACGCATCCGGTTAGTTTTTGTATCTGCTTGAGGTCTTTGTGAGCTCGGATTTTGGCGGGTTTGCTTCAATTCCTCTACGGATCTGATGAAGCCCAAGAGCTTTCCGGCTGATGCGCCCAAGACGCATTTTCGGATTGAGCTTAATGTCATATGCTCGGAGGTTGTCGAATGTCACCCTCAAGTCTTCTACTAGAGCCCCGGCGTGTTTGGTCTTGGCGACCACATCGTCTCGTATGCCTCTCTTGTTTTGCCTATCTGGGTAGCCGGACATGTTTGAATCATGCGGCTGATATGTTGCGCCGGTGTTTTTGAGTCCGAAGGGCATTGTGTTGAAGCGAGAATGGCCCATATGGAGTAATGAATGCCGTTCGGCCTGATCTTTCTCCGCCATCTTGATTTGATGGTATCCGGAGTATCGTCAAGGAAGCACAATGAATCGTGCCTCGCGGTAGCATCGATGATTTGGTCGATGCGAGGAGGGAAAGGGTCCTTTGGACGAGCCTTGTTAAGGTCTTTAAAATCGACGCAGAGGCGCCAGGATTTGTTCTTTTTTGGTACCATTACTAGATTGGCTAGCCAGTCCGGATGTTTTATATCTCTGATGAATCCGGCTTCTAAGAGTTTGGCTAGCTCCTCTCCCATTGCCTGTCTTTTGGGTTCGGAAAATCGCCAAGAGCTTGTTTGGTAGCTTGAATCCTTTTAGGATATTTAGGCTGTGCTCTGCCCGACTGCGTGGGATTCTGGCATGTCTGAAGGGTGCGAGCAAAATGTCCCTATTTTCCCGAAGGAATTCTCGTAGTCTTGGCTTGAAATCAGGACTTAATTGTGCCCCAATGGAGGCCGTCTTTGTGGGGTCCGTTGGATGGACCTGAATTTTGACTATTTAAATGCCTTTGGTTTAAAAGAGGTGGACTTGGACCTCTTATCGAGTATCACATCGTCCCTATCCACCGTGGAGCGCTTGGCGTAGTTAGTTCCTCTGCCGCTAGGGCTTGGACAATGCCTCTAGGGCCGGTCTTGGCTGTCTTATTTTCGGTCTTGAGTGCTGTCATCAAGTCCTTGGCGAGTGATTATCCCATTGGGTCCGAGCATTTTGAGCTTCATGTACCCGTAGTGGGGTATAGCTTGGAAGATTGTGAATGCCTCTCGCCCTAACAAAGCGTGATATCCGCTGCCGAATGGGGCCACTTGGAACATGACCTCCTCGGACCTGTAATTGTCCGGTGAGCCGAACACTACATCTAGTGTGATTTTTCCTGTGCAGCGTACTTCTCGACTAGGGATTATCCCTCTGAAGGTTGTGCCGCTTCGCTCAATGCGGCTCCGATCAATTTCCATTTTTGAAGGGTTTCCTCATAGATGAGGTTTAATCCGCTGCCGCCATCCATGAGTACCTTAGTAAAGGCGAAAACCATCCACTATCGGATTGAGGACCAATGTGGCTGGTGCTCTAGCTGTTCGAATTTAGGTTAAATCATTGGCATTGAAGGTGATAGCCGTGTCGCTCCATGGTTTGTTGTTGCTACTTGGTAGACTTCGGCGAGGCTGCGGATTGTTCGTTTCCGCATGTTATTTGATGCGAAAGTCTCGAAGACTGTTAATACCGTATTGGTACTGCTGGGTTGGTTGCCCGGGGCTAAAAAGCCTACGCCACTTTTGGCCACCTGCCGTAGTATCCAACACGCTTGAAGGCTGTGTGTTGGAGTGGCGCCCTCCGTACTGTGGATTTTGCAGGGTCCGTTGAGCCATTCCTCCAATACGGTTCCGTAACCCTTAGGGGGTTTTTGCTTTTTGGTTTTTAACCCAGGTGCTTGAGTATGAAGCACCCTTTTATTTCGGACTGGGTTTGTATTCAGGGCCGGATTGTCCCAAAACCTAGTTTCGGTTTTCCAGGCACTCTCCATCGCGCAGTATTTTTGTACGATGGTCGCTAGGTCGGCGAGGCGTGAAACTTCACGACGGGATGGCGTTATGATTCCCTTGTCCGTGCAATTGTTGCGTAAGATTGAAATCGCGCTTTCTTCACGGCAGTCCTTTATCTTGTTCATAACCGGGAGGAATCGGCCCGATAATGATATACTGTTTCATCGGGCTCTTGCCGTATTTGAGATAGATCGCTTATGTTTGGGTGGGCGGGTGGAATTAAGTTCGGAACCCCGCTCGGTCTGAGGCTCAAAGGCCAATAAGCTTCCGGATTCGGAAGCTTGGTTTGCTGAGCACTTTCCAACAAATCTGGTCCGATGCCTGACTTTAGGTTCAGTATTTGATTAGCGTTAAATCCTCCGCGGGATTCCGGCATGGAGGGATCCGGAATCCGGACATAGTTGGATTTTAACATAGAATAAGAGTCGCCGCATTGTTCCTCTACCACGACAACGTGGTGGGTAACCTGGGGAGAGTTAATTTCTCTCCGATCGGTTTTAAGCCCAATCTGATCGTAGTCGGTAGCGACTCCCAGGGCGGCGATGCGATCCAAGAGCTCGTTCTGGAGGAGAGCTCAATCGGATCTAGCTGCTCGGCGAACTCCGAGCTGACGTGAAGATCGCTTTTAATGACTTGAGAGGTCATTGTCGGGCGGTGGCGAACAGGCGGTCATGAGAAAACCGCCTAGCGGATAGTTCGCCGGCGGCCAAAGCTCCTTGACGACGGCGCCGTCTTTAAAGACGGAAAAGGCATCCTTCCCGATGGTGACGGCACGGAGGAACTCTTAATGAAAGCACCAATGTCGGTGTCAAAACCGGCGGATCTCGGGTAGGGGTCCCGAATCGTGCGTCTAGGCGGATGGTAACAGGAGACAAGGGACACGATGTTTTACCTGTGTTGGGCCCTCTTGATGGAGGTAAAACCCTACGTCACTGCTTGATTAATATTGATGATGTGTGTTACAAGAGTGGATCTACCACGAGATCAAAGAGGCTAAACCCTAGAAGCTAGCCTATGGTATGATTGTTGTTCGTCCTATGGACTACATCCGTCCGGTTTATATAGGCACCGGAGAGGGCTAGGGTTACACAAAGTCGGTTAAAAAGTTAGGAGATCTACATATCCGTATCGCCAAGCTTGCCTTCCACGCCAAGGAAAGTCCCATCCGGACACGGGACGAAGTCTTCAATCTTCTATCTTCATAGTCTTGGAGTCCGACCGATGATGATAGTTCGGCTATCCGGACACCCCCTAGTCCGGAACTCCCTCACTAGGGTTATAGGGAATAGATATACGTGGTTACCCAATGTTGTTCGGAGTCCCGGATGAGATCCCGGACGTCACGAGGAGTTCCGGAATGGTCCGGAGGTAAAGATTTATATATGGGAAGTCCTATTTTGGCCACCGGAAAATGTTCGGGATTTTTCGGTATTGTACCGGAAGGTTCTAGAAGGTTCGGAGTGGGGCCCACCTGCATGGGGGACCCACATGAACGTGGGTAGTGGGGGCAATGCCCCACACCCTGGTCAAGCGCACCAAGATCCCCCTTAGAAGGAATAAGATCATATCCCGAAGGGATAAGATCAAGATCCCTAAAAGGGGGATAACAATCGATGGGGAAAGGAAAGGATGGGATTTCTTTCCTCCCACCTTTGCCAATGCCCCAATGGACTTGGAGGGCAAGAAATAATCCCTCCACCCCTATATATAGTGGGGGCGCATGGGAGCTGCACCCTTGCCCTGGCGCAGCCCTCCCCTCTCCCAAGTCCTCCTCCTCTCCCACGGTGCTTGGCGAAGCCCTGCGGGATTGCCACGCTCCTCCATCACCACCACACCGTCGTCTGCTGCTGGATGGAGTATTCCCCAACCTCTCCCTCTCTCCTTGCTGGATCAAGGCATGGGAGACGTCACCGGGTTGTACGTGTGTTGAACGCGGAGGTGCCGTCCGT
Organism: Aegilops bicornis; assembly: GCA_021605145.1. NCBI lineage: Eukaryota > Viridiplantae > Streptophyta > Magnoliopsida > Poales > Poaceae > Aegilops > Aegilops bicornis. The sequence continues at coordinate 573,142,045 of CM038675.1, forward strand.
TCGGCACTAGGATCTCCGGTGATTTGGATCACGACGAGTACGACTCCTTCAACCCCATTCTCTTGAACGCTTTCGCTTAGCGATCTACAAGGGTATGTAGATGCACTCTCCTTCCCCTCGTTGCTAGTTTCTCCATAGATAGATCTTGGTGACACGTAGGAAAATTTTGAATTTCTGCTACGTTCCCCAACAACTTAAGCACAGAGACTTGATCCATTCAGGTCGGGTTGCTACAAGGATAGCGGTCGATGAGTGGAGTAATAGTAGTAGATGCAGGCAGGAGTCGGTCTACTTGTCTCGGACGTGATGCCTATATACATGATCATACCTAGATATTCTCATAACTATGCTCAATTCTGTCAAGTGCTCAACAGTAATTCGTTCACCCGCCGTAAAATATTTATGCTCTTGAGAGAAGCCACTAGTGAAATCTATGGCCCCCGGGTCTATTTTCATCATATTAATCTTCCTACGCTTTATTATTGATTTGCTTTTTTTACTTTGCCTTTTATTTTACTCTGCATCTTTATACCAAAAATGCCAAAAATATTATCTATCATCTCTATCAGATCTCACTCTCGTAAGTGACCGTGAAGGGATTGACAACCCCTATTAGTGTTGGTTGCGAGGAGTTATTTGCTTTGTGTAGGTACGAGGGACTTGCGCGTGGCCTCCTACTGGATTGATACCTTGGTTCTCAAAACTGAGGGAAATACTTACACTACTCTGCTGCATCATCCTCTCCTCTTCGGGGAAAACCAACGCAAGCTCAAGACGTAGCAAGAAGAATTTCTGGCGCCGTTCTTGGGAGTCTATGCAAAAGTCAACATACCAAGTACCCATCACAATCCCTTATCTCTCGCATTACATTATTTTCCATTTGCCTCTCGTTGTCCTCTCCCCCACTTCACCCTTGCCGTTTTATTCACCCTTTTTTTTTCATTTGTCTTGATGTCTTACTTGGATCGTTTGCTCGTTTGGTTGAAATAGTTGAGTATTTATTCCTAAACAGAGAACCTAATATCTATGGATCCTCATACGCTTGCCAATCTTTTTAAGAGATCCAATTATGATGAACCAATTCCTAGTGATTTGGGTGCACTAGTTTATCTTTATAAGGTTTTTCCTGAAACCCGTAAATCCGAAAATTGTGATGAAGTGATTCATGATAGATCTTTGAATAAAAAGCATGATTGGAATGATTTTATTATAAACTCTATTGATGTAAATTATGCCAATAATATGCAAAACCCTAAGCTTGGGGATACTAGTTTTGCTATGTCCAATAGTCATGATTGGGGAGATTCTTCTTATGATCTTGAAAATTTATTTAAGCCCCATTATGAATATAAGATTGATATTAGTTTTTGCAATAATATTGAAAGTGGGTTTGGAAGAGTGTCAACTTTAGATCCCACATATTTGGATAACATTCAATCTGATGAAATTTTTGATAAAAGTGGGCTTGGAGAAATCATGACGTTAGTTAATGATAATCCCACTATTTTGGAAGAGTGTCAACTTCGCATGCATGTGGATCATGTTGAGAATATGTTATGTGATAGCTATATTGTTGAATTTTCTTATGACCCTACATGTAATTATTATGAGAGAGGAAAATATGGTTATAGAAATTTTCATGTTACTAAACTACCTCTCGTTATGTTGAGATTGCTATTGTTCCTTTCCGCTTCCTTGCATATGCTAGTTTTTGCTTGCTACGATAATTTGTTTGCCTATAATATGCCTATGCATAGGAAGTATGTTATACTTAAGTGTGTTTGTCACATGTTTTATGATGCTCTCTTTGTGCCTCAATTGTTGTCTTTCTTGTGAGCATCATTGAAATCTCAATGCCTAGCTAAAAGGCTTTAAAGAAAAGCGCTTGTTAGGAGACAACCCAATATGTTTCCTTTATGTAGTTGAATAAATAATCCATCTACCTTATTTTTAGATGTGGTTTTATGTTTTAATTAGTGTTTGTGCCAAGTTAAACCTATAGGATCTTCTTGGATAATAGTTATTTGATCTTGCTGTAATTTCCAGAAACTTTCTGTTCACGAAAACAATTGTTAAAAATCACCAGAACATGATAAAATAGTGATTCCAATTGCTGATGATCAATAAACAAATTGCCTAGGCCGTCCTATTTTGTCTGAAGTTTTGGAGTTCCAGAAGTTTGCGTTTGTTACAGATTACTACAGACTGTTCTGTTTTTGATAGATTCTATTTTTCGTGTGTTGTTTGCTTATTTTGATGAATCTATGGCTAGTAAAATAGTTTATAATCCATAGAGAAGTTGGAATACAGTAGGTTTAACACCAATATAAATAAATAATGAGTTCATTACAGTACCTTGAAGTGGTCTTTTGTTTTCTTTCGCTAACGGAGCTTACGAGATTTCTGTTGAGTTTTTGCGTTGTGAAGTTTTCAAGTTTTGGGTGAATTTTTTGATGGATTATGGAACAAGGAGTGGCAAGAGCCTAATATTGGGGATGCCCATGGCACCCCAAGATAATCTAAGGACACCAAAAAGTCAAAGCTTGGGGATGCCCCAGAAGGCATCCCCTCTTTCGTCCACTTCCATCGGTAACTTTACTTGGAGCTATATTTTTATTCACCACATGATATGTGTTCTGCTTGGAGCGTCTTGTATTATTTGCGTCTTTGCTTGTTAGTTTACCACAATCATCCTTGCTGTACACAGCTTTTGAGAGATCCATACATGAATTGGAATTTGTTAGAATACTCTATGTGCTTCACTTATATCTTTTGAGCCTTATAGTTTTGCTCTATGTGCTTCACTTATATCTTTTGAGCTTTATAGTTTTGCTCTAGTACTTCACTTATATCTTTTAGAGCACGGTGGTGGATTTGTTTTAAAGAAACTATTGATATCTCATGCTTCACTTAGATTATTTTGAGAGTCTTAAATAGCATGGTAGTTTGCTTAAAATCATAATATTCTAGGTATAATAAAAACTTTCTTATGAGTGCGTTGAATACGAAGAAAAGTTTGATGCTTGATAATTGTCTTGAGATATGGAGGTGATAATATCAAAGTCGTGCTAGTTGAGTAGTTGTGAATTTGAGAAATGCTTGTGTTGAAGTTTGCAAGTCCCATAGCATGCACGTATGGTAAACGTTATGTAACAAATTTGAAACATGAGGTGTTATTTGATTGTCCTCCTTATGAGTGGCGGTCGGGGACGAGCGATGGTCTTTTCCTACCAATCTATCCCCCTAGGAGCATGCGCGTAGTGCTTTGGTTTTTGATGGCTTCTAGATTGATACGTCTTCGTCGTATCTACTTATACAAACACTTTTGCCCTTGTTTTGGACTCTAACTTGTATGATTTGAATGGAACTAACCCGGACTGACGCTGTTTTCAGCAGAATTGCTATGATGTTGTTTTATGTGCAGAAAACAAAAGTTCTCGGAATGACCTGAAACTCCACAGAATGTCTTAAAATAAATAAATAAAAATTCTCACCAAAGATGAAGACTAGGGGGCCCACACCCTGTCCACGAGGGTGGGGGCGCCTCCCCAGGCGCGCCCCCCTACCTCATGGGCCCCCTGGATGCCCTTCGACGCCAACTCCAACTCCATATATTGGCTTTCGGGGAGAAAAAAACTAGAGAGAAAGTTTCATCGCGTTTTATGATACGGAGCCGCCGCCAAGCCCTAATCTCTCTCGGGAGGGCTGATCTGGAGTCCGTTCGGGGCTCCAGAGAGGGGGATTCGTCGCCGTCGTCATCATCAACCATCCTCCATCACCAATTTCATGATGCTCACCGCCGTGCGTGAGTAATTGCATCGTAGGCTTGCTAGACGGTGATGGGTTGGATGAGATTTATCATGTAATCGAGTTAGTTTTGTTAGGGTTTGGTCCCTAGTATCCATTATGTTCTGAGATTGATGTTGCTATGACTTTGCTATGCTTAATGCTTGTCACTAGGGCCCGAGTGCCATGATTTCAGATCTGAACCTATTATGTTTTCATGAATATATGTGTGTTCTTGATCCTATCTTGCAAGTCTATAGTCACCTACTATGTGTTATGATCCGGCAACCCCGAAGTGACAATAATCGGGACCACTCCCGGTGATGACCATAGTTTGAGGAGTCCATGTATTCACTATGTGCTAATGCTTTGTTCCGGTTCTCTATTAAAAGGAGGCCTTAATATCCCTTAGTTTCCAATAAGACCCCGCTGCCACGGGAGGGTAGGACAAAAGATGTCATGCAAGTTCTTTTCCATAAGCACGTATGACTATTTACTGAATACATGCCTACATTACATTGATGAACTGGAGCTAGTTCTGTGTCACCCTATGTTATGATCATACATGATGAACCACATCCGCATAATTATCCTTCACTGATCCGGTGCCTCACGAAGTTTTCCATATACTGGTTTACGCTTATTTACTTTTCCGTTGCTACTGTTACAATCACTACAAAAATACCAAAAACATTACTTTGGTGTCTTTACTTTTGTTACTGTTACCACCACTATCATATTACTTTGCTACTAAACACTTTGTTGCAGATATTAAGTTTCCAGGTGTGGTTGAATTGACAACTCAGCTGCTAATACTTGATAATATTCTTTGGCTCCCCTTGTGTCGAATCAACAAATTTGGGTTGAACACTCTACCCTCGAAAACTGTTGCGATCCCCTATACTTGTGGGTTATGAAGACCTTTTTCAAGGCCATGTTGGGAGCATAGCTCTATTCTTTGAGTCACTTGGGATTTATATCTGCTAGACACTATGAAGAACTTGAAAGACGCTAAGACAACAATTTTTCCCTCAACTACGAGGGGAGGTAAGGAACTGCCATCTAGCTCTGCACTTGATTCACCTTCTGTTATGAGTAAGCTAGCGACACCTAAACCTCGCTTCGCTATGAATTCGATATGTCGCATGTTATTGATGATGCCACTTCGCTATGCATGATACTTATTATGAAACTACTTCTATTCTTGATACTTCTGTGCCTATTTGTGAATTTCTATATGAAAATATTTCTAGGCATAGAGAAAGAGAAATTATTGAAACTGAACACGATGATGTTAGTAATGATGATAATATGCCTGCTATTCCCGAGGGTTATCTTTTAATGTTGAATCTATCAAGCTATTCTTGCTTGCCGTGATAGTCTTGAACGTAAGAGGTTGCTAGTTAAATGGAGTAAAGAATCTTTTAGAGGTAGGATGAGACCCGACCCTGCTTTTGCTACTTCACCTATCTGTGTTCCCGATCAGGATTATTATGATTTTTCTGTTGATCCAGATATAATTACTTTGTTGAATCTGATCCTTTTTATGGCTATGAATCTGAAACTATTGTGGCACATCTTCGTAAGTTAGATAATATAGCTGCCCTGTTTACTAATAATGAGAGATCGCGCTACCTTTATTTACTCAAAATATTTCCATTCTCATTAAAGGGTGATGCTAAGATATGGTTTAATTCTCTTGATCCTGGTTGTGTGCAAAGTCCCTGTGATATGATTTATTACTTCTCTGCTAAATATTTCCCTGCTCATAAGAAACAAGCTGCTTTGAGGGATATATATAATTTTGTGCAAATTGAAGAAGAGAGTCTCCCACAAGCTTGGGGGAGGCTTCTCAAGTTACTTAATGCTTTGCCTGATCATCCTCTTAAGAAACATGAAATATTTGATATCTTTTACAATGGACTAACCGATGCTTCCAGAGATTACCTCGATAGTTGTGCTGGTTCTCTTTTCAGGGAAAGAACACCGGATGAAGCTGAAATTTTATTGAATAATATGTTGACAAATGAAAATAATTGGGCACCTCCTGAGCCAACTCCTGGGCCAACTCCCGAGCCAGCTCCTAAGCCAATTACTAAGCCTATTCCTAAACCAACTCCGAAGAAGAGAGGTGTTCTATTTCTCAGTCCCGAAGATATGCAAGAGGCAAAGAAATCTATGAAAGAAAAAGGTATTAAAGCTGAAGATGTCAAGAATTTACCTCCTATTGAAGAAATACATGGTCTTAATTTCATCACTGTTGAAGAACTATATGATCTCAATTACTTATTTCATCAAGAACCTCCCGATATCCCGACACGTAGTAAATGTAAATTCTCTCTATAGATATGATAAAGCTGAAGTCCCTCCTACTAAAATTGCTAGTCAGTGCTTGGACGAGTTTGATGACTTTATGTTTAAGCAAGATGACTTTAATGCTTATTTTGGTAGACAATTAAAACAGAATACCTTTATGATTAAACGATTGAGTGATTATATGGCTGATATTAGAGGTGAACTTAAACTTGTGAGAAAACATGCTTCTATGGTTACCACTCAAGTAGAACAAGTACTTAAAGCTCAGAAAGAAATACTTAATGAAATGAATAGTAAGAAAAATGATTATGCTGTTAGAGTGGCTACTAGAACTGGTAGAATGACTCAGAAACTTTGTACCCTCAAGGCCACCCTAAGAGAATCGAGCAAGATTCTCGTGAGAAATAATATAGATATGCCTAGTTCTTCTAAAAGGAAGAAAAGAAAATGATAGAACTGTGCAAACTTCTAGTGAACCTATTGCTGAACCACCGATAATCCAAATGATATCTCTATGTCCGATCTTTGAAACACAATCTGGTAATGAACATGAACCTAGTGAAAATGTTAATGATGATGTTCATGATGATGCTCAACCTAGTAATGATAATGATGTAGAAGTTGAACCCTGCTGTTGATCTTGATAACCCACAATCAAAGAATCAACGTTATGATAAAAGAGTCTTCGTTGCTAGGAAACATGGTAAAGAAAGAGAACCATGGGTTCGTAAACCCATGCCTTTTCCTCACAAACCATCCAAGAAAAGGATGATGAGGATTTTGAGCGCTTTGCTGAAATGATTAGACCTATCTTTTTGCGTATGCGATTGGTGATATGCTCAAAATGAATCCTTATGCTAAATATATGAAAGATATTGTAACAAATAAACTAAAGATACCATAATCTGAAATTTCCACCATGCTTGCTAATTATACTTTTAAGGGTGGAATACCAAAGAAACTTGGAGATCCAGGAGTACCTACTATACCATGCTCCATTAAGAGAAATTATGTTAAAACCGCTTTATGTGATCTTGGAGCCGGTGTTAGTGTTATGCCTCTCTCTTTATATCGTAGACTTGACTTGAATAAGTTGACACCTACTGAAATATCTTTGCAAATGGCTGATAAATCAACTGCTATACCTGTCGGTATTTGTGAGGATGTGCCTGTTGTGGTTGCAAACGTTACTATTTTAACGGACTTTGTTATTCTTGATATTCCCGAGGATGATAGTATGTCTATTATTCTTGGAAGATCTTTCCTTAATACTGCAGGGGCTATTATTGATTGCAACAAAGGCAATGTCACTTTTCATGTTAATGGTAATGAGCATACGGTACACTTTCCGAGGAAACAACCTCAAGTTCATAGTATCAACTCTATTGGAAAAATTCCATCGATTATATTTGGAGGTTTTGAATTTCCTCTCCCTACTGTCAAGAAGAAATATGATATACTTATTATTGGGGATGTCCATGTCCCCGTTGAGGTAACATAGTGTTATTCGAAATTTCTCCAGTTCCATGATTATCGGAATGAGTTTGTTAACAAGACTTGATCAACCTTGTTAGTGGATTCCTTTTGATGAGCATGAGATGGATGAAACTAGAAGCACAACCTTCATGCCCTCTTTATATTCTCTGTTATTTAGTAAAAATAAAGTAAAATAGTATTTTTCCGTCTGCCTCCCGACTTATCCGTGCAATATAAAAATATCCCGAAAATAAAAGTCCCGAGAATGCCATGCCAATTTAATATGATTTTTTCGAATATTTGAGGATTCTTGTGCAAAAATTACATGGGGAGTTGCCACACTGCCACGAGGTGGAGGGCGCGCCCTACCCCCTTGGGCGCGCCCCCCTGCCTCGTGGGCCCATGGTGGCCCTCCTCCATTTATCCCTGCACCCATCTTCTTCCTCTGCCTCACACAAACCCGAAAAACCAACTCAAGCTCGTGTTCCAGCCGCTTTTGCTGTGATTTTCGATCTCCTTGCTCAAAGCACCTCTCGCAAAACTGCTAGGGGAGATTGTTCCTTGGTATGTGACTCCTCCATTGGTCCAATTAGTTTTTGTTCTAGTGATTTATTCTTTGCAAATTTGTGCTGCATAGGTGACCATGTTCTTGAGCTTGCATGTCAAATTTATATGGTTCTAAGTAGTTCTAATGCTTGACAAAGGCCCTAGGAACTTGTGGGAGTTGTTGCTATCAATTTTATTGAAGTTGGTTCACTTTTGTTTGAAGTTACTAAAAATTTCAGAATTATTTTTCAGAGGAAACAATATGCTTAGGAGGATGTTCCAAGGTGGTTCTTCAAGGAAGCAAGGTCCTAGGCTTGTAATGCGTGATGGTGATGAGGAACCACCAAGAGACGCTCCCGTGAGGCCCTGTGAATGGCCTTCGGAAAATTTTATGAATCAAGTGGGAATTAAAGAAGAATTCTACGCATATTTGCGTAATGCCGGTCTTGAGGACTTTGAAGCTGATAAATGCCCCCAGTATCGTTACCTCACAAGTTCATTTGTGGGGAGGTTTGATTTTTCATGTTCTCGTAATTCTCCTCCAGTCATGTTTGACCTTCATGACAAATCTTATACCATGGACTTAGAAGATTTCACTCTTGCATGCAAACTTCCATCTTGGGGTAGTATCAGGGATCTCCCTTAATCTGAATATAGAGACTTTCTTGCTAGAATAACTGTGGGGGAATCTAGAGATATAGCGCAGGCCACTATAGGGAGCATTCACTTTCCTGCTATTCATTATTTTGCTCTCTTCATTGGTATATGCATAAATGTCAAGGATGAAGCATGTCACATGTGTGCCCCTGATCTCAGCATTCTCAGAAACGCTGTGTTAGGGGACCAAGCTTATCATATGGGAGCCATTGTAGCTCGTAGGTTGCATCTTAATAGACGTAACGGAGATTTCTTTGGAGGAATTTATGCAACCCGCTTAGCTAATTTTCTTGATGTAGACATTCGTGAGGGTGATATGGAGTTACCCCCTTCTTATTTAGATCTTGATTCTATGTTTTCTCACCAGTTCAAGAGGACTGGACCACCTTTTCAGTATCGACTAATCTTTAACAAACGGCATGTGGTCCGTGTTGCTCTTCCTGCTCCTACCTTCTTTGATTTTCAGGTGAGAGGAAAATATATTATTACCAGAGAGGAGGCAGATGAATATGAGAGGAGAGGCGGAGGCAGCTCGACACCACGCTGCAATTCAGAGGCGATAGCAGTGCATCGCAGTACGACCCCAGCTACACCTACAGGTATCTGCCAGGCTATCCCTGGCAATAGACCAACTTAGGCCAAAAGCCTAAGCTTGGGGGAGTACGTATTTCCCACCGACATTACATTTATTCTCACACACACTCATTGCTAGATGTCGAATATATTATTACCAGAGAGGAGGCAGATGAATATGAGAGGAGAGCGGAGGCAGCTCGACACCACGCTGCAATTCAGGAGGCGATAGCAGCTGCATCGCAAAGATTTAATTCCCAGCTACACCTACGGGTATCGGCCGTGCTATCCTCGGCAATAGACCAACTTAGGCCAAAAGCCTAAGCTTGGGGGAGTACGTATTTCCCATCGACATTACATTTATGCTCACACACACTCATTGCTAGATGTCGGTGCTCATACTCTTTCACTGTAATATCCATACTAGTTTATTTTCTTTCTTCTTGTGTGTTTGATAAACCTTAAGAAAAAACAAAAAAATTAGTGGTAGTTTATTTTTCCTGCTGTAGTAGTAATAATTAAAAAGAAAACCCAAAAAAATATTTCCCATTCTTCTTTTGCTTGTTGGGAGCTTTCCCGTGTAAATAGTTTTTATTTCTTTTCCTTTCTTTGGGGGTCGAGAAGACCATATTGAAAATGCTTAGTGGCTCTCATATGCATGATTGTTTATCTAACTTAGAGCCCATATTACTTGTCTTCTCTCTTGAGTTGAATGCTTGCAGATTCCAGCTTAGTCCAGTGCACGTGCACTCTTATTATTATACACACCGTTCGGTCGTGCAAGTGAAAGGCAATAATGATGATATATGATGGACTTATTGGGATGAGAAAAGATGGTATGAACTCGACCTCTCTTGTTTTTGTAAATATGATGATTCATCGTTCCTGATTCAACTATTATGAAGTAAACATATTTGCAATGACATTTAGAGATTATAGTTGCTTGTGCCATGCTTAATTAGCTATGAGTTATAATGGTTTACCTTATGCCAACATGCTATTGAGATGATTATGATGTGGTATGATGGGATGGTATCCTCCTTTAAATGAATTGAGTGAGTCGACTTGGCACATGCTCACGCATGTAGTTGAATCAAATCAACATAGCCTTCATGATATTTATGTTCATGGTGGATTATATCCTACTCATGCTTATATTCGGTGTAAATTAATTTTAATGCATGTTTACATTTGTTGTCGCTCTCTCGCTTGGTCGCTTCCAGTCTTTTGCTAGCCTTCACATTTACTAAGCGGGAATACCGCTTGTGCATCCAAACTCCTTAAACCCCAAAGTTGTTCCATATGAGTCCACTATACCTTCCTATATGCGGTATCTACCGCTGCTCCAAGTAAATTTGTATGTGCCAAACTCCAAACCTTCAAATAAAAATTCTGTTTTGTATGCTCGAGCAGCTCATGTGCAACTAGGGCTGCCTATATCTTCCATGCTAGGTGGGTTATTCTCAAGAGGAGTGGACTCCGCTCCTCATTCACGAGAAAGGGCCGTTAACCGGGATGCCCAGTCCCATGATCCAAAAAGATCAAAGCAAATCAAAATAATTAAACAAAACTCCCCTTGGGACCCGTTGAATGTTGGAGGCGCTCGTTGTTTCGAGCAAGCCATGGATTGATGCTTGTGGAGGAAGGGGAGTATAAACCTTTACCATTCTGTTTGGGAACTGCCTATAATGCATGTAGTATGGAAGATACAGCCATCTCATAGTTGTTGCGTTGACAGTGAAAGTATGCCGCTCAAAATATAATTTATCTCTATTTCAAAATCGAGCTCGCACCTCTACAAATCCCTGCTTCCCTCTCGCTAAGGGCCTATCTATTTACTTTTATGTTGAGTCATCACCCTTCTTATTAAAAAGCACCCATTGAGAGCACACTGTCGTTTGCATTCATTATGATTGGTTTATATTGGGTATGACTTGATCGGATCTCTTTACCATGAATTACAATGTTTAGTCAGTCCTTGATCTTTAAAGGTGCTCTGCATTTATGTTTTGCGCTCTCAGAAAGGGCTAGCGAGATACCATTTCGTTATATCATGTTATGATTATTTTGAGAAAGTGTTGTCATCCGAGTTTTATTATTATGGCTTGCTAGCTGATTATATTATTGATATTAGTAATTATGAGACCTACGTGCTATTGTGAGTATGGTTAGTTCATAATATTTGCTGAAACTTGAATGCTGGCTTTTCATGTTTACAACAACAAGAGCAAACAGAGTTTGTAGAAGTTTTTCTTTTTCTCTTTCAGTTTGTCAACTGAATTGCTTGAGGACAAGCAAGGGTTTAAGCTTGGGGGAGTTGATACGTCTCCGTCGTATCTACTTTTCCAAACACTTTTGCCCTTGTTTGGACTCTAACTTGTATGATTTGAATGGAACTAACCCGGACTGACGCTGTTTTCAGCAGAATTGCCATGATGTTTTTTTATGTGCAGACAACAAAAGTTCTCGAAATGACCTGAAACTCCACGGAATATCTTATAATAAATAATAAAAAATCCTCGCCGAAGATGAAGACCAGGGGGCCCACACCCTATCCACGAGGGTGTGGGGCGAGCCCCTCCCCCCTGGGCGCGCCCCCTACCTCGTGGGCCCCCTGGATGCCCTCCAACGCCAACTCCAACTCCATATATTGGCTTTCGGGGAGAAAAAAATCAGAGAGAAAGTTTCATCGCGTTTTACGATACGGAGCCGCCGCCAAGCCCTACTCTCTCTCGGGAGGGCTGATCTGGAGTCCGTTCGGGGCTCCGGAGAGGGGGATTCGTCGCCGTCGTCATCATCAACCATCCTCCATCACCAATTTCATGATGCTCACCGCCGTGCGTGAGTAATTGCATCGTAGCCTTGCTGGACGGTGATGGGTTGGATGAGATTTACCATGTAATCGAGTTAGTTTTGTTAGGGTTTGATCCCTAGTATCCATTATGTTATGAGGTTGATGTTGCTATGACTTCGCTATGCTTAATGCTTGTCACTAGGTCCCGAGTGCCATGATTTCAGATCTGAACCTATTATGTTTTCATGAATATATGTGTGTTCTTGATCCTATCTTGCAAGTCTATAGTCACCTACTATGTGTTATGATCCGCAACCCGAAGTGACAATAATCGGGACCACTCCCGGTGATGACCATAGTTTGAGGAGTCCATGTATTCACTATGTGCTAATGCTTTGTTCCGTTCTCTATTAAAAGGAGGCCTTAATATCCCTTAGTTTCCAATCGGACCCCGCTGCCACGGGAGGGTAGGACAAAAGATGTCATGCAAGTTCTTGTCCATAAGCACGTATGACTATTTACGGAATACATGCCTACATTACATTGATGAACTGGAGCTAGTTGTGTGTCACCCTATGTTATGACTATTACATTATTAACCACATCAGGCATAATAATCCATCGCTGATACGTTGCCTATGAGTTTTCCATATACCGGGTTTACGCTTATTTACTTTTCCGTTACTCTTTGTTATCATCACTACAAAAATACCAAAAACATTACTTTTCTTTGTCTTTACTTTTGTTTCCATTACCACCACTATCATATTACTTTGCTACTAAACACTTTGCTGCAGATATTAAGTTTCCAGGTGTGGTTGAATTGACAACTCAGCTGCTAATACTTGAGAATATTCTTTGGCTCCCCTTGTGTCGAATCAACAAATTTGGGTTGAATACTCTACACTCGAAAACTGTTGCAATCCCCTATACTTGTGGGTTATCATAGATTTTTGCAATAAGTATGTGAGTTCTTTATGACTAATGTTGAGTCCATGGATTATACGCACTCTCACCCTTCCATCATTGCTAGCCTCTTCGGTACTGTGCATTGCCCTTTCTCACATTGAGAGTTGGTGCAAACTTCGCCGGTGCATCCAAACCCCGTGATATGATATGCTCTTTAACACATAAACCTCTTTATATCTTCCTCAAAACAGCCACCATACCTACCTATTATGGCATTTCCATAGCCATTCCAAGATATTTGCCATGCAACTTTCCACCATACCGTTCTTCATGACACATTCATCATTGTCATATTGCTTAGCATGATCATGTAGTTGACATAGTATTTGTGGCAAAGCCACCGTTCATAATTCTTTCATACATGTCACTCTTGATTCATTGCATATCCCGATACCATCACGGAGGCATTCATATAGAGGCATACTTTGTTGTAGTATCGAGTTGTAATCATTGACATAGTAGTTGAAATATTATTATTTTTATGTCAATATGAACTTTTGTCTTGAATCTTTCGGATCTGAATATTCATACCACAATTAAGAAGAATTACATTGAAATTATGCCAAGTAGCACTCCGCATCAAAAATTCTCTTTTTATCATTTACCAACTCGAGGACGAGCATGAATTAAGCTTGGGGATGCCTGATACGTCTCCAACGTATCTATAATTTTTGATTGCTCCATGCTATATTATCTATTGTTTTGGACTATATTGGGCTTTATTTTCCACTTTTATATTAATTTTGGGACTAACCTATTAACCGGAGGCCCAGCCCAAAATTGTTGTTTTTTGCCTATTTCAGTGTTTCGAAGAAACAAAATATCAAATGGAGTCCAAACGGAATGAAATCTTCGGGAACGTGATTTTCTCATCAGATAAGATCCAGGAGACTTGGACCCTCCGTCAAGAAAGCCATGAGGCGCCACGAGGGTGGAGGGCGCCCCCCCCCCCCCAGGGCGCCCCCTGCCTCGTGGGCCCCCCGAAGCTCCACCAACGTACTCCTTCCTCCTATATATACCTACATACCCCCGACAGATTAGATACGGAGCCAAAAACTCAATTCCACCGCCGCAACTTTCTGTATCCACAAGATCCCATCTTGGGGCCTGTTCCGGAGCTCCGCCGCAAGGGGATTCCACAACAGAGGGCTTCTACATCATTATCATAGCCTCTCCGATGAAGTGTGAGTAGTTTACTTCAGAACTTCGGGTCCATAGTTAGTAGCTAGATGGCTTCTTCTCTCTTTTTGGATCTCTATACAATGTTCTCCCCCTCTCTCGTGGAGATCTATTCGATGTAATCTTCTTTTTGCGGTGTGTTTGTTGAGACCGGTGAATTGTGGGTTTATGATCAAGATTATCTATGAGCAATATTTGAATCTTCTCTGAATTCTTTTATGTATGATTGAGTTATCTTTGCAAGTCTCTTCGAATTATCCGTTTGGTTTGGCTAACTAGATTGGTAGTTCTTGCAATGGGAGAAGTGCTTAGCTTTGGGTTCAATCTTGCGGTGTCCTTACCCAAAGGATGTAAAGGGTTGCAAGGCACGTATTGGATTGTTGCCATCGAGGATAACAAGATGGGGTATTTATCATAGTGCATGAATTTATTCCTCTACATCATGTCATCTTGCTTAAGGCGTTACTCTGTTTTCATTAACTTAATACTCTAGATGCATGCTTTGGATAGCGGTCGATGAGTGGAGTAATAGTAGTAGATGCAGCAGTGAGTCGGTCTACTTGTGTCGGACGTGATGCCTATATACATGATCATACCTAGATATTCTCATAACTATGCTCAATTCTGTCAATTGCTCAACAATAATTCGTTCACCCGCCGTAAAATACTTATGCTCTTGAGAGAAGCAACTAGTGAAATCTATGGGCCCCGGGTCTATTTTCATCATATTAATCTTCCTACGCTTTATTATTGCTTTGCTTTTTTACTTTGACTTTTATTTTACTTTGCATCTTTATACCAAAAATACCAAAAATATTATCTATCATCTCTATCAGATCTCACTCTCGTAAGTGACCGTGAAGGGATTGACAACCCCTATTCGCGTTGGTTGCGAGGAGTTATTTGCTTTGTGTAGGTACGAGGGACTTCTTGCGTGGCCTCCTACTGGATTGATACCTTGGTTCTCAAAACTAAGGGAAATACTTATGCTACTCTGCTGCATCATCCTCTCCTCTTCGGGGAAAACAAACGCAAGCTCAAGACGTAGCAGCCATCTTCAAGCTTCATGAGAAGATCGAGCACCTCCAAGCCCAAATCTATGACCTGCAAAATCAAAACTGTGAGTATGAATATAGATTCAAAAGGATGAGTTTGGCTGCAAATTTGAGGATTCCGGGGACTCGATCATCCTTCTATGATGGTGAGACTATGCCTTGGAAGATGGACGACAAGCCCGCATCATCGACAACACCTCCGCCTTCTTCACCAGCAAAGGAGACATAATCACATGGGTATGGGCACTCCCCTTGGCAACTGCCAAGCTTGGTGGAGGTGCCCTGGTATCGTATCACCATCACATCTCCTATCTTTACCATTTTTTCTTAGTTCGATCCTATTAGTAGTATCTTGATCTAGTAGAATAAAGTTTATGGCATGATCTAGTTTTGAGTTTTGCTTTATGACCTCTCTATGTAACCGAGTCCGTGAGCTATATAATAAAGATTAGTGCTTAGTCAAGGGCTTGATTATTTTGCCATGATCTTGAGTGAATAAAAGAAAAGAGAATAGAATAAAAAGAAAGAAATAGATCATATTGATCTTATTGAGAGTGATGACTTCACATAGAAAGAGTATGATGATTGAAAGTTGTTGGGAGTTAGCAGACATAGCTTTGGTCATCGTTGCAATTAATAGGAAGTAATAAGGAAAGAGGGGTTCACATATAAATATACTATTATTGACATCTTTTATGATTGGGAGCACTCATTAAAATATGACATGCTAAAGAGTTGATGTTGGACAAGGAAGACAACGTAATGAGTTATGTTTTCTTATGTCTGAGATAAAGTATGTTGTCATGGATCATCCAACATGTTGAACTTGCCTTTCCCCCTCATGCTAGCCAAATTCTCAGCACCAAGTAGAGATACTACTTGTGCTTCCAGAACCCTTAAACCAGTTTTGCCATAAGAGTCCACCATATCTACCTATGGATTGAGTAAGATCCTTCAAGTAAGTTGTCATCGGTGCAAGCAATAAAAATTGCTCTCTAAATATGTATGATGGATTGGTGTGGGAGAAATAATCTTTATACGATCTTGTGATGTGGAAGAAATAAAAGCGACGGACTGCATAATAAAGGTTCATATCACAAGTGGAAATATAAAGTGACGTTCCTTTGCATTAAGATTTTGTGCATCCAACCATAAAAGCGCATGGCAACCTCTGCTTCCCTCTGCGAAGGGCCTATCTTTTATTATTATCTTCTACCTTATGCAAGAGTCATGGTGATCTTCACCTTTCCTTGTTCAGTTTATCCTTAGGCAAGCACGGTATGTTGGAAAGATCCTGATAAATATACCTAATTGGATGTATGGGAGCATGAGTTATTATTGTTGAAATTACCCTTGAGGTAAAAGGTTGTGGGGCGAAACTATAAGCCCCTATCTTTCTCTGTAATACGATTAAAACTCTGTAACCACAAGTATTGCGTGAGTGTTAGCAATTATGAAAGACTAGATGATAGTTGAGTATGTGGACTTGCTATTTAGCTCTGACATAGACTCTTTCTGATGTTAAGATAAATTTCAATTGCTTCAATGACTGAGATTATAGTTTGTTGGTTCTCAGTAAAGTTTATGATTCGTACTCTGCATTGTGAATGGATTTTACTTGAGCATAAGAAGTCATATGACAATATCTATATATGTTGCTGTTATGAGAATAATCATGATGCCTTCATGTTCGTATTTTATTTTTTATCGACACCTCTACCTCTAAACACGGGGACATATTTATTGTTATCGGCTTTCCCTTGAGGACAAGCGAGGTCTAAGCTTGGGGGAGTTGATACGTCCATTTTGCATTATGCTTTTATATCGATATTTATTGCATTATGGGTTGTTATTACACATTATGTCACAATACTTATGCCTATTCTCTCTTATTTTACAAGGTTTACATAATGAGGGAGAATGCCGGCAGTTGGAATTCTGGGCTGGAAAAGGAGCAAATATTAGAGATCTATTATGCACAACTCCAAAAGTCCTAAAACTCTACGAAAGTCATTTTTGGAAAATATAAAAAATATCCAGCGAAAGAAGTTCACCAGAGAGGAGGCCCACCTGTCCACGAGGGTGGGGGCGCCTACCCCTGTATGCCGCCTCTACCTCATGGGCCCCTGTTGGCTCTCTGATGCCCATCTTCTGCTATATGAGGTATTTTGACGAGGAAAAAATCATAAGCAACCTTTCGGGACGAGACTCCACCGCCACGAGGCGGAACCTTGACGGAACCAATCTAGGGCTCTGGCAGAGCTATTCTGCCGGGGACACTTCCCTCCGGGAGGGGGAAATCATCGCCATCATCATCACCAACGCTCCTCTCATCAAGAGAGGGCAATCTCCGTCAACATCTTCACCAGTACCATCTCCTCTCAAAACCCTAGTTCATCTCTTGTATCCAATTCTTTTCTCCAAGTCCGGGATTGGTACTAGTAGGTTGCTAGTAGTGTTGATTACTCCTTGTAGTTGATGCTAGTTGGTTTATTTGGTGGAAGATCATATGTTCAGATCCTTTATGCATATTAATACCCTCTCGATTATGAACATGAATATGCTTTATGAGTAGTTACGTTTGTTCCCGAGGACATGGGAGAAGTCTTGCTATTAGTAGTCATGTGAATTTGGTATTCGCTCGATATTTTGATGAGATGTATGTTGTCTAGCCTCTAGTGGTGTTATGTGAATGTCGACTACATAACACTTCACCATTATTTGGGCCTAGAGGAAGGCATTGGGAAGTAATAAGTAGATGATGGGTTGCTAGAGTGATGTAAGCTTAAACCCTAGTTTATGCGTTGCTTCGTAAGGGGCTGATTTGGATCCATATGTTTCATGTTATGGTTAGGTTTACCTTAATACTTTTTTTGTAGTTGCGGATGCTTGCAATAGAGGTTAATCATAAGTGGGATGCTTGTTCAAGTAAGAACAACACCCAAGTACCGGTCCACCCACATATCAAACTATCAAAGTACCGAACGCGAATCATATGAACGTGATGAAAACTAGCTTGACGATATTCCCATGTGTCCTCGGGAGCGCTTTTCCTTATATAAGAGTTTGTCCAGGCTTGTCCTTTGCTACAAAAGGGATTGGGCCACCTTGCTGCACTTTATTTACTTTTATTACTTGTTGCTCGTTACAAATTATCTTATCATAGAACTATCTGTTACCACTTATTTCAGTACTTGCAGAGAATACCTTGCTGAAAACCGCTTATCATTTCCTTCTGGTCCTCGTTGGGTTCGACACTCTTACTTATCAAAAGGACTACGATAGATCCCCCATACTTGTGGGTCATCAGCGCCCCCCCCCCCGGCACCCTGGACCGGCTGCTGCGGTAGGCGGTGACGGCGGCCGCCATGCCGGGTGCGTCAGCCCCCTCCTCCTTGCAGCTGCTGCTGGGAAGGCGCGGGCGGCGGCAACGGGTAACACCCGGTGGGTGCAGGACCACGGCAGGTGATGAAGTAGCCCGAAGAATCCATCGATGGGGCGGGCAGAGCATGGCCGCCGGCCATTGGAGGGGCCAGCTGCATGTGGGTGAAGGGAGCCGGCGTGTCTGTGTACATGTAGCCGAAGAGAGACGACGCGGCAGAAGACATCGCAGCGGCGGCGGTGGCGTCTAGGGGAGGAGTCACGGCGGCGGCCAGGGAGGAGCGGCGGCGTGCGGTGGGGATGGGCGGCGGCAGCGGCACGGACCAGCGGCGGCGGCTAGAGGCAGCGACGGTGCGGCGACGGCGATAGGGATGAGCAGCGGCGGCACGGACCAACGGCGGCAGCTAGAGGCGGCGGCAGATGGGTGCGGCGGCGGCATAGACGGGAGGATGGAGCACGGCGGCAGCGGCGGCGGGCTGCGGCGACAGGTGGAGGGAGCGGCGGCGGCGGCGCAATGGAGGCGCGACGGCGGCTAGGCTAGGGTTAGGATCAACTTGCGATAGATAACATGTAGAGAGATGTTTTGCCAATACAATGATGGATGTATTGATGGTGTGCTGGTGCACGCATATATAATACAAAGGAAGGCCTCTACCTCAACTATACAAGACTAGGAGGTGGTCCACAACTCCAATACACGTGCAATACAAAATACATACTCAACATTTGTGAAGGCAATTTTTTTTAAACAAGGCAAAAGATTTGCGATTTCATTAAATAAGGGAGAATGTTTGTGACAGAGCCCAACAAAGGGCGAAAAAGAAAGAGGTTGTTACTCTCGCGGCATTACAGAACCCAGATGCTTAGCGCCCGCTAACACCCACAATCTAATCTCTTCTTTGATGTTACGCACGATCACCATGGAGGGGGTCGCGTCGTTGCCGAAGACCCTCATATTACGTTCCTTCCAGAGCTCCCAAGAAATCAACATCAGCATGGATGTCATGGCCTTTCTCGAGTGGCCTCTAGCTTGGGTGACTCCAATCCACCACTCGCTGACCGTACCCATCGCGCTCCAAGCCCGGGGGGTGACATCCGGGAGGCCAAGCCAGGCAACGATATCACACCAAACTCTCACCGAGAAGCGACAGTGGCAGAGGAGATGGATCAAGGTCTCCTAGGTTTGCTTACATAGAGGGCAGAGGCCACAGTTGGGCCATCCTCAGTGGTGGAGCCTATCAGCAATCCAAACCCTATTTTGAAACACAAGCCACGCGAAGAGTTTACATCTTGGTGGCGCCCAAGCTTTCCAGACAACAACATACATAGGCGAAATGGTGTGTCCCTCAAATTGCGCTTTATAGGCCGAGGACGTGGAGTACACACCATCCAAAGTGAACTTCCAGGAGATCTCGTCAGTGGCGTCCGGGTCCAGCTGGATCTGAGAAAGCATCTCCCAGAGGCAGACAAGCTGCTGGATGTGCCCCAAGGAGAGGCCTTGATGTGTGTTTATTTGACTCACCCAAGAGTTTTTGTGCAAGGCCGCCTGAACCAGATAATTTTTATTATTAGAGCAATCAAAAATCTTGGGAGCAATATCTTTGGGACGCAGACCATTCAGCCATGAGGACTCCCAAAAAAGGGCCGTCGCACCATTGCCAACGGAGACGTGTGTGGCAGCAGCAAAAAGGTCTTTGTCTCGTTTGTTGCATGGTGACCCAAGTCCGAACATGGCTTTAGGAGGATCAGACCATGCAAACCAAAGCCACCGGAGTCGAAGAGCAGAAGAAAACTTGTGAAGGTTGAGGATGCCCAGCCCCCAGAGTGATTTAGGCTTACAAACTTGCTCCCAATTAACTTTGCACTTGCCTCCTGACACCTTGTCACAACTAGCCCAGAGATAAGCACGACGGAGCTTGTCAATGTTGGGGAATGTAGTAATTTCAAAAAAAAATCCTACGCACACGCAAGATAATGGTGATGCATAGCAACGAGAGGGGAGAGTGTTGTCCATGTACCCTCGTAGACTGAAAGCGTAAGCGTTAGCACAACGCGGTTGATGTAGTCGTATGTCTTCACGATCCGACCGAGTGTTGAGGGAGAGTTTCGTCAGCACGACGGTGTGGTGACAATGATGATGTTCTACCAACGCAGGGCTTCGCCTAAGCACCGCTAGAGTATTATCGAGGTGGACTATGGTGGAGGGGGGCACCGCAGACGGCTAAAAGATCAAACGATCAATTGTTTTGTCTCCAAGGGGTGCCCCCCCTCCCCGTATATAAAGGAGTGGAGGAGGGGGAGGGCCGGCCCTCTCTATGGTGCGCCCTAGGAGGAGTCCTACTCCCACCAGGAGTAGGATCCCCCCCCCTTCAAGTAGTAGGAGTAGGAGTCAAGGAAAGGGGAGAGAGAAGAGAAGGAAGGAGGGGGCGCAGCCCCTCCCCCTAGTCCAATTCGGACTAGGCCTTGGGGGGCGTGCAGCCTCTCCTCTCTCTTTCCCCTAAAGCCCAATAAGGCCCATATACTCCCCGACGAATTCCCGTAACTCTCCGGTACTCCGAAAAATACCCGAATCACTCGGAACCTTTCCGATGTTCGAACATAGTTGTCCAATATATCGATCTTTACGTCTCGACCATTTCGAGACTCCTCGTCATGTCCCCGATCTCATCCGGGACTCCGAACTACCTTCGGTACATCAAAACACATAAACTCATAATATAACCGTCATCGAACTTTAAGCGTGCGGACCCTACGGGTTCGAGAACAATGTAGACATGACCGAGACACATCTCCGGTCAATAACCAATAGCGGAACCTGGATGCTCATATTGGCTCCCACATATTCTACGAAGATCTTTATCGATCAAACCGCATAACAACATACGCTGTTCCCTTTGTTCGGTATGTTACTTGCCCGAGATTCAATCATCGGTATCTCAATACCTAGTTCAATCTCGTTACCGGCAAGTCTCTTTACTCGTTCCGTAATACATCATCCCGCAACAAACTCATTAGTTGCAATGCTTGCAAGGCTTAAGTGATGTGCATTAGCGAGTGGGCCCAGAGATACCTCTCCGATAATCGGAGTGACAAATCCTAATCTCGAAATACGCCAACCCAACAAGTACCTTCGGAGACACCAGAGAGCACCTTTATAATCACCCGATTACGTTGTGACGTTTGGTAGCACACAAAGTGTTCCTCCGTAAACGGGGTTGCATAATCTCATAGTCATAGGAACATGTATAAGTCATGAAGAAAGCAATAGCAACATACTAAACGATCGTGTGCTAAGCTAACAGAATGGGTCAAGTCAATCACATCATTCTCCTAATGATGTGATCCCGTTAATCAAATGACAACTCATGTCAATGGCTAGGAAACATAACCATCTTTGATCAACGAGCTAGTCAAGTAGAGGCATACTAGTGACACTTTGTTTGTCTATGTATTCACACAAGTATTATGTTTCCGGTTAATACAATTCTAGCATGAATAATAAACATTTATCATGATATAAGGAAATAAATAATAACTTTATTATTGCCTCTAGGGCATATTTCCTTCAGTCTCCCACTTGCACTAGAGTCAATAATCTAGTTGACATCGCCATGTGATTTAACACCAATAGTTCACATCACCATGTGATTAACACCCATAGTTCACATCGTTATATGACCAACACCCAAAGGGTTTACTAGAGTCAATAATCTAGTTGACATCGCTATGTGATTAACATCCAAAGAGTACTAAGGTGTGATCATGTTTTGCTCGTGAGATAATTTTAGTCAACGGGTCTGTCACATAAAGATCCGTAAGTATTTTGCAAATTTCTATGTCTATAATGCTCTGCAAGGAGCTATTTTCTAGCTAATTGCTCCCACTTTCAATATGTATCTAGACCGAAACTTAGAGTCATCTAGATTAGTGTCAAAACTTGCATCGACGTAGCCCTTTACGACGAACCTTTTGTCACTTCCATAATCGAGAAACATATCCTTATTCCACTAAGGATAATTTTGATCATTGTCCAAAGGATCTACTCCTAGATCACTATTGTACTCCCTTGCCAAACTCGGTGGTAGGGTATGGAATAGATCTGGTACACAGCATGGCATACTTTATAGAACCTATGGCTGAGGCATAGGGAATGACTTTCATTCTCTTTCTATCTTCTGCCGTGGTCGGGCTTTGAGTCTTACTCAATTTCACACCTTGTAACACAGGTAAGAAACTCTTTCTTTGACTATTCCATTTTGAACTACTTAAAAATCTTGTCAAGGTATGTACTCATTGAAAAAACTTATCAAGCGTCTTGATCTATCTCTATAGATCTTGATTCTCAATATGTAAGCAGCTTCACCGAGGTCCTTCTTTGAAAAACTCCTTTCAAATACTCCTTTATGCTTTGCAGAATAATTCTACATTATTTTTGATCAACAATATGTCATTCACATATACTTATCAGAAATGTTGTAGTGCTCCCACTCACTTTCTTGTAAATATAGGCTTCACCGCAAGTCTCAGATAAAACTATATGCTTTGATCAACTTATCAAAGTGTATATTCCAACTCCGAGATGCTTGCACCAGTCCATAGATGGATCATTTGGAGCTTGCATATTTTGTTAGCACCTTTAGGATTGACAAAACCTTCTCGTTGCATCATATACAACTCTTCTTTAATAAATCCATTAAGAAATGCAGTTTTGTTTATCCATTTGCCAGATTTCATAAAATGCGCAGTTGCTAACATGATTCAACAGACTTAAGCATAGATACGAGTGAGTAACTCTCATCGTAGTCAACACCTTGAACTTGTCAAAAACCTTTTGCGACAATTCTAGCTTTGTAGATAGTAACACTACTATCAGCGTCCGTCTTCCTCTTGAAGATCCATTTAATTTCAATGGCTCGCCGATCATTGGGAAAGTCAATCAAAGTCCATACTTTGTTCTCATACATGGATCCTATCTCAGATTTCATGGCCTCAAGCCTTTTTGCGGAATCTGGGCTCATCATCGCTTCCTCATAGTTCGTAGGTTCGTCATGGTCAAGTAACATGAACTCCAGAACAGGATTACCGTACCACTCTGGTGCGGATTTCATTCTGGTTGACCTACGAGGTTCGGTTGTAACTTGATCTGAAGTTACATGATCATCGTCATTAGCTTCCTCACTAATTGGTGTAGGAATCACGAGGAACAGATTTACGTGATGAACTACTTTCAATAAGGGAGCAGGTACAGTTACCTCATCAAGTTCTACTTTCCTCCCACTCACTTCTTTCGAGAGAAACTCCTTCTCTAGAAAGGATCCATTCTTAGCAACGAATGTCTTTCCTTTCGGATATGTGATAGAAGGTGTACCCAACTGTCTCCTTTGGGTATCCTATGAAGACACATTTATCCGATTTGGGTTTGAGATTATCGGGATGAACTTTTTCACATAAGCATCGTAGCCCCAAACTTTAAGAAACGACAACTTTGGTTTCTTGCCAAACCATAGTTCATAAGGCGTCGTCTCAATGGATTTTGATGGTGCCCTATTTAACGTGAATGCAGCTGTCTCTAATGCATAACCCCAAAACGATAGTGGTAGATTGGTAAGAGACATCATAGATCTCACCATATCTAATAAAGTACGGTTACGACGTTCTGACACACCATTACGCTGTGGTGTTCCAGGTGGCGTGAGTAGTGAAACTATTTCACGTTGTTTTAACTGAGGACCAAACTCGTAACTCAAATATTTTACCTCTGCGATCATATCGTAGAAACTTTTATTTTCTTGTTACGATGATTTTCTACTTCACTCTGAAATTCTTTTGAACTTTTCAAACATTTCAGACTCATGTTTTATCAAGTAGATATATCCATATCTGCTCAAATCATCTATGAAGGTCAGAAAATAACGATACTTGCCGCGAGCCTTAACACTCATCGGACTGCATACATCAGTATGTATTATTTCCAATAAGTCAGTTGCTTGCTCCATTGTTCCGGAGAACGACGTTTTAGTCATCTTGCCCATGAGGCATGGTTCGCAAGCATCAAGTGATTCATAATCAAGTGATTCCAAAAGCCCATCAGCATGGAGTTTCTGCATGCGCTTTACACCAATATGACCTAAACGGCAGTGCCACAAATAAGTTGCACTATCATTAATAACTTTGCATCTTTTGGCTTCAATATTATGAATATGTGTATCACTATGATCGAGATCCAACGAACCATTTTCATTGGGTGTATAACCATAGAAGGTTTTTATTCATGCAAACAGAACAACAATTATTCTCTAACTTAAATGAATAACCGTATTGCAATAAAAATGATCAAATCATATTCATGCTCAACGCAAACACCAAATAACACTTATTTAGGTTCAACACTAATCCCGAAAATATAGGGAGTGTGCGATGATGATCATATCAATCTTGGAACTACTTCCAACACACATCGTCACCTCGCCCTTAACTAGTTTTTGTTCATTCTCGCAACTCCTGCTTTCGAAGTTACTACTTTTAGCAACCGAACCAAAGATCAAATACCGAGGGGTTGCTACGAACACTAGTAAAATACACATCAATAATCTGTATATCAAATATACCTTTGTTCACTTTGCCATCCTTCTTATCCGCCAAATACTTGGGGCATTTCGCTTCAAAGGACATGTCCCTTTGCGTTAGAAGCACTTAGTCTCGTGCTTATGTCCGGACTTGGGCTTCTTCACTTGAGCAAAGAACTTGCTTGCCGTTCTTTTTGAAGTTCCCCTTTCTTCCCTTTGTCCCTTTACTTGAAACTAGTGGTCTTGTTAATCATCAACACTTTGATGCTCTTTCTTGATTTCTACCTTCGTCGATTTCAGCATCGCGAAGAGCTCGGCAATTACTTTTGTCATCCCTTGCATATTATAGTTCATCACGAAGTTCTAGTAACTTGGTGATAGTGACTAGAGAATTCTGTCAATTACTATCTTATCTGGAAGATTAACTCCCACTTGATTCAAGCAATTGTAGTACCCAGACAATCTGAGCACATGCTCACTGCTTCAGCTATTCTCCTCCATCTTTTAGCTATAGAACTTGTTGGAGACTTCATATCTCTCAACTCGGTATTTGCTTGAAATATTAACTTCAACTCCTGGTAAATCTCATATGGTCCATGACGTTCAAAATGTCTTTGAAGTCCCGATTCTAAGCCTTTAAGCATGGTGCACTAAACTATCAAGTAGTCATCATATTGAGCTAGCCAAACGTTCATAACGTCTGCATCTACTCCTGCAATAGGTCTGTCACCTAGCGGTGCATCATGGACATAATTCTTCTGTGCAGCAATGAGGATAAGCCTCAGATCACGGACCCAGTCCGCATCATTGCTACTATCATCTTTCAACTTAGTTTTCTCTAGGAACATATATAAAACATAGGGAAGCAACAACGTGAGCTATTGATCTACAACATAGATATGCTAATACTACCAGGACTAAGTTCATGATAAATTTAAGTTCAATTAATCATATTACTTAAGAACTCCCACTTAGATAGACATCCCTCTAATCCTCTAAGTGATCACGTGATCCATATCAACTAAACCATGTCCGATCATCACGTGAGATGGAGTAGTTTCAATGGTGAACATCACTATATTGATCATATCTACTATATGATTCACGCCGACCTTTCGGTCTCAAAGGTTCCGAGGCCATATCTGTTATATGCTAGGCTCGTCAAGTTTAACCTGAGTATTCCGCGTGTGCAACTGTTTTGCACCTGTTGTATTTGAACGTAGAGCCTATCACACCCGACCATCACGTGGTGTCTCAGCACGAAGAACTTTCGCAACGGTGCATACTCAGGGAGAACACTTGTACCTTGATAATTAGTGAGAGATCATCTTATAAAGCTACCGTTGAACTAAGCAAAATAAGATGTATAAAAGATAAACATCACATGCAATCAAAATATGTGACATGATATGGCCATCATCATCTTGTGCCTTTGATCTCCATCTCCAAAGCATCGTCATGATCTCCATAAATCGTCACCGCATGACACCATGATCTCCATCATCTTGATCTATATCAATGTGCCGTCACATGGTCGTCTCGCCAATTATTGCTCTTGCAACTATTGCTATCGCATAGCGATAAAGTAAAGCAATTATTTGGCGCTTGCATCTTATGCAATAAAGAGACAACCATAAGGCTTCTGCCAGTTGCCAATAACTTCAACAAAACATGATCATCTTATACAACAACTTATATCTCATCACGTCTTGACTATATCACATCACAACATGCCCTGCAAAAACAAGTTAGACGTCCTTTACTTTGTTGTTGCAAGTTTTACGTGGCTGCTACGGGCTGAGCAAGAACTGTTCTTACCTACGCATCAAAACCACAATGATAGTTCGTCAAGTTAGTGTTGTTTTAACCTTCTCAAGGACCGGGCGTAGCAACACTCGGTTCAACTAAAGTTGGAGAAACTGACACCCGTTAGTCACCTGTGTGCAAAGCACGGCGGTAAAACCAGTCTCGCGTAAGCGCACGCTGGCGTAATGTCGGTCCGGGCCGCTTCATCCAACAATACCGCCGAACCAAAGTACGACATGTCGGTAAGCAAGATGACTTATATCGCCCACAACTCACTTGTGTTCTACTCGTGCATATGACATCTACGCATAAAACCTAGCTCTGATACCACTGTTGGGGAACGTAGTAATTTCAAAAAAAAATCCTACGCACACGCAAGATCATGGTGATGCATAGCAACAAGAGGGGAGAGTGTTGTCCACGTACCCTCGTAGACCGAAAGCGGAAGCGTTAGCACAACACGGTTGATGTAGTCGTACGTCTTCACGATCTGACCGAGTGTTGAGGGAGAGTTTCGTTAGCACAACGGCGTGGTGACGATGATGATGTTCTACCGACGCAGGGCTTCGCCTAAGCACCGCTACAGTATTATCGAGGTGGACTATGGTGGAGGGGGGCACCGCACACAGCTAAAAGATCAAACGATCAATTATTTTGTCTCCAAGGGGTGCCCCCTCCCCGTATATAAAGGAGTGGAGGAGGGGGAGGGCCGGACCTCTCTATGGCGCGCCCTAGGAGGAGTCCTACTCCCACCAGGAGTAGGATCCCCCCCCCTTTCATGTAGTAGGAGTAGAAGTCAAGGAAAGGGGAGAGAGAAGAGAAGGAAGGATGGGGCGCAGCCCCTCCCCCTAGTCCAATTCGGACTAGGCCTTGGGGGGGGGGGGGCGCAGCCTCTCCTCTCTCTTTCCCCTAACGCCCAATAAGGCCCATATACTCCCATGGCGAATTCCCGTAACTCTCCGGTACTCCGAAAAATACCCGGATCACTCGGAACCTTTCTGATGTCCGAATATAGTCGTCCAATATATCGATCCTTACGTCTCGACCATTTCGAGACTCCTCGTCATGTCCCCGATCTCATCCGGGACTCCGAACTACCTTCGGTACATCAAAACACATAAACTCATAATATAACCGTCATCGAACTTTAAGCGTGCGGACCCTACAGGTTCGAGAACAACGTAGACATGACCGAGACACATCTCCGGTCAATAACCAATAGCGGAACCTGGATGCTCATATTGGCTCCCACATATTCTACGAAGATCTTTATCGGTCAAACCGCATAACAACATACGTTGTTCCCTTTGTCATCGGTATGTTACTTGCCCGAGATTCGATCGTCGGTATCTCAATACCTAGTTTAATCTCGTTACCGGCAAGTCTCTTTACTCGTTCCGTAATACGGCATCCCGCAGCTAACTCATTAGTTGCAATGCTTGCAAGGCTTAAGTGATGTGCATTACCGAGTGGGCCCAGAGATACCTCTCCGACAATCGGAGTGACAAATCCTAATCTCGAAATACGCCAACCCAACAAGTACCTTCGGAGACACCTCAGAGAGCACCTTTATAATCACCCGATTACGTTGTGATGTTTGGTAGCACACAAAGTGTTCCTCCCAAACGGGAGTTGCATAATATCATAGTCATAGGAACATGTATAAGTCATGAAGAAAGCAATAGCAACATACTAAACGATCGTGTGCTAAGCTAACAGAATGGGTCAAGTCAATCACATCATTCTCCTAATGATGTGATCCCGTTAATCAAATGACAACTCATGTCAATGGCTAGGAAACATAACCATCTTTGATCAACGAGCTAGTCAAGTAGAGGCATACTAGTGACACTTTGTTTGTCTATGTATTCACACAAGTATTATATTTCCGGTTAATACAATTCTAGCATGAATAATAAACATTTATCATGATATAAGGAAATAAATAATAACTTTATTATTGCCTCTAGGGCATATTTCCTTCAGTCAATATATTCCAGGACCTCCGCTGGAAGTTCAAGTGATGTCATATGGTAGATGGCGATAGCGGTGAGGACCGCCTTGACTA
The DNA here is from genome assembly GCA_021605145.1 of Aegilops bicornis. Taxonomy (NCBI): domain Eukaryota; kingdom Viridiplantae; phylum Streptophyta; class Magnoliopsida; order Poales; family Poaceae; genus Aegilops; species Aegilops bicornis. Next base: position 573,171,217 of record CM038675.1, read on the forward strand.
GAACACAGTGTCCAACAGAGCAACATGCTTTCCGAGCCAAGGAGCTAGCTTTCCAACAGCTTTGTCTTTGAGGGGCTGAAAGTGGGCGGCCTTAAGGCGGGTGACCGAAAGCGGTAGGCCCAGATATCTCATGGGGAAGGTTGCTCTAGTGGCAGGGAAAGCTTGAAGGATGTCGTCAAGGTCCAATCCCCCACATCAGATTGGCGCCACGCTGCTCTTTTGACAATTGGTGATAAGACCGGTGACCTCGCCGAAGGAATGAAGGGTGGAGGCTAAAAACTGAATGTCATCCTTTTGGGGGGCAACAAAAATCACCGCATCATCCGCATAGAGAGAGGCCCGTGAAGCGTGGGATCGTCTCCCAATTGGATGCAACTTTCCTTGTGAAGCGGCCTTAGCGAGGATGTGGTGCAGCGGGTCGATGGCTAGGACGAATAACAGCGGCGAGAGAGGGTCTCCCTGTCGCAGCCCCTTGCCATGCTTGATTGGGTCTCCTGCTAACCCATTAAGCAGCACTCTAGAGGAGGCCGATGAGAGTAGGGTCGAAACCCACTCTCGGAAGCAGGCAGGGAAACCGTTGTGCCGGAGCATGTCCATGAGGAAGTCCCATCTGACCGAATCGAACGCCTTTTTTATGTCAAGCTTGAAGAGCAAAGAAGACGTTTTGTTGCGGTGGAGGCGTCTGGCAAGGTTTCTCACATATATGAAGTTATCGTGAATACTCCTTTTCTTGATGAAAGCGCTCTGGGCAGCAGATACAAGGTTGTTCATGTGAGGAGCAAGGCGGGACGCTAACATCTTGGCAATGATCTTAGCAATGGCATGAATGAGGCTAATTGGTCTATAATCAGAAATGTCCTCAGCGCCGTCCTTCTTCGGGATGAGAGCAATATTTGTGGAATTTAGCCAGTGAAAACCGCGCACATGCAAATTCTCAAAACGGTTGACAACCGCCATGATCTCTGGCTTGACGATATCCCAGCAAGCCTTAAAGAAAGCAGCAGTATACCCATCCGGACCCGGAGCCTTGTCTCCCGGAAGTACAAAAACGGCAGCCTTAATTTCAACCTCTGAGAAGGCAGCCCCAAGATCGGAGAGATCACAATCTTTCACAGGGATGCAGCCCCAATTAAAGTCCTTTTTGCTTTGAGGGGGCCTTCTTCACAACAGAGGAGAAGTGTTTGTGAATAATATCCTTCTTGTGCTCATGGTTGGTTACCCACCCCGGACCCTGCTTGAGGCGGTGAATAAAATTTGTCTTCTTCGACGATTGATGCGGAGATAGAAGAATTTGGTGTTTGTATTGCCCTCTTTGAGTTTTGTAATCCTGGAGCATTGTCTTTTCCTAACCCTCTCCAGGGTTGCTAGGCCAAGCACTTTTCGCTTTAACCTCTTTCTGAGGTCCCATTCATCCGCAGAGAGCACCCGGTTTTCTTGCGCCATGTCCAGACGGAAGATAACCTCCAAAGCCATGTGAAGTTGAATCTTAGAATCTGAAAAAATTAATTCACTCCAAGCGCGCAGCCGCTCACTAGTCTTTTTAAGCTTTTGGAACAGCAGTACATGTTTCTGGAACAGAGACAAGTTCTGCCACGTGATTGTAGTAGATTGTACTCAAATACATTTTGATCGTTGGACGATTTCAACCACGTGAGCGGTAGGTGAGCGAGGCTCTCTAGACGGGTGTGGCGGCGGCTGGACGGGGCCGCTCCGTTCCATCCTTCCCCGTCTTCTATCCCCCGTCTCGTCGCCCGTCCACGCCGTGGAGAGACCGCACACCGGAGCTGCTCGCATCGCCGTTGCAGCTCGCCCAACCAGGTGCCCGCGCATTCCTGCTCGCCCCTCCCCAGGTTCGTTCGTCCTTCCCCTTGTTTCTGCCAGAAACCTCCAGCCATCCAGGGCGCACGCCACCTGTTCGCTAGAATGCTTCTTCCGCGGCGTTCTGCCCGCTGCTGTACGCCGTCTGTCTGACTCGAAACCTTCATCTTCCTTTGGTTGCGCCGCGCAACAGCGATGGCGACGGCGTTCTCAACCAAGCAGCCGCTGCGGGTCGCTACACCTGCAAGCAAATGTGAGCCTTTTCTGGCCCTTCGCTGTTCATTCACTCGTTCATCTTGCCTTGTCGGGATACTGCAACTTTAGCACTTGTTTGGTTGTAGCATTAGAAATTGGAACTGCCAGCAGCGCCACCAGGATTATCGGCGGCGCCCAATTCTCACATTCATTTTGTTGTTTAGGGCGTCGTACAAGGTTGCCACTGGTTAAAGTGCAATATTCGTCCAACGAACGAGCCAGTGCTTCCATTTCATTGACATCCAGTGCGGGGGATGCTGAGAGAAACGAGCCCATAGTCAAAATGTGTGGCATCACATCTGCTAGAGATGCAGAATTCGCCGCAAAGGCTGGAGCTAAACTTATCGGGATGATTCTTTGGCCCAAGTCCAAACGATCTGTCCAACTGTCAGAAGCGAAGGAAATATCCAGAGTAGCAAAGTCATATGGGGCTGAAGCTGTTGGTGTGTTTGTTGATGATAACGAAGAGACCATCTTAAGAGTGTCCGATTCATGCGACCTTGAACTTATCCAGGTACATCTTTCCCTTCTGCTACTCTCTACTACTTGGTAGAACGATAGTGGCTTTGTCGTGCTAGTATTTACCGGTTGCTTTTACACAGCTTCATGGAGATAGTTCTCGAGCACTGGTTCCTGCTCTTGGCAAGAACAACCGAATTGTATATGTTCTAAATGCCGATGCGGATGGAAAACTTATCAGTTCTCCTCCCAGTGAAGAATATGACATTGACTGGTTTTTGGTGGACAGTGCCGAGGGTGGAAGGTACATAATGTTGCTCATTGGGTTGTCGTACTCTCTAATATCTTGATGCTTGTTGTTGTACTAGTTAACAATGGAGACTAGTGAAGCTCTTATCTAACATGCCAGTTACTCACCAAAGAATAGCAATATTTTCCTTTACAATGATTTCTCTTGTGTTTTAGTAGTTCGAGTAGCGGGGATTTGCTTTATAGGATAGACATTGCGTGACATCTTTAAACAGAGTTTACACCGTTGTGTGTTCAATGGCAAAGCGTGTGATCCCAGACAAGTAAGGTCCTCATGCCTCTGCAAAAAGTACTAATGCGCGTGTTGGATGCACACTCATGTGTATGCTTCCTCGATATACTCTCAAAAATATTTTTTCCTTCACACTTGGAATGAATAGTTACTGCTATGTAAATTTTTATTGCCCGGAACCAGAAGCATATACTGATTAAATTGTTCCGTATTTGCTTGCAGCGGCAAAGGATTCAACTGGGACAATTTTCGAATGCCATCGGTGAAAAGCAAGAACGGCTGGCTGTTAGCAGGAGGCCTTCATGCGGACAATGTTTGCCAAGCTGCTTCCGCTCTAAAACCAAATGGTGTGGATGTTAGCAGTGGAATATGCTCTCCTGACGGTATAAGCAAGGACCAAGAGAATATCGTCCTTCATGAGAAGCGTACAATCCTTAAGTTCCCGATGAGGTCTCTATTTAGACTCCCCAGGCTTATTATAGCTTCTTGCTTCAGTTTGTGAAGACATTTGCAAATAAGCTGTCCTGAATCATAGCAGTAAATAAACAACTTTGAAGCTGAGTTCCAACTATGCTTGTCTAATGGTAGCATTAGACTAGTTTCTGCCATTTTACCTGTTAAGATAGTAAGATGGTCTAAATGTAAGTTTTCTCCTGTTCGTCGCCATGTGTTTTGCTTGCAGCGACATTGTCGCCTGATCACAGGCACCACCCGAGGGGCTGACTGGACGGAACGGAACGTTGAGGGGAAGGGGTAACGATGGGTTCATCGTTCTCATTGCTACTGATAGTAGAGGCAGAGTGGTGCGGTTGTGGCCTTGTGAGTAGCAGCAGGGGGCACGATGATCACCCAAGGGGCATCTCACAGCTTTCATTGTTAAGATGGGCATGTTAAAGTTTGGGCATTATGTTTAACGCAAAAAACAATCTAGCGTGGATGATTAGTCCGGGAGAAGGGATTTGAGTGGGTCCGGGTTGTCGGAGTCCTTGGCGGAGATCTGGACTCCCCAAAACCTTTCCCTAGTTTGTGGCCGGTTTGTAGGAACTCAGGTGCACGAAACTCATCCACGGACGTATGCAGTACTGTGTTGGATGGCAAAAAAGTCCGAACACATTGGTACATACATTTGCGAACATTTTATGACACTTGATAACAAAGGTAGTGAGATGTCCTAACCTATTCATTTCAACCTCGGGCCATCAAGACCTCCCCCTTTCATTTTGTGGTGCAGAGGGGTCAAGGGCCGAAAACACGGTTGGTTTTAGTGCCCCAGATCAGAGCAGCACGCCGGGGAAGCAATTTTTCATCAATATTGCCTATTATTTACTCCCTCCTTTCACAAATATAAGATATCATAACTTTTTTTGAACCAGGTATTGTAGACACGTTTTAGTATATTTCTTCATTTATTTCAGTCCGTATGTAATTTATGTTGTAATATCTAAAACGTTTATATTTATGAACGGAAGAGTACTTTGTCTCAAAATATAAAAAATGAGCACTCCACAGATTATAACTAAAACAAAAAGTATTTTGGAACTGAGGGGACTGAGGTGAGTAGTAGTTTGTAACACGAGAACAGACGTTTGGCTCTCGGCCTCCATGGAGGCCTTTTTTTGAAAAAAAATTCAAAATCAAACCTTTTGATTAAAAAAAACCGAAAAAATTTGTGGAAGTAAACAAGGATGTTATGTGTTGTGTGTAAAATTTCAGGATGAAAAACGCTGAAATGCGACCTGTACAAAAAAAACAAATTCATGGCCTGAGAGCATGAATAGTATCATGTGTTAAAAAGACCCAGATTTGTCTTTTTTGCACAGCCCTCATTTCGATGTATTTTGCCCTGAAAATTTACACACATGTGTGTTATGCCTTCATGTATATCTGTGTTTCTTTTTAGATTTTTTTGAAACGTAGAAAGTATGAAATTTGATGAAATTCGAATTTTTCAAAACCGAGCTCCATGGAGCTTAACACACTGTACAAAACAGAAAAACAAATTCAGTCGGCGTCCGGGCCATCACTTTCCAGGTCTTTCCTCTATCTCCGCCTCCACCGTCCCTCCCCAGAGCCCGGGTCGCTGCGCCGGCGCCGCCCATGGCCGCGCCACTCGCGCGTGTGCCGCTGCTTCGTGCGCCCAGCCGGCCCTTCCCCACCTCCCGGATCAACCCCCGCCGCCACTTCCGGCCGTCGGTGTCGGTCGCCGTAGGAGGCGTCAGCGGCCCCGTGCTCCGCACCTGCAAGAATTGCAAGAAGCAGTACGACCCGGCTGCGAATCACCCTTCATCATGCCGCTACCACACGGCCCACTTTGGAGGTGAGAAATCGTCTCTCCCATAGCTATCTGCTTATCTTCAGGCACAGTAGTTGGTGAGGATTCATCTACACCAGATAGCCCTGTCTTAGTAAATGAATTGTACTGCCCAGTGAGTTCGAAACCATGATTCGCGAGTAATCAGTAGCCGTCCATATGATCCGGACTAAATGTGACATCTTTCGCGAAGAGTTTTCAAATTTATCTAGCAGTACTTGTTCTTTTGTTAGAACTGCTAGCATAAGGGTTAAGTTGGGCCTCATTTTGCACACAATGTCGATCTTGTTTTGTTCGATTCAGCTTTAGCTGGCCTTCTATCGTCTTGAGATACTAGCATTTTGCTTAGAAAACTTTATGACTTGTGGATTGTGATTATCGCCGAAGTTGTCATGAGCACCCTTTTACCATTTCGATTGGAGAGGCATACAAGTTGAGTTGTTTTGTCCTCGAGACCTACATAGAACTAAATGGTTCATTTCTGCCACTCCAGGGGAAACAAAGAGAAAATTTGAAAGTGTCCATTCTGGTGGGACCATGGATACTCCGGGTGCAGGCAAAGTGCTCCAGTACTGGCATTGTTGTGGGTCAGAGGATCCATTTGATGTTGGTTGTACTGCTGCTCCTCACTCTTCATACGATGACTAAACACCTGGATCGTTATCTGTCAATTGTGCTCTTGTGATTCTACTTTTTTCCCCACATGAATAGTGGTCCGCTGATTGTGTATTTTTTCCTTGTGTCTGAGTGGCAACATCTGCCAACATGATTTCTTCTTCTTTAGCTTTCTTACATTATCTGGAAACTGAATGTTCTATATGTACATACCGTCTCTACATTGCTTATATTGCCTTACATTCTTTCTTTATTTGAAATTTGAATGTTATCTAGGTATATACTCGTTGGCAAGGAAAAAAGGCGCTAGGGGCGTTAATTGTGCATTTTGCCACTGCCTAGCGCATGCCTACCATGATTTAGGCTTAGGCGTTCTTTTGTCGCCTAGTGCTTAAGGACACGATTGTGGCACTAAAGTTTGTCTTGAAGTATCTCCCGGGCTGTCATCTCAAGCATTATTTCCAGTTACATATTTCCTCAGCAGTATTAACTGTCTGCAGCGACAATCCCAGTTTGCATGACAGGTTGGATGATAACAGGAGGATGGGAGTCACTGGTGGCATAAAAAATCAGGCCGGCACCTCTGCAGAACACTTTCCACTTGTCACATGCCAATATGCCATGCCATTGGGACAAATGGGATCGAGCAGTAGTACTAGAGGCTATGTGAAAACAGTGAAATGAATACTGTTTGTCAAGATCAGTTTGCTTGGAATAAGGAGTGGTGCCAAGTTATTCTATGGCTACATCTTTCAAAAAGAAAACTAGGTATAACTATTGAACTGAACTGATCATTTTGCATCATGTGAATTCATGGAGCAATTACAGAGGATATTCATGATGACTGGGACTTACTAGCCTCCTTGATCATGGTCATTCAATCTACTGGTTCCTCTCATCAGGTTTCCAAACTTTGTCCTTCCCTTAGCTGTTGTACCTTGCTACTGCTACTATGAATTATCTACCGCTATCTCCGTTCATGTGTAGTTGAACAATTGTTTCCGCGGCTATGGCATGAGCAAATGTTTGATAATTTTATTACCTTATCTCCGTTCATGTGTAGTTGAACAATCCTGGCATGTGTCCTCTTATCTTGTTATCCTTGTGCCAGAGTTGTTTGTTCATTGCATGGCATCAACTTTACTAAGGACTCGAAATTCAGTTCAAGCCTACCCAACACTTGTTTTCTTATTTTCTCCTTAAACTGTAGGGATCTCCAAGTCTCTGCTGCCTCAAGTAAAAAAAACGCCCGCCCTTTATTTTCATTTTCAGCTTGTCTAATTTCATCGTTTACTTTCAGCGGCTTAGAGTGCGACGACCAAAGCTACAGAGTGCGGCCTCTCCTGCTTTCCCTACTGTTCTAGTTGAACTAGGAGCGTGTTTGGATAGTGTCCTCGGCTCTGTGCCTGGAACAAGTTCGTGCCTGAGTTCTGCCTGGTATGGTGGTGTTTATATGCCTGGCCAGGCTAGCCTGCACCATATGTGTTTGGTTGAATGCCTGGCCTGATAAATTATTAAATGTCCCATCAGACCACCAAGTCCACCATGCAATCGCTTGTTAGCTACTCCCTCCGTTCCAAAATAGATGACACAACTTTTGACTAAAGCTTAGACAAAGTTGGGCCATCTATTTTAACGGAAATGAGAAGCTAATATAAAGTTGAGTCATCTATTTTAGAACGGAGGGAAGTAGGAATTAACGCCAGACTGCTGCCCAGGCTACCAGTTCCAGACGCCTGGTCCAGGCTAAGCCACATGCCTGGGTAAGCAGTCCAGGCTAAGTACAGTTCTAGGCACGTATGCATTTCTCCAGGGTAGCAAGCAAACACACTCCAGGCACGCTTCAGGCCAGGCGTTTTCTAACTAGGACACGATTCAAACACGCTCTAGGTCTTTAGCTTACTGCCTGCTTCTTGACTGGTTGCACCATATGACTAGACTCCAAGATTCCTTAGAAAATCTATCATTAACAACCATCCTCATATGAAACGTCCCTACTTCAGTTCTGGCCAAAAAAATAAAAGTTCCCTTGAATCCCCAATTTTATGGCTTCCCAAAACCTGCTGGGAAGCTTTTGAAGCTTCCCAAAACGGGACCAGCTTCTCCTGCTACAAAGCATAGATGGGCCGGCCGATTCCACACGTCTTCAGGCACCCTGTACCAAATACACGTCAACTAGCGCAGAAGGCGTCAAATAGGATTCGGGTCTCTTTTTCCTTGGGAGCAGCTATGTGTCGCCTGTTTTTTTTAGCAAAAACTATGTATCGCCTGTTGCAAGGCCAGGGGAGGTCTCGCCTTAAGGGCGCCCTCCAGGCGCTATTATTGGGTCGGCCCAAGTAGCACCTTGTTCATTTTTATTTTTTTATTTGTTTTGTATTTGAAACAAAAAAAATGTAAATACATATATTGTAATACTTAAAATTACTTAATTTCTTTTCAAAAACCACCGAATTCAATTCTTTTTAACATGGTTTAAAAGCATTGTTAGCGTACTTTAAAAAAATGTTGATAGCATTCAAAAAACTGTTTGTACCATTTTAAAAGTGTTCACACAATTTGAAAGATTGCATGTGACATTTTTAAAAACATTGTAAAAAACGTTCATGTAATTCATAAAAAATGTTCCGTACCATAAAAAAAATGCACGATGCGTTTGGAAAAAATGGTCACACCTTTCAAAAAAATTGTGAAATTCACAAAAATGTTATGTATAATTTTTTTTAAAAGACACGCATAGTTTAAGGAAATGCTTCCTCTAAAAATATATTTGAACGTGTATTTGACAAATGGTTAGCATGTATTCCAAAAATGTTGAAAAACATGTATTTGAAAAAATGGTAATCGTATATTTGAAAAATCTTTTAGATGTATATGAGAAAATGTGTATAAAAAAAGTAGTCATTAAAACATATATTTGAAAAAATTTAATCATGTATTTGAAAAATATTAAATGTGTATAAAAAATGTTTCTCATGTATAAAAAATGTACAATGTGTATGAGAAGTAGACATGTATTGGAAAAGACCACGGAAGAAAACCAAATACATGTGAAAACCGAAGGGAAATAAACTAAGGAAACCAAAAAAACCAAAACGGGAAAATGGGAAAGGAAAGAGGAGAAAGGAGAAAAACCCCAAAGAAAACCGATGCAAATAGTGAAAACCGATAAGAAAACACAGAGGAAAAAAACTCGAGCCAGAGGCGGTAGTACTGGGCCAGCCCACTTCCTCGCGCCCATAGAAGAGATTGAGTTACTTATCGATACATGTAGTATATAACCCTGGTGCTTTGCGTCTTCCTAAAAAGAAACTTAGGATAAGGGAGAGCTTCATTCATATCAATAAACCAAGCAATTACATGCTTTAAAACTTGTGGCAGCTAACAGAAAGAAATCCCCATTCACTCTAGCATAGGCAGCAAGCTCATGCGCGGCCACATTGCTCTCCCTATGGACTTTGGAAATAGAACAAGCTCCAAACTCCCTGATCATATCCTTAAAATTCCCCTAACAAGCCCACCAGCTGCCCTGCTAACATTACTACCATTCACAACACCCACTACAGCGATGCAACCGGTCTCCAGCTGCACTTGGTTCAAGTCTAGTTTACGAGCCTGGTTGAGGCCAAAAGATAAGGCGTGGACTTAACCTTCCTCTGCATCCGGGCATCCATGAAAACGACAACCAGCTGAGAAGACAATATCACCAAAATTATCCCTGCCAACCGCTCCCAATGCAACCAATCTCGTGGATGCAATGAAAGAAGCGTCGACATTGATCTTTATGTGATTCTCAAGCGGCTTAGTCCAGCCAACTAGATCAACATGGGGAGGCAGGCCAGTATATTGCATATTAACTTCATGCAACTTCTGCTTCCCTTTAACATCATTTGCAACCGGATCACCTTTAAGGAAAAGCACCTCGGTCTTCCTACCCCTGAAGGGCGGATGAAGGATTCTCATTTCCAACCCATCTATGAGACATTCACAAAAAGACTTACGAGCTGGGCAGAACGATTCATGTCCTATGGGGCAAAAACCATTTTGTTCAAGTCTATTGCTCAAGCCCTGCCTACTCATACCATGAGCATCTTCAAAATTAGGGGGCTTTTGTGAAAATATGAGAAGTCAAAGTAGACTTCCGTGGGGGGGGGAGGGGTGAAGAGAAAAAAGAAGAGTGCATTGAATGTCCTGGGAGAATATGACAAAACTAAAGCGTCAGGGTAGGCTAGGGTTCCGTGATATGCTTATTTTCAACCAAGCTCTTTCCGTAAAACAACCATGGAGACTTGTCCAAAGACATGTCATTCTTTATGCTAGAGTTCTAAAAGCGAAGTATCACCCAAAAGAAAATTTGTTGGACACGGTCTTCACTTCTGATGCATCACTCGTGTGGCGAGGAATTGAATATGGGCTTGAAGTCCTAAAAAAAGGATTGGTATGGAAAGTGGGAAATGGAAAGAGTATCCAAATCCTTCAGGACAACTGGAGTCCGGCCTTTTCCATACAATGCATGAAGAATAGATGTCGGCTAAGATGGATAAACCCATTGTTGCTTCTGCAATCAAATGAGTGGAACGAGTAGATCATTGACCAATTGTTCCATAATTTTGAGGCGGAAGAAATATACAAGATCAAACTTCTCCCAAAACCAATGGTAGGCATTATGGCTTGGAATTATGAGAAGAATGGTATCTTCACATGTAGGAGTGCTTAGTGTGTGTTTGTTTGGGCTGCAATTTCTCCTACCGGTACTGCAAGCTCCATTTGGAAGGAGCGGTCAGAAGCTAGTCATGGCCGAAAGCCCTGTCGAGGTACGCCGTCTGGTAATACACAGTTACACACACAACAAAGCTGAAACATGTTGAAACGACTGGAACGCCCTTTGTTCTTCTGTAGATTGGGTTTACGTGCTGACTACATTGTTTTAACAGTTTATGACCCGATTAAGAGTTGTTTTCGTCATAGATGGCTAGTTTCACACGCATCACCCAGATACACAGTTACACACACAACAAAGCATGGACACACGCATCACGGCACTGGCACGCGCGCAAGACGCTACCGGGAAAGAAACGGGCGGTATGTGGCATTTTCGTGGTAATATGGAAATTTATGGAGGGTATTTCCGACTTTTGCCGCTTTGGAGCCGGCTGCGAGGAGCTCCAGCCCAAAATATCGGCTGCACCTTCCGACGCTTATTTGCGGAGCACTCCGAGAAAGAGCTGCGTGGAGCTGGCCCAGAAAACGGTGTTTGAGTGCGGCTCCGGCTTCCAAAGGCCCGTAAGCCGTAGAAAGCTGCTCTTCGAGTCAAACAAACACACCCTTATTAGTTTGGAGTTTCTTTGCAGGGTGTATCTAGCGAAGGCTCCTCGGAAAATTTCAGTAATGGTAGGAAGAGCTTATGGAATCTAGTCTGAAAGGCTAAGGCACCACATAAAATATGTATCTTCACATGAAGGGCTGCCATTGATTCTCTCCCTATGAAGGACAACAAGCACAAGAGGACAAATCTATCATGCCCTTCTTCCCGGAGTAGGTCTTGCAAAGCTTGAGTATTTGCTCAGATGAGATGAGGGGGAAAAAATATGCTAGTTCTGTGAAGGGCTTGGCACCTGAGAGATGAAGTCGTTCACAATAAAGGTGAGCCTATTATACGAGACTCACTGACGTTTTTAAGAAATTATTGGGAGTATTTATCCAGCCCAAATTCTTCCTTTTTTGGCCAATTGCATATTCCTATTTTGTTTCTTTTTTTTAATTGTATCTTCCTATTTCTCACAGACACACAAAGCCAACCGGCCGAAACAAACCAAGTTAGCCCAACAAAGTCCACGAACGGAATCACACAAGAAATCGATGGAATAAGAGAGCAACACCAAGATTGGCAGACAAAATCCAACATACTCTGTATGTTACTTATTTCAGTTGGATAACAACGGCTGGTTCTTTGTAAATAATACTTCTTCTGTTCCTAAATATTTGCCTTTCTAGTGATTTCAATAAATGACTACATACAGATGTATATAGACATATTTTAGAGCGTAGATTCACTCATTTTGTTTCCTATGTAGTCACTTGTTGAAATGTCTAGAAAGACAAATATCTAGGAACGGAGGGAGTAGAACTTAGTTCAGTTGGCTGAGAAACAGTGATATTTTTAGCTAGAAACTGAACGATTCCATCAACCAAAACGCTGTGCGCAATCCACAATTTTGACAACAACTGTTGCAACGGGTATTTCTAACCTCATTACAAGTTGTGAAAACCATAAACGAAGCGAAATGCAAGGAAATGAACGCCTTGATCTCTCTAAAAGAAATGAAACTATATATAGAGGGAATGTACTGTCGGCCGAGTGCGAAATGCATGTTGTAAGAATAACGAAGTCTTGGTCGCCTGCAAAATGTGTGCTGTAATTTACAGTTGACGACCATGTCCCTGAGCATGAGAATTCGGGATGTTGTATGGACCTTTTACGTTCTTAATAAAATATAGAACGTGTCAATGAATTTAATCGTTAGATGTTAACTATAACTAACTAAAGGAAGGCGGACGTCAGATTAGCCAGAAAACAACACCAATCAAGCTACTAACTCATTTCTGTCAGTGGGTGCGCACATCACCAAGATAATTCTGTGTTATTAGTAATAATAAAGATAAATGCGTATATTAAAACTTAAAACTCACGCGCCCTTTCGTAACGTGCTTCAACGCTGCAGGAGTAGCTAGCTAGCTGTATTGGGCGTCCGTATCTCCAAAATGCCGGGAATCTTAGCAAACATTTCTGCTGTACGAAGCGAATAAGATACGAACTGTGAGGGTCCTTGAATCTTTTTCAGCCTTCACTGGCCTATCAATTAATTTTCAAAAGAGCTCCTTTGTCCCTATTTGCGTTGATCCGGCAGTTTGTCAACAGATTGCTCAAATTCTGCAGTGTCAACCGTCTATTTTCCCGTGCACTTATCTTGGGTTGCCCCTCTCAACATATAAGATCTCACGAGCTGCTAATGCCTGTTATTCACAAAGTGGACAAACGACTCTCAGGTTGGCTGGCCACTTTCCTTTCTTGGGGAGGATGGCTAACATTGATTAATACTGTTCTGGCAGCGATCCCCAGCTACTTCATGGGCTGCTTCGTCTGGCCCAAGCAATCCTTACTACAGCTAGAGCAGATTATGAGGGGCTTTCTGTGGCAAGGAAAGAATCACGCTCAAGGTGGGCAGTGCCTGGTGGCATGGGATTATGTTACCTTGCCGCAGCAGAATGGAGGTTTGGGCGTACGAGACCTTGATGCACATAACTTGGCAATGATAAGCAAGATCATGACAAGGATCCTACAGCCCAATGATGTGCCATGTTACCAATGGTTTGCATCAACATATTGTCATAAAGAAATACCACTTACAGTGCGCACTACGGATAATCGCCATTTGGCGCGGCATCAAATCTTCTATTCAGTTTGTCATACAGTCCACAAGGTGTGAACTTGGGGATGGCACCACTATATCATTCTGGTATGATCTTTGGATTGCGAGTGGCCGGCTATCCAACTCCTTTCCAGCCCTTTTCACCTTTGCCCAATGCAAGTCTTTCACGATTGCCTCACAAGACGTCTCGACACCGGATGATTCAGCTTCATCCCAATCTATCCTACACAACAAGGGAGCTTGAAAAACTAACCTGTGTACTTAGTTGCAACTCACCAACAACTGCTAGAGCAGACGTCAGAGACCAATTGCCTTTGACAAAAGATTTCTACGGCTTTTTTCTACAAGATGCTTACGTTCGAGGTGGACTGCCTGCTGGCTCGTTATATTTGGGACCGAATCATACCCAAACGGCACCGTGTCTTTCTATGGCTGGCCCTCAAGGACAGGCACAACACCTGGAATAACATGATAAGGAAGCACTGGACGAGGCTAGTAACACATAACGGATGTGATCTATGCCCAGAAATGAGACTATGCATCATATTCGCTTAGATGCAAACTTGCACAAAATATTTGGGCAAAGGCCGCCTTCCGGAGCTGGCAGTTTCATGTGAGTCTAGCCAGATTTTTGGGCCCCGACATACCAAAGGAGGCACATGGCAATCTCTGGAATGTTTTCTTTCTGTTCTTCTTTGTTGCGCTTTGGCATGCTCGAAACGAGCAAGTTTCCCACAACAAGTGCTTTGGACATCCGAAGGGTGCTTGTTGAGGTGGCCGACCTGATCAAATTATGGACTCTGCGAGCACCATGGAAAATGTCAGGGAACGTTTATCTTCTTGGGTTGATGTAATGGTGCGAGAATAGCTGCAAAGCTTTTTCTTTTTCTGTGCACCCTATTTCTTTTTCTTCCCTTCCTTCCTACCTTCCCTTGTTCTTCTTCTCAGGCTTGTCGTTGGCACGCCTGCGCGTTACATCGCCATAACACCTTCATGTAAAACGACTTTGGTCGCTCAGGCTACAGCCTGTTTTGAATGCATAAGGTAGAACATGATCTACCTTTTCTTTTAAAAAAAATAAGATACGAACAAATCTCGCGTCGTGGAGCGGGGTTCTCCGGGGAGATAAACCCAGCCAGACGCCCAGACCCGCACAAAAACACCCCCCATGCTGCCATGCAGACGCAGAGTGGATCCCACGAGACTGAAATAAACAAACCAGGCCGAGGCGCGATCGGGCGGCAAGGTACAAATTCGTGTCCAACCACTCCACGCCCACACCATGATCCGCATCAACTGCTCGCACCTGCAGCACGGTCGCGCGCGCTTTGGTCAGAAAGCGAGTCCTCGCGTGGTCTTGGTACCGGACAGCTCTCGTCAACCTCAGATTAGGCACGAGATCCACGATGAGATGAGATGAGACGTACGGCAACAACAAAAAATATAAGCTGTTGCTAGCTCTTTGGCTACCCAACCCCACCAGCCATTGCCTGCTGCCTCCCCCCGTCCAGGCCTGCGAGATCTCTGCGACGACGCGGGAGGATATGGTATCTCTCTATCTGTACCGGAATTGCATATCTGGAATATCTAGCACAGTGTGGATCCGATCAACAGTGTCACTCCAAAGATGTTTTTTGCTTGTTAGTACAGGTAATGCAGGCCGCGTGATTTCTGAGAAAACCGCGTTGGTCACTCCATGCAATGTTTACCTGCAGGAGTCAATAGAATAATGTAAAAAGAATCATTTTACACATACATCGAGGATAGAAACGCACATACCGTGTTGCACGGAGCTCCATGGACACGCGGTGAGGTATATATGCTTTGCTGCATATATTATTCTGACTGAATCAGCCACACCTTGAGGAACAACATGGGCAAAGCAAACCTACTCACGTGCTCCAAAGATAGTTACACTGATTATAAGCCCCAATGGAGGATGAATCTTTTCCCGCGTCCTCTAGAAGTAACAAGAGCATTCTTGTCCCTGCTTGAACCTAGTAATAAACACCAGAACCGCCATGCATGCATGCATCCCTGCCAAGCATTGCCACAAGTGTAGCTCTATCCAGATCAGTGAAATAGCACATCATTAATGGCTACACAACGCATGATGCTGCATTTCTGAATATGAACACAAATTCATGAGAAACACGCTCAGTTCCTTGAGGATGCCACGATGCCCCTTACCGCATCAGTTGACTGCGTACAATAGATCCGTTATTCGTCGCGGTGCTGCGTAGCCTACTCATGCCATGCCATAATGTAGGTTGGCTAGCTGGCCGTTGGCTTTGCTCGAAAAGTCGAAATAGTATGCTGGATGAAAGTTTCCACATACGTGAAGAGTTGGACAATAAAGTTAATAAGACAATGGTGAATAGTATAATGATGTACGGAGTAACACATATCAGTGATTCAGTGAGTGGCTTTTTTATACCATAACTGAATTTTCATGCATTGGTGCTCTGCTGGTATTTGTGCCGAGGAAAATTGTGTCCATGATCTCTTCAACATCACATTTGTGTGTGTTTTTGCGGCAGACTTGCATCTCTTTGGTAACTCTACACACACACACGCACTTGTTGGTTCTTTACCATTTGACCTGTGCTGGCTTCAACTCATGCACTTTCTTATGAGACTCCATCGCTGGTCCCCTTGGCTCGTCATGTTTTCTTTGTGACCAGGTGGTTTACACAAACTTGTTTATGATAAAGTGAGCGCCCTTTCCCAAAGGCCAAGGTGGTGGTGACCGTGACACTGACACACATCAACGTGCGCCACGTCAGGCGCCGCATTTTATAATCTTCCTTCGTCGCGTATATAAGCCCTCGCTCGACCCATGCTGATGCACCCATCATCCAAGGCAAGGTCCAACAGCTTTGATTAAACCAAGCGTAGACGAGCATGTCAGTTGAGCGAGAAGCCGGCCACAGCGGCGGCGGCGGTGCTGAGTGGAGGGTGGACGTGCCGGCGGCCGGCGAGCACGATGGCGTCAAGGGCGGGCGGTCCTGCTGCGCGCCGCCGTCGTGGTCGTGGCTCTTGTCGTGGATGGCCGCGCTGAGGGACAGGGTGGCCGGGTTCGGCAGGATGGTGTGGAAGGTCGGCGCGGACGATCCCAGGAGGCTGGTGCACGGGCTCAAGGTGGCCCTCGCGCTCGCCCTCTGCTCCGTCTTCTACTACGTCCACCCTCTCTATGACTTCACCGGCGGCAACGCCATGTGGGCCGTCCTCACCGTCGTCGTCGTCTTCGAGTACAC
Organism: Aegilops bicornis; assembly: GCA_021605145.1. NCBI lineage: Eukaryota > Viridiplantae > Streptophyta > Magnoliopsida > Poales > Poaceae > Aegilops > Aegilops bicornis. The sequence goes on from CM038675.1 coordinate 573,187,900, forward strand.
CGTCGGTACGTAGTAATTAAGCAACATTCCTCCTCGGTCCTCGGCGTGCCATGGTAAGGTGTGGAGTGGAAGACCTAAGTGGCTAACTTAATGTGGATGGGTTCGTTTCAGGGGCTTGCTTGTACAAAGGCCTCAACAGGGCCATGGCGACGGTGGCCGGCGGCGCGCTGGCCCTCGGCGCGCACTGGGTCGCCAGCCAGTCCGGCAAGGAGTTCCAGCCTTATGTCCTCACTGGCTCCATGTTCATCATGGGTACGTTGCTTTGATTGATGTGTATAACTTCACCGGCAATACAAGACCTTTGTACTACTACTACGTATCACTGTGTTTTCATGGATCTGACCGATGTACGTGCAGCTGCGGTGGCGACCTTCTCCCGGTTCATCCCGACGATGAAGGCCAAGTTCGACTACGGCGTCACCGTCTTCATCCTCACCTACTGCCTCGTCTCCGTGTCGGGGTACCGCGCCGACGAGGTGGTGTTCATGGCGCAGCAGCGCCTCACCACCATCGCCATCGGCGCCTTCATCTGCTTCGCCGTCTGCACCTTCGTCTTCCCGGTCTGGGCGGGGCAGGAGCTGCATGTCCTCGTCGCGCGCAACATGGACAAGCTCGCCGCTGCCGCCGAGGGCTGCGTCGAGGACTACTTCTCTGACCCCGCGGCCGTCGACGCCGCCGCCGGAGAGAAGCCGGCGAGGCGGGCGCTCTCCGCCAAGTCACAGGGGTACAAGCAAGTGCTGAACGCCAAGGCGTCCGAGGACTCGCTGGCCAACCTGGCGAAATGGGAGCCCGGCCACGGCAAGTTCGGTTTCCGGCACCCGTACGGGCAGTACCAGAAGGTCGGCGCCGCCATGCGCTGCTGCGCCTACTGCATCGACGCCCTCGCCGCCTGCGTCGGCTCTGAGGCCCAGACGCCGGCACACGTCAAGAAGCACCTCGCCGGCACCTGCCTCGCCCTGAGCCGACACTTGGCCACCGTGCTCAGCGAGGCGTCGGGCTCTGTCACGTCGATGACGCGGTCCGACCACCTCGGGCTCGTCGTGGCGGACATGAACGCCACCGCCCAGGAGCTGAGGGACAAGCTGAGGTGCCTCGCCACGGTGCTGGAAGAAGGAGAGGACGAATCACCAGAGGCAGGGCACGAGCAGAACGCCGTAACGGAGCTGGCGCCGCCGCCGCTCATCAAGGCGCTGCCGCTCTTCAGTGCCGCCTCCATGCTACTGGAGGTCTGCGCGAGGGCGGAGCTGGTCATCGGCGCCGTCGAAATCCTGGCCACGACGGCGAGGTTCAAAAAAGCGGACCACGACGAGAAGGCGGCACTGGGCACCGAGGCACCCGTGCCCGCCTCATCCACGAGCAACCCGGTCGACGCCCACGTACCGCAAGAGACACACGTCAAGGTCGCCGGTCATCAGGAAAAGATGGAGACGGCCCAGAAGGCGAGCACGAGCTCCGGCAAGGCGCCGCGGGACCAGGTCGGGGAGCTGATCAAGGTGCTGATGCGCCGGGGGAGCACCAAGAAGTGGGCGCGGGGGGACACCAAGGTGAGCCCCAAGCCGCCGCAGGACTTCACGGTGAGCGTGCCGAGCCCGCGGAACCGCGCGATGGAGCTCGCGGGGCACGGGCCGGTGGTGCCCAGCCCCAGGAACCGACCGGCGGAGCTCGCGGGGCACGCGCCGGCGGTGCCCACCCCGAGGAACCGCGTGGCGGAGGTCGGAGGGCACGCGCCGGTGGCGCCCAGCCCCAGGAACCGGTCCATGGACCTCGCGAGCCATGGAGCCGTCGTGCCCAGCCCAAGGAACCGCTCCATGGACTTCGCCACGCACGCCCCCAGCCCACGGAACCGATCCATACTTGGGATGGCCTGAAGAATGTGTGATCACTTGATCCTTGATTAGTCCTCGCAAGTGAAATGTTTGTCAAATATGTGTACGCTGTATTACAATTGCATCTCTTGTGGATCATACTCGAGGGCAGAACCTTCGTGCTGTAATACGGAGTACGTCACAAGAGCCTTCGTGCTGTACAAAGCAAACAGCATTGCAGTCATCGCCGGAATGAATACACTACAAGCCTGCAAAATGCTTGATATCCCTTTAGATCGCTTAACACGCATGCCATGTGGTTGCAAAATGCTTAATTACACTCTTTGCATGATACTCCCTCCGTTCCTAAATATTTGTCTTTCTAGCCATCTCAAATGGACTAAAACATACGGATGTATGTAGACATGTTTTAGAGTATAGATTCATTCATTTTGCTCCGTTTGTAGTCACTTGTTGAAATCTCTTGAAAGACAATTATTTAGGAACGAAGGGAGTAATATGTATCTCATTTATATCGTAAAGATCAAAATACAAGTACGTAAGCACCGACACAACAAAATTGAAACGATAGCAGAACATCTCTAAGCTTGACACCAACGCCCGTCGCCTGCCTCCGGCATCACCACAGCAGCCACCGAAGAAAAAAAAAGACGGATCACCTCCTCACTAGAGCTCGACGCGGCTCCATCGCTGATATGCAGTTTTGCGGACCTTCAAGGTGGCTCACCAAAAGTGAAGCCCTTGCCGTTGAACGAATAAAACCGGAGCAACATTCCGGACACGCCATCGAACTCCTGATCTAGCACCCCACCACGACTAAGACGCCGAAGGAGAAAACCATACCTACTGTCCACGAACAACGAATCCAGCACACGTTCCGTCTTTCAGATGTCGTCGATACATACCATAATCTGCCGCTCCTGGACTACCTCCCAAGCTCCACGCCGGCGCTGGAGCAAACGTCGTCGCAACAGCGGAGCCCGAGGACACATTTCCACCACGAGGATGCCACCGCCACCACCCCATCCTTAATTGAACAGTCTGGTTTCCAAATCCATCCCTAGCCATAGGACCGATGGCCTCGTCAGGAAAGGGCCTGAAGAATCTTTATTCAGTGCTAGCATCATCGCCGCTGAAGCCAAAACGATGAACAACCTAAAAACTTAGACTACGAAGGGGTAAACATGATCCACACGCGTGGATCCAGCGACCCCCCTCACCACCGACGACCGAGGTCGCCGTCGGAGGACGACGCTGGAAGATTGGCCTCTCCTGGCAGCGTATAGGGTTCCAGCCGCCAGGGGCGAGAGGAAAAACGATCTCACCACTTAATTACACTCTCTATTTGGCTCGGATCTACTCCCTATGTAACTTAATACAATACATATAGTATAAGACATTTTTTGACAGACACTATCATAGTGTGAAAAAACAACTTATATTAAGTTGCATATGTAGTATAATGGAACCATGACATTGCAATTTGTTTATATTGAGAAAAATGACTAGACAGTTCCATACGTAAATGAATGATTCCGAGCCAACCCAACAAGGCTCAATATGGAAGCAAGAACCTTTGCTGGAGGGGAACGTCTGGAACATGGGGTAGGTGCAGTCGTTTTGAAAAAGAATAGTAATTGCAAAAACGGTCGAAAATTATGAAATCTCTTGGCAACAAACTTGTTCAAGCGTTACACTTACGTAAATTTTTTGTGAATAAATGACCTGCGTGGCATTGTTGGCAATGACCATATTTTTTTCTTTGTCAATTTTTTACACGAGTACCCCAGTAGGTCAAGTTTGTTCGAAAGAAGTTTCGAAGTTTTCTGACTTTTTCCTGAATTACTTTTTTTCCCATACCATGTTCATTACAACAAGGTTTCGACTGGTGTTTCACAACCTTTGCTCCCCTATCCATCAATCATTTAGAATTGGATGCAAATATAGTCATTGATATAGTTTGTCAATGGTTGTTTTGATCGCTTCGGTTTTTTCCATGGTAAGGCATGAGTTTGGTCTTGTATGATTTTGCTATTTGTCGACGTGTTTATTTTATCTATGTTGATGTTGGTTGTGTACATCCTGACTATGCAGAGGTTGTGACCCTTTTAAAAAAAAGAGGAAAGTCATTTCGGTCCAACCCATTCTTGGGGTCCAAAAAAGGCATTGGATATGTGCTTGACTTTGCATGACAAAGCGTTCTCCAAGGACATGGAATGGTGAAAGCACAAGTGCTCCCCTGGTGATTTTGGTAATTAATGTTAACATATCTTTTGTTGGACTAATAGTTTTATCTAGTATATTTCATATGAGTTCAACACTGGCGTGGCAAGGACAAGAGGATGTGGAGGAAAAGGATTGACAAAAGATCAAGACTCTACATTTTTGTTTAAGTGATTCAAGATCACATTAAGTCCATAGGAAAGCCAATGCTATTAAAAGGGGATGAGGTGTTGCTTAATGATCTATTTTCTCAAGTGCTTAGTGATATTGCTCGAAAACCCTCAGCCACTTTGTCTATCCATATGTCCAAACCCTAAATTCCAACTCGGCCCCACCGATACTTCCTACCCGGAGCCACCGAGTTCATCTGGACTTAGCCACTACCAAAACCCTAACAATTCAGATCCACCGATATGGCCTTGCAAGATCTCTGTGACTTGTTGCAATCACTTCGGTCCCACCGAGAATTGCAATCGGTCTCACCGAGATGGCTTGACTGATTCTCTGTTGCCCTATTGCTTCACTTCGGTCCCACCGAGACTATGCATTCGGGGCCACCGAGTTGAGATTTTCCCTAAGCCCTTGCACATCGGTCCCCCCGAGTTGTTCCCGTCGGTCCCACCGAGATTCCCAACGTTCATATTTTTACATAGATCGGTGCCACCGAGTTTTCTGATCGGTGCCACCGAGATGGGTCAAAAGTGTGTAACGATTGGATTTTGTGTGGAGGCTATATATACCCCTTCACCCCTTCTTCCTCATTAAGGAGAGCCATCACAACGTGCCTACACTTTCACCATTCATTTTCTGAGAGAGAACACCTACTCATGTGTTGAAATCAAGAGATTCCAATCCAACCATTTGAACCTTGATTTCTAGCCTTCCCCAAGTTGCTTTCCACTCAAATCCTTCTTGCACCATAGCCAAATATGTGTGAGAGAGTTGAGTGTTGGGGAGACTATCATTTGAAGCACAAGAGCAAGGAGTTCATCATCAACACACCATCTATTACCTTTTGGAGAGTGGTGTCTCCTAGATTGGTTAGGTGTTGCTTGGGAGCCTCCGTCATGATGTGTAGTTGAACCAAGAACTTTGTAAGGGAAAGGAGATCGCCTTGTCGGTGTCAAAACCGGCGGATCTCGGGTAGGGGGTCCCGAACTGTGTGTCTAAGGTGGATGGTAATAGGAGGCAAGGGACACGATGTTTACCCAGGTTCGGGCCCTTTCTATGGAGGTAATACCCTACTTCCTGCTTGATTGATGTTGATGAATATGAGTATTACAAGAGTTGATATACCACGAGATCGTAGAGGCTAAACCCTAGAAGCTAGCCTATGGTATGATTGTTGTTGTCCTACGGACTAAACACTCCGGTTTATATAGACACCGGAGGGGGTTGGGGTTAGACAGAGTCGGTTACAACAGAAGGAGATCTACATATCCGTATCGCCAAGCTTGCCTTCCACGCCAAGAGAGTCCCATCCGGACACGAGACGAAGTCTTCATTCTTGTATCTTCATAATCCAATAGTCCGGCCAAAGGATATAGTCCGGCTATCCGGATACCCCCTAATCCAGACTCCTCAAGAGTCTCTGAACCAAAGCTTCAATGACGATGAGTCCGACGCACAGATTGTTTTCGGCATTGCAAGGCGGGTTCCTCCTCCGAATACTCCATAGAAGATCTTGAACACAAGGATAGTGTCCGGCTCTGCAAAACAAGGCCCTCCACATACCATCGTAGAGAGAATAATATTTCCACAAATCTAATCTGCCGACGCATTATAGCATGACATCACACCATGGCCCGGTCATTATTCGAACCGTTTTTCACAACCAGCCACCGCACATATCGCGAGGCAGTTTCCTAGGCACGTCTTGTCAAAGCAGAGATCGTGTCCCCTTATAACAGGATTCTCATCAATACGGACGTGGGTAACCCAACCGCGCCATCAATTATGGCGCTTGGGGATCAAGCGAGTTTTACTAGGCAAGTGGGGGCGCACAGTTTCGTCCGCCTTTATAAAGGGATAAGGACTTCACCTTTTTCACCCACGCCTTCTTCCCTCTCGCATATCCATTCTCGCACACTCGAGCTCCAACGCCCAAGCTTGCACCTTTTCTCCTCAAACCGCTCCAATCATGTCTGCAGCGGGAGGCAAGTGGATGAAATCCTCCGTCACGGAGGAGGACATCAAGAAGCTGCGGGAGTCGACATTTGGCCGCGGACATCGCCAGACAGCTGCCCGACGCGTGGCGGATCGTCCCTACTCCGGAACCTTACGAGAGGGTAGTCTTCCTTACCCACTTCGTCCATGGATCGATTTCCTCTCCACCCATTCGTCCGCAGCCTCATGTTCTACTACGGGATGGACTTCCATGACCTGGCCCCGAACTTCATCCTCAACATCTCGGCGTTTATCATCGTGTGCGAGGCCTTCCTCCGCATCCAGCCCCACTTCGGCCTGTGGCTGAAGACCTTCAATGTCAAGCCGAAGGTTGTTGGCGGCCAGCAAGCGGAATGCGGCGGCACCATGGTGGGCAAAATGCCCAATGTCACATGGCTCGAGGGCTCCTATGTGGAGACCATAAAGGGGTGGCAATCGGGGTGGTTCTACATCACCGAGCCGCGCGACACCAACCGGGTGGCGGCCCCCGAAGTTTCGATCCGAATCCCCACGCGGCTCACCTCCCCGGAAAGAGAAGGGCCTGTCACGGGGTAACCCGGAGAGCCGACGGACTCGGACCTGCATCAAGAACATGATGAACAGGAAAATCAAGCTTGTCAACGTGGTCCAGGTCATGCTCTCCCGCCGGATCCTCCCGTTGCAAAAACGGGTATTCAATTTGTGGGAGTTCGACCCGGCCGAGCACCAGACGCTGCAGGAGCTTTTCGACACGACGCACAAGGACGTCTGGAAGGTGCTGTTTAAAGGCGCCGAGGTACCTCCTCCCCTCACCGAGGATCATGGACTCGGCCTTAGCGCCGCGCCAATCCGGTAGGTTTTACACATCACAAGATGTTTAGTTTCCTCGGTTTAATCATATGCAGGATCTAAGCCTTCATGCCTTTGACAGGACTGGGTGGAGACGGCCGAGCGGATTGACTACCCAGCCCCCTGCCCGAAAATCCAGCAGACGCTCTCCTGACGGAGATGCTGACTCCGGCACCTTACGAGGTGCCAGCGAAGACGGCCAAGAAGAAGGCCATGGGGACCCGACAGGGTCTCCGTCGCAAGGTTGTGTCGGACTCATCGTCCGAACAATCTGAGGCGCACTCCTCCCACGACGACGAGGAGGAAGAGGAAAGTTCTCCCCCAGCCGGGGGAGACAAGAAAAGGAAGTCTGCCCCAACCGGGAAGGCTGAAGGGTCCAAGAAAGGAAGGACCCTCCTTCCGGACTGCTCCACGGCCGCCGCCCACAGCGACGACAAGTGGTTGCCCAGGGACAAGCCCCTGGCGAAGTCGTAAGTATCCGGATACCATAATAATTCTTGATATATTTTATCGCATCGCTTCTCATCACGCCAACATGATTATGCAAATTGGCCCCGAGCCCATATCTACGTATCTTCGTCGGATGGTTCTTTGGACCCGTCGGATATGAATAGTGATTCACTTCCAACCGCCTCCACCCCTCGCCCTACGGACAATGCCGAGGTGTTGTCTCAAAGGGCACCGAGCCGGGGGGAGGTAGTCCTGGAGGCGCCTCAAGGCGACACTCCAGACCCTGGGCGCAAAGGGAGCAAGACTCCCATGGGCTCCGAGTTCGCCTCCACCGAACACCGCCGGAACCTTCAAGGTTCCGGACTCTGTCAGCGACCCCTGCGAAGAGGGGCAAGCCGCCCGTGCAGTGACCTCTGTCCATCCAGAGGCACCGGACAACTCTTGGAAGCGCCCAAGGCGCTTCCATCGACGAAGAGCACCGCACTATCATGAGTGCGGTGATGGAGAAGGTTCAGTCCGCCAAAAGCGGACTAACTGAAGCTTGCGCCAGGCTCCTAACAGGCTTTGAGGCAAGTAATTAAATTATAGGGAAATATCACTGCATAGACAGTAGCCCCTGATGCCCTGTTTGGCGTTCACGAAGAAAAGCCGAATAGAGGATCAAATAAAAATCGCAGGAGTCTAATTATAGTATGTATATGTCAATCTGCAGGCTTCCCTGTTGGCCGCTGCCGCACGCACTACGGAGGTTGCTGCATTACAGCAGGACCTTGAGCGATCCAAGGAAGAGCTCGGCCTTGCCAAGAGGCAGCTCAGGAGAACAAAGGTAAGCAATACCTTGTCAATATGAAAAAAGAAAGAGTTGGTTGCAGAATAATAGGATCATCATGAATTTTGCCAGGGGCCACGATCGAAGTGGCGACCCTCAAGAAGGCGCTGTACGAGGCCAAAAACAAAGCGGCCAAGGAGCGCACTGAGCGAGAAAGACACGAAGCCCGGGTAGGTGAGGTGCAGCAAGAGCTCCAGGTGCTCGTCAAGAAGCATGAGTCCCTGGAGCTTGACCTGAGGACGCGAGAGTCCGAGCTTGCCTGTGCCCTCGAAAGTGCAAAAAATGCCAAGGCCGAAGCCCAAAAGGCCCTCCAGGAAGTTGAGGCGGTGAAAAAGATAGCGGCGGGTAAGGCATTCATTATGCAAAGTAGGCATGTGAAAGAAAATTTCCTATTACTTACCCGAGTTCGGAGCTCTCCAGGAGCGTTCACAGATCTGCCCCGTAGTGTGTCTGACGCCGCGGAGTTCTACCGGGCCGAGGAGGGAAGCTCGACAGAGAAGTTGTTCTGGTCTCGATATCTTTGGGACCGAACACCCGATGTTCGTGGCGACCAGTGAAAGCAACCGGTCGAGCTCCACAAAGGCGGCCGAACAGGCCATGAGGGGCCTTATAGTCCTGGATGTGGCTGGCGATTCCCTTCCCAACAGCTACTTGACTGGTGAGGCAGCTTGTAGATGCTCGCCACTACCGGAAGTCATCAAGCAGTCCGTCTGCATCGAAGGTGCACGCATGGCTCTTGCCCATGCAAAGGTGCACTGGCGAAGATGGACGCCGAAAAGCTGGTGAAGGAGGGGCCGCCGCAGGGCAAGGAGCATCGCCACCCCGAAATGTATTATGAAAGTGTCCTGAAGGGTGCCCGTCTCGTGGCGGACGAATGTACCAAAGATGTAATCTTTGAATGAACTTGCTCATGTGATCCTTGTATTTATGAAAACTAGTTCATGTTCGTTATGCAACGCTTTTGTATTTAAAATATTACCTTTTGTGCGACCGTTTATAAATTCTGAGAGTTGCTAGTCGTGGGCTTCTGCCCCCATGCAACTAGTGCTGGGGTGTTCGGGATAAATCTGAGCACTCTTTTTCCCATTCTTGGGTCCTTCGAGGGAGTTGTTCAGCGCAACGAACCAGGCAATCAGACTATAATGCTTTATCGCTCTCACTTAGCCATAGAAGTCTACAATTTTAAATTTTGGCGAAGCCCCTAGTCTTCGGGAAGCCAAATTTGGGGTGCTATACACGCCTAAGCCGGACAAGGCCGGCTCCTCGCCCGAAGCGGAAAAAGTCTTTAGGGACTTGAGACCTCTCGAACAGCGACCAACTCTCGCCTCATCATGACAGTCAGTTTAGCTTTCTCTCTTGAGGTGCTCGGCCGGAAGAACCGGGCACAATCGCGATGGTTCTCCCAAAGTCTACCTTAGCCGATATAGCGGAACGTAAGGTACCAAAACATGGGAGCCGGGCAAACCCAACTATTGACCCAAGACATTATTCGGAGCTGATGCATATAATGCTATAAGTTCGGGGTGCCGCACTGTCGAAAGTGTTCGGACTTCTCACGTTGAATTATGGGGTATACGGAAGCCCCTGGCGTATTGGCCGTACCACAGTGTACGGGTGCTGATTGTCATAGATAAGAACATATATAAAAGAATATAGGATGCAACAATAGACTAGTACTATGCATTGTTTATTTAAGAAATGTGTTAAAGCATACTGATACAAGTGGTGCGGTAAGCAAACAATAGGACTATTTGACATGTCCCATTCAAGGGCAAGATGCGGACTGGTATCTTAAAACAGGTATTTAGCTCGTTATCGTGAGACCACCTGGGATTCTGCTGTATGACGTAGCTTCCTGCCTCCTTGGGTGTTGTATCATGTGTCCGCTACCGTCTTTGCCGGATAAGGCTTCCAGAGAGTAGAGTCCTGAAAGAGAGAGAGTGATGAAGGTAGTAAGCCCCTAGTGCGGTTAAACCGCATTGTGGGACGCCGTGATCGTGCCCCCGCATATACCCATGGTATTTTCAATGCGTAATTATGCAAGCGTGGGGCGGACTTTGCCGTTGTACTAAGACTAGGGCGGGGGCCGAATTGTTAGGCGAGCTCTGAGCGTGCCAGGCGATCGTGTTGTAGGTTATTCCGAACGCGCTTGACGGTGTCCGGGGGCTTGATCACCGAACTGGTGGATTGCCTCAAAAGGCTGCTTTGTGCTTCTGCTACGAGGGAAGTAGTGTGCTCCTCCGTACGGAGCGAGCGTTCTGTGTTTCCATTGACTGTGATGACCCCCCTAGGTCCTGGCATCTTGAGCTTGAGGTATGCGTAATGCGGTACCGCATTGAATCTTGCAAATGTGGTGCACCCGAGCGATGCGTGATAGCCGCCATGAACGGGACGATATCGAAGATTAACTCCTCGCCGGAAGTTGTCCGGAGATCCGAAGACCACTTCGTGTGATTGAGCCCGCATAATGGGCCTCTACACCGGAATAATGCCTTTAAAGGTCGCTTTTGGTGGGTTTGATCCTCGAGGGGTCTATACCCATTTTGCGCACTGTATCCTGGTAAAGCAGGTTCAGCTGCCGCCATCCATAAGGACTCGAGTGAGGTGATATCCGTCGATGATTGGGTCTAGGACCAATGCGGCAGATCCGCCATGACGGATACTCGTGGTGGTCCCTACGATCAAATGTGATCGGACAAGAGGACCATGGGTTGAACTTTGGGGCGACGGGCTCCATCGCAGATATCGTCCCTTAGTGCACGCTTCCGTTCCCTTTTGGGGATGTGGGTTGCGTATATCATGTTTACTGTCCTCACTTGTGGGGGGAACCTCTTCTGTCCTCCCGTGTTTGGCGGCCGTGGCTCCTCCTCGTCATCGTTGTGCAGCCCCTTGTCATTGTCTTCGGCATTTAACTTGCCGGCCTGCTTGAACACCCAACATTCTCTGTTGGTGTGATTGGCTGGCTTATCGGGAGTGCCGTGTATTTGACACGAGCGATCGAGTATGCGGTCCAAACTGGACGGGCCCGGAGTACTTCTTTTGAATGGCTTTTTCTGCTGACCGGATTTAGAGCCTGTGAATCCGGCATTGACTGCCGTGTCTTTGGCGTTATCACCGTTGTTGCAGAGCTTGTGTTTGCTGCGATGTGACCTGCCGTTGCTGTCCTTGGTATTCGAAGTGCCAAGGTTCCTTGATATGTTATTGCTACGAGCCAGCCAGCTATCCTCTCCCGCGCAAAAGCGGGTCATGAGTGTCGTGAGGGCTTCCATTGATTTCGTCTTTTCCTGGCCGAGGTGCCGGGCGAGCCACTCATCACAGATGTTGTGCTTGAATGCCGCTAAGGCTTCTGCATCTGGACAGTCGACAATTTGGTTTTTCTTTGTTAGGAACCGTGTCCAAAATTGCCTGGCCGATTCCCTTGGCTGCTGAATTATGTGGCTCAAGTCATCGGCGTCTGGTGGTCGCACATAAGTGCCCTGGAAATTGTCGAGAAATGCGTCTTCCAGATCCTCCCAACAACCGACGGGGTCTGCTAGCAGGCTATTCAGCCAATGTCGAGCCGGTCCTTTGAGTTTTAACGGGAGGTACTTGATGGCATGTAGATCATCGCCGCGGGCCATGTGGATGTGGAGGAGGAAGTCCTCAATCCATACCGCTGGATCTGTTGTACCATCATATGTTGGTGAAGCATAGGGGGTGTGTCGCGCCTCTGTGCTAGGCTATGTCACGGTGCAACTCGTATGAGTCCTGCCTGCTGTATTCGGCCCGTCCGGAATTGCTTTTACTGTATACGGCGAGGCGGTCACCGTCCCTTGTAGGGGCACGGCCCCGTGATCCATAGATCGATCTAGCGTGTTTTGCCCTGTCTTCCAATACGTCTCGCAGGTCTCTCGTGTTTCCCGTTGCCTTGGTATGTTTGTTTGAATGGCGGCGGGGTGCAGGGTGATTTTCGGGCCGTACTGCCTTTCTCTCTCGGCCACGGGGTGGCCGATCAGCCGCATCGAACGCGGGGTGACCTCTGGAAGGGCGCTCGAGTTCGTACTCCTCAGCCGCAAGGACTTCAGTCCATCTATCTGCTAGCAGATCCTGATCAGCTCGAAGTTGTTGCTGCTTTTTCCTCAGGCTGTTTGCTGTGGCAATAAGCCGGCGCTTAAAGCGGTCCTGCTCGATGGGATCCTCAGGCACGACAAATTCTTCGTCGTCGAGGCTCGCTTCGTCTCCGGAGGGAGGCATATAGTTGTCGTCCTCCATTTCTCCCTCTGCCGCTCTCTTAGGAGGGCTGGCTTGTTCATCCTCCGGCTCTTTATTGTTCTGGAGGGGATGGTCATCATCTTCGGCACTGTCCGGAGTACTGTTATCTCCTGTGCCGGTATCACCGATTTTGCTGTGGCGAGACTTAGAGCGGCACCGCTGACGTCGGCGCTGGGGTTGCTTCTTGGAGGGGTCGTCCTCCGTTGTCTTGTTGCCATTGCCTTCTTTGGGTGTATCCACCATGTATATATCATATGATGAGGTGGCGGTCCAGTGCCCTATGGGCAGTGGTTCCTGTTCGTCTCCGGCATCAGTGTCCATACCATCGATGTCTTCGGAGTCGAAGTCGAGCATGTCGGTTAAATCGTCGACAGTGGCTACTAAGTGGGTGGTGGGTGGGGATTGAATTTCTTCGTCGTCCGCATCCCACTCTAGCCGTACATAGTTCAGCCAAGGTTCTCCAGATAGGGAGAGAGATTTCAATGAGTTCAGTATGTTGCCGAAGGGCGAGTGCTGAAAGATATCTGCGAGGTGAACTCCATGATCGGCGCCCAATCGGATTCGATAGGTATGGGCGCGGGTGGTACGGAGTCCGTGGCCGAGGACGAGTCCAGCAGTTTGGCGACACGGCTCTCATGAAGGGTAAGGTCAGTATTCGGCTCTATCGCCACTGAGGGCGCGACCTCCGTGGCAGAGTCTATCCTCCCGTCCTCGGATGGCGCGATCTTCTCGAGACTGGAGGCCGGAGCAGTTGCTGGCGTGATCTCCCGAACACCGTCCGACGACAGAGCTATATTGTGCTCGTCGTGATCGTGTGGCACACCTGGCATGGGCCCGAATCCGTCAAAGATCAAGTCTCCGCGGATATCAGCAGTGTAATTCAAGTTTCCAAACCTGACCTGATGGCCAGGGGCGTAGCTCTCGATCTGCTCTAGATGGCCAAACAAGTTGGCCCAGCGGTGCGGCGCCCGAACACGAAGATCTGTCCGGGGAGGAAAACCTCACCCTGGACCGCATCATTGTCGATGATCGAAGGGGCCATCGAACCTTGCAGTGACGACAAAGTGGAACTCTCAATGAAAGCACCAATGTCGGTGTCAAAACTGGCGGATCTCGGGTAGGGGTCCCGAACTGTGCGTCTAAGGTGGATGGTAACAGGAGGCAAGGGACACGATGTTTACCCAGGTTCGGGCCCTCTTTATGGAGGTAATACCCTACTTCCCGCTTGATTGATCTTGATGAATATGAGTATTACAAGAGTTGATCTACCACGAGATCGTAGAGGCTAAACCCTAGAAGCTAGCCTATGGTATGATTGTTGTTGTCCTACAGACTAAACCCTCCGGTTTATATAGACACCGGAGGGGGCTAGGGTTACACAGAGTCGGTTACAACAGAAGGAGATCTACATATCCGTATCGCCAAGCTTGCCTTCCACGCCAAGAGAGTCCCATCCGGACACGAGACGAAGTCTTCATTCTTGTATCTTCATAATCCAACAGTCCGGCCAAAGGATATAGTCCGGCTGTCCGGATACCCCCTAATCCAGGACTCCCTCACGCGTACTCATGAAGATCTACCCGAGTGAGGCAAGTCCTTCGTGGGCGATGGCCATGGTGGGATAGACAAGGTTGCTTCTTCGTGGATCCTTCATGGGTGGAGCCCTCCATGGACTCGCGCAACCGTTGCCCTTTGTGGGTTGAAGTCTCCATCAATGTGGATGTACGATAGGACCACCTATCGGAACCATACCAAATATGCCCTAGAGGCAATAATAAAGTTATTATTTATTTCCTTATTTCATGATAAATGTTTATTATTCATGCTAGAATTGTATTAACCAGAAACTTAGTACATGTGTGAATACATAGACAAAACATATTGTCCCTAGTATGCCTCTACTAGATTAGCTCGTTAATCAAAGATGGTTATGTTTCCTAACCATAGAAATGTGTTGTCATTAGATGAACGGGATCACACCATTAGGAGAATGATGTGATGGACATGACCCATCCGTTAGCTTAGCATTATGATCGTTACAGTTTCATTGCTACTACTTTCTTCATGACTTATACATGTTCCTCAAACTATGAGATTATGCAATTCCCGAATACCGGGGGAACACTTTGTGTGCTACCAAACGTCACAACGTAAATGAGTGATTATAAAGGTGCTCTAAAGGTGTCTCCGAAGGTGTTTGTTGGGTTGGCATAGATCGAGATTAGGATTTGTCACTCCGTGTTTCGGAGAGGTATCTCTGGGCCCTCTCGGTAATGCTCATCACTATAAGCCTTGCAAGCATTGTAACTAATGAGTTAGTTGCGGGATGAAGTACTACGAAATGAGTAAAGAGACTTGTCGGTAACGAGATTGAACTAGGTATGATGATACCGACGATCGAATCTCGGGCAAGTAACATACCGATGACAAAAGGAACAACGTACGTTGTTATGCGGTTTGACCAATAAAGATTTTCATAGAATATGTAGGAGCCAATATGAGCATCCAGGTTCCGCTATTGGTTATTGACCGGAGATGTGTCTCGGTCATGTCTATATAGTTCTCGAACCCATAGGGTCCGCACGCTTAACGTTCGATGATGATTTGTATTATGAGTTATGTGTTTTGATGACCGAAGTTTGTTCGGAGTCCCGGATGAGATCACAGACATGACGAGGAGTCTCGAAATGGTCGAGACATAAAGATTCATATATTGGAAGGCTACATTCGGCACCGGAATAGTTCGGGTCGTTTCGGATAAGTTTCGGAGTACCGGGGGTTACCGGAATCCTCCCCGGGAAGTTATTGGGCCTCATGGGCCTAGTGGTGGAAGAGAGAAGGCAGGCCAAGGAGTGGCGCCCCCTAGCCCAGAGCGAATTGGTCTATGGTTGGGGGGGGGGGCTTTCCTTCTCTGCTCCCCCTCCTTCCCTCCTTCTCCTACTAGGAATAGGAAAGAGGAGGGGAATCCTACTTGGACTGGGGGAGTCCTAGTAGGATTCCCCACACCTGGCGTGCGCCCCTTGGGCCGGCCACCTCTTCCCTCCCCTCCTTTATATACGTGGCCAAGGGCACCCCATAGACACACAAGTTGATCTTTTAGTCGTGTGCGGTGCCCCCCTCCACAGTTACACACCTCGATCATACCATCGTAGTGCTTAGGCGAAGCCCTGCGCCGGTAGCATCATCATCACCTTCGCCAGGCCATCGGGCTGACAGAACTCACCCTCGTCCTCAACTGGATCAAGAGTACGAGGGACGTCATTGATCTGAACGTGTGCTGAACGCGGAGGTGACGTGCCTTCGGTACTTGATCGGTTGGATCATGAAGAAGTTCGACTACATCAGCCGCGTTATTGAAATGCTTCCGCTTTCGGTCTACGAGGGTACGTGGACACACTCCCCCCTCTCGTTGCTATGCATCTCCTAGATATATATTGCGTAACCGTAGTAATTTTTTTGTAATTACCGCGTTCCCCAACAGTGGCATCCGAGCCAGGTCTATGCGTAGATGTTATATGCATGAGTAGAACGCAAAGAGTTGTGGGCGATAATAGTCATATTGCTTACCACCAACGTCTTACTTTGATTCGGCGGTATTGTTGGATGAAGCGGCCCGGATCGACATTACATGACCTTGTTCATGAGACTGGTTCTACCGACGTGCTTTTGCACATAGGTGGCTGGCGGGTGTCCGTTTCTCCAACTTTAGTTGAATCGAGTTTGACTATGGACGGTCCTTGTTGAAGGTTAAAAGAACACACTTGACAAAAAATCATTGTGGTTTTGATGCATAGGTAAGAACGGTTCTTGCTAGAAGCCCGTAGCAGCCACGTAAAACTTGCAACAACAAAGTACAGGACGTCTAACTTGTTTTTGCAGGGCTTGCTGTGATGTGATATGGTCAAGGCATGATGTGATATAAATTGTTGTATGAGATGATCGTGTTTTGTAATAGAGTTATCGGCAACTGGCAGGAGCCATATGGTTGTCGCTTTATTGTATGGAATGCAACCGCCATGTAATTGTTTTACTTTATCACTAAGCTGTAGCGATAGTCATAGTAACAATTGTTGGCGAGACGACAACGATGCTACGATGGAGATCAAGGTATCGCGCCGGTGACGATGGAGATCATGACGATGCTTCGGTGATGGAGATCATGAGTACAAGATGATGATGGCCATATCATGTCACATATTTTGATTGCATGTGATGTTTATCTTTTATGCATCTTATTTTGCTTAGTACGGCGGTAACATTATAAGATGATCCCTTACTAAATTTCAAGGTATAAGTGTTCTCCCTGAGTATGCACCGTTCCGACAGTTCTTCGTGCTGAGACACCACGTGATGATCGAGTGTGATAGGCTCTATGTTCACATACAACGGGTACAAGCCAGTTTTGCACATGCAGAATACTCAGGTTAAACTTGACGAGCCTAGCATATGCAGATATGACCTCGGAACACTGAGACCGAAAGGTCGAACGTGAATCATATAGTAGATATGATCAACATAGTGATGTTCACCATTGAAAACTACTCCATCTCACGTGATGATCGGACATGGTTTAGTTGATTTGGATCACGTGATCATTTAGATGACTAGAGGGATGTCTATCTAAGTGGGAGTTCTTAAGTAATATGATTAATTGAACTTTAATTTATCATGAACTTAGTCCTGATAGTATTTTTCAAATTATGTTGTAGATCAATAGCTCGCGTTGTAGCTTCCCTATGTTTTTACACATTCCTAGAGAAAACTAAGTTGAAAGATGATAGTAGCAATGATGCGGACTGGGTCCGTGATCTGAGATTTATCCCCATTGCCGCACAGAAGCATTATGTCCTTGATGCACCGCTAGGTGACAGATCTATTGCAGGAGCAGATAGAGACGTTATGAACGTTTGCCTAGCTCAATATGATGACTACTTGATAGTTTAGTGCACCATGCTTTACGGCTTAGAATCGGAACTTCAAAGACGTTTTGAACATCATGGAATATATGAGATGTTCCAAGAATTGAAGTTAAATATTTCGAGCAAATGCCCGAGTTGAGAGATATGTAGTCTCCAACAAGTTCTATAGCTAAAAGATGGAGGAGAATAGCTCAGGCAGTGAGCATGTGCTCAGATTGTCTGGGTACTACAATCGCTTGAATCAAGTGGGAGTTAATCTTCCAGATAAGATAGCGATTGACAGAGTTCACTAGTCACCATCACCAAGTTACTGGAATTTCGTGGTGAACTATAATATGCAAGGGATGAAAAAAGCGATTCCCGAGCTCTCCGTGATGCTGAAATCAACGAAGGTAGAAATCAAGAAAAAGCATCAAGTGTTGATGATTAAACAAGATCACTAGTTTCAAGAAAAAGGGTAAAGGAAAAGAAAGGGAACATCAAGAAGAATGGCAAGCAGGTTGTCACTCCCAGGAAGAAACCCAAAGCTAGACCTAAGCCTGAAAGTGAGTGCTTCTACTGCAAAGGAAATGGTCACTGGAAGCGGAACTACCCCAAATATTTGGTGGATTAGAAGGATGGAAAAGTGAAAAAAATATATTTGATATACATGTTATTGATGTGTACCTTACTAGTGCTCGTAGTAACCCCTGGGTATTTGATACTTGTTTGGTTGCTAAGATTAGTAACTCGAAACAAGAGTTGCAGAATAAATAGAGACTAGCTGAGGATGAAGTGATGAAGTGTGTTGGAAGTGGTTCCAAGATTGATATGATCATCATCGTACACTCCCTATACTTTCGGGATTAGTGTTGAACCTAAATAAATGTTATTTGGTATTTGCGTTGAGCATGAATATGATTAGATAATGTTTATTGCAATATGGTTATTCATTTAAGACAGAGAATAATTGTTATTCTGTTTACATGAATAAAACCTTCTATGGTCATACACCCAATGTTGATGGTTTATTGAACCTCGATCGTGGTAATACACATATTTATAATATTGATGCCAAAAGATGCAAAAGTTGATAATGATAGTGCAACTTATTTGTGGTACTGCCGTTTGGGTCATATCGGTGTAAAGCGCATGAAGAAACTCCATAAAGATAGAATTTTGGAATCACTTGGTTATGAATATTTGATACTTGCGAACCGTGCCTTATGGGCAAGATGACTAAAACTCCGTTTTTCGGAATAATGGAACAAGCTACTGACTTATTGGAAATAATACATACCGGTGTATGTGGCCCAATGGGTGTTGAGGCTCGTGGCAGGTATCGTTATTTTTCCGACCTTCATAAATGATTTGAGCAGATATGGGTATATCTACTTAATGAAATACAAGTCTGAAACACTTAAAAAGTTTAAAGAATTTCAGAATGAAGTGGAGAATCATCGTAACAAGCAAATAAAGTTTCTACGATCAGATCGTAGAGTTGAATATTTGAGTTACGAGTTTGGCCTTCATTTAAAACAATGTGGAATAGTTCACAGCTCACGCCACCTGGAACTCCACGGTGTAATGGTGTGTTCGAACGTTGTAACCGCACTTTATTAGATATGATGCAATCTATGATGTCTTTTACCACTATCGTTTTGGGATTATGCATTAGAGACAGCTGCATTCACTTTAAACTAGTAGTGCGGGCAGCGCATTTACGCGGCTAGATTTTTTGTTATATTTATTTACCGCACCGATGGAAATGAGTCATTCATGATGTACATTTTTCCGCCAGATTTGTAATGTATATTTCTAATACACATTGCTACTTGAAAATAGATTTTCATAATATGTAATCCAATTTTGTTGTTTTAGGTTTCTTTTTTAATCTTTTATTGGGGTTGTAAACTAAATAGTAGCTTTATAACACATAATGGATATTTATTTTTAATGCATTTTTAGATATGTTTTTTTTGACGGGTTTTAGATATGTTTTTTCATAATGCTATATTACAGTTGCAGGATCATCCTGGGCCTGCAAACTTTTTTAACCTCTGTCATTTTTTTGAAACGAACCTCCGGTAATTAACTTCTTTTTTTGTTGAGTTATTTCTCAGCCCAACTCAGCCCAACTCAGCCAACTCAGCCCAAATCCTCGTGCTTGTTCCCAAGCAGTCAGCCCAGTTTCGCATCAGTATTTCTGTGCCACACTGCCACCGTCGGTCGCCGCTGTCGAACTTCGGTCTTCGGCATCGTCGCTGGCCACCGCAAGACGGGAAATGTTCGCTCTCCTCTGCTCATCTCAGACAGCAGCAGCACATGCGCAGCTGCAGGAGAAGTCGTGGCGCCGACAACCGTAGGAGAGCAGAGCGCCGCAGCTTCAGTCCCAACGTCCAGATCCAAATGGATTTGGCGGAAGAGGAGGCAGAGGTAATTAAATATATCATCTTCTCTCCTTGTCACATAAGCTAAATTTGACCCCATATGAGAAGTAGCGGTAGAGTCCCCATCCATAGTCACACTCGATATATAGTTATTAAAAAAGAGCCACTTTTCGAGAGAGACGATATAGTACAGATGTGGATTTGGGGACTATTCATGACAGAGATAAGTGTTGGGGATCGTGGCTTTTGGAGGTTTGTAGTATGAGAGAGATGAGAGTAGATTGAGTTGATTTGAAGTGAATTTTAAGTGGATTCGATGAGTGATGCTCCCTCCGTAAAGAAATATAAGAGTACATGTTAAGATCTAAACGCTCTTATAGTACATGTTAAGATCTAAACGCTCTTATATTTCTTTACAGAGGGAGTACATGTTAATCTGTAGAATTTTTCTTATTAATCATTTGTCAAGAACGGAAATATTATAGGTGTATAAATGGTTTTTCTCTAGAAAGATCAAATGTATAGAAGGTAAGCATGGATTGATACACTGCTTAAGACGCATTTTGGATGGTGTGATGCAGAGCGTTGTCCAGTGAGCTTTGTCAAATGAGGAGGCTATGGTATGATGCTTATTTTTTGGGAGACAATAAGAGAGAGAGAGAGAGGGAGGAGGAGGGAGGGAGGGAGGGAGGGAGGAGGGAGGAGGGAGGGAGGGAGGGAGGAGGGAGGGAGGAGGAGGGAGGAGGGAGGGAGGAGGAGGGAGGGAGGGGAGGAGGAGGGGAGGGAGGGAGGGAGGGAGGGAGGGAGGGAGGGAGGGAGGGAGGGAGGGAGGGGAGGAGGAGGGAGGAGGGAGGAGGAGGGAGGAGGGAGGAGGGAGGGAGGAGGGAGGGAGGAGGAGGGAGGGAGGGAGGGAGGGAGGAGGGAGGGAGGGAGGGAGGGAGGGAGGGAGGAGGGAGGAGGAGGAGGGAGGAGGAGGAGGGAGGGAGGAGGAGGGAGGGAGGAGGGAGGAGGGAGGGGAGGGAGGGAGGGAGGAGGAGGGAGGAGGAGGGAGGGAGGGAGGGAGGGAGGGAGGGAGGAGGGAGGAGGAGGAGGGAGGAGGAGGGAGGGAGGGAGGGAGGGAGGGAGGAGGGAGGAGGAGGGAGGGAGGGGGGGGGGGAGGGGGGAGGAGGGGGGAGGAGGAGGAGGGAGGGAGGAGGAGGGAGGAGGAGGAGGAGGAGGAGGAGGAGGAGGAGGAGGAGGGAGGAGTGGAGGAGGGAGGAGGAGGAGTTTGGAGACTAATTGTAAGATAGATGAAAGTGTCGTCGATCATGGCTTTTGTATGTCTGTTGTATCCGAGAGATTAGTAATGGCCTTTTCTATGCAAAATTAGTTCATGGATACATAATTAATCAACGGCAGAAAATTTAGAAATGTAGTAGTTAATCTTTTAGAGAGTCCATTGTGCCCTTACCTCTCAACTTAATTGTCCAAGTATAGCATCTCAAGCCTATCATCAACCATAACTTGCTCCATAGTTTTTGTGACACAAAGTTGAGATTGAATGCGAACATAAATCTTTGGGTGCTTCAGATTTGCCATGCAATTAGTGTACCAAGTGAGTTGCCTCCTTCCTAATTGTTCGTGTTGGCAGACCTCTACCACTGTTAGTGCTATTGCTCTGCGTCCTTCCAAGTAATGATTCTATCTTTTGCACTCCTTCCTAAGATTTTTGTATCACTTGTACTATAATATTAGAACTTCTCTGGTGGTTCTCTTGAACTGAAAAGGCTACATGATAGACGAACTTCTGCAAGTACATAAAAACTCAAAAAAGTGTATGTTCTGATGTATTTGAAATAATAATTACAGTATGGCATACTTCTGATAGTGCTAACATCTCCTCCTTATATTTGGTTGGTGTTAGGTATCCTTACTCTTATCCCAGCAAATATAAATAGTTCCTTAGTTTCACTTGATAAGCTACTAATCATCAATATTTTTGGATGACCTACTTGTTCTTCTATGTTTTGTTTCTGTTATTTTATCTTTGAACTGACCACTTGTCTTCTTGCATTTTTCATAAGCAATTCATATCTTGATTTCATCAACCTTTTGGGTGTTTTCTTTGCTGTTCTTACTGCTGCAGTGTATGCAAATTTTTGGCCTTGTCATCAAATAAAGTGCATCTTGTAGTATTTGTATGCTCACTAATTTGAAGTCGATTACGATTCTTAGATCACCATTGTAATTAGTGCTTGACTAAATTTAATAGAAAATTTGTTGTCCAAATTAATAGAATATGCTTACCGAGGTGTTACATTTTCTGGACATGTCACAACTTTGGAAAAACATGTTACTTTACTTCGTAGCTAATTTGTGACATTCATCACATGACGTATGCCCGCATTCAATATTTTCTTGTCACTCGTCTATTGTAGCTATGCGGTGAACACCAAATCCTAAAAAATACCAAAAAAGCTCAAAAGTTAGCATTCTGAAGAAATTGAGAGAAATAAATAAGAAAAATATGGTATAGGTTTAACTAATATAACTCAGTTGCGATTGCAGGTCTTAAAGTCTTCTTTTCCTCGAAATGTGGTGATATCACATCTTGGAAGAACTCTCACGCATTACCTGATTTATCTCATTGCGGTGCCTTATTCTAGTAAGTTCCAGTAATGTTCTCCTGTTGTTAAACACATGTTTTTTCTAGTGTTTCTTGGATAGTTCTATCTATCTTAATCATTTCTGGTAAAGTTTCTTCCGCTGAGTGCCTGCACAATTAGAGCGAGTCAAGTATAACAATTATTTTACACTGGTAAATAAACATGATTCATG
Organism: Aegilops bicornis; assembly: GCA_021605145.1. Taxonomy (NCBI): domain Eukaryota; kingdom Viridiplantae; phylum Streptophyta; class Magnoliopsida; order Poales; family Poaceae; genus Aegilops; species Aegilops bicornis. The sequence goes on from CM038675.1 coordinate 573,210,578, forward strand.
TTTTGTTAGTTCTATTAGATATACTTTTGTAAATAAAAGAAGAGATTGTAACATTATGCGCTTACCGTTCAACTTTTTTATCACTGGTTAATGTTAAACGCAACGATGGAAGTCCAATTAAGATTGGATCTATACATCATGTCTATCAGAGTCTTCCTGATAGTAGCATGAATTCTTTGACCCTGTAAAAACAATAAAAAATGCTTAGCGGTGGTTGTTAAAACAATAGAACAATCTACAATAAAACATGTCTTGATTTAACCTTTTCATTCATCAAGATCATACTGAGGGTCATAAGGCCATCAATTGTTGAATTGTGTGAGTACCACATTCTCATTACTTTCACTTGAATGTTCACTTTTGTCGTCCTGTTGTTAAGTCGCCAAGCTTCTTGTATGCCATAGTGCTTTTGCTGCAAACGGATTAGAAAATTGTTAGTCAAACTGATAATGCACATTGTGCTAAGAATAATAGTTTTGCACCTTTATGATTCAGGTGATGGACAATTCGGAAGGTTTAGTTGGGCGTGACTTGGTCGACCGTCGAGTTTCACATCACATCGTAGTTTTTGTTGTTTCTGATATTTGTCAGCGTTGTGTCGCCATTTGACGTCATAGAATTGGTAGACTTTAATTTCGCTGGTGGTGTGTCAGTTGGGTAGCAGATTTGGCTGGCTTAAAATTATGTCTTACTCAATCACGTCACAGCTTATAGCATCTATATAGAGTTAAATACATCATGAGTGCCTAAACTTGTCTGTTGTGATCAGTTTAGTGCCTATCTTTACCTAATAATGAAGAGAATTGGGTTTCTGTCGTCCGTCATATAAATTGCCCCTGAAGTTGTCCTTATTTACCCACCATGCCACCGGTAAGTAAAGAAAACGATTCGTTTTTCTTATTTAAAATCACCGTCAAATTTGGTTCTTATAGGACCGTCGATACAAGTATATAACAGTTGTAGGAAGCCTTAGCCAAAGCTGTCCGCACGGGACACCAGGGTTCGATCCCCTAGTACCCCTTTTCTCCCCTTTTCTGCAATATACAGGCGGTAATGGGCCGGCCCGTACTGACGCCCCTGTTTTTCTTTTGCTTTTTTCCTTTCTTATTTTTTTTCTGTTTTTCTTTCTTTAAATTACTCTGGGATTGCCAAAAACACAAATTTCTAGAAAGTTACGCGTACTGAAAAAAATATATAGATACATCATAAAATGTTTGTGAATTCAGAAAACATTTGAGAAATCATAAAAAGTTCGTGATTCAAAAAAAAAACTGTTCGCGTATTTAAAAAATTCACGATTTAAAAAATAATAAAATAAAAATTCTTGATTTTTAAAATATGATCGTGTATTCAAAATATATTTGGGAATTTGAAAACAATGTCCATGAAATTTTAGAAAATGTACACAAAAATTAAAACTGATTCTTAAGTAATCTAACAAAATAAACCATCGCTAGGCAGAGGTTTTATTAGTTGATCTGTAAAGTTTATTAGGGGATCATAAAATGTTCATGATTAAAACAATTGTTCGCATATTATAGAAAAACATGATTTAAAAAACAATGAAATAAAAAATGTTCATTATTTTTAAAAATATAATCGTATATTCAACACATATTCAGGAATTTGAAAACAATGTCCATGAAATTTTAGAAAATGTTCAGAAAAATTAAAACCGGTTCTTAAGTAACGAACAAAACAAACAATCACTTAGGTAGAGGTTTTATTAGGGTAGAGGTCGTTTTATGATTTTATTTAGTCCCTCGCGCCTCGGGTAAAAAAAGATTTTCGTGTTCTCTACAGCGCCGAGCCCAAAAAAATTGACACATCTTGCTATGGTTAGTTTTTGTAAACTATATGGAAATGACTAAATGTCTGTTTTGCCTCCGTACATAACTATTCTCGTATCAAAGTTCTACTGGTTTTGGAAAACATCGCTACACTAGGTCAATGTGAGACACATCATGTATCAGTCTAGCTCAGGCAGCGGTCCAACAATGTAGTTTGCTCAACCAAAAAAATATTTTTCGTTGTGGCACCTTAGGAAATTAAGTCATGATGAGACCATCACATTTTCTGTTTTTGAAATGACTTTTTAAATGTCCCTTCTCATCATAACATCACTCAGACATAGTTTGTGAAATGACATATTGAAAATCCTTATCTCATCCTTGCATTTGATTCAGACTTTTTTTTATCTCTATTATATCTATATAATCTGATTGTTTTTCTCCCGTTGCAACGCACGGGCATATTTGCTAGTACTTGTAAAATACACAAAAGTGGTGCTAGAACTTGTCGCACGGTGCATATACGGTGCTTCCGTCCGTATGCCACCGTATTTGCTCTCCGTGTGACGTGACAGCTAGCGGCTGGCCCACAGATCAGTGGGCGAGTGTTGCCTGCGCTGGGTGAAATGCGTACAAGTTTTTTTTTTGCAGAATATCCCATAAGATTTAATCAAAGTCACAAATAAGCCATTGCTCTGTATGCTGATAACAGGAAAAGAATATACTGCGTCATTGAATTGGTTTCGACCCTGGGAGCTCCAGGTTAAATAGCACGCACGCTAGACGCCAAGACTCTGCAATTTCCAATATTTTATTTTTCAAGTTACTGTTTGGTTTTTACAATATATGTAAAATTTCCAATATACAAGTATGCGACTATTGTCTATTAACATATTTATTCTATTTTTATAATTTGTAGTTCGAAGAGCTAAACATGAACTGTTTGTAAAGTTTATGTGGATTTAAAAAGTTCAACGTATATTATGAAATAATGCGTAATTTTTTGTATCTTCATTCAGGGCCACAAGTATGGAGAATTATTTTGTATCTTCATTGTATTTTTAGAATACATAATTATTAAAAAACAACAAAGTTGTATTTTGAAAATTGTTCAATACGTATTAAAAATGATTGTGTGAAAACAATAAATTATATAAATGGGTTAAAACATGTTAAATTGTTTGTAGAAATGTAAGAATAATTTTACACAATAATTATTTTAAAACACATCGAGCATTTTGTGAAATAGATGTTGTAATTTTTTGAATGCGTGACGGACATTTTTCAAATACACGTTTACAATTTCTTAATACAAGTGAGAATTTTCCCAGAATATCTTGCTTTTTAGAAAAATGCGCTAACACTTTTTTAAGTTGATGGCAAGTAATATGTTGAGTTGTTCTCTTTTTTCAAACGTCAGAATTTCTTAATAATTTTTAAAATTTTCTGCGTGTCAATCTTTTTTTTTATTCTCTTTATTATTTCGTCCGATATCCCTAACAAATAGTAGTGTATCTGGATAGTGCATAGGTAACTGTTCTTGGCTTATTGGTTAGCACATGTGCATGTTGTGCGTGAGGTATTGAATTTGAATCCTGCTGGTGCACTATTTTTTTGTTATTATACTCTATTTTATCCCACATGCTGACAAGCGGGGCCTAGATCTAACAGGTGAGATTAATGCAGTTTGGCATATTTAAATAAAATATCAGGAGCTTTTGTGAAAATTATTTAAAGTAAAAGGAATTTTTTGTAAAACAACCAGCCCACTCCTCTCACATAAATAGACATGTGGGTTGACGCCATATTGGCATACCATGTGGGTTGTGCATATGCCCGGATACGGACCGAGGCACCGTATTTGAACGTTCTAACAAGTTACGGCACTAGTTTAATGTATTTTACAAGTTTAGGCACCAAAGTGATTGCATCGGACAAGTTAAGGCACCCGTAGTGTATTTAACTCATCTATATATCTCACGAGCGCATGCATATTATAATATATGTGGGCTAGCTGAGAGGACCATATGTAGACATACCTATGAAGGATCAATTAGCATACGTGCTTAGGAAAGAGAGATCCATGAACACACCTATTTTCATCCGACGCATGTGTACGTGTGTGTTTCTGTTATGCTCCATCGCGTTGGCCCCTTGACTTGAGTTGATCATGCCGCCGCCATCGCTACTCACCGGCCAAGCAGCCACGCTGCTACTTTCCTGTCCCGCTACAGCATCCTCATCATCGGTGCGCCGGCAAGATCGCATGAAGCTTGAGGAGGCCAGGTGCCATGCTTTGTTGCTTTGGAAGCTGGAAACTACATACGCACGCATCCTAAGTCTCCTTCCTCTCCAACTCATGGTAGGATTTGACTTGCCTAGGTATTTATTTGGCTTGCTGATTTTAAAGAAGACGCCGCAGGTGCTAGCAATAATGTCAATCATGTGTTTTGTCGTGTTCCTGTCTCCAAGAAAACCATATGTGTGCGTGTTTCCGATGAATACATACTGTGGACGGCACATCTATGGTACAACTTCCGTTTTTTAACCATCTTGTAGACCGAAGTTTGTTTTTTCTTATTTTGACTTGAGCCCGAACCATGTCAGGATTTCCTCTGTTACGTGATTTTGAACATATACGTGTCAGATGCAAAATATATGTACATAATATTGTTGCACGTAACTTTTAGATTCTTTTAATATTGTTGTACATGGTGGCTTATTTTACTTTTGTTTTAAATATATAATAAATAGGCCATCATCAAAATCCGTTGAGATGACGCCTTATGAACTGTGTTTTGGCAAGAAACCAAAGTTGTCGTTTCTTAAAGTTTGAGGTTGCGATGCTTATGTGAAAAAGCTTCAACCTGATTAGCTCGAACCCAAGTTGGAGAAATGCGTTTTCATAGGATACCCAAAGCAAATTGTTGGGTACACCTTCTATCACAGATCTGAAGGTAAGATCGTTGCTAAGAATGGATCCTTTTTAGAAAAGGAGTTTCTCTCGAAAGAAGTGAGGAAAGTAGAACTTGATGAGGTAATTGTATCTTCTCCCTTGTTGGAAAGTAGTTCATTACAGAAATCGGTTCCAGTGATTCCTACACCAATTAGTGAGGAAACTTCAGATGAAGTTACTACTGAACCTCGTAGGTCTTTCAGAGTGAGATCCGCACCAGAGTGGTGTAGGTAATCCTGTTCTGTAAGTCATGTTACTAGACCATGGTGAACCTACGAACTATGAGGAAGCGATGATGAGCTCAGATTCCACGAAATGGCTGGAGGCCATGAAATCTGAGATGGGATCCATGTATGAGAACAAAGTGTGGACTTTGCTGGACCTGCCCGATGATCGGCAAGCCATAGAAAATAAATGGATCTTCAAGAAGAAGACCGATGCTGACGGTAATGTTACTGTCTACAAAGCTCGACTTGTTGTGAAAGGTTTTCGGCAAGTTCAAGGAGTTGACTACGAGTGAGACTTTCTCACCGTAGCGATGCTTACGTCTGTCCGAATCATGTTAGCAATTGCCGCATTTTATGATTATGAAATTTGGCAAATGGATGTCAAAACTGCATTCCTGAATGGATTTCTAGAAGTAGAGTTGTATATGATGCAACCAGAAGGTTTTATCGATCCAAAGGGTGCTAACAAAGTGTGCAAGTTCTAGCGATCCATTTATGGACTGGTGCAAGCCTCTCGGAGTTGGAATAAACGCTTTGATAGTGTGGTCAAAGCATATGGTTTTATACAGACTTTTGGAGAAGCCTGTATCTACAAGAAAGTGAGTGGGAGCTCTGTAGCATTTCTAATATTATATGTGGATGACATATTGTTGATTGGAGATAATATAGAATTTCTGGTTAGCATAAAGGGATACTTGAATGAGAGTTTTTCGATAAAAGACCTCGGTGAAACTACTTACATATTGGGCATCAAGATCTATAGTGATAGATCAAGACGCTTAATTGGACTTTCACAAAGTACATACCTTGATAAACTTTTGAAAAAGTTCAAAATGAATCAGTCAAAGAAGGAGTTCTTAAATGTATTACAAGGTGTAAAGTTGAGTAAGACTTAAAGCTCGACCACGGCAGAAGATAGAAAGAGAATGAAGTCATACCCTATGCCTCAGTCATAGGTTCTATAAAGTATGCTATGCTGCGTACCAGACCTATTGTGCACCTTGTCATGAGTTTGGCAGGGGGGTACAATGGTGATATAGGAGTAGATCACTGGACAACGGTCAAAATTATCCTTAGTGATGACTAAGGAAATGTTTCTCGGTTATGGGGATGATAAATAGTTCGTCGTAAAGAGTTACGTCGATACAAGCTTTTACCCGATCCAAATGACTCTAAGTCTTAATCTGGATACATATTGAAAATGGGAGCATTTAGTTAGAGTAGCTCCATGCAGAGCACTGTACACATAGAATATTTGCAAAATACATACGGCTCTGAATATGACAGATCCGTGACTAAAATTCTCTCATGAGCAAAACATGATCACACATTAGCACTCTTTGGGTGTTAATCACATAGCGATGTGAACTAGATTATTGACTCTATTAAACCCTTTGGGTGTTGGTCATGGCGATGTGAACTATGGTTGTTAATCACATACATATGTGAACTATTGGTGTTAAATCACATGGCGATGTGAACTAGATTATTGACTCTAGTGCAAGTGGAGACTGAAGGAAATATGCCCTAGAGGCAATAATAAAGTTATTATTTATTTTCTTATTTCATGATAAATGTTTATTATTCATGCTATAATTGTATTAACCGGAAACTTAGTACATGTGTGAATACATAGACAAAACATATTGTTCCTAGTATGCCTCTACTAGACTAGCTCGTTAATCAAAGATGGTTATGTTTCCTAACCATAGACATGTGTTGTCATTTGATGAACGGGATCACATCATCAGGAGAATGATGTGATGGACATGACCCATCCGTTCGCTTAGCATTACGATCGTTACAATTTCATTGCTACTGCTTTCTTCATGACTTATACATGTTCCTCAGACTATGAGATTATGCAACTCTCGAACACCGGAGGAACACTTTGTGTGCTACCAAACGTCACAACGTAAATGGGTGATTATAAAGGTGCTCTACAGGTGTCTCCGAAGGTGTTTGTTGGGTTGGCATATATCGAGATTAGGATTTGTCACTCCGTGTTTCGAAGAGGTATCTCTGGGCCCTTTCGGTAATGCTCATCACTATAAGCCTTGCAAGCATTGTAACTAATGAGTTAGTTGCGGGATGAAGTATTACAGAACGAGTAAAGATACTTGCCGGTAACAAGATTGAACTAGGTATGATGATACCGATGATTGAATCTCGGGCAAATAACATACCGATGACAAAGGGAACAACGTATGTTGTTATGTGGTTTGACCGATAAAGATCTTCGCAGAATATGTAGGAGCTAATATGAGCATCCGGGTTCCGCTATTGGTTATTGACCGGAGATGTGTCTCGGTCATGTCTACATAGTTCTCGAACCCGTAGGGTCCGCACGCTTAATGTTCGATGACGATTTGTATTATGAGTTATGTGTTTTGATGATCGAAGTTTGTTCGGAGTCCCGGATGAGATCACGGACATGACGAGGAGTCTCGAAATAGTCGAGACATAAAGGTTCATATATTGGAAGGCTACATTCGGACACCGGAATGGTTCGGGTCGTTTCAGATAAGTTTCGGAGTACCGGGGGTTACTGGAACCCTCCCTGGGAAGTTATTGGGCCTCATAGGCCTAGTAGTGGAAGAGAGGAGGCAGGCCAAGGAGTGGCGCCCCCATAGCCCAAACCGAATTGGACTAGGGTTGGGGGGGGGCGCCCCCCCTTTCCTTCTCTCCTCCCCCTCCTTCCCTCCTTCTCCTACTAGGAATAGGAAAGAGGAGGGGAATCCTACTTGGACTGGGGAGTCCTAGTAGGATTCCCCACATCTGGCGCGCCCCCTTGGGCGTTCACCTCTTCCCTCCCCTCCTTTATATACGTGGCCAGGCGCACCTCATATACACACAAGTTGATCTTTTAGTCATGTGCGGTGCCCCCCTCCACAGTTACACACCTCGATCATACCATCGCAATGCTTAGGCGAAACCCTGCGCCGGTAGCATCATCATCACCGTCGCCATGCCTTCGTGCTGACGGAATTCACCCTCGTCCTCAACTGGATCAAGAGTACGAGGGATGTCATCGAGCTGAACGTGTGCTGAACGCGGAGGTGCCGTGCGTTCGGTACTTGATCGGTTGGATCGCGAAGAAGTTTGACTACATCAACCGCGTTATTGAAACGCTTCCATTTTCGGTCTACGTGGGTACGTGGACACACTCTCCCCTCTCGTTGCTATGCATCTCCTAGATAGATCTTTTGCGTGATCATAGGATTTTTTTTGAAATTACCGTGTTCCCCAACAAAATTCTCCGCGTCTCCATTGCGTTTCACACTCCAATCCCATCCCTTTATATTCTTGCACTTGCATGCTTTAATTTTCGCTGCTCATACTCTTGCTATGCTAGTGTAAAATGTATTGTGTGCCCCTTAACATGTGCTAAACTCAACCTTAACTTGAAGAAACTAAAAACAACCACTTTTACTAGTTAAGGGTCTAATCACCCCCTCTAGACCCCTCTTCTTGATCCTTTCAATCGGTATCAGAGGTTTGGTCTCCATTGCTTTGATTTAACCACCATTGTAGGAAGATGGATGAGTCTACGTTTGAGAGTATTAGACATAGAGTGCCTATTCCCGATGGGGAGTTTTATGGTTCTTGGAAAAATGAGATGCTTGAGATATTCAATGAATATAGTTTGAGCAAGTATATTCTTAGCCCGTATGTGCCTCCCATTGATCCCTTGCATCCTACCCCCGATGAGTATCTTGACAAGGTTCACAATCTTAGGACTGTAAATCTTATCATTAGAGGATTGCCTAGAAATGTGCTTGTTTGCTTGCAAAACTTTGAATGCACATACACTATATGGAATTATCTTGAGGAACGCTTTTCAAATTATTCTTCAAAAAATTTGAATGAAATTCTTTAAAAGTTCATTGCTTTTCATAAGATGAAGCCTAGCGATGCCAAGTTTGATGAATGTCTATTTGAGCTCCATGACCTTATCATGCCAAAGGTGATGTTGGAACTATTAGTAGCATCATCACGGAAACCATTAGAATTAACAAACTTGCACATTGTCATGGTCATAAGTCTAACGAACCACTTGACCTAGGTGATGATCATATGCATGATGATGATGGTGATGTTGAGCATGGCTATTATGATGAGGACGAAGAATTTGACATCGAATGTGAGAAGAATATGAGGAATCTCAGTCTCATGGCTAATCCTCATAATAACATATCCGGAGGAAAAGAGTGGATTCTTGATAGTGGATGTACCGATCACATGACCGAAGATAAAGACATGTTTTGTGAGCTTGCCAAAAGTGGTGGTCCACGCAAGTATGTAACCTTGGGAGACAACTCCAAGGGTAAGGTACTTGGCCTTGGTAAGGTGGCCATATCCAATGATAGCTCTATTCAAAATGGTATGCTCATTGAATCTCTTGGTTACAGTCTTCTTTTTGTATCTAGACTAGCCGACTTTGGTTTAAATGTTCTATTTACCAAAGTAGATTGTCAAGTGTTTCGTCGAGATAATCATAATATGGTCTTTACCGACATTCTTAGAGGTGATCTATACATTGTTGATTTCACTAAGAGAGCCCAACCTCACTTGTTTAATTGCTATATCTTCTAAAGGTTGGTTATGGCATAGAAGGTTAGGACATGCTGGCAGGCGAAATCTTGATAAGCTTATTAAAGGTGATCATATCCTTGGTGTTAAAGATGTTATATTTGACAAGGATAGACTTTCAAGTGCTTGCCAAGCAGGAAAACAAGTTGGAGGAAGTCATCTCGTGGAGAACATCATGACCACGAGAAGATCGCTTGAGCTACTTCATGGACCTCTTCGGTCCCAAAGCTTATAAGAGCCTTGGTGGTAACTCTTTCGGTTTGGTCATTGTTGATGATTTTTCCAGATTTACATGGTTGTTCTTTCTTGATGACAAATCGCAGGTTCAAAAGATCTTCAAGAACTTCGCTAAGAAGGCCCAAAATAATTTTCAAGTGAAGATCAAGAAGGTTCGAAGTGATAATGGAATGGAGTTCAAGAACGCTAATGTGGATACCTTTCTTAACGAAGAAGGGATTTCACATGAGTTCTCGGCTACGTACTGTAACATCCCAAAATTCTAAATTTTGGAATGTTATAAACAAATAGATAGTTTTGATTGTTGCTTGATTGTTGTGTGATTGATTGAGTGAAATTCGAGACTTTTTGAAAGTTAAATGAGAGGGAATAAAAGGACTTTCCCAAACTTTCATTTTGCTTTTATGATCTTCGGGAATTCAAATTCTTTTCATCACAAAAACCCTGGAGAGAAGATGACATGACTTCTTCCATTTATTTAAATGACAAGGGGTGTTGAAAATATTTCCAATTCTGAAACTTTATGCAACTCAATGATTTTCACGAGCGAAGATAAAATGACTTCTTCAAAACATATGAAATATGAGTTGGGAGTTTCAAAGAATTAAATTCAAAGTTCCTTTGAATTTATTTTCAATTTGGAGTTATTTGAGTTTTATTCAAATTATTTTTCTCCAAAAATAAAATATATGGAAAATAGGGTAACATGATTCCCTACATCAGAAAATTGGAGAGAAATTAATTTGAAATCATTTTGGTATTTTTAAAATGATTTTCAGTGGATTTTATTAGGGCAGTAGCACTGTTTGTTCTATTTGAATTTGTGTGTATTTTATTTGAAGCTAGAATAATGTTCATCATGTAGGAAATCTTTTTCGAAAATTTTGATATATTATATGCCTATATAATATATTTATTTATTTGGTTTTATTATTTTTATTTAAATGCGAAATTGTTTAAAAAGTTTCCCCTCCGCTTGAACTGGGCGGCCCAATAACTGCCAGAGCCACGGCCCAGCCAACCAGCCAGGCCACGGCCCAGCCAGCCCGGCACCAGCGCCGCCGCCTCAAACTCGGGAGGAGTCCGCCGCCCGCCGCCTCCCGGCCCGCGCCCGTCCTCACCCGGCCTCCTCTGCCCCTCCACTTGACGCCACCGCCGCCCTCCTCCATAAAAACCCGAGGCCCGACCCCCCTCCTTTCTCCTCCTCCCGAGCCGCCACCGCAATGATCTCGGCTTGCCGCCGATGAGCTACTCCGCTCAAGCCGCCACCCTCGCCGCCGATGACCACCGCCGTCGCCACCATCGCACTCGCCGCTCCACGCCGCCCCTCCCGAGCTACTCCGCCGCCGCCGCCGCCGTGCCTCGCCGCCTCCAGGGCCAGTTCGCCTCGCCGCCGGCGGAGAAGCGACTCGCCGGAGTTCCGCCGCCGGTTTTCCGACAGAGAACCGCTAACCCAGTAAAAACCCTAGATCGTTTTTTTTACAAAACCGGTTTTGTTAGGTTCATTTAAATAGCGAACGTTCATTAGTTAAGCTTTGAAACGAGCGGTTTTCGTCACGTATGCTTCCGTAGCGAGCGTTCGCTCGATAGGTTTTTTTTCTTTTCTTTTAATTTCCGGCAAGGGACCTATTCGTGATAATTTTCTTCACAGATTAGTCCCTAATTTTCAAACAACCATAACTTTTCACTCGTTAGTCCAAATCCAGCGAAACCAACGCTCACTTCTTCGTTATGATCCACTCTATCCAGTAATCCAACTCAAACTTGTTTTTGAAAGTTTAAAATTGGAATTATATCAGATTTGAATTCAAACTTCGTTTGATCATAACTTGAGTTTTATAACTCCGATTTAGTTGATTCTTTTTGCAAATCGAAGCTCTTGACCTAAACTTTCTGATAAGGCCAAATTCACATAATTTTGGTACTGTTAGAAATTGCTTTATGTTGCGAGAGTTATTTGCTTGGTTTATGTTTTCCGAATCGTTTTCTTCGTTCTTTCCGATCTTTTGAGTGATTGCTTATGTGTGGTTACTATTACTTGATGACGATAGATTGACCGGAGTGTGACGAGTAGAAATATCAAGAGTTTTGAGTGCGAACCATCTTCGTCAACATTGCAGGCAAGTAACACTTTGATCATACTTTTTCTACTACCCAGTTTTGATGCATTAGATCTATCCTCAAACATTGCATGATTAGGATCCAATTAAATTGTGGGATGGGAAGTAGTTGAGGTAGTACCTATTACCTGTTTTATTATAAACCCTTGGGAGTCACTTCTCGTTTGCTTATTATGCCATGCTATGCAAGTAGACGTGGATTGGGTGAGTGTATTACATGTCAGATGTGATATTGTTAAATTAATGGTTTATTTAAGGTGGCAACTTAAACACACATCTGGGTGGATTGATGCACCTGGTTTCCATCAGACTTGCTCAGTATTTCTTCTGACCGCCACCCGTGCTCAAGGGGATCTTGAGATTATTCAAACTAGAAACTTCCGTGTGCAGCCACAAGCCATTATGGGCTCTGGCATAGTTGATTAAGTTGTGCGAACTCTTACGGGTAGACTAGCAGATGTAGGGGTTGTAGGTTGGTACGGTCTACCCACATGTAAGGTGCTAGTGCTTCTGAAAGACTATGTCTCGGTCATCCGTCTCTCAAACACCATGTAGTGCGAGAAACCAAACGGAGGCGATCGAGTCTTGTGGGGAAAAGTGCGCAATCCTCTGCAGAGTGTATAAACTAATCATGGTTAGACGTGTCCCCAGTTATGGACATCTTGAGTATCTAGTTCTTGGATTATCCTGTTGATCTCATCATGTTACTTTAATTAACTTTGTTGGGTTTTAATGAGTACTTTTAATTGGGATTGAGGATGCTGTCAACCATTCTCAATGTTTAACAACCACCCCGATAGTTAAATAAAATTTATTCCTTTGCAAGAGGGAAAATTGGCTTTTCGCAAAACCTTATAACCATAGAGCTTTTCCACCAGCCATATATGCATGTAGTATAGGCTTATTCTTTCATTACTCTCTATGTGTTACATTGCGGCATATTCCATGTCTTGACCCGTTTTCGGGCTGCAACTTTTCATGTTGCGCAGACTTTTCGCATTTACGAGTAAGTGATACGTTAGGGTTATTTATTTCTACACTCAACTTTGCCGTTGGTGTTGATGGGAATCCACAACCTTGTTACTTCCGCTATTTTGGATTGAGGTAATAGTATTTACGTTATTTATACATGTGATTTACCTCTGTTATAAATCCTCGAAATCTTGTGTGTGTCAAAGACACCGATCCAGGAATGACACTTAAGCACAGAGACTTGACCCATTTGGGTCGGGTCGCTACAAGATGGTATCAGAGCACATGTTGACTGTAGGACGTGACCCTAGAAACTGGCAAGCCCATAGGAAAGATTTCCTCTACAACTTTCTTTTCAAAAAGATCTCTTACCTCTCTTCTCTTCTGAGCTTATTCAAATATTCCCTTTTAGTGAGACTATACCCCTTTTCCTCTTTTGACCACTCAAAGATTTGACTGATGAGACCACTCCAAGGAGACAAGTTATCAGACAACTAAGACCATTTTGAATGAAGAGGATTTTACCGTGTAAATGGAAACTACAACTGTTGAAGACTCCGAAGACTTGGAGAATTTGAAGGCTTTGAAGAATTCCCAGATTTTATGACCTAGGAAGGTTACGCTTATGGAATTGAGAGATTATGGAAGTAATCAATACCCGAGATTAAGGTGTATTGGAGTAAGACTAGGATCTGGAGTATTACATCAAGGAGTTTAAGATGGATCTGCAGGAAGCCGTATTTGACAAGGAGGCAATTCATGAAGAATTCAGGAACCTGAAACTGAAAGTAACCAAACTGGAGGAACAAAACCTCGAGATACCGGGGATTTGTCAGGAACTGAAGGACAGCAGGATCATGGTCCATGTCGAGGTTGATGAAATCCAGAAGTTGGAACGTAACTCCAGAAATATTGAAGGACGTCGTGAGAGACTTCGCGTCAACAGAGATGATCTGGCAAACGAACTTGAGCAGGATAAGCATGATTGGAAGAAGCCATCGGAGACATGAACAAGACTTGAAGAGTTTAATGACTTTGAGATCTATTGACCATTAGAAGCCCAAACCCCTGATATACCCTTACGTTAGATGCGACGGTTGTGAGCTGTCATTTGTTTGTTGACAACCACAATAAAATCTGTATTTTCAAAACCATTGTTTGTATTGTGTGTATCCCTCCCTGTCTATCTCTCTTATCTCACCCCAAAACCCTTGTACCCAATAGAGGATGAATGGAGATGAGCTCATATTATCTGGACCGATGAGTCAATTGGAGACAGACCGATGGATTCAGAACATGGAGGATCACATGGAGAATAACCCTATAGCCGGAAAGAATATGGCCCAGCATGCTCTTCAATGCTTTGAAAGAGGTGCTGCTACTTGGTGGAGGATGTACCAAACCATCAATGGATGGCAAGGAGTAACCACTTGGAAAAATTAAGTTGACTTTGTCAAAGTCTAGGTTTGTGTCCCACAAGTTGAAGCCTTATGGAAATGATGTGAAGAAACCTTGTGCATGCAAGCTCTGTGGAGAAATAGGACACACCCATAAAGAACACAAGGATGAATGCCCTAATTGTGAAGGAAGCCATCCAAATTTGAAGAATGCCCAACTAGGCAGATCACTTGTTTCTTGTGTGAAGGGACTACCCACTACCCTTTCGATTGCCACATTTACCCCATGGTACAAAGAACCATCCAGCAGAAGAAAGAAGAAATGAAAGGAGCCCTCACGGAAGTTCTAAGGGAAGCTGTGATAAAGGAAGAGATGGAGTACACACCCAAAGAGGAACCAATTAAACCCTGCACCAAGTCTTGCTATTCATGTGGAGAAGAAGGACACATCTCCCAGAATTGTATGAATGGGGATCTAGTAGAATTCCCGACGGAGGAAGTAGAGTATGACCCACAGAAATAGAAGCCACGATTGTAATGGAAAAGTCCAGAAGAGAAGTAGATTGGATTCTGGGAAGGATCTCGAGTCATGTCACCTGTTATAGGTGCAAGGATTCAGGGCACTACCTCAAAGAATTGCCCAAAAGGAAGCCAAGGACCCAAGGAGGCTATATAATCACAAGGAAACCTCGAAACCTGTCAGAAGTAATATGTCTCCGTTGTAATGTAGCAGGGCACTTTGCCAGAGATTGTCCGAAGGAGAAGGAGACTGGTGATATATAGTTGAATTTGTAATAGAAGAAATGGAGTAGTAGAAGTGAGAGCTTTTTCTTTTATATTGAGGTGTTAAGTTGAGACATGTAATGGAAAAGCGAGAGATTGTAATAATTTAAGAATCAATAAAGTTAGCAGTGTTGGTTCTGCTTTGGATTTTATGAGTTACCCTATGTGGAAAGATGTTGACCAATTTCGAGGATATGAGAAATATGGTCTATGGAATATTAGAACATTTTAAGGGTAGTAGTACCCTGTAAGAACCGTTGACCCTGGAAAGATAAGGATACCCATCGAATGGATTTCGGACAAAATGAATAGGAGTTTTGTCTCGATATGTTTGATACCCCAAGAGAGTGTGGGATGACGTTGGAGACCGTCAGTTGTTTGGACCAAATGTGATCAAGGAGTTAGAAGAGAATGTTAAGTTGATTCGAGATAGACTGAAGGTAGCTCAGTCCAGGCAGAATAGTTATGCATACTCAAAAAACGCAAGGAGGAAGTCTGAAATTGGAGACGGAGCATGTCTTCATGTGTCCCCTCTGCGAGGATTTAAACGATTTGGAGTTGAGGGAAAGTTAGCCCCGAGATTTGTAGGACCATACTGAGTTGTGGAGCGTATGGGAGAAGTTAGCAACAAGTTGGAGTCACCCGAAGGACTGTCAGGAGTTCATGATGTGTTTCATGTTTCCCAGTTGAAGAAGTGCCATGCGGAGATGGCCAATATTCCCCTGTAAGGACGCTTGACCCTGGAAAGGATAATAATGTTCCACGAAGTGGAGTATGGACTTCATAAGTATAAGTTTTTATCTCGGTATGTGGGACATCCCACGAGGATGAAGAGATGAAGTACTATTGGATATAAAGGAGGTAGAATGTTGATTATGGAGCAATCAGTAACTCCATCTTTGAGTCCGAGTAATCACGCTTTTAATTCGGTGCCAATAGAAGGAAGGAAGACAAGACAATTGGATGGATTTAAGAATACTAGGAAGTTGGAAGTTGGAATAATGATCGAAGCCCGAGGATAAGTTCAAGGACTACAAGTGATGAGATGGGCCATAACCCACGGGCCCCAGACCTGCCAAGAAGCAAGCACACTCTTCTTTGAAAGAAAACCTGGTAGAAGTTACGATTTTACCGATCGACGATTCTATAGGAGTTTACGCAAAACCCGAGAGTTGTTAAGGAACGATAGATGTTTGTTTGGCTTGCGTAATCAATGGATTTATTCGAACTTGGTTCGTCGACCAGAGAAATTCTGCAATGCTTGTGAGGATGACCGAGTGTTAGAATGCGAGATTCGCTAAACCATGTACAAGGTAATGATTTGGGTGCGAGATGGATTGATCACCATACCGACTTACTCTTATTATTCGCTTTGCTATATGGGATAGTAAATCTGAGTGACTTACCTATAGTAGAGAGACGACGATCAAAACCCTGTTTAAACCTTAGAATGGTATAAGCATTTTTCCCTTGTACACGGCAGTTGTTGCCAACCGTAGGTCATACGGTGAGGTTCAACCTGCACCCATTTTCTGCAGGAGAATCCATATATTGTTGACCACCATGAGATATAGATAGTTGTTTAGAATTGGCGTCAGACCCGTCAGCTATGAAGACCCAGTTTCGGGATAACCTTATCAAGATGAAAGGACACAGGAATTGAGGAAAATGTTATGCCACTACCGGAAGAGCCAAGAGAAGGAATTATCCTTCCGACCTGAGAAGACCGACACTGTCAGTGATAAGGATGGAGTATATGAGTTTTGATGGGACCTTAACAATGCTTCTAAGGGTGGTAGCACCCGAGACCCCGGAGACGATCGATGGATTTTGAGAAGACCCCCAAACCCTAACCTATTCTTTCTAGCCTCTCCGAATCTCGAGGACGAGATTCATTTTAAAGTGGTAGTTTGTAACATCCCAAAATTCTAAATTTTGGAATGTTATAAACAAATAGATAGTTTTGATTGTTGCTTGATTGTTGTGTGATTGATTGAGTGAAATTGAGACTTTTTGAAAGTTAAATGAGAGGGAATAAAAGGACTTTCCCAAACTTTCATTTTGCTTTTATGATCTTCGGGAATTCAAATTCTTTTCATCACAAAAACCCTGGAGAGAAGATGACATGACTTCTTCCATTTATTTAAATGACAAGGGGTGTTGAAAATATTTGAATTCCATTTGAGAATATTTCCAATTCTGAAACTTTATGCAACTCAATAATTTTCACGAGCGAAGATAAAATGACTTCTTCAAAACATATGAAATATGAGTTGGGAGTTTCAAAGAATTAAACTCAAAGTTCCTTTGAATTTATTTTCAATTTGGAGTTATTTGAGTTTTATTCAAATTATTTTTCTCCAAAAATAAAATATATGGAAAATAGGGTAACATGATTCCCTACATCGAAAATTGAGAGAAATTAATTTGAAATCATTTTGGTATTTTTAAAATGATTTTCAAAGTGGATTTTATTAGGCAGTAGCACTGTTTGTTTTATTTGAATTTGTGTGTATTTTATTTGAAGCTAGAATAATGTTCATCATGTAGGAAATCTTTTCTGAAAATTTTGATATATTATATGCCTATATAATATATTTATTTATTTGGTTTTATTATTTTTATTTCGTCTGAAATTGTTTAAAAAAAGGTTCCTCCTCATGAACTGGGCTGCCCAACCAATAGGCCAGCCCAGCCCAGCCAGCCAAGCAGCGCCTCCGACTCGGGAGGAGTCCGCCGCCAAGACGCCTCCCGAGCGCCGCCGTCCTCACCCGACCTCCTCCTCGCCTCCCGCACGCCACCGCGCCGCCTCCTCCATAAAAACCCGAGGCCCCGACCCCTCCTTTCTCCTCCTCCCGAGCCGCAGCCACCGATCTCGGCCGCCACGACGAAGCTACTCCGCCGCCCGGCCGCCACCCCTGGCCGATGACCACCGCCGTCGCCACCGCCCTTTTCGCCGCTCCACGCCGCCTCCCGAAGCTACTCCGCCGCCCGCCCGTGCCTCGCCGCCACCAGCCGCCACGCCGCCGCCGGAGACGCGACTTCATGAGTTTCGCCGCCGGTTTTCCGACGGAGAACCGCCCCAACCGGTAAAAACCCTAGATCGTTTTTTTTACAAAACCGGTTTTGTTAGGTTCATTTAAATAGCGAACGTTCATTAGTTAAGCTCTGCAACGAGCGGTTTTCGTCACGTATGCTTCCGTAGCGAGCGTTCGCTCGATAGGTTTTTTTTTTCTTTTCTTTTAATTTCCGGCAAGGGACCTATTCGTGATAATTTTCTTCATAGATTAGTCCCTAATTTTCAAACAACCATAACTTTTTACTCGTTATTCCAAATCCAACGAAACCAACGTTCACTTCTTCGTTATGATCCCCTCTATCCAGTAATCCAACTCAAACTTGTTTTTGAAAGTTTAAAAATTTGAATTAGATCAGATTTGAATTCAAACTTCGTTTGATCATAACTTGAGTTTTATAACTCCGATTTAGTTGATTCTTTTTGCAAATCGAAGCTCTTGACCTAAACTTTCTGATAAGGCCAAATTCACATAATTTTGGTACTGTTAGAAATTACTTTATGCTGCGAGAGTTATTTGCTTGGTTTATGTTTTCCGAATCGTTTTCTTCGTTCTTTCCGATCTTTTGAGTGATTGCTTATGTGTGGTTACTATTGCTTGATTACGATAGATTGACCGGAGTGTGACGAGTAGAAATATCAAGAGTTTTGAGTGCGAACCATCTTCGTCAACATTGCAGGCAAGTAACACTTTGATCATACTTTTTCTACTACCCAGTTTTGATGCATTAGATCTATCCTCAAACATTGCATGATTAGGATCCAATTAAATTGTGGGATGGGAAGTAGTTGAGGTAGTACCTATTACCTGTTTTATTATAAACCCTTGGGAGTCACTTCTACGTTTGCTTATTATGCCATGCTATGCAAGTAGACGTGGATTGGGTGAGTGTATTCCATGATGTATGTGAGATTGTTAAATTAATGGTTTATTTAAGGTGGCAACTTAAACACACATCTGGGTGGATTGAGGCACCTGGTTTCTATCAAAACTTGCCTGTATTTCTTCAGACCGCCACCCAGGCTCAAAGGGATCTTGAGATTATTCAAACTAGAAACTTCCGTGTGCAGCCACAAGCCATTATGGGCTCTGGCATAGTTGATTAAGTTGTGCGAACTCTTACGGGTAGACTAGCAGATGTAGGGGTTGTAGGTTGGTATGGTCTACCCACATGTAAGGTGCTAGTGCTTCTGAAAGACTATGTCTCGGTCATCCGTCTCTCAAACACCATGTAGTGCGAGAAACCAAACGGAGGCGATCGAGTCTTGTGGGGAAAAGTGCGCAAACCTCTGCAGAGTGTATAAACTAATCATGGTTAGCCGTATCCCCGATTATGGACATCTTGAGTATCTAGTTCTTGGATTATCCTGTTGATCTCATCATGTTACTTTAATTAACTTTGTTGGGTTTTAATGAGTACTTTTAATTGGGATTGAGGATGTCATCAACCATTCTCAATGTTTAACAACCACCCTGATAGTTAAATAAAATTTATTCCTTTGCAGTAGGGAAAAATTGGCTTTTCGCAAAACCTTATAACCATAGAGCTTTTCCACCAGCCATATATGCATGTAGTATAGGCTTATTCTTTCATTACTCTCTATGTGTTACATTGCCAGCATATTCCATGTGCTGACCCGTTTTCGGGCTGCAACTTTTCATGTAGCAGACTTTTCAGACGACGAGTAAGTGATACGTTAGGGTTACGATTTCTACACTCAACTTTGCCGTTGGTGTTGATGGGAATCCACAACCTTGTTACTTCCGCTATTTTGGATTGAGTTAATAGTATTTACGTTATTTATACATGTTATTTACCTCTGTTATAAATCCTCGAGTACTGTGTGTGTCAGCATACCGATCCAGGGATGACATGAAAGCACAGAGACTTGATCCATTCGGGTCGGGTCGCTACACGTACACACCTTAACAAAATGGAGTTGTTGAGAGAAAGAACCGGACTCTTATTGAGATGGCGAGAACGATGCTTGATGAATACAAGACGCCAAGACTGTTTTGGGCGGAAGTGGTTGAGACAGTTTGTCATGCTACAAATCGACTATATCTTTACAAGCTTCTTGGTAAAACGGCATATGAGCTACTCACCGGTCACAAACCCCAAGTTCGATACTTTCGAGTATTTGGCTCAAAGGGCTACATTCTTGATAAGCATCGTCGTTCAAAATTTGCTCCTAAATCTCATGAAGGTTTCCTACTCGGTTACGGCTCAAACTGTCACACTTACCGTGTCTATAACAATTTCACCCGAAAGGTTGAAGAGACGGTAGATGTGTGATACGTCTCCAGCGTACCTGTAATTTTTTATTGTTCCATGCTATTATATTATCAATCTTGGATGTTTTATATGCATTATTATGCTATTTTATATATTATTTTTTAGGACTAACTGATACGTCTCCAACGTATCTATACTTTTTTATTGTTCCATGCTATTATATTATCCATCTTGGATGTTTCATATGCATTACTATGCTAACCTATTAACCTAGTGCCCAGTGCCAGTTGCTGTTTTTTTTCTTGTTGTCTTTTACAAAAATCAATACCAAATGGAGTCCAAGCGGAATGAAACTTTTTGGCGATTTGCTTGGACAAGAAGACACCTAGGAAGCTTCGAGAGGAGGCCTGAAGGCCCACAGGTGAGCCACAAGCTCACCAGGCGCGCCCTAGGTGGCGCCCTATGAGCTTGTGGGCTCCTGTTGTCGGTGTCAAAACCGACGGATCTCGGGTAGGGGTTCTCGAGCTATGGATCTAGGATCGATGGGGAACAAGAGACGATGAACACGATATTTACCCAGGTTTGGGACCTCTCAAAGAGGTAAAACCCTATGTCATGCTTGATTGTATTTGATGTATGGTATGGTTACAGAGTGGATCTACCTCGAGATCAAGCGAGCTAAACCCTAAGGTATGAGGTGATGAATGTAGCTCTGCCTAAAGCCCCTAGACCCTCTGGTTTATAAACACCAGTAGGGTTAGGGTTACAAGTCATCCATTACAGTGGAGGAAAGATCATGCTAAACCTGACTTGGAGGACACACCACGACTCCGAAGATCTCTTGTTCGGTCACGAGTCTGAACTCCAGCTTAGGCCCATAGTGGCCCATGTGTAGTAGGTCGACGACCCGAGGACCCCTTAGTCCAGGACTCCCTCATTAGCCCCCGAACTAGCCTCCAACGCCAGAACTTGTATCCGGCATCCCCACATATAATGGTCTTTGGCTTACGAGGCGAGTTCTTCGTTTCATCCTGTGCATATTCAGAGTTTGAATGGTGCCCGGAATCTGAAACATCTACTTTACTTGGCCTCGAAGGTCAAAGTGCTCAAGTGTGAACAATGCCCACGCCTGACAACCTTTAGCAAAGGGTCGTGGCCAGTCATAATGTTGAACGGCTAGCAGTTCTTAATGCATGGCTCGAGGCCGTCCCCTATTGGCACGTCTCATCAAGGTAGAGATTGTGCCCCATTTTTTAGGGATATGATCAATGATCTTGATTCCCCCACCCGCGCATAACGTCGCGAGCATATCAAGAAGCGGAGAAGCCCATGGCATGAAAAGGGGAATACTTGGCACCTCCATGGCCTATAGAGAGGGGAGCTGCTACAGTTAGCATCTCACACCTTCTTCCACTTCCCGCTGTTGCCTTTCCAATCTCTAGAGCTCCAACGCCCTGTCTTTCTGCTCCACGACGAATCCCGTCCCGCCCTTCCCAGCCATGGACGGATCCGATGCTAACGGCAAGTGGGACGTCTCCATCATCACCAACAACGACATCTTGGAGCTGAAGCACGCCATCTACTTGTCGGTCAACATCGCTCATCGGGCCCCTGAAGAGGGCCAGATCATCCCTACGCGCAAGCTGGGCGAAAGGGTTGCATTCCTCCCCCATTTTATCTGAGGGCTCGGATTTCCTCTACACCCCTTCATGAGGGGGTTGATGTTCTTCTACGGGTTAGATTTCCATGATCTAGCCTCCAACTCCCTCCTCCACTTCTCGTCCTTCATTATCGTATGCGAGGCCCTCCTCCGAGTCCAGCCGCACTTCGGCTTGTGGTTGAAGGTATTCAATGTCAAACCCAAGGTGGTTGGCAGTGCCCAAGCAGACTGCGGCGGGGCCATGATTAGCAAGCTGACGCGGGTCCAATGGTCACAGGGCAGCTTCATAGACACCATTAAGGTGTGGCAAAAAGAGTGGTTCTACATCACTGAACCAAGGGATGTACCTGAATGGCGGCTCCTGAATTCAGATCCGGACCCCCTGCTAGATTGGCCTCATGGACTACGAAAAGTACGGCTTGGGGGTCCGCTGCCGATGTGAAGGCGCTGCAGAAGCGCGTTGTCAATGTGATGGAGACCGACGCCAAATTATGCTCAAACACCGACTCCTACCTTGCCAGGAAAGGGCCAAGCCGATGTGGGCGTGCGAGCCCGAAGACCCGGTCATCGTGCAGTACCTCTTCGGCACAACCCACGACAAGGCGTGGGGTCTGCTGTTCAAGCGTCAAGAGGAGTGGCCGACCAAAGAGGAGGACATCGGCCTTGACGTCGCGCACACCCCGAAGGAGGTGAGTGGTCATTTCCCTAAAATGTCATCGAATAGTAATATCGTGCATGATGGGGTCTAAGCCTCTCTGATGTCTACTACGCAACCTTCTTCTTGTAGACTCGTGTTGGGCCTCCAAGCGCAGAGTTCTGTTGGATAGTAGAAAATTTCCCTCAAGTGGATGACCTAAGGTTTATCAATCATTGGACGCGTAGGATGAAGATGGTCTCTCTCAAAAAACCTTGCAACCAAATAACAAAGAGTCTCTTGTGTCCCCAACACACCCAATACATGATAAATTATATAGGTGCACTAGTTCGGCAAAGAGATTGTGATACAAGTGTAATATGGATGATAGATATAGGTTTTTTTAATATGAAAATATAAAACCAGCAAGGTAACTAGTAACAAAAGTGAGCAAAAACGGTATTGCAATGCTTGGAAACAAGGCCTAGGGTTCATACTTTCACTAGTGCACAGTCTCTCAACAATGATAACATAATTGGATCATATAACAATCCCTCAACGTGCAACAAAGAATCACTCCAAAGTTCCTATCGCGGAGAACATAAGATGAAATTGCTTGTAGGGTACAAATGTCACGCCCAAGATGCGACCCTATCCTAAAGGAACTCGAAGGTCCTACCAAGGATAGAAGCGCATCTTGAAGACGCTTTTGCAAGGTGGATATCATTACATCAAACCATTACATAATAGTTGGGGATACATACATAAGGCACAAACGCCCCAATAATACATCAACATCATACAAGATATCAACATCCGACTACGGATGAAACATAAGCAGAAACTCAAACAATATCCACCCTGCTATCCTGTGCTACCGACCGAACCTATCCCCGATCGAAGAAGCGTAAGAAGAACTCCAAAACAAGTAAACATCGCTCTCGCGTCATGAGCATCGCATAACCTGTACCTGCAACTGTTGTTGTAGTAAACTGTGAGCCACGAGGACTCAGCAATCCCATTACCATGTGTATCAAGACTAGCAAAGCTTAATGGGTAAGGAAGGGTAAAGTGGCGAGGTTGCAGCAGCGACTAAGCATGTATGGTGGCTAACTTACGCAAATAAGAGCGAGAAGAGAAGCAAAGCAAGCGGTCGTCAACTAGTAATGATCAAGAAGTGATCCTGAACTCCTACTTACGTCAAACATAACCCAGAAACCGTGTTCTCCTCTCGATCAACCCCGAAAAGAGACACTCACTACGATTACGCACACCGGTTGGTGTATTTTAGAAGAGTTTACTTCAAGTTTACTACAACCGGATATTAATAAATTCCCATCTCGCCACATAACCGCTGCATGGCTTTCGAAAGTTCAAACGCTGCGAGGGTGTCCCAAGTTAGCCCATGATAAGCTCTCGCGATCAACGAAGGATATTCCTTCTCCCGGAAGACCCGATCAGTCTCGAATCCCGTTTACAAGACATTTCGACAATGGTAAAACAAGACCAGCAAGACCGCCGATGCTACCGACATCCCGATAGGAGCTGCACATATCTCGTTCTCGTGGCAACACCGGATAAGCTAAGCGTCTGGTACCAACATAACCCAAGTTGCCAAGGGATGGTCCCGCACGGTGCTCTAGTTTGGACCAACACTTAGACAAGCATTGGCCCGGGGGGCTAAATAAAGATGACCCTCGAGAGAGCGACTCCCAAGGGAAAAGTAGGAGGTGGTGAGGCAAATGGTAAAAACCAAGGTTGGGCCTTGCTGGAGGAGTTTTATTCAAAGCGAACTATCAAGGGGTCCCATAAATCACCCAACCGCCAAGAAGCATAAAATCCGGGAACATAATACCGATATGACGGAAACTAGGGCGGAAAGAGTGGAACAGAACACCAGGCATAAGGCCGAGCCTTCCACCCTTTACCAAGTATATAGATTCATTAATAATATAAGAGATATTGTGATATCCCAACATAAACATAATCCAACATGGAGCAATTTTCATCTTCACCTGCAACTAGCAACGCTACAATAGGGGCTGAGCAAAAGCGGTAACATAGCCAAACAACGGTTTGCTAGGAAGGGTGACAAAGGTTAGAGGTTCATGGCAATTTGGGAGGCTTGAGCAGCAAGTGGTAGGTAACGCAACAAAGCGATGGAACGAAGCAACTAGCATAGCAATGATAGTAATGAGATCCAAGGTGACGGTCATCTTGCCTGAAATCCCACTAGGAAGAAGAATGAGTCCATGAATAAGACAATCGGGAGTAGTCGAACGAATCCTCACAACTCCGAAACGAAACCGAAGCTAACGAGAGAAGCAAACCGGAAAGAAGCAAACAATATGATAAACACGGAAGCACAATCATGGCATAAAGCACAATCAAGTATGATGCATGTCCGGTTTAATGAGGCATGACATGGCAAAGTGCAACAAACAATGCTACAAGTTAAGTGGAGCTCAATATGCAACGAGTTGCATATTGACAAAACACCACATTGACATATTTAGTTTAATCTAGTTTAAGCTACCAAACAATGTTAAATGTTGTTAAACATGGCAAGAGGTGAAGCATAATTAAACTACCTATCTAGGCAAGTTTAAATGAGGCCGGAACAACAAACAACAATTCCGAAAAATCCCCATACGCGTATTTCGAATTGATACTGTTCTGCCCTAAAACATATTTTATTGTTGTTAAATAGGAAAATAAAGTGCACCATGTTAAACTAGGCATTTTTCCACCCCATTTGCATATAAAGTTTATTTAAAACCGAGCTACGGTTATTTAGTTATGAAATAAATCATTTTAGCCTGGCATTTAGGCAAATTAATGCAAACAACAAGTTAAACATTTTTAACATGGATGAAAGCAACAAATTGTGAAACTAGATAAAATGCTAAGAATTTTACATATATAGTTTGTTTAATTTGGATGCATGCATATTTAAATATGAGCAATGCAAAACAATGGCAATTCTGAAAATATGCAGGCATTAGATATGACAAAAATCACAGACTGGAAAAAAATATAACATCGAGCCGAATCTAAAACAATGGCAGTGGCCCAGGAGGATTTGGCCTGAGCAGCTGTGGGTGTGTGTGCTTGATTGAAAAAAAATGACACAGGGGAAAAAGAATTGAGGCTCCCCTGGGATTCGATCCCAGGACCTCTAGGATGCGACCGCGCGTGGCTAAATAAAGATGACCCTCGAGAGAGCGACTCCCAAGGGAAAAGTAGGAGGTGGTGAGGCAAATGGTAAAAACCAAGGTTGGGCCTTGCTGGAGGAGTTTTATTCAAAGCGAACTATCAAGGGGTCCCATAAATCACCCAACCGCGTTAGCGACGCAAAATCCGGGAACATAATACCGATATGACGGAAACTAGGGCGGCAAGAGTGGAACAAAACACTGTGCATAAGGCCGAGCCTTCCACCCTTTACCAAGTATATAGATGCATTAATAATATAAGAGATATTGTGATATCCCAACATAAACATAATCCAACATGGAGCAATTTTCATCTTCACCTGCAACTAGCAACACTATAAGAGGGGCTGAGCAAAAGCGGTAACATAGCCAAACAACGGTTTGCTAGGAAGGGTGACAAAGGTTAGAGGTTCATGGCAATTTGGGAGGCTTGAGCAGCAAGTGGTAGGTAATGCAGCAAAGTGATGGAACGAAGCAACTAGCATAGCAATGATAGTAATAAGATCCAAGGTGACGGTCATCTTGCCTGAAATCCCGCTAGGAAGAAGAATGAGTCCATGAAGAAGACAACCGGGAGTAGTCGAACGAATCCTCACAACTCCGGAACGAAACCGAAGCTAACGAGAGAAGCAAACCGGAAAGAAGCAAACAATATGATAAACACGGAAGCACAATCATGGCATAAAGCACAATCAAGTATGATGCATGTCCGGTTTAATGAGGCATGGCATGGCAAAGTGCAACAAACAATGCTACAAGTTAAGTGGAGCTCAATATGCAACGAGTTGCATATTGACAAAACACCACATTGACATATTTAGTTTAATCTCGTTTAAGCTACCAAACAATGTTAAATGTTGTTAAACATGGCAAGAGGTGAAGCATAATTAAACTACCTATCTAGGCAAGTTTAAATGAGGCCGAAACCGAAATAAGCTGACAATACAAATTAGTTGTCAACTATTTTTGAATAAATTGTATCAAATACATAAACATATGCATGCATGGTTGAGAAAAACTCACATAATGGTAGAACTGGAGGCGTTTGCACATCGACCCAGATGTCTATATTACCTTCAATATCATCTTCCAGACGAATATCAAAGGTGATAACCATATCAGGCTCAAATGCATAAGCCTTGCATAGTGCTTGCCAAGTTTTGCATTCAAAATGGGTGTATGTGTCTCCATTATATAATTTGACGTTAAAAGTATATCCATGCTCTGCCTTCAAGTAAACTCTCTTTACCTCCATATCATCTATAGCACTAAAACCTATCTTATCCAAGACAAAAATTCTTGCATGGCAGGGGATGCGCTAGTAGAATAGTGAAAATTTAAAATTATAAGTTGAAGCAAATGAAGCATAAGTCATGCTTTAAAATTAGGGCCACGGGCTCGCAATCGAGCGCGGCCGTGCGCCTGTGCATGGAGCTGTGCAGCGAAGGTGCAGCAAAGCAACTATACCAGCAGGCACGTGCGCAAGCAAGAAGCAGAGCGAACAGAGGAGCATGTCGGCGCGTTCGAGAAGGACAGCGACGAGCTCATCGGAGGAAACTCCGGCGACCAAAAGATATGGCGGAGGGGTGCTATCTATGCACGGGACAAATACGCACCCCCGCGTGCCACTCACGGCACCGAACGACGACAGAGACATCGCCGGCGTCGGGAGGACAGAGGCGGCACAGACCAACCCAACACGGCGAACGGCGGAGTGAAACGGCTAACAGCAGGAAGAAGACGCGCCTACAGAGGAGCCTAGACCCAGCGATGCGAGGAAACAGGAAGGAGGCCACCGGAAGATCTCCGGCGACAACGACGAGCGGCGACACACTCGGCCTGGAAGGGATCGGGAGGGACAAGACGCGATCGAGCAAGAAGAAGGCATGGGGAGGAATCGGGTGCTCACCACAAACACGCGAGCGTGCTTGGATTGCCGAGAGGTGGACGGAGACGGCCGAAATCGATGACGCTCATCGTCGGAGGCGTTCCTGGCTCCGAGAAGAAGAAGCAGAGGAGTGGACGACGTGGACGACGGCGGGTGTTAGACTGTATATACGTAGCCTCTGTATATCTGTATTGTAACAGTGTATTGTACCCCTTGGGTACCTCTATATAATGAGATAGCCACACCCCGGGTTAGGGGTGTCATGCAGTTCCCAAAATACTTTGTTCTACATGGTATCAGACTAGGTTACGATGTCTTCCGCTGCTCCCGCCGCCGCCGCCCTCGCGCCGACCTCCGTCGCCGCGGCCGCCGTCGCGCCGGTTCTCGCCCCTACATCGCCGTTCCTCGCCTCCAGGCCTCTCGCGGCGGCCTATGGGGCCCCGCCGCCGCCTGGGTCCCCGATCGGATCTCGCCCGCATGGCAAGCCCATGGGTGACCTAGCCCCGATCGCGGCCGACGCTGCCACGCCGCCGTCCTACGCCGCTGCACCACCACCGTTCTACGGCGTCGCCGCGCCGCCGTCCTACGGCGTTGTCGCGCCCTCGCCCTACGGCCATCACCCGTATGGCGCTCCCCCGATTGCCCCGGGTGCTCAGCCGCTGCCGCTGTCTTCATGGCCGGCGTTTGGTGCGCCGCCTCCGCCTCAACCCGGCGGCGCCACCGAGCCACCCCTACGGGCCGTCGCCGTCGCCTCCCCTGCAACCCCTCGCGGCCTACCCAGACAAAGATGGGGCGCGGCCTCCTATGCAGGGGGTGTGGCTGCCTCGCTGCAGCCATCCTACGGGGCTGCGGCGGCGCCACAGCAGCAGCCTCCCGGGGTCGCGGTCGTCTCGCCCTATGGGGCTCATGCCGCGTCGAATTACGGCGCCTCTGCCGCTGGTCCTCCCGGGTTCCCCACACTGTATTCGGTGCCTGCTGCTCATGCCGACCCGGTCGCCGCGCCGTCGCCGTTCTACTTTTCACATCTACTACCGGTGAAACTTGCGCCGGATAATTACTTGTCCTGGCGTGCCCAGGTGTTGCCTCTTCATGAGCCGCTACTTGGAGGGATATGTTGACGGGTCCATACCGTGTCCACCCCCACCACCCGGCATACCACACCGGGTGGCTCAGATCAGGCCATCCTCTCCGCCATCCAGTCCTCGCCACCCCGGCGCCTCGTCGCTGGTCATCTTCGCCGCCACGCCCCGGAGGCGTGGGCGGCGCTCACACCACCTTTGCCTCTCGGTCTCGGTAGCGTGCTCACTCTATACGCACCGAGTTGGGTGAGACGAAGCTTGGCGACCTCGGCATCATCGACTACTTCAACAAGATGCGGGTCTCGGCCCGACACGTTGGCCTCGGTCGGCCGATTCTTTGCAGGATGAGGAGTTCACCACTTCGTACTGAATGGGCTTGATGATGATTATGACAATCTCATCGAGAACGTTCATGGTCGCGATGACCCGCTTCCACCTCGTGAGCTCTATGCCCGTCTGCTTGGCCGTGAGCAGCGCATTAAGGCGCGCCGAGCCTCCCCCGGTTTCGCCTCCGCCAATGCTGCAACTCGCGGCAAGCCTCAGCGGTCATCATCGTCGGAGGCGGACCGGCATTGCCTTCATCACCAGCCTCGAGGGCAGCGCTCCGACCATCACAGTGGTAACCGCCGCGATGGCGTCTTTGTTCTTCTTGTGGTGCCCAACAGGCCTGCCAGTTGTGTGGCTTGGAGCGCCACATTGCTTCTTGCTGTCATCGTTGCTACAAGCAGGACTTTCTGGGCCTCAGCAACAACGGCAAGGGGAACGACAAGCAGGCCGCCGCTGCCGTGAGGAGTCAGGATCATGGTCGTACTCCGTCATACTCCGTTGATCCTGCATGGTACATGGACACTGGAGCTACCAACCACCTCACCGGTGAGATGGGTAAGCTCTCTATTCAGGAGCCATATCGCGGTCATGATCAGGTGCACACCGCTAGTGGAGCAGGTATGTGCATCTCCCATGTTGGTCAGGCTTCTCTCCTTGCACACAACTTTCGCACATTGCATCTATCTAATGTCCTCCGTGTTCCCTCTGCTACACGTAGTTTGTTGTCCATTCCTCAACTTACTCGTGATAATAATGTCCTTGCTGAGTTTCACCCTTTTCGTTTCTTTATCAAGGATCGGGACACGAGGGCCGTTCTGCTTAGCGGTCGTCTTCGCCATGGCCTGTATGCACTTGATGCGCCGCGCTCATCTTCCACGTCGGCTTCTCCTCAGGTGTTCAGTGGTGTTCATGTGTCGCCTACACACTGGCATGCGCGCCTTGGTCACCCGTGGCTCCCATAGTTCGACATGTTTTGCATCGTCATGATCTACCGGTTGTGTCCAATAAAACTGCTGAAACTATTTGTGATGCCCTGTCGGCCAGGCAAGAGTCATCACCATGCTTTCGTAGTCTAGTCGTGTTGTGAAACACCCTCTTGAGCTTGTGTTTTTTGATGTATGGGGCCATGCCCAAACGTCTGTTAGTGGTCACAAATATATGTCAGTTTCATTGATGCTTACAGCCGTTTCACTTGGTTATATCTTATTAAGCGCAAATCTGATGTGTTTGATGTCTTCATTCAGTTTCAAGCACACGTTGAGTGTCTTCTTAAGCAGAAAATCATCCATGTCCAATCAGACTGGGGGGGGGGTGAATACCACAACCTCAACTCGTTTTTTAACAAGCTTGGGATTTCGCACCGCGTGTCATGCCCCCACACACATCAGCAGAATGGTGCTGCCGAGCGTAAGCATCGTCATCTTGTTGAAACTGGCTTAACCTTGCTAGCTCATGCATCTGTCCCGTTTCGGTTCTGGAGTGATGCTTTCTCTCTGACTTGTTTTCTTATAAACAGACTTCCCTCGAGGCTCCTGAAAATGCAAACCCCGCTTGAGCTCCTGCTTAATGAGATTCCGGACTACACTTTCTTCAAAGTGTTTGGGTGTGCATGTTGGCCTCACCTCCATCCATACAACAAGTGCAAGCTAGAGTTTAGGTCTAAGAAGTGTGTTTTTCTCGGGTACAGTTCTCTTCACAAAGGGTACAAGTGCCTACATGTTCCTACCAACCGCGTCTACATCTCTCGTGACGTTGTGTTTGACGAAAATGTATTTCCTTTTCGTTCCCTTCCGACTGACCTTACCACTTCCACTTCCTCACCACAAATGCTCGTGTCTACACCTACGCCTGATCAGTTTGTGGATGTTGCATATGCCCCTGCGTTGCTCCCTAATCATGCTGCAGGTATTGGACGCGGTGCTCGGCTCGAGCTTCTTGATGAACAGGTCGCGGATGATTCTCCTGGTGGGGACGTGCATGCGCCATGCATGACGGGCGCCACCCGCCAACCCGTTCTCCTGTCGCCTGAGGCGGCCACCCCGACTGCCTCTCGGGTGCCGGGTCCGTCTGGCTCCCTGCTGGACCCGCCCACACCAGCAGCCTCCTCTGGCTCGCGGGCCCTGCCTGCACCAGCGGCTGCCTCGCCCGACGCGCGGGCCCCGTCCACACCAGTGGCCGCCTCACCCGGCTCGCGGGCACCGTCCACACCAGCGGCCGTCTCGCCCGGCTCGCTGGCTCATGGGCATCGCCAGCCTGCGTGGCTCGCCGGGCCATCGGCGGAGCGCGTCTCTGGCCGGGCCGCCGCTGCTAGCCCCGTCGCTGCCCGCTTCGCCACTGATGAGCCCGACTCACCGGACTCGGCTCCAGTCTCGTCCAAGTCCTCTGCTGCACCATCTTTGCCGGAAGATTCTGCTGTCACTCTTCGGCCGCGCACACGGAGCCAGTCCAGTGTTTTTCGCTCGAAGGAGTGGACGGATGGCACGGTTGCGTGGCTTGCTGCGTGCATGGCTCACACTGCTGGCGATCCTACTGCAGAACCTCGTCATTTTCAGGCTGCATTGAGTATTCCTCATTGGCGTGCTGCAGTGGAACAAGAGTTTCATGCCCTCCAATGTAATGATACTTGGCGTCTTGTTCCTCCAAATTCGGCGTCAACATCATTGATTCCAAGTGGGTTTTCAAAGTCAAGCGACATGCTGATGGCTCCATTAAACGTTACAAGGCACGGTTAGTCGCCAAGAGCTTCAAGCAGAGGTATGGTCTTGATTATGAAGACACGTTCAGTCCAGTCATCAAGCCTACTAACATTCGATTACTACTATCTCTTGCGGTTACTCGTGGATGGTTCCTTCGTCAGCTTGATGTGCAGAACGCTTTTCTCCATGGCATTCTGGAGGAGGAGGTTTATATGCGTCAGCCGCCTGGTTTTGTTGATCCGACACGACCTCACCATCTCTGTCGTTTGGTTAAGGCACTGTATGGACTCAAACAGGCTCCTCGTGCATGGCATGCTCGCCTTGGATCTGTTCTTCGGGCTCTTGGGTTTACTCCCTCCACTGCTGATACGTCACTGTTTCTCCTCCAATACTCGAGGTTACGATGTATGTCTTGGTTTATGTTGATGATATCATCCTTGTCGGTTCCTCGGCCGCTTTGATCGCCTTGTGATTGCTCTCCGTGATGATTTTGCGTCAAGGATTTGGGTGCTCTTCACTTTTCCTTGGTCTTGAGGTTTCGCGGTCCTCTGCTGGTTTGACTCTCACTCAGAAGAAGTACTCCTTGGACTTGTTGCGTCGTGCTGGAATGCTCAAATGCAAACCTGTTTCCACTCCGATGTCTGCTACTGATCGGTTGTCTGCTCTTGATGGTGACTCTCTCTCGTCTGGTGATGCTACTGAGTATCGCAGTATCGTTGGTGGTCTGCAATATCTCACTATTACCAGGCCTGATATCTTCTATGCAGTTAACCGCGTCTGTCAGTTTTTGCATGCACCGTGACGTCTCACCGGTCACCGTGAAGCTTATTTTTGCGCTTATGTCGGTATCACTGCCTATGGTCTCGCATCTTCAGCCTGCACCGTCAGATGAGCTCTCGGCTTTCTCCGATGCCGACTGGCTGGTAGTCCGGATGACAAAGCGATCCACAGGGGTTATGCGGTATTTACGGGTCCTAACTTGATCGCCTGGAATGCTCGCAAGCGAGCAATTGTGTCTCGCAGAGTAATCTTGAGGCTGAATACAAAGCCGCTATTGTGATGCAACCGCCGAGATCATATGGGTACGATCTCTGTTGAGAGAGTTGCGTGTTCCTCAAGCTCGTCCTCCAGTCTGTGGTGTGACAACATTGGTGCTACATATCTTTCTTCTAATCCAGGTTCCATGCGAGGACAAAACACATTGAGGTGGATTATCACTTTGTTCGGGAACGTGTTGCATGAAGCTACTCAGTATCAAGTTCATCTCATCAAAGGATCAACTTGTCGACATCTTCATGAAGCCTCTACCACAAACACAGTTTGTAGGTCAGAGGCGCAATCTTAACTTGCTTTGTACTTCGTGACATAGTTAAGATTGAGGGAGGGTGTTAGACTGCATATACGTAGCCTCTGTATATCTGTATTGTAACATTGTATTGTACCCCTTGGGTACCTCTATATAATGAGATAGCCACACCCCGGGTTAGGGGTGTCGTGCAGTTCCCAAAATACTTTGTTCTACAGCGGGAAGGCGATACGGCGTCCGATCCATGATGTAGAGGAAGTAGTCGACGTCGGGGTACTCCTGGTTGCCTAGGCTGCGGCTGGGCTTGATGTAGAGCACGCCGGCGACGAGCACATGCTCCTGCGCTCTCTCGGGTGTGCCACGGGGAAGGAGGAAGGCAGGGGAGATGCCCTTGGGTGGCGGCGGAGATGGGGAAAGAGGGGGATTGGGGAAACCCTAGGGATGCCGCGAGGGTTTATTAGAGCATCTCCAACAGCAGCTTAAGCGCAAGACGAAAAACCTGTTTATCAAGGCTTGGCTGGTTTAGCTGTCACAACAATGGCTCCAAAGCAGCTTATAATGTAGCGCTACCACGCTTCAAAGACAAAATAAAAATACATACACACAAACCACATATACATTTTAAAGAAGAGGAGCAAAAATGATCAAACAAACTTAAATCAACAATAAATAGTTCAATTTCGTTATCATTACAACTCAAACAAATAGTTTATCATTCAGTACAACAAATAATGCAATAAACACAACAAATAGTTCATGAACAATACAATGTCGAATGCAGAAATCATCATGCTCTTTGTCTTCCATGTCATGCCCACCACTCTTCAATCAGATCATTCTGAAGTTCATTGTGCGTTGCGGGACGCCGAATGGAATGATAGGAGGCAATAAAACAGGCTAACCTTTCAGCCCTCCGTCGCACTCGCACGGGATGTCCCAAGAGCTCATACTATGAGTAGTCTAAACCTTGGCCACGCTCTCTCGATGATCATGTTGTGCATGATCACACAAGCGTGCATGATGTACCAAAGCATTTTTTGATCCCAAATTCTAGCGGGTCCTCTCACAATAGCAAATTGGGCTTGCAAAATCCCAAATGCTCTCTCCACATCTTTTCTAGCCGCCGCATGAGCATTGTGGAAATCAAGATTTTTCTTACCTTCCGGC
The DNA here is from genome assembly GCA_021605145.1 of Aegilops bicornis. Classification (NCBI taxonomy): domain Eukaryota; kingdom Viridiplantae; phylum Streptophyta; class Magnoliopsida; order Poales; family Poaceae; genus Aegilops; species Aegilops bicornis. Next base: position 573,244,938 of record CM038675.1, read on the forward strand.
TTTTTTCAACAGCTTCACGAAGGTTTGCCACTTTGGATAGATGCCATCCGCTAGATAATAGCCATAGTTGTACGTACGGCCTTTTGCTACAAACTACACCGGTGGCAACTCACTATTTGCAATCTTATTCATCAGTGGTGACCGGTTGACAACATTGATGTCATTCAAAGATCCAGGCATTCCAAAGAATGCATGCCAAATCCAAGTCTCCTGATCGGCCACCGATTCAAGGATTATAGTGGAATCCTTTTTTGGCCGTGGAATTGCCCATGCCATGCCTTTGGACAATTCTTCCAACTCCAATGCATGCAATCTATTGAGCCAAGCATGCCAGAAAGCCGCGAGCTTTGTTCATCGCCAATAGCCTTGACGCCTTTCAAAGATTGGGAGATCTCAAATACTCCTCGCCAAACACTTGCACAATTTCCAATCGCAGCGCTTGACACACATGCTGGCTTGGCTCTCACCCATAGCCAAGTGATCATCAACAAGATCAGCCGGTATACCGTATGCCAACATACGCAAAGCGGCTGTCACCTTCTGAAAGGTGCTATGCCCGAGCTCTCCGGCGACATTCCTCCTTTGCTGAAGAAAGCGGTCATGGCTCGCTAGTTTCTCTGCAATGCACCTGAACAACTCGGTGCTCATCCTAAACCAGCGACGAAAATACGACTCGGGGTATGTGGGATTCTCCGCAAAATAATGCCTGATCAATCTGTTGTGGGCATCGATCATATCCCTCCAAATTTTCTGCCGACCCATAACCGAACCACCGTGCTTCGGTTTTTTTTGATATGCATAGCTAGGATCATTGCAAGATCCTCCTCCTCTTCCATATCAAATTCTTCTTCGGAAGAATCATACGACGAACTCATCTACAATGTTCAATATTATACTATAAAAACTACAATTCAAAACATGCACCAAATTCATGAAGATAGAGCAATACAAACCTTTTAGGAGTTTTTTCGAACACCTATCTGGCTCGGCGCGGCAGCAGCGCCGGGCGCTGTTCCTCGAGACGAAGGAGGTGCGCGAGCACCGAGGACTAGGAGGGATGGGCGGAAGCGCGGCGGCGCGGATAGGCCGGGAAGCGCGCTGAGCGGTCGCCGAGGCGCGGCGGCGGCGCGCAGCCGGATGGGGGTGGAAGTGGGAGAGGAAGTGCGAGCGAGCCTCGAGTGTGCGCCTGTGATGGTGGTGCCCAAATACACCAGCAGCGAGTGTTTTAGACCCGCGCCCAACTTCGTTATAAGGCGATGTCGTTTTTCTTGGCGCCCACTGAGCGACCATGCCGTGTTCTTGGCGCTAAAACAGACCAATTTGCGGCGTGGCGCTATTTTAACGCGGCTGTTGGAGATGCTCTTAGGAGGACTGGAAGGTGTGGATGGTGCGGGCGCGCGCCACGGTGGCCATGGGTGCCTAGGTTGCAGAATTACTGTGAGAGAGAGGGAGGGTGTGAGGTGGAAGAAAAAGGAGGGGGAAGAGAGAATGACAGGTGGGTCCGGGGAAGGGGTAAACAGTTGCCCGCGTGGGAATTTTACCGGGGATGGAGTTGGCTGCATGGTCTCGCTAGGCTGCAGTGGCGTGAGGCGCGGCCTGTAAGTGGGCTCTGCCCAGTTCCCTCCTCTGTTTATTTTCTTTAAGAAAATAGACATAATTACAAGGAAAAGGATCCGTGGTTTGGGAAGTAAAATCTCAGAGATAAAGATATATAAGGACTCCTGGATTTATGCAGTATTTGAATAAATTGACTTGGCAATTTTTAGAGGTAGAAAAATAAATCAAGTTTGAATTAAATTCAAACTTGCTCCATTTTTTAACCCAACCAAAACAACTCCAAAATGGATGAAATTTGATAGAGAGGTATAAGGCATGGAGTACAATCATCAGGAAATAAATGAACATTAAAGGAGGCACAAACAATGCCACTTGGCATGAAAGCCAAGATTTGAAAGAAAGGAAGAAGTGATACGGTTGCACGTGGAGAAAGGTCTTGATGAAAAGATGAAGATACAAATGACCATAGGAGGAGGGGAATAAGGAGAGTGCACAAACAACACATCAATATGAAGAATGCAAACCACATGACGATCATGATGAAAATAAAAATGACAAAAGGGATATCATATATCATATATCATATAACAAGCAAGATGATCATATTAACAACATGGATGGCACAATGCAATATAACAAATGACGAACATGAAGCAAGAAGCAAAATATGACAAGGCACTCAACATGATCATGGCATAAACATGTAGGAATGGAATATGCAAAACAATTATGATAATGCAACAAGCAAAATAAACACACGACAACAACGCAAAATAAATTGAAGGCAACTCGAGCATCGGTCTCGGGGCGTTACAACTCTCCTCCACTAACAAGAGATCTCGTCCCGAGATCTTAGGAATGAGGCGGAAGAGAAAGAGAAAGAGGTGAAGCAAGAGTGCAAGAGAGAAGATGAACAAGGTCGAGAGCACTCGGGTAGAAAAAGGAATGGCGAATATGACGAGAATCAAAGCTTAGGAACAAAATGAATTTAAAAACACTCCGGTTAGAAGAAGATAGAAAAGGAATGAATAAAAGAATTTTGGCAACACTCTGACTGAAAATGGAAGGATTGGAACCTGAACTTCACCCAATGAGATGGCACTTGACGAGATGAACAATGCAATGCCTCCGGAAGACTTGAAAGAATTGAATGAAAATAACTTAGAAGGAAGGATTGAATGGAGTTGTTGAGAAAATCAACAACGAAAGAATAAGCTTGTTGTGGGATTAAGGAAAACATCTCAAAATTGTGAGGTGACAACCGGACACAAACGGAAAAGATTGAATAGCTGAGAAGAATGAATTAATGCAAAACTCCACTTCAAAGAACACGGAGAATTATTTGGACTTCGAGATGCGAGAAGAAAAGATACTTGAACTCCACCAACAAATCCTGATGAATATTTGAAGAATGAATTAAATCATGAAGAACCACCATGAAGAACTCCGGTGACAAAAGGATGATGAGATAGAAATGAAGGATGAAAGAATAAGATTAAGGCCTTGTGATGATTCCGATGGAGGTTCCGACGAGATGGCCAAGGAAACTTTGAACTCCGGGAAAGAAAAGATGAAAAACACTTTGAACCGAGAGATTATTTATGATGAACAATCTCCGAAGGAAGGAATTAATCAACTTTATGAAAGAGGATAAGAATTACGTTATGCTTATCCTCCACCAATTAAATTGATGAGAAGCCATGGATTGCATACTACTTATTCTTCTTGAAAAAGGATCGAAGAGAGATATAGCGCAACCTTGAGAAGGTCTTCATGAACCACCGGTACGATTGGAAAGAGCGAAAGAATTAATATGATAATCAAAGAAAAGAATTGGAGGCTCCCAACGACACCATGAAGCTTCACCACAATGGACTATTGCTCCGTGGTGACCTCAACCGTCTAGGGTGCTCAAACACCCAAGAGTAACAAGATCCGCAAGGGATTAGTGGGGGGAATCAAATCTCTCTTAGTGGAAGTGTAGATCGGGGCCTTCTCAACCAATCCCTAGAAAATCAACAAGTTTGATTGGCTAGGGAGAGAGATCGAGAGAAAATGGAGCTTGGAGCAACAATGGAGCTTAGGAATGGAAGAGGTGGGCAACTAGAGGAAGAAGACACCCCTTTTATAGTCAAGGGACAATTCCAACTGTCGCCCACCACTCAGCCCGCGACCCGCGGTACTACCGCACCACTGGAGCGGTACTACCGCACGGGCCTGCGGTACTACCGCTGTGGTCCGCGGTACTACCGTGAGCGCGGCAGGGCCTGGACCCGACCATATGAGCACCGACAGGGGGCGGTAGAACCGCTCGCACGGTACTACCGCGACCCTATGCGGTACTACCGCATGGAAGGCACCATCCAGGCACGGTAGGCACGGATATAAAGAATTACATCCGTGACTACATCTGCTAAGATTTTATGTATGCAAAAGTCCGACACGGTACTACCGCAAACCAGGTGCAGTACTACCGTGTAGGGCGCGGATGTTTAAAATTACATCTGCCCCTACTTCCGCTCATGCCACTGTGCCTGGCCAGGCTTTACGGTACTACCGCGCTGGAGCACAGTACTATGGCGTGGGGCGCGGATGTAAAAAATTACATCCGCCCCTACTACCGCTCGCGCAGCAGCGCCAGGCTAGAGCTCACGGTACTACCACTCAGAAGGAGCGGCACTACCGTGGTCGCCCATGATACTACCGTGCCGGGGCCCGGTACTACTGCTGGTGCCTGCGGTAGTACCGCTGTGGGGAGCAGTACTACCACCAGCCTTTGAACATCAACACTAGGAGTCCTTCATTCTGCAGAGACACGGTGAGACGGAGGAAACTCCGAAGAGCCAAAGTAAAGGCAGTGCAAAAGGAACATGTGTACGTGAGACTCCACCCAAACCTTTCCAACACGAACCCCCTCTTAATAGTACGTCTTTCCTACGACTCAAATCCAGCGAAAAGAAACGTAGAGAAACGCCGTCTTCAATAATCTTCGAGGGGCATCAAATCGTATTTTGTTCAGTCATGATATATCTAAAAAGCTCAATGCACACGATTAGTCCGCAAATTCATTGTCATCAATCACCAAAACTACTAAGGGATAAATATGCCCTTACAATCTCTCCCTTTTTGGTGGATTGATGACAATACGGGATTTGCACATAGAGATATAAAGTGAGGCAACGACAAACCCACCATCTATAAAATATAGACGGGCTCCCCCTATATGTGTGCACTCTAGAGAGTGCTTTGGACTGCACGACACACATACTAGGATCAACACTCCCCCTATGTTTTATAGACAAGGCATCTCTTGCAACAGTATAGTCAACACTAAGCAAGTAGGCAAGATGATGGATATAACTAAGTAATGAAGATAGAAGGATAAGCAGGAGTGCATATGTCTTACACCATATGATAGAACTTAGTCTCACAAGCACAAACCAAACCAAAGCAAACGAAGTTCAACAGACCGAAAGCAAAGCGACAAGGCGAAACACACGACACACGACACTCAAATCCTACACTCTCTCCCCCTTTGGCGTCGAGACACCAAAGAGGCAGAGAGGGCAGCTACGACATAGGTGGTAGCTCAGGCGGAAAACGACTTCTCGTCGTCAGACTCAGCAGCGGGAATGGTCTCCTCCTCAGAAACAGTCCACTTGTAGCCCTGCTTAGCCATCCAGGCAACCTCGGGAGTGATGTGCTTCTCGTATCCGCTAGACACCTCCTCGTCACACACCCTCAAGATCCTCTTGTCGCGACGGCGATTCTCCTTCTGAGCAACATGGGCCTTGTACTGACCCTGGGTCTGCATGCAGAACAACTTCTTCATCTTCGTCTTCAGCTTCTTCGCCCAAGAGGGCTTAGTAGAGGGAGGAGTGTAACCAGCAAAACGGTCCTCAGCAGCTTCCTCCTCCTCAATCTCCTCCTCATCCACATCCATCTTGGCAGCCTCGGCCACAGTGGTGGTATTAGCCCATTGGCTCTTGATGTGAAGCTTGATGGGCTCATGACGAATCTAGCCGAGGGCTTCGAACTCATCGCTGGGATAGAGCTTCTCCCAAGTCTTGGAGATCAAGTGAAACACTTAAGGCCCATAGATGGGGACCTTACGGTTGAACACCGCAAACTGAAGCTCGCACCACATGATATGTGAGACGTCAAGTGGTTGAGTCTGAGCCTGACGCGCATCCTCACAAATGAGCATCATATACACAAGATAGGCATGCACCTGGCCCATGTCACCAATGTGCGGGAAGAGGGTGTTGCGGAAGAGCCGATGCATGATGTCAAGGAAGGGGTTCAGCACCCACACCTTCTTCGTGCTAGGAAGTGTCTTCTCAACAAGGAAGGGCAGGAGCTTGTTCTTGTTGGTAGACTCAGATTTGGCATGAGGGCGAACTCCAACGGGCGTGTCGAGCCCCACATCTGGAATGTGAAGCAAATCCATGAAATCCTTCCATTTAGCAGTCATCCGTTGACCATTGGTCATCCATGTCATGGTCCTTGCTTCATCAAAATCGAAGTGGACCGAAGCAAAGAGCTGAGCCACAATGTCCGGGTCAAAGTCCAGGTGAAAGGTAAGCATGTGCTCAATGCCGAACTGCTCCACCAGATCCAAAGCCTCTCCAAAATAGCCACGGTGCTTGTCCTGCCTCATGTGATGCATGTCAATCCAAAGAACTTCCATGTGGACGTTCTGCTTGTCCTTGACCACATCCAGATAGATAAGGTTCTGCTGCTTGGTCCAGAACAGATCATTCCCTCTGAATTAGCACGGGGATTCACATAGTTGTTGATCTTCCTTTGAACAATGAACTCGGCCAGAGGCATATCATCCATGCCCATGGTGGCCTCCTTCTACTTGGTGGCGGTGTGCTTGGTTCTGCGTTGGGAGGCATTGGATCCCTCTGGAGCTTCATTTTTGTTGCACAACCGCTTTGACCCTGTGTCACGGCCTGGATTCAAGGGACGAACATGGGAACCAGAGCCACCACCTAGACACAAAACACAAGAACATGCACGAAAAACAAGAAGGATCAATGCAAATGCCAAGGCCAAAGCCAAAAGAAACAAGTAAGCAAGAGATTTGGAGAGATAAAACAACAAAATTTGCCTCTACGGTAGTACCGGACTGGCGTACGGATGTAAAAAACTACATCCGCACCAGCCGCGGTAGTACCGTGCCGGGGTGGCACGATAGTACCGCGGCTGGAGTGGAAGTAATTTTTTACTTCCACGCTCCAAGCGGTAGTACCGCACAAGGGAGCGGTAGTACCGCGCAGAGTAGGCTACGAGCATGGATGCGGTAGTACCGCTCCAGGAGGAGCGGTAGTACCGCACGGATCAAATACGCCACAGTAACCACAGATCTGGATCTAAAAACATCCGCAAAACAGATCGGTACTATCGTTGATCAAACTGAACTATTGTGTCAATCCAAAAAGCATGCTTACTGCACTACCACTCTCCTACAAATCCCTCTTGCACAGATTTAGCCAAAAATCTCATGAACACCACATGCATCTCCCCAAGACCTAGAAGCACAAGAACAGAAGAAAAGAATAGGAACTTGGGGAAAAACCTTGGTCCATGGCAAGGGGGCGAGGTGGGGAACGATCCCACCGGTCGGAATTCGAGGAGAGTGGCCAGAGACGGAGATCCGGCGAGGGCCTCCGGCGCCGTTCTTGCGCAGGAGAGAGAGAGACGGGGCGGGGAAGAGAGATGAATGGGTATGGGGGAGTTAGAACTCCCCCTGCTGTTGGGGAATGTTGTAGAAAATAAAATTTTTCTACGGTTTCACCAAGATCTATCTATGAGTTCATATAGCAACGAGAGAGAGGAGTGCATCTACATACCCTTGTAGATCTAGCGGAAGCGTTCAAGAGAACGGGGTTGAGGGAGTCGTACTCGTCGTGATCCAAATCACCGGAGATCCTAGTCCTGAACGGACAGCACCTCCGCGTTCAACACACGTACGGTCAGGGAGACGTCTCCTCCTTCTTGATCCAACAAGGGCGAAGGAGAGGTTGATGAAGATCCAGCAGCACGATGGCATGGTGGAGGATGCAGCAGGGATCCCGGCAGGGCTTTGCCAAGCGTCTGCGGGAGAGAGAGGTGTGGCAAGGGGGAAGGGAGGCACCAAGTGCAAGGGTGCGGCTGCCCTCCCTCCCCCCTCTATATATAGGGTCCCTGTGGCGCTGCCCTAGGAGATTGGATCTCCTAGGGGGGGCGGCTGTTGGTGCCTTGCCCCCAAGGCAAGTGGAGGCGCCTCCCTAGGGTTCCCAACCCTAGGCGCAGGGGGCAGGCGGAAGCACCAGCCCACTAGGGGCTGGTTCCTCCCACTTCAGCCCACGGGCCCTCCGGGATAGGTAGCCCCACCAGCTGGACCCCGGGACCCTTCCAGTGGTCCCAGACAATACCGTGACCCCGAAACTTTCCCGATGGACTAAACTCGACTTCCCATATATAATTATTTACCTCCGACCATTCCGAACTCCTCGTGACGTCCGGATCTCATCCGGACTCGAACAACTTTCGGGTTACTGCATACTCATATCTCTACAACCCTAGCGTCACCTAACCTTAAGTGTGTAGACCCTACGGGTTCGGGAGACATGCAGACATGACCGAGACGCCTCTCCGTTCAATAACCAATAGCGGGATCTGGATACCCATGTTGGCTCCCACATGCCCCTCGATGATCTCATCGGATGAACCACGATGTCGAGGATTCAAGCAACCCCGTATACAATTCCCTTTGTCAATCGGTACGTTACTTGCCCGAGACTCGATCGTCGGTATCCCAATACCTCGTTTAATCTCGTTACCGGCAAGTCACTTTACTCGTACCGTAATGCATGATCCCGTGGCCGGACACTTGGTCACATTGAGCTCATTATGATGATGCATTATCGAGTGGGCCTAGAGATACCTCTCCGTCATACGGAGTGACAAATCCCAGTCTCGATTCATGCCAACCCAACAGACACTTTCGGAGATACCCGTAGTGTACCTTTATAGTCACCCAGTTATGTTGTGACGTTTGGCACACCCAAAGCACTCCTACGGTATCTGGGAGTTGCACAATCTCATGGTCTAAGGAAATGATACTTGACACTTGGAAAAGCTCTAGCTAAACAAACTACACGAACTTTGAGCTATGCTTAGGATTGGGTCTTGTCCATCACATCATTCTCCTAGTGATGTGATCCCGTTATCAATGACATCCAATGTCCATAGTCAGGAAACCATGACTATCTGTTGATCAACGAGCTAGTCAACTAGAGGCTTACTAGGGACATGTTGTGGTCTATGTATTCACACGTGTATTACGATTTTCGGATAACACAGCTTATAGCATGAATAATGTACTATTATCATGAACAAAGAAATATAATAATAACCATTTTATTATTGCCTCTAGGGCATATTTCCAAGAGTCTCCCACTTGCACTAGAGTCAATTTTCTAGTTACATTGTGATGAATCGAACACCCATAGCGTTCTGGTGTTGATCATGTTTTGCTCTAGGGAGAGGTTTAGTCAATGGATCTGCTACATTCAGATTCGTATGTACTTTACAAATATCTATGTCTCCATCTTGAACATTTTCACGTATGGAGTTGAAGCGACCTTGATGTGCCTGGTCTTCTTGTGAAACCTGGGCTCCTTGGCAAGTGCAATAGCTCCAGTGTTGTCACAGAAGAGTGCGATCGGCCCCGACGCATTGGGTATGACTCCTAGGTCGGTGATGAACTCCTTCACCCATATTGCTTCATGCGCTGCCTCCGAGGCTGCCATGTACTCTGCTTCACATGTAGATCCCGCCACGACGCTTTGCTTGCAAATGCACTACCATCGCCCCACCATTCAAAATATACACGTATCCGGTCTGTACTTAGAGTCATCCAGATCTGTGTCGAAGCTAGTGTCGATGTAACCCTTTACGACGAGCTCTTCGTCACCTCCATAAATGAGAAACATATCCTTAGTCCTTTTCAGGTACTTTAGGATGTTCTTGACCGCTGTCCAAAGGTTCCTTGCCGGGATTACTTTGGTACCTTCCTACCAAACTTACGGCAAGGTTTACATCAGGTCTGGTACACAGATGGCATACATAATAGACCCTATGGCTGAGGCATAGGGGATGACACTCATCTCTTCTTTATCTTCCGCCAGAAGTCGTGCATTGAGCCGAGCTCACTCTCACACCTTGCAATACAAGCAAGAACCCTTTCTTGGACTGATCCATGTTGAACTTATTCAATATCTTATCAAGGTATGTGCTTTGTGAAAGACCTATGAGGCGTCTCGATCTATCCCTATAGATCTTGATGCCTAATATGTAAGCAGCTTCTCCAAGGTCCTTCGTTGAAAAACACTTATTCAAGTAGGCCTTAATGTCTGTCCAAAAGTTCTATATCATTTCCCATCAAAAGTATGTCATCTACATATAATATGAGAAATGCCACAGAGCTCCCACTCACTTTCTTGTAAACGCAGGCTTCTCCATAAGTCTCAAGATAAACCCAAACGCTTTGATCATCTCATCAAAGTGAATGTTCCAACTCCGAGATGCTTGCACCAGCCCATAAATGGATCATTGGAGCTTGCATACCTTGTTAGCATTCTCGTGGTCGACAAAACCTTCCGGCTGCATCATATACAGTTCTTCCTTAAGATGGCCGTTAAGGAATGCCGTTTTGACGTCTTTTTGCCATATCTCATAATCATAGTATGCGGCAATTGCTAACATGATTCGGACGGACTTCAGCTTCTCTACGGGAGAGAAAGTCTCATCATAGTCAATCCATTGAACTTGTCGATAACCCTTAGCGACAAGTCGAGCTTTACATATGGTGACATTACCATCCGCGTCCGTCTTCTTCTTAAACATCCATTTGTTTTCTATTGCTCGCCGATCATCGGGCAAGTCTGTCAAAGTCCATACTTTGTTTTCATACATGGATCCTATCTTGGATTGCATGGCTTCAAGCCAGTTGTTGGAATCTGGGCCCGCCATCGCTTCTTCATAGTTCGAAGGTTCACCGTTGTCTAACAACATGATTTCCAAGACAGGGTTGCCGTACTACTCACAGTGCGTAACGTGTCCTTGTGGACCTTCAAGTTCAAGGGAGCTTGATCCAAGTATCTTGATCATCATCATTAAACTCCTCTCTTGTCGGTGCAGGCACCACAGAACATCTTCCCGAGTTGTGCTACTTACCGCTTCAAGAGGCGATTCATCAAGCTCTACTTTCCTCCCACTTAATTCTTTCGAGAGAAACTCTTTCTCCGTAAAGGACCCGTTCTTGGCAACAAAGATCTTGCCTTCGGATCTTAAGTAGAAGGTATACCCAATGGTTTCCTTAGGGTATCCTATGAAGACGCATTTTTCCGACTTGGGTTCGAGCTTTTCAAAGGTTGGAGTTTCTTGACATAAGCATCGCATCCCCAAACTTTTAGAAACGACAGCTTAGGTTTCTTGCCAAACCATAATTCATACGGTGTCGCCTCAATGGATTTAGACGGTGCCCTATTTAAAGTGAATGTAGCTGTCTCTAGAGCGTATCCCCAAAATGATAGCGATGAATCGGTAAGAGACATCATAGATCGCAACATATCCAATAAAGTGCGACATAACGTTCGGACACACCGCTATTACCGAGGTGTTCCAGCGGCGTGAGTTGTGAAACGATTCCACATTTCCTTAAGTGCGTAACAAATTCGTGACTTAGATATTCTCCCCCACGATCTGATCGTAAGAACTTTATCTTTCGGTCACGTTGATTCTCTACCTCATTCTGAAATTCCTTGAACTTTTCAAAGGTCTCAGACTTGTGTTTCATCAAGTAGACATACCCATATCTACTCGTGTCGCCGCGAGAGTGAGAACATAATCGATATCCTCCATGAAGCCTCAACGCTCATTGGACCGCACACATCAAGATGTATGATTTCCAATAAGTTGGTTGCTCGCTCCATTGTTTCGGAGAATGGAGTCTTGGTCATTTTGCCCATGAGGCATGATTCGCATGTGTCAAATGATTCATAATCGAGAGACTCTAAAAGTCCATCAGCATGGAGCTTCTTCATGCGCTTGACACCAATGTGACCAAGGCGGCAAGTGCCACAAGTATGTGGACTATCGTTATCAACTTTACATCTTTTGGTATTCACACTATGAATATGTGTAACATCACGCTCGAGATTCATTAAGAATAAACCATTGACCATCGGGGCATGATCATAAAACATATCTCTCATATAAATAGAACAACCATTATTCTCGGATTTAAATGAGTAGCCATCTCGTATTAAACGAGATCCGGATACAATGTTCATGCTCAAAGCTGGTACTAAATAACAATTATTGAGGTTTAAAACTAATCCCGTAGGTAAATGTAGAGGTAGCGTGCGACGGTGATCACATCAACCTTGGAACCATTCCCGACGCATCTTCACCTCGTCCTTCGCCAGCCTCTGCTTATTCTGCAGCTCCCGCTTTGAGTTACAAATATGAGCAACCGCACCGTATCAAATACCTGTGAGCTACTACGAAAATCGGTAAGGTACACATCAATTACATGTATATCAAATATACCTTTGGTTTTGCCGGCCTTCTTGTCCGCTAAGTACTTGGGGCAGTTCCGCTCAAAGGACCACTTCCCTTGCAATAAAAGCACTCAGTCTCAGGCTTGGGTCCATTGTTTGACTTCTTCCCGATAACTGGCTTACCGGGCGCGGCAAATCCCTTGCCGTCCTTCTTGAAGTTCTTCTTACCCTTGCCTTTCTTGAACTTAGTAGTTTTATTCACCATCAACACTTGATGTTCCTTTTTGATTCTACCTCCACTGATTTCAGCATTGAATATACCTCAGGAATGGTCTTTTCCATCCCCTGCATATTGAAGTTCATCACAAAGCTCTTATAGCTCGGTGGAAGCGACTGAAGGATTCTTTCAATGATCACAGCGCCATCCGGAGATTAACTCCCAAATTGAGTCAAGCGGTTGTGCAACCTGCACATCTTGAGTATGTGCTCACCGACGTAACTATTTCCCTCCATCTTACAATCAAGAACTTGTCGGAGACTTCATATCTCTCGACCCGCATGAGCTTGGAAAACCATTTTTAGCTCTTCGAACATCTCATATGCTCCGTGTTGCTCAAAACGCTTTTGGAGCCTCGGTTCTAAGCTGTAAAGCATGCCGCACTGAACGAGGGAGTAATCATCAGCACGAGACTGCCAAGCGTTCATAACGTCTTGGTTCTCCGGGATTGGTGCTTCACCTAGCGGTGCTTCTAGGACATAATGTTTCTTGGCAGCTATGAGGATGATCTCGTGTTCCGGACCCAGTCCGTATAGTTGCTGCCATCATCTTTCAGCTTGGTTTTTCTCTAGGAACGCGTTGAAGTTGAGGGTAACGTGGGCCATTTGATCTACAAGACATATTGTAAAGATTTTAGACTAAGCTCATGATAATTAAGTTCATCTAATCAAATTATTTAATGAACTCCCACTCAGATTAGACATCCCTCTAGTCATCGAAGTGAAACATGATCCGAGTCAACTAGGCCATGTCTGATCATCACGTGAGACGGACTAGTTGACGTTGGTGAACATCGCCATGTTGATCGTATCTTCTATATGACTCATGCTCGACCTTTCGGTCTTCCGTGTTCCGAGGCCATGTCTGTACATGCTAGGCTTGTCAAGTCAACCTAAGTGTATTGCGTGTGTAAATCTGGCTTACCCCGTTGTATTCGAACATTAGGATCTATCACACCCGATCATCACGTGGTGCTTCGAAACAATGAACCTTCGCAATGGTGCATAGTTAGGGGGAACACTTTCTTGAAATTATTGTGAGGGATCATCTTATTTACTACCATCGTTCTAAGTAAACAAGATGCAAAAACATGATAAACATCACATGCAATCAAATAGTAGTGACATGATATGGCCAATATCATATAGCTCCTTTGATCTCCATCTTCGGGGCTCCATGATCATCTTTGTCACCGGCATGACACCATGATCTCCATCATCATGATCTCCATCATTGTGTCTCCATGAAGTTGCTCGCCAACTATTACTTCTACTACTATAGCTAACGGTTTACTTCTACTACTATAGCTAACGGTTTAGCAATAAAGTAAAGTAATTACATGGCGTTGAATCAATGACACACAGTTCATACAATAATTAAGACAACTCCTATGGCTCCTGCCGGTTGTCATACTCATCGACATGCAAGTCGTGATTACTATTACAAGAACATGATCTCATACATCACATATATCATTCATCATTCATCACAACTTTTGGCCATATCACATCACAATCACATGCTGCAAAAACAAGTTAGACGTCCTCTAATTGTTGTTGCATGTTTTACGTGGCTGCAATAGGGTTCTAGCAAGAACGTTTTCTTACCTACGTAAAAGCCACAACGTGATTTGTCAACTTATATTTACCCTTCATAAGGACCCTTTTCATCGAATCCGCTCCAACTAAAGTGGGAGAGACAGACACCCGCTAGCCACCTTATGCAACTAGTGCATGTCACCGGTGGAACCTATCTCACGTAAGCGTACGTGTAAGGTCGGTCCGGGCCGCTTCATCCCACAATACCGCTGAAGCAAAATGAGACTAGTAGTGGCAAGAAAGTTGACAACATCTACGCCCACAATAAATTGTGTTCTACTCGTGCAAAGAGAACTACACATAGACCTAGCTCATGATGCCACTGTTGGGGACGTTGCAGAAAATAAAAATTTTCTACGGTTTCACCAAGATCTATCTATGAGTTCATCTAGCAACGAGAGAGGAGTGCATCTACATACCCTTGTAGATCGAGCGGAAGCGTTCAAGAGAACGGGGTTGAGGGAGTCGTACTCGTCGTGATCCAAATCACCGGAGATCCTAGTGCTGAACGGACAGCACCTCCGCGTTCAACACACGTACGGTCAGGGAGAAGTCTCCTCCTTCTTGATCCAACAAGGGGGAAGGAGAGGTTGATGAAGATCCAGCAGCACAATGGCGTGGTGGTGGATGCAGCAGGGATCCCGGCAGGGCTTCGCCAAGCGTCTGCGGGAGAGAGAGGTGTGGCAAGGGGGAAGGGAGGCACCAAGTGCAAGGGTGCGGCTGCCCTCCCCCCCTCTATATATAGGGTCCCCAAGGGGGGGCGCCGGCCCTAGGAGATGGGATCTCCTAGGGGGGGGGGCGCCGGCCAAGGGGGGTGCCTTGCCCCCCAAGGCAAGTGGAGGCGCCCCCTCCCCTAGGGTTCCCAACCCTAGGCGCAGGGGGGCCCAAGGGAGGGGGCGCACCAGCCCACCAGAGGCTGGTTCCCCTCCCACTTCAGCCCACTGGGCCCTCCGGATAGCTGGCCCCACCCAGTGGACCCTCGGGACCCTTCCGTGGTCCCAGACAATACCGTGACCCCAAAACTTTCCCGATGGTCAAACTCGACTTCCCATATATAATTCTTTACCTTGGACTATTCCTAACTCCTCGTGACGTCCGGGATCTCATCCGGGACTCCGAACAACTTTCGGGTTACTGCATACTCATATCTCTACAACCCTAGTGTCACCTAACCTTAAGTGTGTAGACCCTACGGGTTCGGGAGACATGCAGACATGACCAGATGCCTCTCCGTCAATAACCAACAGCGGGATCTGGATACCCATGTTGGCTCCCACATGCTCCTCGATGATCTTATCGGATGAACCACGATGTCGAGGATTCAAGCAACCCCGTATACAATTCCCTTTGTCAATCGGTACGTTACTTGCCCGAGATTCGATCGTCGGTATCCCAATACCTCGCTTAATCTCGTTATCGCAAGTCACTTTACTCGTACCGTAATGCATGATCCTGTGACTAGACACTTGGTCACATTGAGCTCATTATGATGATGCATTACCGAGTGGGTCCAGAGATACCTCTCCGTCATACGGAGTGACAAATCCCAGTCTCGATTTGTGCCAACCCAACGGACACTTTCGGAGATATCGTAGTGTAACTTTATAGTCACCCAGTTAAGTTGTGACGTTTGGCACACCCAAAGCACTCCTACGGTATCCGGGAGTTGCACAATCTCATGGTCTAAGGAAATGATACTTGACACTTGGAAAAGCTCTAGCTAAACGAACTACACGATCTTTGAGCTATGCTTAGGATTGGGTCTTGTCCATCACATCATTCTCCTAATGATGTGATCCCATTATCAATGACATCCAATATCCATAGTCAGGAAACCATGACTATCTGTTGATCAACGAGCTAGTCAACTAGAGGCTTACTAGGGACATGTTGTGGTCTATGTATTCACACGTGTATTACGATTTTCGGATAACACAGTTATAGCATGAATAACAGACTATTATCATGAACAAAGAAATATAATAATAACCATTTTATTATTGCCTCTAGGGCATATTTCCAACACCTGCCCCACTCTTAACCCCCACCCGCTCGCAACGGCACGGTAGTACCGCAAGTCATCGCGGTAGTACCGCCCGGGCAGAAGTACCGCTCGTTGGGCGGTAGTACCGCTCTTCCAGCGGCAGTAAAAAAATACTGCCGCGATGGAAGCGGTAGTACTGTGCGTCAAGGATGCAACTGTGCACGCACAGAGCAAGCAACTCATGTGGTAGTACCGTGGCTTGCAACGGTAGTACCGTACCCCCAAGAAAATGCAAGTTTCGCACGAGATAGGGAAACGGCATTTGCAAACCAACCTTCAAGACACCGAACAACCAAGAGGCAAGCCCCAACGACGATGCACGCATGACACAGAGCAAAAGCAAAAGCCAACGAAGACTAAAACACGAACCACAACTCTCAGGAAGAGAGGGCGATGGCCGGAGCCACCTATGTATGAGTCACTTGGTATGGCACCGCGAAGAATTATCCCCCTATGTCCATGCCTACACCTAAAAAAGATAGCATGATGAGTATGGTGGGGTGTGCAAGGGTTCAAACCACATTGCTCGAATCAATGATATTTAGCTCATGCCTAAACTCGCGAAATATTGCTTCATCCAAGGGCTTCATGAAAATATCTGCAAGGTTATCATGAGTGTTGACATACTTGAGCTTGATCTCCCCTCGCCTAATGTGATCCCGGATGAAGTGATACCGAATCTCAATATGCTTCGTCTTGAAGTGTTGCACCGGGTTGAGAGAGATCTTGATGGCACTTTCATTGTCACACCAAAGAGGCAGTTCGTCACAAGTGACACGTAATCCTTCAAAGTTTGCCTCATCCATAGAAGTTGAGCACAACAACTACCGGCAGCCACATACTCCGCCTTGATTGGACGAGAGATACACAACTTTGCTTCTTAGAAGACCAACTCACTAAAGAGTAACCAAGAAATTGGCACACCTGCAGGTGGACTTCCTATCCACTTTGTCTCCCGCCTAATCTGAGTCTCAGAGTAGCCCAAAAGATCAAAGTTGGCTCCTCTTGGGTACCATAAGCCAAAGTTTGGGGTATGAGCCAAATATCAAAAGATTCGCTTGACCGCCAAAAAGTGGCTTTCCTTAGGTGCGGCTTGAAACCGTGCACAAATTCCCACACTCAATATGATATCCGGTCTAGATGCACAAAGGTAAAGCAGGGATCCAATCATGGAGCGATATACTTTTTGATCCACCACTTTACCATTGGGATCAATGTCAAGTTGGCATTTGACTGGCATTGGAGTGGAGGCCGGCTTGACATCACTTAGCTTGAATCTCTTGAGCATGTCTTGAGTGTATTTGGCTTGGTTGATGAAGGTTCCTTCTCTTCTTTGCTTGATTTCGAACCCGAGAAAGAACTTCAACTCTCCCATCATAGAAATCTTGAACTTTGAGGTCATGAGAGCGGCTATTCTTCATTGAAAGCTTTGTTGGGGGAACCAAAGATAATATCATCAACATATAGTTGGCATTCAAACAACTCCCTTTGACCTTCTTAGTAAAAAGAGTGGGGTCGATTTTCCCAATTTCGAACCCACGATCTTGTAACAACTCAGTAAGATGCTCATACCATGCACGTGGGGGCTTGTGCCATAGAGCGCCTTGCTGAGTTGGTACACATGATCGGGGAAATAGAGATCCTCGAACCCCGGGGGTTGTTTGACATACAACAACTCATTAATGGGACCATTAAGAAAAGCACTCTTCACATCCATTTGTTGCAACTTGAAATTATGATGAGAAGCATAAGCAATCAACAAACTAATATATTCAAGGCGAGCGACAGGAGCAAAGGTTTCACCGTAGTTGATACCCTTGACTTGGGAGTAGCCTTGTGCCACCAAACGAGCCTTGTTGCGAACAATGATCCCATGAGCATCTTGCTTGTTCTTGAATATCCACTTGGTTCCAATGACATTATGATTCCTGATTGGCCTTGGCACTAATTTCCACACTTGGTTCTGCTCGAAGTTGTTGAGTTCTTCATGCATGGCATTTAGCCAATCCGGATCCTCGAGCGCCTCATAAACCTTTTGGGGTTCGACACAAGAAACAAACGCGTGATGTTCACAATAGTTTGCTAATTTTCTACGAGTGCTTACCCCCTTTCTTAGGCTTCCAACCACATTCTCTATGAGATGACCTTTGGTAGTGAGCTTGGAAGCGATCTTCGTGGCACGATGCTCCAATTCCTCCTCAGATGTGAAAAGAGGAGGGGTAACTTGATCATCTTGAGCGCCGTCTTAAGCTTGTTCTTGATCTTGAGGTTGCTCTTGATCTTGAACTTGCTCGAAAGGGAGAACTTGACCTTGGGCATCACTTGGTGGTTCACCATCATCTTGAGGTTGAACTTTCCCTTGATCTTGTTCACGAGGTTGAGGGCCTTCACTTTGTTCTTCGGAAGCATGTGGGTCTTGGGTTGGTGATGGCTCCACTTGAGTGGAGCATTGTCCTTCTCCTTCGGCCACAAGGGGTTCCTCAATGGGTAGGATATGACCAACACTGATTCTTCTTATGGCTTGGGGAGGAATTTCATCACCTACATCACAAGTACCACTTTGCTCCACTTGGGAGCCATTATTCTCGTCAAACTCCACGTTACACGTCTCCTCAATGAGTCCGGTGGACTTGTTGAGGACACGGTAGGCATGAGAGTTTGTAGCATAACCAACAAATATGCCCTCATGAGCTCTAGCCTCAAATTTAGACAAACAAACACCTTTCTTGAGAATGAAACACTTACACCCGAACACCCAGAAATACTTGAGGTTGGGCTTGTTACCGGTGAGTATTTCATAGGGAGTCTTGTTCAAGCCTTTGCAGAGATAGAGCCGATTGGATGCATGACACGCTGTGTTGATGGCTTCGGCCCAAAAGTTGTAAGGAGACTTGAACTCCGCCATCATGGTCCTTGCCACATCCATCAACGTCCGATTCTTCCTCTCCGCGACACCATTTTGTTGAGGGGTGTATTGTGCAGAATATTGATGCTTGATCCACTCATCACTAAGAAACTCATCCAAGGTGTAGTTCTTGAACTCGGTGCCGTTGTCACTCCTTATTGTCAAGATCTTTGCATCATGTTGACGTTGAGCTTCATTTGCAAAGTCGATGACGGTTTGTTGAGTCTCACTCTTCCTCTTGAAGAAATATACCCAAGTATATCTTGAATAATCATCCACAATCACCAAGCAATACTTTCTACCCCCAAGACTATCAAAGGATGGAGGCCCAAATAGATCCATGTGAAGGAGCTCCAAGGGTCTCTTCGAGTAGATGATAGTCGTGGGAGGGTGAGCCTTCTCATGTAGCTTTCCTTTGATACAAGCACTGCAAGCATGATCTTTGGCAAAACTAACATTTGTTAGTCCACGGACATGGTCCCCCTTGAGAAGACTTTGCAAAGATCTCATATTGGCGTGGGCTAAACGGCGATGCCAAAGCCATCCCACATCAACTTTAGCCAGTAGGCATGTCACGGTCTTAGTTGATCGCTCTGAAAAGTTAATCACATAAAGACCGTTCTCGACATGCCCAACAAAGGCTACTTTAAGAGTCTTGCTCCACAAGAGGGCCATGGTATCAATATCAAAGAATGTGGCAAAGTCCATGAGTGGAAGTTGACGAACGGAAAGTAGATTGCAAGCAAGGGACTCAACAAGCATGACTTTCTCGATCGTGAGATCATGAGAAATGACAACCTTGCCAAGACCCAATACCTTAGAAGACAAGGCATCACCCCACTCGATGTTGGTGGGCATAGAAGGGATCTTGTGCATGTCCAGCACCAAGTCCTTGCTTCCGGTCATATGATTTTTGGCTCCACTATCGAGCAACCTTGATCCCCCACCGGAAGCAAACACCTACAAGAGATCAATGCTTGGTTTTAGGTACCCATTTTGTAATGGGTCCTTTGATGTTAGTAACAAGGGTCTTAGGAACTCAAATAGACCATTCAATGTACTCATAAGGAGAACCAACAAATTTAGCATAAACATGCCCATCACTAGCACGACACAACACATAAGAAGGGTTAAAGTCGCCGGCTTTGTTGGAAGGAGTGGCATTGCCCTTTTTGACATCACCACCCTTCACATTGTTCTTCTTATCCTTAGGAGCATCATCGTGGAATTGTCACGGCAGATGTCCTAGTGTAAGGACTTAGTCGTGAGGCCAACACATCTATGTGGTAGCTTGAGAGGGGTTGGGCGGAATCGAGAGACGCAACACATAAGACGAGGATTTAGACAGCTTTAGGCCCCGGCATCCGGTAATAACCCTACATGCTGTTTGTGGCTAGGTCTCATTATGGTCATGAGGGAGTCGCCGTAAGCCGGCTCTTGTGTCTAGCCCTAGAGATTGTTTCTTCTTCCTTGCCCCTCTTTGGGGAGCCCTGCCCCTCTTTATATAAGTTATAGGGGCGGGTTACATGTGGAGTCCTAGTAGGACTAGGACTTGCCTATCTTATACTACAAGCCGGATACAAGTCCGGGTCTTGATTCCTTGTAAGGGAAATATTCCTCACACCTTTCTTCTTAAGTCAGCCCACCATCACATGAACCGACCTACTGGGCCTTGGGCCTTGTCGTCCGTTTGACCCGCCATCGGGGCCATCCGTGAGTTGCCAGGCTCGTGAGTCATCGCACGATGAGCCGCTGCACTGTAAGTCGCCAAACCTCCGGCGGGTTACCAGTGAAACACCAAGTCCCAGCCGGGTCATCCATCCGGCCGGGTCATACCTTCAATATAATGGATTAAGACTTGTGTACCTTGAACTGTTGACAGGAGCAATTGGTAGCCCCCAAGGGCCGGCTCATTACGATGGGATGAATCGGGTCTTCAATGAGGTGAGCAAAAAATGACTTTGCAATAGCCCCCAAGTGTCATGGTGCATGCTTGCAGTGACATGAGACTTGCATATTTGATGTAACCTCAATTTGAATAATGTAGCCCCCAAGTGCCGGGTTGTAAGCCTGCAGCGACTCGGGACTATTCCTTCCATTGTAGAATAAATCATATCCATTAATAAAATGATAGCCATTGCGCCAAAGCGACTTTGAATACCTCATCTGTTGATAAGTAAATCCAGAGTTTAAATTCCCGACGGCTCTTGGCCGATGGCGATTTAATACACCTCCATTGTAAGACGGAATTTTATAACCCGGCGGCTTATAGCCTTTGAGAAAAATCCAGAACGGATAATCATTTTGAAGCATCAACTTTGGTAATGAGCTTGAACTTAATCATTTATATGTCATATTTATGCAAATCCTACAAAGAGTTTAAACAACATATGCCCCGCGACTTAACGTCAAAAGCCAGCGGGTAACCACCCAAATGTAGTCTTATCCTGCACACAAGTAGATCACAAGATCCCTATGATCCTTTGAATGATACCGCCAGCTTATGTGACCCGGACAGTGAAGTTGATAACTCAACTCTGTAAGAGCCGGCACATATGATATTTGCGACAACTCAAATACTTGCGATTGTATAAAAAATAGATAAATTTTTTGAGGCTTCTGATTCAAATACAATCAGTAAACCGTTCCAAAGGGGTTAAGCTAAGATTCGAATACGATCATATAGCCCCCAGTGGCGTTGGCGTTGCCGATCAAACTGGGTATCGACAACTATGTTCTCTTTGGTTCGAATACGACCTATGTTTGAACAGGAAGCCCCCAAATGACCTTAAAAGTTGTTTAACGATGCTGATTCGAATACGATCCACGTCGATTCCCAAAGGGGTTGAGCTATGATTCAGATACGATCAAGAAGCCCCCAAATAGGTTCAGCAGTTTGCTAATCAAAAGGGTATCGACAGCTATGTTCTCTTTGGTTCGAATACGACCTATGTTTGAACAGGAAGCCCCCAAGTGACGATAATAAAATAAGCCGTAAGGCAGGATACCCATGTTTTGAACCGTGCATCATGGCAGCAAGTTCCCTTTGGTAACCATTAATTTGTTTGAGATCTCGAACTTGCGAGAGATTAATTCTTTTGAACCGGAAATTCTTAAACCGGATATTGAGATCCTCAAAGCTTTGTAAAGGACAAATTTACCTTGATCCAGATGTTGAACCGGTTTTGAGAGCTTCAAAGCTTTGCGGGAGAAAGATGTCTCTTGAGCTGTATTTTAAACCGGAATCTTCATTTTGAACCGGAAATTTTTCTGACGGCCTTTAAATATTTGCCAATAAAGCAGTAGCCTCGTGGCGGGTTATCTTCCCTTCAATGACCCGGAGTTCTTTGAATTCATTGAAGCCGGCTAATTTTGCCGAGCCATACCATTGTAGCCCCCGAGTCTCAAGATGACTCGAAGTGTTGGCTTGAGATTCTCCATATTTGACCATAGCAGAAGGTGTATATCATTGGCGTTGATAGCGCGCGATGTGAATCCACGATGGGTTGAGGTGACTAGCGGGTTATAAATGATCCCGTATGAACCGTGTCAAGAATCTCGCCAATGGTTCCTTCCAACTGGCTGTTTGAAGTTAACCAAACCGTAGTGCGGCGATTTGTGCGTCTGCCCATTGAGCCATCCAGTGCAGACGGCGGCTAATAATACATGATAATTTGCCTCTAATTTGTTGGAAGAAAACCGGGCTTCCCAAGTAGTGACTTGCTCATTCTCAATAAACAACTCATGCAGATAGGTGCGGCCCGATGTGTTGATGTAGACCAGGCCACGAGAGACAGACAGTAAAGACGACCGCAACATCTGAGGCGGCACAGACAGATAAACCGGCCGTGGCGTTGTAAGCCGGTGCGGACGGGCAAGTTGTCCTCCTTGTTGTAAGCCGGCGTGGTCGCGGGAGACGGCCATGGCTTTGTCAGCCGGTGCGGGAGTCCGTTGAGTAACGACGACCACCTGTGCCAAAAGATGTTGGCGTGCCTCCATCTACACGGTATAATATCACTTTTTGTCATAAATAGTTGCCCTGCATAAACAATATTGCAGACCAAGGCAAAGATAAACTTGTTTTTGACAAAAACCACATGTGCTAATAAAACAAACTTGGATGGATATCACCTGATTCGTTTGGACGAATGCCGACTCTGAGCTAGAGCAGCGGACGTACTTGATCTTTTGTCAGTCTTGTTTTGGATAGACAAGTAGGAATAACAAAGTATCACCAATAATGGAGTAATTGATTCATCACTTTGACTAGTCTTGTCTTTCACATGATGGTTGATGGTCCTTCCTGGAAATTGTGCCATTGTGCCTTTCATTTAACACTAGTAATAAGTCAGATCGTCTACACCGGTCATGACAAAAATCTTTCTGTGTTTGTTGTCGATGAGGGCGGAATTGGTGTCCGCGGAATGACATTGTTTGGGCAGTAAATTAACTGATCAGGACGATCTGAAGATATTAAAACTTTTCGAACATAGCTATGATGGCTTGTGCTGGTGGCCGGATTTGTAACAACAATCGTACGCATTAGTAGTATCAATATACTTGCTCGCTGGGACTTGTGACAACAGCCGTCATAGCAGGCTCGCCGCTTTGACCAGTACGGAGCAAGGACCAAGCAGGACACAGTTCACCAGAGTGGGCAGCAATTTCCATAGACGGGTAGGTTCAGGTCGGCCATTGATGCTGCTGGCCTGAAGGAGATAAAGTGTAAAAATCGCCGCTACACTTGGAGCAACGAGCGGCAAGACCCCACCCTTGTCAGCATTGACAAGTTCTTCTACAACCAAGCCTGGAAATCCCTTTTCCACAGTTTTGCAGTGATGGCGGCTTCTACGACTACTTCAGACCACTGCCCTTTGATCATAGCAGACACAAGTGCCCCGCCATGCCGTGCAAGTTTTAGATTTGAGAGCTTCTGGCCTCGCTTCCCTCGTTTCAATGAAACGGTGGCAGCTGCCTGGAACAGGCCAGTGCAGTCCTCCTACGCTTTTCAGCGCCTACACACCAAGATGGAGCGCACGGCGCGTGACTTGAAGATCTGGAGCAAGGCACACTTCAGCGATGCGAGGCTACAATTTCATATAGCAGTAGAAATTGTGCTCCGATTAGATGTGGCTCAGGAGACCCGGCGTTTGTCTGACGCCGAATTCAACCTCAGAAAACTCTTGAAGCTACGGCTTCTGGGTTTGGCGGCGATCGACCGCACCAGAAAACGCCAAGCTTCGCGCCTAACCTGGCTTCGGGTGGGAGATGCGGGAACAAAGTTTTTCCATGCGAAGATGAGATCTCGCAGACGGAAAAACCACATCCATAGCCTGAAGGTGGGTGATTCTCTTGTCACGGCACATGAGGAAAAAGAAGCTGCCATCTACAACCATTTCCACGACAGCATAGGGACCAAGACGACGAGAGCGATCGGCATCAACTGGCACTTACTCGAGATGCCAACGGTCCAAGCGGGCAGCCTCGACAACCCTTTTTCCGAAGAAGAAATCTGGGAGGCGATCAAAGCTTCACCCCTAGAGAAGGCGCCTGGGCCCGACGGCTTCACGGGAATCTTCTTTAGAACCTGCTGGCCGCTGATCAAGGCAGATATCCTACAAGCTTTCAACAAGTTCTACCACCTTGTGGGGGGGAGGTTTCAACAGCTTGAACACTGCCATAGTAGCTCTCATCCCAAAAAAAGATGGTGCAAAGAAGATTCAAGACTTCAAACCGATCAGCCTGATACACTCAGTTGCAAAACTTATTGCTGAAGTGCTCTCAGTGAGACTATCAGCAGTAATCCACCAAATAATCTCGCCGGCCCAATCGGCCTTCCTGAAGTCCAAAAGCACACAAGACAGTTTTCTGTTTGTTCAGAATGCTATCAGATCGCTCCATAGGAAGAGAACACCGGCGCTCCTGTTCAAGCTAGATATAGCGCGGGCTTT
The DNA here is from genome assembly GCA_021605145.1 of Aegilops bicornis. NCBI lineage: Eukaryota > Viridiplantae > Streptophyta > Magnoliopsida > Poales > Poaceae > Aegilops > Aegilops bicornis. Next base: position 573,269,826 of record CM038675.1, read on the forward strand.
TGACAATGTGTCATGGGAATATTTGCTAGAACTACTGCAAGTGCTAGGTTTCTCCGCGCGTTGGCGCGACTGGATCGCACTGCTCCTCGCATCGGCTTCATCATCCTTCCTGCTAAATGGCACTGTAGGGCACAAGATTCGTCACCACAAGGGGCTTCGAGAGGGAGACCCGCTCTCACCCCTCCTGTTCATCATCGCATCGATCCCCTCCACAGGCTGCTACAACAAGCAAATGAGTTAGAGCTACTCGCCCCTCTGCCTGGCAGAGATATCTCTCTACGGGTTAGCCTCTACGCTGATGACGCCGTAATCTTCGCCAACCCTGAGAAGGTAGAGGTCGACGCCCTGCTCGACATTCTTCGCGACTTCGATCAAGCAACCGGGCTGCAAATAAACCCTGCAAAGTCGACCGTCACCCCCGTCCGCTGCGACGAGATCAATCTCCCAGACATCCTGAGCAATTTTGGTGGGACAACAGTGGGATTCCCCTTAAGATACCTAGGCCTCCCACTAACCGTTTCAAGGCTGCGCCTAGTCCACATCCAATTCATCCTTGATCGGATTAGGGCAAGACTTGCGGGATGGAAGGGCAGGCTCATGACCATCACGGGCAGAAGGGTTTTGGTATGCAGCGTGCTTACATCACTGCCTACCTTTGCTCTGTCTGTACTCCGAGCGCCAAAGAAATTTCTTGCTGAGGTTGACAAAGTTCGTAGGAAATTCCTTTCGGCACAAGATGAAGAACTCAGTGGATGGAAATGCAAGATAGCATGGCCTGTAGTGTGCTCCCCTATTGAAAATGGCGGGTTGGGAGTTTTGGACCTAAACCGCTTCAGTAGAGCGCTACGGCTGTGATGGCTTTGGCTGTCCTGGACCAGCATGGACAGACCATGGATTGGCATGCAGCTTCCTTGCGACGAGGGAGACCGAGCTCTATTCTGTGCCTCCACCTCGATCACGCTGGGCAACGGCGAGAAGGCCTCCTTCTGGCACTGCCCATCGACAGGCTCGGGCAACCTGAAGACGGCCTTTCCTGCTCTCTTCAGCCAATCAAGAAGAAAGAACCGTTCGGTCAAACAAGCTTTGACAAATGACACATGGATTCAAGACCTCGCCCATGGAGACACTCAGCACCTTTGGTCAGAAACAATCAGGTTGCACAGATGGATTCAAGCTGCTGATATTCGTCTTCATGACAACATCAGCGACACCATCAAATGGAAGCATGAAGCATCAGGAATTTACACTGCTAGCTCTGCCTATAAGGCGCAGTTTCAAGGCCACATCAAATCTGATTTCAAGACCCTGATTTGGACCACCTGGGCACCAGCCAAGATGAAGATCTTCACATGGTTGCTACTTAAAAACAGATTATGGTGCAACGACCATCTCCAACGGAGAGGATGGCCAAATGAGTACTTCTGTCAACTTTGCGTCCGGAACTTGGAATCCTCCATGCACTTGTTCTGGCAATGCCCGCTGTCGCTTGAAGTCTGGACGGCTGCAGCGGCCAGAGGTGGGTGCAGCTCACTCCACCCTTTGTAATGGCAAAGCAAGACCAAGCCAACAACCATCATTGCTGCAATGATGGTGCAGCGCGGCCCGAGCACAAAAAAGCCCTCAAGACAACCATCATCCTCATCCTCTCCGAGATTTGGAAGGCTAGAAACGAGAGCACCTTCAGAGGCAAGATGGCGACGCGGCCTAGCATCACTACAGCCGTCCAACGAACGCTAGAACTTTGGCGACAAGCAGGAGCAGCATTTTTGGAGGACCCCTTCTGGGAGCCGCCCTGAGAAAACAGCCATAGCACCTTACATGGTTCTTTTGATTTTCTTCTTTTTTACCTCCTTTGATCCTCGGATCACTACTCGCACTTGATGTTTTGTCACCTGCTCCCTGCTATCAATCAATACAAGCCAACAATCAGCTGGATCTTTCAAAAAAAAATTCCATAGACGGGCTCGGGCGGCCGCTCAGAGCGAGGCCAGGGCGACGGAGTTAGCAGGGTCGGCCCGGGGCGGTTTCGAAGTGGGAGATGAGCAACGGCGGTTCTCGGGCGCAGCAGCGGACGGGCTCAGGGAGGCTCACGGGCGCGACGACGGCGACTCGATGAAACTGGCCGGCTCGGCGGCGGCGACTCACAGGCGTAGAAACAATAGCTCAGATAGAGGCAGCGAAGCCGGGTCAAAGCTCACGATGTGAGGCGCCTCGGAGATCCATGAGCCAGCTGGTCTTGTAATTTGGGCGCGCAGAGGAACAGTGCAGGAGCGACGCTGTCGATCGGCATGGGCCCAGAACAGGGCGGCTCGTGGCCGGATACAACCGGAGGCAACCCGGCGGGGTCTCGCTGGGATGGCCGAGGCGGTTTAGTGGCAACAGGGGGCCGAGTTGAAACTGCGCAGAAACAAGATGCTCTTCGGTAGCTCGGTGAGATGACAAACGGCGGCGACCTGACATGGCGGTGGCCGGCTCAGAAACGACGACGGGCACTGGCCCTTTCAACACGCGGCAGTCCACGGCCCAGAGGCAGAGCTGGCTCGAAAGCAACATCAATCCACGCCCACCTCCAATGTTTTCGATAGTAGACAGTGTTTGAAGACCCAAAAATCTGATATGTACTGAATTAATACTAGCATCACGTATAGTGCAATAGGAGACCAGCCTTGACCACCACGTGAGGAGAAATTATAGTAATACTTTATTGATTGATGACAGCCTGATGGGAATCAGCAGCGGCAGGACCTTGTAGGTGGCCTTCTTGGGACTTGAAACTAGCGGCAGGGGAACTCGGCGTAACCCGGAACGATTTGTACGCATACCGTGCAGCAGATCAACTCCTTGTCAACATCGGACTCAACGTAGGAACGGTTTCGACGGATTGCCTTATCACGTCTAGCGGCACAAACGACGGAACCCTAACCTCTTGATCTCAAACCCATGTGCTGTAAACACCAAGTTAGTCATGATTTTGACCATCAAACCATCTTTTCCTCATCTGACCAATCACGAGCTTCTCGATCCCTAAAAAGCGATCCCTCCAAGAACTCAACACCAACGTGCGCCAGCCCCACGGTGAAAAGGCTAGCATGAACACCTTTAAAGGCCTTGTGAGCCTTGTCAAGTATATCAAACTCCTCCTTGAGTCTAGCAAGATCATCCCCAAGCTTGGCCTTTTCAGAGTTTAGCACACGAGATACAACAAGTGCATGATCAAGATCTTTCTTTAATTTAGCGTGGTCATCTTTGTATGACTCCTCAAGAGCCAAACGAAGACCTCACTCTTCCTCAAGAGCATTGGAAAGATCCGAGATCTCATTGGCATAGTCACGACTATGCCCCTCCATCTTAGAGATGGTATCTTTGTGAGCCTCAATCATGTCATTGGCTTCACCAAGTTGTTCCAAGAGAGCAACGAAGTGCTTCTTGGATTTGTCCTTGAGCTTACTCATAAAAGACTCAAATTCATTAACTTCCTCATTAGACCCCTCACTTTCATCAATGCAATCCGTCAAGGAGGGATTCGTAATGATGGTGGTTTTGATGTTGGGGGTTACCTTGTTGGTGGCTTTAGCCATGAGTCACTTGGTGGTGATGTTCACGTTGGGTGAGTCGAAGAGGGACACCCGTGTAGTTGTGGCAATGGCAATAGAGGCCATGGCCATGGCTTCACTATCTTCATCATCATCATCATCCTCATAGTATTCTTCTTGAACCACCAACCATCTAGTTGGAGTCTTCTAGGTGAGGTTGTTCTTGTTGGGGAAAGACTTGGCTTTGTCTTTTCGGATGAGCTTGCCACCATTGTCTTCCCTCTTCTCGTAAGGGCACTCCGCAACAAAATGGCTCACAATGCCACAATTGTAACATGTTCTCACACGTTGCTTGCCCTTGAAGCTACTTGAGTTATTCTTGTTGAAGCTTGGGCTTGTGTTCTTCTTGCTCCAAAATTGCCTTGAAGCAAGAGCCATGTGTTCATGATAATCATACTTAGTATCTTCGGGGTTGCTCTCATCTTATTCCTCATCATCCTCTTCTTCCACACAAACCTTGGCCTTCAAGGCAAGGTTGGGCTTCTTTGCTCTTTGAGAACGTAACACCACATTGTCGGCGGTCTTGTCCAAGATGCTCATAGCCACAAACTCATCCAACACTTCACTTGAGGACAAGATGTGAAATTCCGGCCTTTGACGAATGACGGAGGACATGGCCTTGAGAAATTTGCACTTGATACAATTGTCATCTGTATCCTTGCTCCCATGATCTCGGAGTGAGACCGCGAGAGTAGTTAATCTCTGATAGAGCTCACGAGGTTCTTCATCTTATTTCATTGCAAACTCATCAGCTTCATCTTGCACTACTTCATAGTTGGAGTGTTGAATGCTTGCGCTTCCCCTGTAGAGAGAAACAACATGCCGCCATGCATCCTTGGCCATGGTGAAGGGTCGGAGATGAGCAAGATCTTCGGGTGGAATTGCATCTTGGATGATGAAGAGAGCATTCTCACTAAATTGATTATCCGCGGCTTCTCGAGGCGTGAAGTTTCTTCGGTCATGCGAATAAAAACCTTATTCAATGATTATCCAAAGGTAGTATTAACATGGTTCAAATGACGCTTAAAGCGATAAACCCAAGAATCAAAGTCCTCATTTTTTACGATCTTAGGGGGAGGACCGGCATGATTCAAAGAGTGGAAGGAATCGGTCCACCATAAGTAAGTGGAGGTTCCACATGGGCAAAGATGTCGTTGCCATTTTTACCACTAGAAGAAGGAGCCTTTTCACTAGTAGCTCCCCCCTTGTTGGAGTTAGCATCCGTCACCTTGTTAGTGGGATCACCCACTTTCACCGGCACGGTAGATAGTTTAAGCCCTTCTAAGAATTTATTAAACATGCTTTCAACCTAGGTTGTCATGGAGGTTTTCAATGTGTGCAAAGCCGCATTGAATTCCTCACGAGAGACCGTGGTTCCCCCATCGGCCGTAGACGAGACCGGATTCACACCGGAGTGCTCCTTCCCACCGTCTACGGTGTCAACCATACTCTTCGGACGAGAAAGTCCTTAATAAAGAGATGAGGCTCTGATACCAATTGAAAGGATAGATATAGTTGACTAGAGGGGGGTGAATAGGCAACTAACAATTTTTAGCTTTTCTTTACCAAATTAAACTTTGCATCAAAGTAGGTTGTCTAGATATGCAACTAGGTGAGCAACCTATATGCTGCAACAAAAATAAGCATACAAGCAAGCAAAGGATAGAAAACAATATATCTTGCACAAGTAAGGGTAAGATATAACCAAGAGTGGACCAGATGAAGAAGAGGATGTGTTATCTAAGTTCCTTCCCTTTGAGGGGAAGTACGTCTCCGTTGGAGCGATGTGGAGGCACAATGCTCCCCAAGAAGCCACTAGGACCACCGTATTCTCCTCACGCCCTCACACAGTGCGAGATGCCGTGATTCCACTATTGGTGCCCTTGGAGGCGGCGACCGAACCTTTACAAACAAGGTTGGTGCAATCTCCACAACTTAATTGGAGGCTCCCAACGACACCATGAAGCTTCACCACAATGGACTATGGCTCCGCGGTGACGTCAACCGTCTAGGGTGCTCAAACACCCAAGAGTAACAAGATCCGCAAGGGATTAGTGGGGGGAATCAAATTTCTCTTGGTGGAAGTGTAGATCGGGGCCTTCTCAACCAATCCGTAGAAAATCAACAAGTTTGATTGGCTAGGGAGAGAGATCGGGCGAAAATGGAGCTTGGAGCAACAATGGAGCTTAGGGATGGAAGAGGTGGGCAACTAGAGGAAGAAGACACCCCTTTTATAGTCAAGGGATAATTCCTACCATTACCCACCACTCAGCCCGCGACCCGCGGTACTACCGCACCACTGGAGTGGTACTACCGCACGGGCCTGCGGTACTACCGCGGTGGTCCGCGGTTCTACTGTGGGCGCTGTAGGGCCTGGACCCGACTAGATGAGCACCAACAGGGGGCGGTAGAACCGCTGGCGCGGTACTACCGCGACCCTATGCGGTACTACCGCATGGCAGGCACCGTCCAGGCATGGTAGGCACGGATATAAAAAATTACATCCGTGACTACATCCGTTGAGATTTATCTATGCAAAAGTCCGACACGGTACTACCGCAAACCAAGTGCGGTACTACCATGTAGGGAGCGGATGTAAAAAATTACATCCGCCCCTACTTCCGCTCATGCCGCTGTGCCTGGCCAGGCTTTACGGTACTACCGCACCGGAGCACGGTACTACCGCGTGGGGCGCAGATGTAAAAAATTACATCCGCCCCTACTACCGCTCGCGGAGCAGCGCCAGGCCAGAGCTCACGGTACTACCACTCAGAAGGAGTGGTACTACCGTGGGCGCCCATGGTACTACCGTGCCGGGGCTCGGTACTACCGCTGGTGCCTGCGGTAGTACCGCTCTGGGGAGCAGTACTACCGCCAGCCTTTGAACAGCGACACTAGGAGTCCTTCATTCTGCAGAGACACGGTGAGACGGAGGAAACTCCAAAGAGCCAAAGGAAAGGCGGTGCAAAAGGAGCATGTGTACGTGAGATTCCACCCAAACCTTTCCAACGTGGACCCCCTCTTAATAGTACAGCTTTCCTATGACTCAAATCCACCGAAAAGAAACATAGAGAAACGCCATCTACAATAATCTTTGAGGGGCATCAAATTGTCTTTTGTTCAGTCATGATATATCTGAAAATCTCAATGCACACGATTAGTCCACAAATGCATTGTCATCAATCACCAAAACTACTAAGGGATAAATATGCCCTTACAAAGTTATTCTTTCTGATCAATCTATTGGGCTATTCCTATAAGTGTCACAAACAGCCCTAGAGTTCATACTAATAACCCCACATGACACACGTTAAACAAACCCTAATGTCACCTAGATACTCCAATGTCACCACAAGTATCCGTGTGTCATATTATGCAATATGCACCACACAAACTCAGATTCATAATATTCAATCCAACACAAAGAACTTCAAGAGTATCCCAAGATTTATGTTGGAGAAAGGAATATGAAAACGCGTACCAACCCATATGCATAGATTACCCCAATGTCACCACGGGATCCGCAAGTTGATAACCAAAACATACATCAAGTGGATCAATAGAACATCCCATTGTCACCACGGTTATCCCATTGCAAGACATACATCAAGTGCTCTCACATCCAATGATTCAATCCGACATAACAAAACCTCAAAGGAAAAGATTCAATTCATCACAAGGTAGAGAGGGAAGAACACCATAAGATCAAACTATAATAACAAAGCTCGCGGTACATCAAGATCGTGCCAAATCAAGAACAAGAGAGAGAGAGAGATCAAACACATAGCTACTGGTACATACCCTCAGCCCGGAGGGTGAACTACTCCCTCCTCGCCATGGTGACCGCCGGGATGATGAAGATGGCCTCCGACGATGGTTTCCCCCTTCGGCAGGGTGCCGAAATGAGGCCCCGAGAGGTTTTCGTGGCTACAAAAGCTTGCGGAGGTGGAACTTTTGATCTAGGTTTCTGTTCGGGGGTTTGGGGATTTATAGGAATTTTTGGCGTCGGTCTCTTGTCAAGGGGGTCCACGAGGGAGCGGCAAGCCAGGGGCACACCCTAGGGGGGTGCCCTCCACCCTTGCCGCTTCCTAGTGAAGCTTCTGGTCCAATTCTTGTGCTTCGGGGTTCTCTTGGGTCCATAAAAAATCACCTTAAATTTTAGCCCATTCCGAGAACTTTTATTTCTGCACAAAAAATGACACCACGGTAGTTCTGCTGAAAACAGCGTCAGTCCGGGTTAGTCCTAATCAAATCATACCAAAAACATACAAAATTGTTGTAAACATGGCATGAATACTTCATAAATTATAGATACATTGGAGACATATCAGCATCCCCAAGCTTAATTCCTGCTCGTCCTCGAGTAGGTAAATGATAAAAGAAATAATTTATGAAGTGTGAATGCTAGCAAGTGCACAAGTTTGATCAATGATAATTTCATTCACCTTTTCTAGCATCATTATATATCATAATCAGTAGCTCATCTCATTAAACTTCTCATGATCAAGTAGCAAGCTATTTACATGTTAAAGCATATATCATAAACTTTCTTGAAAACTAACAAACTAGGTTCTCAGTCATCAAAAAATTGTAATTCATCTTATTTTCAGGAAGGGTCTATGTAAGAGCTTTGATTTAGCAAATCCCACATACTCAACTATCATATAGTCTTCCATGATTGCTACCACTCAAAGCATATTTTTAGAACAAATAGCATCCACTGAACACAGAGAAAGATATGGGCTTAATGTTTTGCCTCCCAACTTATTTATCGTATAGATAATTGTCAACAATAATAATTCATGATCAAATATATTTGAATGGCCATATATGCTTATATCTTTCCCCGTCACATGATGCTTGCCAACTAAAGAGTAGGTTGGAATGAGAAGGAATACTACTGACTCTTACATAAAAGTAAAAGGTAGGCCCTTCGCAGAGGGAAGCAGGGATTTGCAGAGGTGCCAGAGCTCGAAGCTTTTAAAACAAAGATGAATATAATTTTGAGAAGTATGCTTTCATTGTCAACGTAACGACCGAGAGTTCTCACTATCTTCCATGCTAGACACCTTATAGGCAGTTCCCAAACAGAATGGTAAAGTTTTTACTCCCCCTCCACCAACAATCACACTCCACGGCTGATCTGAAACAACGGGTACTGTCCATACCAACAACAGTCCCGGGGGAGTTTTGTTTGATGATTATAATATTATTTGATTTCGAGCAGGGAATTGGGCATCCCCATTACCAGCCACTTTCTCATGAATGACAAGTAAATCAACACTCATTGTGAGAATAACCCACCTAGCATGGACAGCCCCTAGTCGCTACATGAGCGATTCGGGCATACAAATCAGATTATTATTTTAAGGTTTAGAGTTTGGCACATGCAAATTTACTTGGAACGACAGGTAAATACTGCATATAGGTAGATAGGGTGGACAATCATGGAAGAAACTTGATTCAAGGATTTTGGATGCACAAGAAGTATTCCCTCTTAGTACAGAAATTTTGGCTAGCAAAATATTCTAAATAGCAAGCACCACATGTTGGAGGATCCATAAAAATATAACTTCTATACAAATATACCCAAGCATAACTCATTATGTTGTCTTCCTTGTTCAACTTCAACTAATTTTCTCAAGTTTGAAAATATTTAATGGGGCTCACAATCATAGAAGATGTCCAAGATAGTATATTTATATGTGAAATCTCTCTTCCTTCAATATTCTTTCATGAATTGTTCAAGTGACCAATACTATGTTTGCTAACTTTCAATAAATTTACCACCTATACTTATTATATGTGAAGTCATTACTCCCCATGGGATAAGAATATGAACCATATATAATTTCAGATTTATGATATTCAAATCATTCAACCATTTACTCATAGGATATAAGTGAAGCACACGAGTAAATGACAAACTAGTCCAAAAAGATATAAGTGAAGATCAATGAGTAGTTGAATAATTATGTAGCTATGTGAAGACTCTCTCTCATTTAATTTTTTAGATCTAATGTATTTCATTCAAACAACAAGAAAAACAAAATAAAATGACATTGCAAGGATAGCACATATTATGTGAAGAAGCAAAAACTTAGGCTCAACCAAAGCTGACCGTTAGTTGTTGAAGAAGAAAGGTGGGATGCCAACCGGGGCATCCGCAAGCTTAGATGCTTGAGACTTCTTGAAATATTAACTTGGGATGTCTTGGGCTTCCCCAAGCTTGAGCTTTTGTGTCTCCTTAATTCCTCTTATATCACGGTTTTCCTAAATCTTAAAAAGTTCATACGCACAAAATTCAACAAGAACTCGTGAGATAAGTTAGTATAAATCCATGCAAAACCTTATTCTCTACTGTAGAAAATCACTAAAATTATAATTTGACATGGCATACTAAATGTCTCTGCATATTTAATACTCCCATCCTCAAATAGAATCATTAAACAAGCAAACATATGCAAACAATGAAATCATAACAGCAATCTGTCTAAACAGAACAGTCTGTAAAGGATGAGGTAGGATCCATACTTATTTAACTCAAAAAATTCTGAAAATTTACCACACTGTATAGAATTTATCATTGCAAATTGTGTCAAAATTCAAGATTTTATCACATTCTGACTTTTCTAGGGAATTTTTGCAATAGCGATAAACTTTGTTTTTTGAAACAACAACTCATATACTTGCAAATTGTGCACGGTGAAGGCTATCTTTGACACTTTTATTGAAATAAAAATATACTAAAACTTATTCTAAATAACATCAATCAAATCTAAAAAAAATGACGCTCCAAGCAATGTACATGTCATGTGACGAATAAAAATATAGCTCCAAGTGAGGTTACCGATAATGTTGAAGACGAAAGAGGGGATGCCTTCCAGGGCATCCCCAAGCTTAGTTGCTTGGATCTTTCTTGAATATTACCTTGCGGTGCCTTGGTCATCCCCAAGCTTAGTGTCTTGCCACTCCTTATTCTCCTCATATCGATAGCTCACCCAAAACTTGAAAACTTCAATCACACAAAACTTAACGGAACTTTGTGAGATGGGTTTGTGACGCCCCTGATTCGACCGTACACTAATCATACACGCAAATGTGTATGATCAAGATCAGGGACTCACGGGAAGATATCACAACACAACTCTAGACACAAATTAAATTAATACAAGATTTATATTACAAGCCAGGGGCCTCGAGGGCTCGGATACAAAAGTTCGATACACAAGAGTCAGCAGAAGCAACAATGTCTGAGTGCAGACATAAGTTACACAAGAATGCCTTAAGAAGGCTAGCACAAAAGCAATAATGATCGAAGAGGCAAGGCCTCCTGCTTGGGACCTCCTAACTACTCCTGGTCGTCGGCGGTCTCCACATAGTAGTAGCCGACTGGAGTGGCATCTGGCTCCTGGGATCCATCATCTGGTTGCAACAACCAGAAAGAAGAAAGAAAGGGGAAAAGGGGTAGCAAAGCAACCGTGAGTACTCATCCAAAGTACTCGCAAGCATCAGATCTATACTAAGTATGCATTGGTATCAAATGGAAGGTTTGTATACGTGGGTGAAGCTGAGAATGCTAGAATAGAGGGGGGAGGCCTAGCCTATCAAAGACTAGCATCTTCAAGCAGCTCTGAGCATCTTGCAGCATGTAGAAGAGTAAAGAATAGCATTTTAATATTAAACAAGCATGTTGTAACATTAACGCCCAGAGATTCTTCCTTGACTCCCTGCGAGGAAGCAATCCCGGAGCCACATATCCATCGTATATCTCAAGTATCCATTTCTAGTTGTAATAGATCAGGATACAAGTCTAAACATCCATTACCATGGACACGGTATTCGAATATATAACTTCCCTGCACGGGTGCACCACATTAACCAACACGCTTGATTACTCTGGCCGGACACACCTTTCTGGGTCAATGCCCGGCCTCGAAAGATCAACACGTCGCAACCCTACCTAGGCTCAGCAGAGAGGTCCTCGCCGGTCTACATCCTAAGCACTCCAGGGTCTTGGGCCCATTGCCCGTTGCACTCCGGGTCGTTGCGAGCAGGATGGATACCAGCACCGCCTCGGATGGCCAACACGATCCGACTGTGCTGCAATGCTGAACTGGACGTCTGACAAAGCTTCGGCCGATAATACGACGTCAAGGCCCATAATTATTCTCGCGTGGTGGTTAGTGCGTAAAGGCCAGAGGCCAACTCAGAACAAATATCCAAACCATTACTGTATTAGGAGCTCGTGAAGACGAGCAGAGACTCACGATCAATGTGACCCCATTGCCCCTTCTCGTGGACCTACGGCAAGGGCCCAGAATGCCCGGCTGTGCCATGTAATTATCTCGCGGGTTCTCTCCAGGCCCGCCTGACTTTCACATCAACTCGCGGGTACCACTCAGGGCCGAGCCGACTTCAACAACAGTCTCAAGTAAAGTCCGGGTAACCGTGTGTCCAAAACATCAAGGGGACAACCCAAGGAATCACCCTCGATGGATTCCACTCGACGTAATCATCAAGGTGAACGTGGGAGGAATCACCCTCGAGGTCCACACTTGAGAGGTTGCACGACAGAGTCATATCAAGGGTGGTGAAGGAGGAATCACCCTCGATGACCACGACTGAATAGCTACACTATAGAGTTATCATCAGGAGTTCGTTACGAGGTATCACCCTCGACACAGGATAGTACCTCTGCAGAGTCGAGCAACAAAGGGGGGGTGTGATGTGATGTGAGGTGACGGGTATGATGGTCGATCACGTTGATCAAGTCATCGATGATCAAGCAGGGGCAACAAGGACAAGGTGAGGGTCACTGATGGATCATCAACCAACCTATAATAAGAAGTTTAGGATAACCAGGTACAAAATAAGGCTATGCATCAGAATAGGAGCAAACAATTATAGTAGCAAACTCTAATGCAAGCAAGAGAGAGAATGGAATGGGCGATATCGGGATGACCAAAAGGGGGGGGGGGTGAGGGAGTCCCGGACTAGGGGGTGTCCAGATAGCCGAACTATCGTCACGACCGTACTCCAAGACTATGAAGATACAAGATTGAAGACTTCGTCCCGTGTCCGGATGGGACTTTCCTTGGCGTGGAAGGCAAGCTTGGCAATACGGATATGTAGATCTCCTACCATTGTAACCGACTCTATGTAACCCTAACCTATCCGGTGTCTATATAAACCGGAAGGTTTTAGTTCAGAGACGAACAACAATCATACCATAGGCTAGCTTCTAGGGTTTAGCCTCCTTGATCTCGTGGTAGATCTACTCTTGTACTACCCATATCATCAATATTAATCAAGCGGAGTAGGGTATTACCTCCATCGAGAGGGCCCGAACCTGGGTAAAAACATCGTGTCCCTTGTCTCCTGTTACCATCCTCCTAGACGCACAGTTCGGGACCCCCTAACCGAGATCCGCCGGTTTTGACACCGACATTGGTGCTTTCATTGAGAGTTCCTCTGTGCCGTCGCCATCAGGTAGGATGCCTCATCTCGTCTTTAAAGACGATACCATCGTCAAAGAATGTAACGCCCCGGATACAACTTTCCATATTTGTTACTCCAACTCTTGCCATTTCCGGCTATGTGATATATTATTTTCTCCGTGGTTGGGTTTTGTCTTTTGTTTTGCTTTGCGTTCTTTGTCATGCATCTCATCTCATAGCATCATGCGCATTGCATTTGCATATTTTCATAAAACTTGTAGCCGTTCGTAGTTTCCCTTCTCTCTTTGCCTCCGTTGTTATTTTGTCAGGCTCTTGTCCCCGTTGACCTCTCTCGGACCAACCGTCTTCTCGTTCCCTCTTGTCTGGCCGTTTGACCCCCTCCACACTATACCCACCCCCTCGTGCGCGTCCAAAACTTCCCGAACCCGACCCGCTCGGTCATCACCATTGGAGTCCGGATCATCCCCAATCATCTACAAAATATCTCCGTTTTCTCTTTTAGACTCCCTAACCTATTTATCCGAGACCGTCCAATTTTAATCGAAGGGTCCAAACCTAATCATATTGTTCCTATATATAGACCAACCCCTACCCTAAAACCTAGGGACCTTGTCCCATCCTCCAAATCCTTCCCCACGCCGCCGCCACTCCACCGAATCCCTCGGGATCCACCAGCGCCCTTAATCCCTCGCAGCCTCCACCTTCTCCTCGTTATTTCCCTCCTGCCCAACCACCATCGACGCCCAAATCCTGCAGGAGCCCGAGCTCCTCTGCCGTCGCCTCCGAGGCCTCATGCCACCCGGCGTCCTCACGCCAGGCGTCCCAGCCACCTGGACCGTGCCTCGTCGTCTCGGCAGGAACGCTTCGTCCTCGTCTCTCTCGACGCCCGTTGCCCCTCGTCGGAGCTCCTCTCCAAGACGCTTGCCCGTTGAGCGCCACCGCAGCAGAACCCCAGGCGAGCCCCGTCGCAGCGCCTCTCTTTCCCTTGCTCCTCATCTCGGACTCATCTCCCTCTCTCCTTCTTTGGACAGGAAACGCCATGGCCGCCCCTGAGCTCCGTCCGCACTGTCGTTGCCCGGATCCGGCGCCGGCCAGCCGGATCCGCCCCATCTCCACCTCGCCGGCCTTCCCTGCTGCCGCGCCGTAGACCCCGTTCTCGCCTGCGCCCGCTGCCGCGTTCGTCTTCGTTCAGGAGCTCGAGTTCGAGTCCCTCTGCCTCACGCGTTGACGCGTCGCTAGCCACGTCGGCCGCGAGCCTCCTCTGCTCGCCGCGTGGGCGCATCCCGCCAAGCCCCTACGTCGGCCAGCCTCCTCCACCAAGCGGGCGAAGCCCGTGGGTGAGGCCACACCCAAAGCAGCTCCTGCCTTGGCCTCTCCTCAAACCGGGCCTTGGCCCATGGTGAGAACCCCAGCCCAGCGCCCAGCAATTTCAGCCCAGTGTAGTTTTTTTTTCCATGTGCGAATTTGTCAAGTTTTCCAGAGATGACAGATTTGCAGAAAAACCCTCATGTTCATGCATTTAATATCTCACAAACCGTGCATCGGATTAAAATGACTTATATATGCAAAATGCTTAGTTTTTCATCTAGTTTCATAATCTGCCACTTTCATCCATGTTTAAAATGTTTAACATGCTGTTTGTTTAAATTTGCTTAAATGCCATGTTAAAATGATTTATTTCATAACTAAATAACCGTAGCTCGGTTTTAAATAAATTATATATGTAAATGGGGTAGAAAAATGCATAGATTAACATGGTAGCATCACTTTGAATGTTTAACAACTCTAAAATTATGTACATGGCAGAACAGTACCAAACCTAATATATGCACATGAGGATTTCCGGAATTATCGTTTGTTGTTTCCGGCCTCATTTAAACTTGCCTAAATAGTTAGTTTTCATTTGCTTCACCCCTTGCCATGTTTAATAACATTTAATATTGTTGGGTACATAACCTAGAGAACTAAATAATTGATGTGGTGTTTCGTCAATATGCAACTCATTGCATATTGGGCTCCATTTAACTTGTAGTTTTGTTTGTGCATATTGCCATGCCATGAATCATTAAACCGGACATGCATCATACTTGTTTGTGCATCATGCCATGTTTATGTGATGGTTGTTTACTATGTTGTTTGTTTCTTTCCGGGTTGCTTCTCTCGTTAGCTTCGGTTTCGTTCCGGAGTTGTGAGGATTCGTTCGACTACGTCCGTTTGTCTTCTTCATGGACTCGTTCTTCTTCCTTCCGGGATCTCAGGCAAGATGACCATACCCTCGAAATCACTTCTATCTTTGTTATGCTAGTTGCTCGCTCTTTTGCTATGCCTATGCTGCGATGCCTACCACTTGCTATATCATGCCACCCATTATTGCCATGTCAGCCCCTAACCATCGCTTTCCTAGCAAACCGTGGTTTGGCTATGTTACCGCTTTGCTCAGCCCTCTTATAAGCGTTGCTAGTTGCAGGTGAAGCTGAAGTTTGTTCCTTGTTGGAACATGGAGATGTTGTTCCTTATTGGAACATGTTTACTTGTTGGGGATATCACAATATATATCTGCTATAATTAATACATCTATATACTTGGTAAAGGGTGGAAGACTCGGCCTTATGCCTGGTGTTTTGTTCATCTCTTGACGCCCTAGTTTCCGTCATACCGGTGTTATGTTCCTTGATTTCGCTTTCCTTACACGGTTTGGTGATTTATGGGACCCCCTTGACAGTTCGCTTTGAATAAGACTCCTCCAGCAAGGCACAACATTGGTTTTACCAATTGCCAACTAAGCCTATTCCCCGGGTTTCGCGAGCCCGAGGGTCATCTTTATTTTAACCCCCCCGGACCAGTGCTCCTTCGAAAGTGTCGGCTCGAATCGAGCTGAACAAGGGGCCACCACACGGTGAAACTCGAGGCTTGGTTTTACTCGTAGCTAGTCTCATCCGGATGTGCCCTGAGAACGAGATATGTGCAGCTCCTATCGGGATTTGTCGGCACAATCGGGCGGCTTTGCTAGTCTTGTTTTATTGTTGTCGAAATGTCTTGTAGCCCGGGATTCCGAGATTGATCGGGTCTTCCCGGTAGAAGGAATATCCTTCGTTGACCGTGAGAGCTTATAATGGGCTAAGTTGGGACACCCCTGCAGGGTAATATATTTCAAAGCCGTGCCATGATTTATGAGGCAGATGGGAATTTGTTAATGTCGGTTGTAGAAAACCCGAAGTTGACCTCAAATAAAATACACATCAACGGCGTGTGTAACCGTGATGGTCTCTTCTCGTGAGTCCGGGAAGTGAACACGATGTTGGAGTTATGCCTGACGTAAGTAGTTCAGATCTCTTCTTGATCGCTATTAGTTTCACGTCCGTGCTTTGCTTCTCTTCTCGCTCTCTTTTGCGAAGTAGCCACCATATATGCTAGTAAACTTGCTGCAGCTCCACCTTACAACTCTGTCCTTCCTATAAGCTTAAATAGTCTTGATCTCGCTGGTGTGAGATTGTGAGTCCCGTGACTCACAGATTCTACCAAAACAGTTGCGAGTGCCGACGATGCCGGTCAGGTGACACAACCGAGCTCAAGTGGGAGTTCGACGAGGAACGTGGTCGTTACTATGTGTCTTTTCCAGATGATCGGTAGTGGTGCCCGGTTGGGACGATCGGGGATCTGTGTAGCATTTGGGGTATCTTCTTTATTTTGGTTCCGTGAGTCGGACCTTGAGTGTACTACGAATGATGGATGTTTATTTATGTATTGTGTGAAGTGGCATTTGTAAGCCAACTATGTATCTCTTTCCCTTATGTATTACATGGGTTGTGTGAAGATTACCTCACTTGCGACATTGCTTTCAATGCGGTTATGCCTCTAAGTCGTGCCTCGACACGTGGGAGATATAGCCGCATCGAGGGCGTTACATGTTGGTAATCTGAGCCTTCCCCGACTTAGGAGCCCCCTACTTGATTGTTTCTTTGGCGTTGTTGAGTATAGAATGGAAAAATGTTTTGAGTCTTAGGATTATATATATCGGAGAGTAGGATTCTTTTTACTTCCCAGTCCCTTCGTCGCTCTGTGAGGTCTCCTGACGTAGAAGTTTTGACTCTTCTCTCCACAATTTTCACTAAATTTTTTTTTAGGATCATGTGGGTATCTTGGAATCGTTCCGATGGTTTTGTGACGAGAACATTGTTCTTGGTGCCTCCTGACATTTAGGGGTTGTGGCAGTGTCCCGGGGAGTTGAGCTCCGAGGTGTTGTCGTCACAATTTTATCGTTGCGATTCTGGAATACGAGTTTTGCCGACATCGAAATCTCTTTTGTGCGATTGTTGGTGAGATAACCCTGATAGCCCGATCTTGAGGCGAAAAGGGAGTATTGCCATGACTTGTATAACGGATGTTTTTCAAGGTCGAGGTACACGATTTCGAGGATTTCTTGGTTATGTGTTGACGGATGGATACAAATTTGGATCTAGGTATTGTTAGTTTGGGTGATATATTTTGTGTCCCCTGTATCCCCAACACCAGATTGCATAACCGAGAAAGTTTCGGGAGTTTATAGGTGGGAATTCAAGTAGCTCCTAGAATATCTTTCCGACAGATGCATGATATGGGATTGGGTAAATCTCTATCATATGTATTTGTTCCGGCTTATTCTACAAGCCAAATCCTTTGTTTTTGTTCCGTTTTGTGGTATTCAAGTTGCTTCAATGCCAAGTGTTGATTCCATACCTTATTCTAAACGGTGTTCTCATATTTCTATGTGAATACTAATCCTTCTTGATCATCGAGTTTGTCATCTCAATTTCTTCTCACCGGTGCGCTTCTCTTCAAGTGGAACCGATCATTTCAACATTTTGAGATCAATTCTAAGTTTTTTCTCAGCGGTGTGCGTTTCATCCGACCCAAGTTGCCTTTGTTTTCCCACCCTCCCAACCTTTTTCTTCAAGGACTCAGATTTCTTAATCAAATATCCATCGTATGGATGTGAAGTCTCTTCATTCTTTTCCTCAATGCTCTTATCCGGTGATTCTCATGAAGATGCTAAAGGAAGCTCCAAGTTTATCATCCTTTGTTCTCTTATCTTCCCCGGTGGATCCAATTCAAGCTTTCAGTGTTGATCATATTCCTTTCCTCGTGTCAAATGCTTTCTCATGCCGGTGCACCTCTCAATCACTCACCTCTTGCTATTCATTTGTTCCAGAGTGTTGAAGATATCTCAGAAGATTTGTGTTTCCATTCTTAATCCGTTCAAGCTATTTGGAGATTGTTATCTCATTCAAGCCATTTAATTCAACCGGTGCAATCTCTCTTTAAAATCATTTTTCAACGGTGTTTTCTTTTGAGTGGGCCCTAACCCACATGTCTTTTCCCAGGATCTTACCTGACTCTTCTAATTTATCCGAGCTATTCCCAAATTCTTTTTCAAGTTTGACGTAGAATGAATTATCATCAGTCAAATGTCTTTCTCCAAGATCTTTCAAATTCTTTTCATCTTGTGGGTCAACCTTTCTAATTTTCATTCCGGAGTGTCTCAACAATTCATGGTGGTGTTTCTCATCGTCATTCTTCGATTTTGAAGACCGAAGAAGAGTTTCTCTTTAATCTTGCTCCATTCTCTTCAAGATTCATGGTTCTAGCTTGATGCCATCCTCTCATAATTATTTTTGATTGTGAGAATTCTTTTAACCCACCGGAGCATTTCAGGAGTCTTTTCGGTTTGATTATCCAGAGCCATCATCTTAGAATTATTCATTCTCAACATCTCACTCTCCAAATATTACCGGTGCATCATTCAAGTATTCTCCAATCAGCTCTTCATCTATTCGTTCACTTGTATCTAAATCCCCTCAAATATCTTCATTCGTTTTCCAATTCTTCCCGGTGAATTGTGCCTTTGCTACGTTCAATTTCAATTCTTACGGTGGTTCGTTCAAGAGTTCTCTTCCTTCGTTATTATATAGATTCATTCGTTCTTCCCAAATCCTACCGGCGGATCGTTGAAGACCTTCCCAAGTTGAGCAATATCTCTCTTCAATCCTTTTTCAACGAGAATAAGTAGTATGCCTAATCCGTTGCTTGTCATCAATCTATATTGGTGAAGGATACGCATAACATAATTCTTGTTCTTGTTTCATCCAAGTGATTGATTCATTCTTCCGGAGTTCGTAATGGTATCAATTTCTTAGTTCTAAGTTGTTCATCTCTTCTTTCCGGAGTTTGTTCATCATATCGCATTCTCGATGCGAGATGCTTCATCTTTTCTTTCCGGAGTTCCAAATTTTTGTCGGTTATATCATTTCAAAGCTTCATCTTATCACCGCAAGGCTTCACCTTGTGTTGTCAACGTCTCTTTCTTTCTATCATCCTTTTATTACCGGAGTTCTTCATGGAGACTCTACATGGTGGTTCGTCAAGGATTCATTTATTTCTCGATTTGTCCTTCAAGTTTTTCTCGGAGTTAAGATTCGTCAAGCCATACTTCAAAATAAACATGGTGCTCAACACATGTTTTGTTTTGAGGAGTTCAAGCATTCTTCATCTTGCATTCCGAAGTGCAATTATTTTCGACCTTATCTTTTGAGGTGGTGTTATGTCATTTTGACAGTTTCATTCATGTTTCATGATTCACTTGTTGTCAAGAATGAGATATTTAAACCCATCATCTTCTTCCTTGGACTTATCTTGGTTTAGATTTCACCTAAAGCCTTCCCTAAGGAAAGTTGCTATTTGTGGTGCTTATCAATGACCCAAGTTCTTCATTTGTCCTCTCGATGAAATAAGTTTCTCGTCTCCTTGTTGATATCAATCCAATCGTTTGTTTTCCGTTGGTGGCAGAAGCTCACCTCATAATGTTGAGATGTTTCCATAAGTCCACTACAAGGTTATTCTTTTCGTTGTTGGTTTTCCAACAACTCCGTTCTATCTTTCTTTTAAGGGTGCTTTCCAAACTCATTTGTGGTAGAAGTTGTCATTTTCTTCTTCATTCTGTTATCCCAATGATCTATCTTCTATTATTTCTTCCGTAGGCATTGTGATGTTTCTCTTTTCACTCATCTTCTCAAATTGTGAGGATCGTGTTCTTTTCGTGCTTATCCATTTAACCGGAGCGTTGTGTCATCTATTCAAGTTCTTTTCATCTTATCAAGTCATGCGTCTCTTTTCAACTTTGAGTGCTGTCTGAAATCCTTCTTACCCCTTGTGCCATTCCTTCAATAGTTCTGGAAGCAGTGTGTTGTTGTTTTCATCAAGTATCCTCTCATCTTGTCAAGTTCATGTTCTATTCCTTCCATGTTCAGTCGGAGTGCTGTCAAAATTATATCATTCTTATTCATTCTTATCTCGTTTCAACCAGAGTTGTTTCAATTTCCTTCTTGTCTATTGTGCTCGTCATTCATGTCTTTGCAACCTTCAAGTTCTCGTAATACTCCTTGTTCCTCCTTTCTACCGGATTGTTTGCAATCTCGTTCATCTCTGTTGTTTTGTTTCTTTCAATTTGTTCAACCTCTCAAGGTTCGTGGTTTCACTCATTCGTCAAAGAAGCAACTTAGTTTACCTCTCATCTTCCTCTTCCTTTTCCCTCCGGTGCCATCCTAGATCTCGGGACGAGATCCTCTCGTAGTGGTGGAGTGTTGTAACGCCCCGGATACAACTTTCCATATTTGTTACTCCAACTCTGAACATTTCCGGCTATGTGATATATTATTTTCTCCGTGGTTGGGTTTTGTCTTTTGTTTTGCTTTGTGTTCTTTGTCATGCATCTCATCTCATAGCATCATCCGCATTGCATTTGCATATTTTCATAAAACTTGTAGCCCTTCGTAGTTTCCCCTTCTCTCTTTGCCTCCGTTGTTATTTTGTCAGGCTCTTGTCCCCGTTGAACTCTCTCGGACCAACCGTCTTCTCGTTCCCTCTTGTCTGGCCGTTTGACCCCCTCCACACTTTACCCACCCCTCTTGCAGCGTCTCAAACTTCCCCGAACCCGACCCGCTCAGTCATCACCATTGGGTCCGGATCATCCCCAATCATCTACAAAATATCTCCGTTTTCTCTTTTAGACTCCCTAACCTATTTATCCGAGACCGTCCAATTTTAATCGAAGGGTCCAAACCTAATCATATTGTTCCTATATATAGACCAACCCCTACCCTAAAACCTAGGGACCTTGTCCCATCCTCCAAATCCTTCCCCACGCCTTGCCGCCACTCCACCGAATCCCTCGGGATCCACCAACGCCCAATCCCTCGCAGCCTCCACCTTCTCCTCGTTATTTCCCTCTGCCCAACCACCATCGACGCCCAAATCCTGCAGGAGCCGAGCTCCTCTGCCCGTCGCCTCCCGAGGCCTCATGCCACCCCGAGCGTCCTCACGCCGGCGTCCCAGCCACCTGGACCGTGCCTCGTCGTCTCGAGCAGGAACGCTCGTCCTCGTCTCTCTCGAGCCCGTTGCCCCTCGTCGGAGCTCCTCTCCAGCACGCTGCCGTTGAGCGCCACCGCAGCAGCAGCCCCAGGCGAGCCCCCGTCGTGCGCCTCTCTTTCCCTTGCTCCTCATCTCGGACTCATCTCCCTCTCGCCTTACTGGACAGGAAAACGCCATGGCCGCCCCTGAGCTCCGTCCGCGCCGTCGTTGCCCGGATCCGGCGCCGGCCAGCCGGATCCGCCCCATCTCCACCTCGCCGGCCTTCCCTGTTGTCGCGCCGTAGACCCCGTTCTCGCCTGCGCCCGCTGCCGCGTTCGTCTTCGTTCAGAAGCTCGAGTTCGAGTCCCTCTGCCTCACGCGTTGACCGCGTCGCTAGCCACGTCGGCCGCGAGCCTCCTCTGCTTTCGCCCGTGGGCGCATCCGCGCCAAGCCCCTACGTCGGCCGGCCTCCTCCACCAAGCGGGCGAAGCCCGTGGGTGAGGCCACACCCCAAGACTCCCTGCCTTGGCCTCTCCTCAAACCGGGCCTTGGCCCATGGTGAGAACCCCAGCCCAGCGCCCAGCAGTTTCAGCCCAGTGTTTTTTTTTCCATGTGCGAATTTGTCAAGTTTTCCAGAGATGACAGATTTGCAGAAAAACCCTCATGTTCATGCATTTAATATCTCACAAACCGTGCATCGGATTAAAATGACTTATATATGCAAAATGCTTAGTTTTTCATCTAGTTTCATAATCTGCCACTTTCATCCATGTTTAAAATGTTTAACATGCTGTTTGTTTAAATTTGCTTAAATGCCATGTTAAAATGATTTATTTCATAACTAAATAACCGTAGCTCGGTTTTAAATAAATTATATATGTAAATGGGGTAGAAAAATGCATAGATTAACATGGTAGCATCACTTTGAATGTTTAACAACTCTAAAATTATGTACATGGCAGAACAGTACCAAACCTAATATATGCACATGAGGAATTCCGGAATAATCGATTGTTGTTTCGGCCTCATTTAAACTTGCCTAAATAGTTAGTTTTCATTTGCTTCACCTTGCCATGTTTAATAACATTTAATATTGTTGGGTACATAACCGAGAGAACTAAATAATTTATGTGGTGTTTCGTCAATATGCAACTCGTTGCATATTGGGCTCCATTTAACTTGTAGTTTTGTTTGTGCATATTGCCATGCCATGAATCATTAAACCGGACATGCATCATACTTGTTGGTGCATCATGCCATGTTTATGTGATGGTTGTTTACTATGTTGTTTGTTTCTTTCCGGGTTGCTTCTCTCGTTAGCTTCGGTTTCGTTCCGGAGTTGTGAGGATTCGTTTGACTACGTCCGTTTGTCTTCTTCATGGACTCGTTCTTCTTCCTTGTGGGACCTCAGGCAAGATGACCATACCCTCCAAATCACTTCTATCTTTGTTATGCTAGTTGCTCGCTCTTTTGCTATGCCTATGCTGCGATGCCTACCACTTGCTATATCATGCCACCCATTATTGCCATGTCAGCCCCTAACCATCGTTTCCTAGCAAACCGTGGTTTGGCTATGTTACCGCTTTGCTCAGCCCTCTTATAGCGTTGCTAGTTGCAGGTGAAGCTGAAGTTTGTTCCTTGTTGGAACATGGAGATGTTGTTCCTTATTGGAACATGTTTACTTGTTGGGGATATCACAATATATATCTGCTATAATTAATACATCTATATACTTGGTAAAGGGTGGAAGACTCGGCCTTATGCCTGGTGTTTTGTTCCACTCTTGCCGCCTAGTTTCCGTCATACCGGTGTTATGTTCCTTGTTTTCGCGTTCCTTACACGGTTGGGTGATTTATGGGACCCCCTTGACAGTTCGCTTTGAATAAGACTCCTCCAAAGAAGGCCCAACATTGGTTTTACCATTTGCCACCTAAGCCTTTTCCCCGGGTTTTCGCGAGCCCGAGGGTCATCTTTATTTTAACCCCGGACCAGTGCTCCTTCGAGTGCTGGCCCGAATCGAGCTACTGCGGGCCACCACGGGGAAACTCGAGGCTTGGTTTTACTCGTAGCTAGTCTCATCCGGATGTGCCCTGAGAACGAGATATGTGCAGCTCCTATCGGGATTTGTCGGCACAATCGGGCGGCTTTGCTGGTCTTGTTTTATTGTTGTCGAAATGTCTTGTAGTCCGGGATTCCGAGATTGATCGGGTCTTCCCGGTAGAAGGAATATCCTTCGTTGACCGTGAGAGCTTATAATGGGCTAAGTTGGGACACCCCTGCAGGGTAATATATTTCGAAAGCCGTGCCCGCGGTTATGAGGCAGATGGGAATTTGTTAATGTCCGGTTGTAGAAAACCCGAAGTTGACCTCAAATAAAATACACATCAACCGCGTGTGTAACCGTGATGGTCTCTTCTCGGAGTCCGGGAAGTGAACACGGTGTTGGAGTTATGCCTGACGTAAGTAGTTCAGGATCTCTTCTTGATCGCTATTAGTTTCACGTCCGTGCTTTGCTTCTCTTCTCGCTCTCTTTTGCGAAGTAGCCACCATATATGCTAGTCGCTTGCTGCAGCTCCACCTTACAACTCTGTCCTTCCTATAAGCTTAAATAGTCTTGATCTCATGGTGTGAGATTGCAGAGTCCCGTGACTCACAGATTCTACCAAAACAGTTGCAGTGCCGGCGATGCCGGTCAGGTGGCGCAACCGAGCTCAAGTGGGAGTTCGACGAGGAACGTGGTCGTTACTATGTGTCTTTTCCAGATGATCGGTAGTGGTGCCCGGTTGGGACGATCGGGGATCTGTGTAGCATTTGGGGTATCTTCTTTATTTTGGTTCCGTAGTCGGACCTTGAGTGTACTCTGAATGATGGATGTTTATTTATGTATTGTGTGAAGTGGCGTGTAAGCCAACTATGTATCTCTTTCCCTTATGTATTACATGGGTTGTGTGAAGATTACCTCACTTGCGACATTGCTTTCAATGCGGTTATGCCTCTAAGTCGTGCCTCGACACGTGGGAGATATAGCCGCATCGAGGGCGTTACAAGTTGGTAATCGAGCCTTCCCGACTTAGGAGCCCCTACTTGATTGTTTCTTTGGCGTTGTTGAGTCTAGAATGGAAAAATGTTCTGAGTCTTAGGATTATATATATCGGAGAGTAGGATTCTTTTTACTTCCCAGTCCCTTCGTCGCTCTGTGAGGTCTCCTGACGTAGAAGTTTTGACTCTTCTGTCCTCAATTTTCACTAAATTTTTTTTTAGGATCACGTGGGTATCAATCGTTCCGATGGTTTTGTGACGAGAACATTGTTCTTGGTGCCTCCTGACATTTAGGGGTTGTGGCAGTGTCCCGGGGAGTTGAGCTCCGAGGTGTTGTCGTCACAATTTTATCGTTGCGATTACGGAATACCGAGTTTTGCCGACATCGAAATCTCTTTTGTGCGATTGTTGGTGAGATAACCACGATAGCCCGATCGAGGCGAAAAGCGGAGTATTGCCATGACTTGTATAATGGATGTTTTTCAAGGTCGAGGTACCACGATTTCGAGGATTTCTTGGTTATGTGTTGACGGATGGATACAAATGGATCTAGGTATTGTTAGTTTGGGTGATATATTTTGTGTCCCTGTATCCCCAACACCAGATTGCATAACCGTAAAGTTTCGGGAGTTTATAGGTGGGAATTCAAGTAGCTCCTAGAATATCTTTCCGACAGATGCATGATATGGGATTGGGTAAATCTCTATCATATGTATTTGTTCCGGCTTATTCTACAAGCCAAATCCTTTGTTTTTGTTCCGTTTTGTGGTATTCAAGTTGCTTCAATGCCAAGTGTTGATTCCATACCTTATTCTAAACGGTGTTCTCATATTTCTATGTGAATACTAATCCTTCTTGATCATCGAGTTTGTCATCTCAATTTCTTCTCACCGGTGCGCTTCTCTTCAAGTGGAACCGATCATTTCAACATTTGCGAGATCAATTCTAAGTTTTTTCTCAGCGGTGTGCGTTTCATCCGGCCCAAGTTGCCTTTGTTTTCCCACCCTCCCAACCTTTTTCTTCAAGGACTCAGATTTCTTAATCAAATATCCATCGTATGGATGTGAAGTCTCTTCATTCTTTTCCTCAATGCTCTTATCCGGTGATTCTCATGAAGATGCTAAAGGAAGCTCCAAGTTTATCATCCTTTGTTCTCTTATCTTCCCCGGTGGATCCAATTCAAGCTTTCAGTGTTGATCATATTCCTTTCCTCGTATCAAATGCTTTCTCATGCCGGTGCACCTCTCAATCACTCACCTCTTGCTATTCATTTGTTCCAGAGTGTTGAAGATATCTCAGAAGATTTGTGTTTCCATTCTTAATCCGTTCAAGCTATTTGGAGATTGTTATCTCATTCAAGCCATTTAATTCAACCGGTGCAATCTCTCTTTAAAATCATTTTTCAACGGTGTTTTCTTTTGAGTGGGCCCTAACCCACATGTCTTTTCCCAGGATCTTACCTGACTCTTCTAATTTATCCGGAGCTATTCCCAAATTCTTTTCGAAGTTTGACGTAAGAATGAATTATCATCAGTCAAATGTCTTTCTCCAAGATCTTTCAAATTCTTTTCATCTTGTGGTTCAACCTTTCTAATTTTCATTCCGGAGTGTCTCAACAATTCATGGTGGTGTTTCTCATCGTCATTCTTCGATTTTGAAGACCGAAGAAGAGTTTCTCTTTAATCTTGCTCCATTCTCTTCAAGATTCATGGTTCTAGCTTGACGCCATCCTCTCATAATTATTTTTGATTGTGAGGATTCTTTTAACCCACCCGGAGCATTTCAGGAGTCTTTTTCGGTTTGATTATCGAGCCATCATCTTAGAATTATTCATTCTCAACATCTCACTCTCCAAATCTTACCGGTGCATCATTCAAGTATTCTCCAATCAGCTCTTCATCTATTCGTTCACTTGTATCTAAATACCCTCAAATATCTTCATTCGTTTTCCAATTCTTCCCGGTGAATTGTGCCTTTGCTACGTTCAATTTCAATTCTTACGGTGGTTCGTTCAAGAGTTCTCTTCCTTCGTTATTATATAGATTCATTCGTTCTTCCCAAATCCTACCGGCGGATCGTTGAAGACCTTCCCAAGTTGAGCAATATCTCTCTTCAATCCTTTTTCAACGAGAATAAGTAGTATGCCTAATCCGTTGCTTGTCATCAATCTATATTGGTGAAGGATACGCATAACATAATTCTTGTTCTTGTTTCATCCAAGTGATTGATTCATTCTTCCGGAGTTCGTAATGGTATCAATTTCTTAGTTCTAAGTTGTTCATCTCTTCTTTCCGGAGTTTGTTCATCATATCACATTCTCGGTCTGAGATGCTTCATCTTTTCTTTCCGGAGTTCCAAATTTTTGTCGGTTATATCATTTCAAAGCTTCATCTTATCACTGCAAGGCTTCACCTTGTGTTGTCAACTTCTCTTTCTTTCTATCATCCTTTTATTACCGGAGTTCTTCATGGAGACTCTACATGGTGGTTCGTCAAGGATTCATTTATCTCTCGATTTGTCCTTCAAGTTTTTCTCGGAGTTAAGATCCGTCAAGCCATACTTCAAAATAAACATGGTGCTCAACACATGTTTTGTTTTGAGGAGTTCAAGCATTCTTCATCTTGCATTCAAGTGCAATTATTTCGACCTTATCTTTTGAGGTGGTGTTATGTCATTTTGACAGCTTTCATTCATGTTTCATGATTCACTTGTTGTCAAGAATGAGATATTTAAACCCATCATCTTCTTCCTTGGAGTTATCTTGGTTTAGATTTCACCTAAAGCCTTCCCTAAGGAAATTTGCTATTTGTGGTGCTTATCAATGACCCAAGTTCTTCATTTGTCCTCTCGGTGAAATAAGTTTCTCGTCTCCTTGTTGATATCAATCCAATCGTTTGTTTTCCGTTGGTGGCGTAAGCTCACCTCATAATGTTGAGATGTTTCCATAAGTCCACTACAAGGTTATTCTTTTCGTTGTTGGTTTTCCAACAACTCCGTTCTATCTTTGTTTTAAGGGTGCTTTCCAAACTCATTTGTGGTAGAAGTTGTCATTTTCTTCTTCATTCTGTTATCCCAATGATCTATCTTCTATTATTTCTTCCGGAGGCATTGTGATGTTGCTCTTTTCACTCATCTTCTCAAATTGTGAGGATCGTGTTCTTTTCGTGCTTATCCATTTAACCGAGGCGTTGTGTCATCTATTCAAGTTCTTTTCATCTTATCAAGTCATGCGTCTCTTTTCAACTTTGAGTGCTTTGTCTGAAATCCTTCTTACCCCTTGTGCCATTCCTTCAATAGTTACGGAAGCGGTGTGTTGTTGTTTTCATCAAGTATCCTCTCATCTTGTCAAGTTCATGTTCTATTCCTTCCATGTTCAATCGGAGTCTTTGTCAAATTTATATCATTCTTATTCATTCTTATCTCGTTTCAACCAGAGTGGTTTCAATTGCCTTCTTGTCTATTGTGCTCGTCATTCATGTCTTTGCAACCTTCAAGTTCTCGTAATACTCCTTGTTCCTCCTTTCTACCGGATTGTTTGTAATCTCGTTCATCTCCGTTGTTTTGTTTCTTTCAATTTGTTCAACCTCTCAAGGTTCGTGGTTTCACTCATTCGTCAAAGAAGCAACTTAGTTTACCTCTCATCTTCCTCTTCCTTTTCCCTCCGGTGCCATCCTAGATCTCGGGACGAGATCCTCTCGTAGTGGTGGAGTGTTGTAACGCCCCGGATACAACTTTCCATATTTGTTACTCCAACTCTTGCCATTTAGGATATGTGATATATTATTTTCTCCGTGGTTGGGTTTTGTCTTTTGTTTTGCTTTTGCGTTCTTTGTCATGCATCTCATCTCATAGCATCATGCGCATTGCATTTGCATATTTTCATAAAACTTGTAGCCGTTCGTAGTTTCCCCTTCTCTCTTTGCCTCCGTTGTTATTTTGTCGCTCTTGTCCCCGTTGACCTCTCTCGGACCAACCGTCTTCTCGTTCCCTCTTGTCCGGCGTTTGACCCCTCCACACTTTACCCAACCCCTCTTGAGCGCGTCCAAACTTCCTGAACCCGACCGCTCAGTCATCACCATTGGGTCCGGATCATCCC
Source organism: Aegilops bicornis (assembly GCA_021605145.1). Taxonomy (NCBI): domain Eukaryota; kingdom Viridiplantae; phylum Streptophyta; class Magnoliopsida; order Poales; family Poaceae; genus Aegilops; species Aegilops bicornis. Next base: position 573,298,397 of record CM038675.1, read on the forward strand.
CAATCATCTACAAAATATCTCCGTTTTCTCTTTTAGACTCCCTAACCTATTTATCCGAGACCGTCCAATTTTAATCGAAGGGTCCAAACCTAATCATATTGTTCCTATATATAGACCAACCCCTACCCTAAAACCTAGGGACCTTGTCCCATCCTCCAAATCCTTCCCCACGCCGCCGCCACTCCACCGAATCCCCTCGGGATCCACCAGCGCCCAATCCCCTCGCAGCCTCCACCTTCTCCTCGTTATTTCCCTCCTGCCCAACCACCATCGACGCCCAAATCCTGCAGGAGCCCGAGCTCCTCTGCCTGTCGCCTCCCGAGGCCTCATGCCACCCCGGCGTCCTCACGCCCGGCGTCCCAGCCACACAGACCGTGCCTCGTCGTCTCGAGCAGGAACGCTCGTCCTCGTCTCTCTCGGCGCCTGTTGCCCCTCGTCGGAGCTCCTCTCCCGGCCTGCGCCGTTGAGCGCCACCGCAGCGGCCCCAGGCGAGCCCCCGTCGCGCCTCTCTTTCCCTTGCTCCTCATCTTGGACTCATCTCCCTCTCTCTCCTTCTTTGGACAGGGAAAACGCCATGGCCGCCCAGAGGCTCCGTCCGGCGCCGTCGTTGCGGATCCGGCGCGCCGGCCGGATCCGCCCCATCTCCACCTCGCTGCCTTCCCTGCTGCCAGCCGTAGACCCGTTCTCGCTGCGCCCGCTGCGCGTTCGTCTTCGTTCAGAGCTCGAGTTCGAGTCCCTCTGCCTCACGCGTTGACGCGTCGCTAGCCACGTCGGCCGCGAGCCTCCTCTGCTTTCGCCCGCGTGGGCGCATCCCGCCAAGCCCCTACGTCGGCCAGCCTCCTCCACCAAGCGGGCCGAAGCCCGTGGGTGAGGCCACACCCCAGCAGCTCCCTGCCTTGGCCTCTCCTCAAACCGGGCCTTGGCCCATGGTGAGAACCCCAGCCCAGCGCCCAGCAGTTTCAGCCCAGTGTTTTTTTTTCCATGTGCGAATTTGTCAAGTTTTCCAGAGATGACAGATTTGCAGAAAAACCCTCATGTTCATGCATTTAATATCTCACAAACCGTGCATCGGATTAAAATGACTTATATATGCAAAATGCTTAGTTTTTCATCTAGTTTCATAATCTGCCACTTTCATCCATGTTTAAAATGTTTAACATGCTGTTTGTTTAAATTTGCTTAAATGCCATGTTAAAATGATTTATTTCATAACTAAATAACCGTAGCTCGGTTTTAAATAAATTATATATGTAAATGGGGTAGAAAAATGCATATATTAACATGGTAGCATCACTTTGAATGTTTAACAACTCTAAAATTATGTACATGGCAGAACAGTACCAAACCTAATATATGCACATGAGGATTTCCGGAATTATCGTTTGTTGTTTCCGGCCTCATTTAAACTTGCCTAAATAGTTAGTTTTCATTTGCTTCACCCCTTGCCATGTTTAATAACATTTAATATTGTTGGGTACATAACCGAGAGAGAACTAAATATGTGGTGTTTCGTCAATATGCAACTCGTTGCATATTGGGCTCCATTTAACTTGTAGTTTTGTTTGTGCATATTGCCATGCCATGAATCATTAAACCGGACATGCATCATACTTGTTTGCGCATCATGCCATGTTTATGTGATGGTTGTTTACTATGTTGTTTGTTTCTTTCCGGGTTGCTTCTCTCGTTAGCTTCGGTTTCGTTCCGGAGTTGTGAGGATTCGTTCGACTACGTCCGTTTGTCTTCTTCATGGACTCGTTCTTCTTCCTTGTGGGATCTCAGGCAAGATGACCATACCCTCGAAATCACTTCTATCTTTGCTATGCTAGTTGCTCGCTCTTTTGCTATGCCTATGCTGCGATGCCTACCACTTGCTATATCATGCCACCCATTATTGCCATGTCAGCCCCTAACCATCCTTTCCTAGCAAACCGTGGTTTGGCTATATTCTGACTTTGCTCAGCCCTCTTATAAGCGTTGCTAGTTGCAGTGAAGCTGAAGTTTGTTCCTTGTTGGAACATGGAGATGTTGTTCCTTATTGGAACATGTTTACTTGTTGGGGATATCACAATATATATCTGCTATAATTAATACATCTATATACTTGGTAAAGGGTGGAAGACTCGGCCTTATGCAGTGTTTTGTTCCACTCTTGCCGCCCTAGTTTCCGTCATACCGGTGTTATGTTCCTTGATTTCGCGTTCCTTACGGTTGGGTGATTTATGGGACCCCCTTGACAGTTCGCTTTGAATAAGACTCCTCCAAAGAAGGCCCAACATTGGTTTTACCATTTGCCACCTAAGCCTTTTCCCCGGGTTTTCGCGAGCCCGAGGGTCATCTTTATTTTAACCCCGGACCGGTGCTCCTTCGAGTGCTGGCCCGAATCGAGCTACTGGGCCACCACGGGAAACTTCGAGGCTTGGTTTTACTCGTAGCTAGTCTCATCCGGATGTGCCACGAGAACGAGATATGTGCAGCTCCTATCGGGATTTGTCGGCACAATCGGGCGGCTTTCTTTGGTCTTGTTTTATTGTTGTCGAAATGTCTTGTAGTCCGGGATTCCGAGATTGATCGGGTCTTCCGGTAGAAGGAATATCCTTCGTTGACCGTGAGAGCTTATAATGGGCTAAGTCGGGACACCCCCGCAGGTAATATCTTTCAAAGCCGTGCCCGCGGTTATGAGGCAGATGGGAATTTGTTAATGTCCGGTTGTAGAAAACCCGAAGTTGACCTCAAATAAAATACACATCAACTGCGTGTGTAACCGTGATGGTCCCTTCTCGGCGGAGTCCGGGAAGTGAACACGGTGTTGGAGTTATGCCTGACGTAAGTAGTTCAGGATCTCTTCTTGATCGCTATTAGTTTCACGTCCGTGCTTTGCTTCTCTTCTCGCTCTCTTTTGCGAAGTAGCCACCATATATGCTAGTCGCTTGCTGCAGCTCCACCTTACAACTCTGTCCTTCCTATAAGCTTAAATAGTCTTGATCTCGCGGGTGTGAGATTGCGAGTCCCCGTGACTCACAGATTCTACCAAAAGCGATTCTTGCAGTGCCGGCGATGCCGGTCAGGTGGCGCACCGAGCTCAAGTGGGAGTTCGACGAGGAACGTGGTCGTTACTATGTGTCTTTTCCAGATGATCAGAGTGGTGCCCAGTTGGGACGATCGAGGATCTGTGTAGCATTTGGGGTATCTTCTTTATTTTGGTTCCGTAGTCGGACCTTGAGTGTACTCTGAATGATGGATGTTTATTTATGTATTGTGTGAAGTGGCGTGTAAGCCAACTATGTATCTCTTTCCCTTATGTATTACATGGGTTGTGTGAAGATTACCTCACTTGCGACATTGCTTTCAATGCGGTTATGCCTCTAAGTCGTGCCTCGACACGTGGGAGATATAGCCGCATCGAGGGCGTTACAAAGAAGCCTTGGCCACTGGTCAGACTCTTCGGCTAGGCGGTTTTCTCATGACCGCTAGTTCGGCCGCCGCGCCGACGATGACCTCTCGAGTCATCAAAACCAATCTCCATGTTAGTTCGGAACTTGCCGAATAGTTAGATCCGATCAAGCTCTCCTCCATAAACGAGCTCTTGGATCGCATCGCCGCCCTGGGAGTCGCCACAGATTACGACCGGATCGGGCCTAAAACCGATCTAAGAGAGATCAACTCTCCCCAGGCTACCCATCATGTTGCTGTGATAGAGGAGCAATGCGGCGATTCTTCTTCTATCTTAAGGACTAGCCACGTCTGGATTCTCGATCCCTCCATGCCGGATTCCCGCGGAGGGACGGATGTCGATCAAGCCCTGAACTTAAAGTCGGTATGGGTCGGACTCATTGGATAGCACTCAAAAATCCGAACTTCCGAGTTCGGAAACTTCTCGGCCCCTGAGTCCTAAATTGGACGGAGTTCCGGATTTAGTGCCACCCGCCCACCCAAACATTAGCGATCTCTCTAGAATTCAGCAAGAGCCCGCCGAAATAGTACATCATTACTGGGCCAGATTCCTCCAGGTTATGAACAGGATAAAGGACTGCCGAGAGGAGGACGCAATCCCAATTTTCTGCAATAATTGCAAGGACAAGGGAATCCTAAACGCCATAAGTCGTCGCGAAATTACACGCTTTGCTGACTTGGTGACCATAGTACAAAAAATCTTGTGTGATGGAGAGCGTCTGAAAACCGAAAGTAAATTTTGGGATAATCCGCCCCGAATACATCCCTAGTCCGGAACAAAAGGGTGCATCATTATCAAGCACACAGGTTGAATACCAAAAACCAAAACCCCTAAAGTGCGGAACCGTCTTTGGAGGGTTGGCTAAGCGGACCTGCAAAATTCATAGCACATAGGGCGCCACTCCAACTCATAGCCTTGAGCATGTTGGATACTACGGTGGCCAAAAGTGGCGAAAGAGCTTCTAGCTTCGAATCCTAGCCCAGCAACACCGATGCAGTGTTAACAGTCTTGAGACTTTCGCGTCAAATAACATGCAACGAACACTTCAATAACCTTGCGAAGTCTACCAAGTAGCAACAATAAATCCATGGGTGACACGGCTATTACCTTTAATGCCGTTAGCGAACCTAAATTCGAACTGCCGGGCACCACCGCATTGGTCCTCAGTCCGATAGTGGACGTCTTTCGCCTTACTAAGGTACTCATGGATGGCGGCAGCGGACTAAACCTCATCTATGAGGAAACCCTCCGAAAAATGGAAATAGACTGGAACCGCATTGAGCGAAGCAGCGCAACCTTTAGAGGAATAATCCCTAGCCGGAAGCATCTTTGCACAGGAAAAATCACGCTGGACGTAGTGTTACTCGCCCGGACAATTACAGGTCCGAGGAGGTCACATTTCAAGTGGCCCCGTTCAATAGCGGATATCATGCTTTATTAGGACGAGAGACATTCACAATTTTTCAAGATATACCCCATTATGGGTACTTGAAGGTTAAATGCCCGGACCTAACAGAATCATCACTCTCGCTAGTGATCCGAACATAGCACTCCGTGCCGAAAACAAGACAGCCGCACTAGCCCTCGAGGCACTATCCGAAGCCCTAGCGGCCGAGGAACTCACCACGATGCGCTCCACGATGAACAGGGACGATGTGATACTTGATAAAAGATCCAAGTCCACTTCTTTTAAACAATCGGATGAAATAGTCAAATTCAAGTCCACCCAGCGGACCACGCAAAGACGGCCTCCATTGGGGCAAAATTAAACCCTGATGTAGACGCCACACTACGAGAATTTCTACAAGAAAACTGGGACATCTTTGCCAGGCACCCTTCAGACATGCCAGGTATCCCACGTCGGCTGGCCGAGCATGACCTAAATATCCTAAAAGGATTCAAGCCGATCAAACAGGCTCTTGGCGCTTTTCGAACCCAAGAGACAGGCCATGGAGAGGAGCTAGCCAAACTTTTGGAAGCCGGATTCATCAGAGATATAAAACATCCGGACTGGCTAGCAAACCTGGTGATGGTGCCAAAGAAGGATAAGTCCTGGCGCCTATGTGTTGATTTTAAAGACCTTAATAAGGCTTGCCCGAAGGATCCGTTCCCCTTCCCTCGAATTGATCAAATCATTGGCCTTCTGCAGGACACGACTCATTGTGCTTCCTCGGCAGCGTACTCGGCTACCACCAAATCAAGATGGCGGAGCCAGACCAAGCTGCAACAGCATTCATCACTCCATACGGCCCGTTCTGCTTCAACACAATGCCCTTTGGGCTCAAAAACGCCGGTGCAACCTATCAGCGCATGATTCAGACATGTCTGGCAAACCAGATCGGCAAAACAGTGGAAGCATATGTAGATGACGTGGTCGTCAAAATCAAGCACGTCGAAACTCTAGTAGACGACTTGAGGCTCACATTCGACAATCTTCGAAAATATGACATCAAGCTCAATCCGAAAAAATGCGTCTTCGGCGTTCCAGCCGGAAAGCTCCTGGGCTTCATTGTGTCCGGTAGAGGAATTGAAGCAAACCCAGCCAAGATCCGAGCTCTGTCACAATTGGATATTCCAAAAGACCTCAAAAAAATACAAAAATTAACGGGATGCGTAGCGGCTCTAAGCCGCTTTATTTCCCGATTGGGGGAAAAGGCGTTACCCCTTTACCGCCTCCTCCGCCGCACCGAACACTTCGAGTGGACGGATGCCGCCACGGCCGGACTCGAAGAAATAAAGGCCATTTTGGCAACAAATCCGGTCCTGGCCACGCCCGACATGGGCGAACCAATGCTATTATATATCGCCGCAACACATCAAGTTGTCAGCGCGGTGCTCGTTGTCGAACGAGAAACGGACGGACACCGGTTCCCTGTTCAATAACCAGTTTATTATGTGTCCACTGTCCTAACTCCATGCAAGTCCCGGTACCCACATTATCAAAAGATAGCATATGCGGTGTTCATGGCATCCCGGAAGCTGCGACACTACTTTCAAGAGTATTCGATAACGGTAGCCTCCGAAGTACCTCTTAACGACATTATAAACAACCGTGATGCGACGGGCCGGATTGCTAAATGGGCCATAGAGCTCCTTCCATTTGATATAACTTATAAGCCACGACGAGCTATTATGTCGCAGGTTTTGGCCGACTTCGTGGCCGAATGGACCGAAGCCGAACTCCCTAAAGAGTACGGCGCATACTCCAATTGGATCATGCACTTTGACGGCTCCAAAATGTTGGCGGCATGGGGAAATTTGGCGTCGTCTGACATCCCCAACCGGGACACAATCCAATACGTTCTTGAGATAATGTATACGGACTCCAACAACGCGGCGAATACGAGGCCCTTCTCTTGACCTCCGGATGGCGATCTCCATGGGCATTCAACGCCTAGAGGTGCGCGAGATTCGAACCTCGCAATATCTCAAATAAACGGGACTTTGATGCCAAAGATCCAAAAATGGCAGCATACTGCAATGCGGTCCTAAAAATGTCAAGGCCGCAGTTCAAGGGCTCGAATTTCATCATATAGCCCGGGATAACAACCAGGTGGCGGATATATTGGCACGCATCGGTGCAAAACGCGATGCCGTCCCACCCAATATCTTTCTGGAACGGCTGTTCAATCCATTTGTACTATGGGAAGGGGAGTGAGGGAGTTCCGGACTAGGGGGTGTCCGGATAGCCGAACTATCATCATCGGCCGGACTCCAAGACTATGAAGATACAAGATTGAAGACTTTGTCCCATGTCCGGATGGGACTTTCCTTGGCGTGGAAGGCAAGCTTGGCGATACGGATATGTAGATCTCCTACCTTTGTAACCGACTCTGTGTAACCCTAACCCTATCCGTGTCTATATAAACCGGAGGGTTTTAGTCCGTAGGACGAACAACAATCATACCATAGGCTAGCTTCTAGGGTTTAGCCTCTTTGATCTCGTGGTAGATCCACTCTTGTAACACACATCATCAATATTAATCAAGCAGGATGTAGGGTTTTACCTCCATCAAGAGGGCCCGAACCTGGGTAAAACATCGTGTCCCTTGTCTCCTGTTACCATCCGCCTAGACGCAGTTCGGGACCCCCTACCGAGATCCGCGGTTTTGACACCGACATTGGTGCTTTCATTGAGAGTTCCTCTGTATGTCGTCACCGATAGGCCCGATGGCTCCTTTGATCATCAACAACGGACGCGGTCCAGGGTGAGACTTTTCTCCTCGGACAGATCTTCGTGTTGGCGGCTTTGCATGCGGGCCAATTAAGCAGCCATCTGGAGCAAATCGAAAGCTACGCCCTGGCCGTCGAGTCAGATTCGAAGTTTAAACTATCGGCCGATATCCGCGGAGACTTGGTCTTGACAGATTCGAGCCACAGCCAAGCGCCGCCGCTGTCTCGATGGGCATGATCTAGCTCGCAACGAGCGGTGCCACGGAGGCCGCACTGTAATCCGCTCCCACCCTTAATCCGGAGCCGGATTCCCCAATCAAGGACGAGTGGTTGGACACCGCCTCGGGGGCTTTAATCTCTACGGTGATCAAGCCGAACTCTATCCCTGTCCTTTGCGAAGACCTCGACTCTAGGGTGCTGGACTCCTCTCCGGACTCCGAACCCCCCGCGCCCCTGCCAATCGAATCCGATTGGGCGCCCGTCATGGAGTTCATCGTCAGCGGACATCTTTCAAGATTTACTACCCTTTGGCGACATCCTGAATTCACTAAAGTCTCTCTCTTTATCCGGAGAGCCCTGGCGGATTACGGCCAGAAGGTTGGGATGCGGACGACGAAGAAATTCAACGCCCACCCACCACCCACTTGGTAGTCGCCGTCGACGATCTAACCGACATGCTAGACTACGACTCCGAAGACATCGACGGTATGGGACGGCGATGCCGGAGATTTACCACGACCCAGCGCCTACAGGGCACTGGAAGGCCACCTCGTCATATGACATATATATGGTGGACATCCCAAAAGATGGGAACGGCGATGGAACAACGGAGGATGACCCCACCAAGAAGCAGCCCAAGCGTCGGCGTCAGCGGCGCCGCTCTAAATCCCGCCACAGCAAGAATGAAGATTCCAGCACCGAGATAACAATACACCGGACAGTGCCGAAGACAATCCACTCCAGCAAGATCCAGCGCAGGAAGATGGAGACGCCAGCCCTCACGAGAGAGCGGCAGAAGAAGAGGTAGAGGATTATATGCCTCCCTCCGGAGACGAAGCAAGCCTCGACGACGATGAATTCGTCGTGCCCGAGAATCCCGTCGAACAAGAGCGTTTTAGACGCAGGCTTATGGCCACGGCGAACAGCCTCAAGAAAAAGCAGCAACAGCTTAGAGCTGATCGAGATCTGCTAAGCCGACAGATGGACTGAAGTCCTCGCGTCAAGAGCATGAGCTCGAACGCCCTCCAAAGCTACCCTAAACGCAAGCTGCTCCCCGATTAGAGGAGGAGGCTTACGGACCCGCATCACCAGGAGACAATACGGTGACCGACCACCCCGTGGTCGCGACAGAGAGGCCTCTAGGCCCTTCACTAGAACCGTGCACTCGGCATCGCTCAAAAGCACACGGCCAAAGGGGAACGCCTCCGACCTGCGAGATATATTGGAGGACAAGGCAAGACAATCAAGATCGATCTATGGATTGCGTGGGCGTCCCACGGTACGTGACGACAACCGTCGCGCCGGACACAGTAAGTCCGGCCGGGCCGAACAAAACAGACCAAGCTCTTTTGAGCTCCGTCGTGATATCGCCGAGTACAGAGGCGCCACACACCCACTATGCTTCACAGACGAAGTAATGGATCATCAAATCCCCGAAGGGTTCAAACCCGTCAATATTGAATCCTATGATGGCACAATAGACCCTGCGGTTTGGATCGAAGACTATCTCCTACACATCCACATGGCCCGCGGTGACGATCTTCATGCCATCAAATACCTCCCCCTCAAGCTTAAAGGACCAGCCCGACATTGGCTCAACAGCTTGCCAACAGAGTCAATTGGGAGCTGGGAGGACACAAAGCCGCATTCCTCGATAACTTCCAGGGCACTTATGTGCGACCACCAGACGCCTATGACCTAAGCCACATAATTCAGCAGCCAGACGAATCGGCCAGATAATTCTGGACACGGTTCTTAACCAAGAAAAACCAAATCGTCGACTGTCCGGATGCGGAGGCCCTTGCAGCCTTCAAGCATAACATCCGCGACGAGTGGCTCGCCCGGCACCTAGGACAGGAAAAGCCGAAATCCATGGCAGCCCTCACATCACTCATGACCCGCTTCAGCGGGTGAGGACAGCTAGCTGTACGCAGCAACAACCTCGGCAAAAATTCTGGCAGTCCGGACTTCAAGGACCGAAATGGCAGGCCGCGTCATAACAAAAACAAACGCCGCGTTAACGGCGACAATATTGAGGATACGGCAGTCAATGCCGGATTCAGAGGCTCTAAACCCGGTCAGCGGAAAAAGCCATTCAAAGGAACTACTCCGGATCCGTCCAATTTGGACCGAATACTCGACCGCTTGTGCTAGATACACGGCACCCCCGAAAAGCCAGCTAACCACACCAACAGGGACTGTTGGGTATTCAAGCAGGCAGGCAAATTAATTGCTGAAAGCAATGACAAGGGCTGCATAGCGGCAGCGAGGGACGAGACCCAACCGCCCGAACAATAGAGGATGAAGGGTTTCCCCACAGGTGCGGACGGTGAACATGATATATGCAACGCACATACCCAAAAGGGAGCGGAAGCGTGCACTCAGAGATGTCTACGCGATGGAGCCACTTGCCCCGAAGTTCAATCCATGGTCCTCCTGCCCGATCACTTTTGACCGAAGGGACCACCCCACCAAAGATCCGCCACGGTGGATTCGCCGCCTTGGTCTTAGACCCAATCGTCGGTGGATTTCACCTAACCAGAGTCCTCGATGGATTTGCGGCAGCAGCCTGAACCTGCTTTACCGGGATACGGTCGCATAAGATGGGCATAGACCCTCAAGGATTAAACCTACCAAAACGACCTTTAAAGGCGTCATACCAGGTGTAGAAGCCAATTGTACAGGCTCAATTCCACTGGAAGTGGTCTTCGGATCCCCGGATAACTTCCGAAGCGAGGAGTTAATCTTCGACATAGTCCCGTTCTGCAGCGGCTATCATGCCTTGCTCGGACGTACCGCGTTTGCAAAGTTCAACGCGGTGCCGCACTACGCATACCTCAAGCTCAAGATGCCAGGCCCTCGAGGAGTCATTACGGTCAACGGAAACACTGAACGTTCCCTCCGCACGGAGGAACATACAGCGGCTCTCGCGGCAGAAGTGCAATGCAGCCTCTTAAGGCAATTCTTGAGTCCGGCCGCTAGCTAAGCGCGCCCGGAGTAACTTACAACAAGACCACCTGACACGTTCAGAGCATGCGTAGCAGTGCGGCCCCAACCCCAGCCCCTGCGAAATGTCAAAGCAGGTCCTTCGCGTACACCATTACGCTCTGAAGATACCGTGGGCATGGGGAGAGGGGCACGACCACGATAAACCCAGACTGCGGCTCAACCACACCAGGGGCTCTCACGTGTGTCGTTCCTTTTTCTTTTCTTTTTCACCATTTACTTTTTACCCACAGGACTCCGTTTGTCAGAAGCCCTGTCCGGTAGCAGACCTGCCGAACTCACGATGCAACAGCCAGGGAAGGATAAAGGCTACAATGAATATACAGGTGGTCTCCATTACGAGCATTTTCATACACCAATCTGCAGCCTACCCCTGGAGGGGGACATGTTTAACAGTCTCATACCTTGCTTATCGCACTATTTGTATCATTCTGCATTCGTAGCAGCACTTATTGAATAAAACAATGCAGCACCTTTTTGTTTATAATTGCATTTCTTTTCATACATATGGTCATTCACGACATGTTGCATCCGTACACTTTGGTACGGCTAATATACACCAGGGGCTTATGTTTCCCGCGTTATGGTGTGATGAGTCCGAACACTTTCACAAGTGCGGCACCCCGAACTTATAGCACTATATGCATCGGCTCGAATCATGTCTTGGGTCAATAGTTGGGTTTGCCCGGCTCCCGTGTTTTGGTACCTTACGTTCCGTTATATCGGCTAAGGTAGCACCGGGAGAACCACTGCGATTCCGCCCCAGTTCGGCTGGGTTAACGCCTCAGTGGAGAAAGCTAAAACTGTCCGTCATGATGAGGCGAGAGACCGGTCGTTGTTCCAGAGGTTTTTTGCGAGTCCTTAAAGACTTATGCCGCTTAGAGCGAGGAGCCGGATACTGTCCGTCCAAGGCGTGGATAGCGCCCCAAATTCGGCCTTCCGAAGACTAGGGGCTTCGCCGAAATTTAAAATTATAGAATTCTATGGCTAAGTGAGAGTGTTCAAGCATTATAAGTCCGGTTGCCTTGTTATTCGTGTTGAGCGCCTCCTAGATGGAACCAAAAATGGGAACAAGAGAGCTCAAGTTTATCCCGAACACCCCAGCACTCGTGGCATGGGGGCTGAAGCCGACGACTTGCCATTTCTCAGATTTGATAAACAGCCGCACAGAAGGTAATATTTTAAATTAACAAACGTTGCTTAGCGCATATGAACAAAGATTTCAGCGCCGCAGGATAACAAAATGCGAGTCTACTCAAATATTACATCTTTGGAGTACTCACCCGCAATAGTGCGGGCGCCCTTCAGCACACTCTTATAATACATCTCGGGCGTGCGATGCTCCTTGCCTTCTGGTGGCGGGTCCGTCACAAGCTTCTGGGCATCCATCTTGCCCAGTGCACCTTTGCGCGGGCAAGGGCCCGACGGGCACCCTCGATACAAGCGGACTGCTTGATAACTTCAACCCACGGGCACGCATCCACAAGCCGCCGCACCCGGCCGAAATAGCTCCTGTGCATGGCCTCCTTAGGCCACGGCCGAACTATGAGGCCCTTCATGGCTTGTTCGCCGCCTTGTGGAGCTCGACCAGCTGCTTCAATTTGGTCGCTAAGGGCACCGGGTGTCCGGCCTCAGCATACTGAGACCAGAAGACCTTCTCCGTCGAGCTCCCCTCCTCGGCCCGGTAGAATGCGGCAGCATCGGACACACTGCGAGGAAGATCTGCGAACGCCCCTGGAGAACTCCGAATTCGGGTAAGCAACAGGTAATTAACACTCACATGCTTACTCTGCATGAAAAATGCCTTACCCGCTGCTATTTTCTTCACCGCCTCAATCTCCTGGAGGGCCTTGTAGGCTTCGGCCTTAGCGGCTTTGGCACTCTCAAGAGTCGTTGCAAGCTCAGACTCTCGAGTCTTCGAGTCACGCTCCAAGTTCTCATGTTTTTTCACGAGATCCTGGAGCTCTTGCTGTACCTCCGCCACCCGCGCCTCCTGCTTCTCTCGCTCAGTGCGTTCCGTGGCGCATTACGTTCGACGCGGCCACCGCCTCCTTCGTGGTCGCTACCTCGTTAGTGGCCCCTACAATACCCACGTTATCCTTGTCATTTTTCTTGCAACCAAATCCTTTTCTCAGAAGGTACAATTTTCATAAGGTATTACTCACCTTCTTTTCCTCGAGCTGCTTCTTGGCATGACCGAGCTCGTTCTCGGACCGCTCGAGGTTTTTCTTCAAATTATTGACCTCCAAGATCGATGCGGAGGTCAGCAACACAACCTGCAATCCCATATTGACATCTTTTTATGACTCCTGCGTTTATCTTTCTAAAGATCCTCGGTCCGGCTTTTCTTTCCAACACCGGACCCGAGCATCGAGACTACCGCCTATGCGGTACCATTTTACATATATTAAAATTTCTTACCTCAAAGCCTGTTAGAAGACTGGTACATGCTTCGGTCAGCCCGCTCTTGGCGGACTGAACTGTCTGGATCACCGCACTCATAACAGTGCGGTGCTCCTCCTCGATGGTGGCGCCGTTGAGCGCCTCCAGTAAGCTATCCGGTGCCTCCGGTTGGACGAAGGACACCGGCGTCTTACCCTTCTTGCGAAGGGATCGTTTGCGGACTCGGAACCACGAAGGTTCCGGCATGGAGTCCGGACAAGGGTCGGCCTTAGAGCCCTGGGGTCTCGCCCCCAGCGCTGGAGTCCGGGGTTGCCTTGTGGCACCTCCTGCGCCACCTCCTCGCGACCAAGCCCCCTTTGGGGCCCCTTGTGGCGTTGTCCGCAGCATGAGGCGAGGAGGCGGTCGGAAGCGAAGTACTCTCCATTTCCGACGAGCCCAGGGACCCGCTCGATGAATCGACGAACTCGCCTTTGGGTGGGCTGCACGATTGTTCGACAATAGAGAACACTCTGCAATAATAAAATGCCATGGGTATCCGGACACTTACGATCTCGCCAGGGCTTGGCCCTTGTAGGCCAATCCCCTAAATCGTCATCGGCGTTGGTGGAGAAGTCCGGAGGAAGGGTTCTTCCTTCTTGGACCCTTGGACCCCCGGTCAGGCCTTCCTTTTTCCTCTCCTCTTCACTGGGGAGAAGCTTCTTCTTCTTCCTCCTCGTCTTGAGAAGATTCTCGCTTCGTAATCCGACAAAGCACTCGCGTCGTGGAGCTCCTTCGAAGTTCCGTGGCCTCCTTCTTGGCCTTCTTCTCCGACACCACATGGGGTGCCGGAGCCAGCAGCCCCGTCAATCAAGGCGTCGCTGGAATCTTCGGCAAAGGAGCCGGACAGCTTAATCTGTCCGGACGCTTTCAGCCGACTGTCGAAGAATAGGGAGTTTTTAGATCCCACGTAGAGTCAATCTATGAAAAAAGAGTCCCGTAAAGGGTAAATAACTTACCTCGCCGGCTTGACGCCCGCGCTGTATCCGCGATCTTTGTTAGCGGATGGATGCGGGCTTCGGCACCCTGAACAAAGCACCTTCCGGGCATCTTCGTGACGTGGTATCAAAGAGCCGGCTCAAGGTTCGGTCAGCCGATCAAACTCCCACAAATTGAAGTCCCGTTGTTGGCATGGGAGAATCCGCGATGAGCATCACCGATTATGTCGACAAACTGCGATTCTTGTCCACCGTGTTCGGACGCGTGTTTGAGTCCGGATAGCTCGTCCGAATCCCCACTTCAGGCCCGTCTCTTTCCATGACGAGAGCCGGTGGGGAATCCAGATCTGAATTCGGGGCCGCCACCCATTCGTGGTCGCGTGGCTCGGTGATGTAGAACCACCCCGATTGCCACCCCTTTATTGTCTCCACAAAGGAGCCCTCGAGCCATAGGACTTTGGCCATCTTGCCGACCATAGCGCCTCCGCACTCCGCTTGGCTGCCCTTCACAACCTTCGGCTTGACACTGAAGGTCTTGAGCCACAAGCCGAAGTGGGGCTGGATGCGAAGGAAGGCCTCAAGACACGCATTTATAAACGCCGAGACGTTGAGGACGAAATTGGGCTAGGGTCGTGGAAGTCTGTGCCGTAGTAGAACATGATCCCCTGGACAAATGGGTGAAGTGGAAAACCTAGTCCACGGAGGAAGTGGGGGAGAAATACCACCCTCTCATGGGGAATTTGGGGTTGGAATGAGTTGCCCTGCGTCGGGCAGCTCAGGCGCGATATTCCCGGACAAGTATCCAGCCTCCCGCAGTCTTGTGATGTGCCCCTCCGTGACGGAGGAGGCCATCCATCTACCTCCCGTTCCTGACATGGTTGGAGAAGGCTGAGGAGGAAAGTGCAGACTTGGGCGCTGGAGCTCGAGTCCACGGGAATGGATGAGCAAAGGAGGAAGAAGGCGCAGGTGAAAGGGTGGATCCTTATCCCCTTATATGGGCGGAAGAAAATATGTGTCCCCACCGGCCTGGTAAAACTCGCTTATCTCCCAAGCGTCACAATCAATGGCGCGGTTGGGTTACCCATGTCCGTATTGATGGGAATCCCGGAATAAGGGGAACACGATCTCCGCTTAGACAAGACGTGCCAAGGAAACTGCCCGCTTAAACGCTACCGAGGTGGAACAATAAAAACAATTTGAGTAAAGGCTTGGTAGTGGTGCGACGTCATACCGCTAATACGTCAGCATATTGATCTTGTGTAATATTATTCTCTCTATGGTGGTATGTGGAATTTATTTTTGCAGAGCCGGACACTATCCTGGTGTTCACAATCTTCTATAAATAATTCGGAGGAGGAACCCGCCTTGCACTGCCGAAGACAACATGCGCGCCGGACTCGTCGTCATTGAAGCCTGGTTTAGGGAGCTCTTTGAGGGAGTTCCGGACTAAGGGGTGTCCAGATAGCCGAACTATCATCATCGGCCGGACTCCAAGACTATGAAGATACAAGATTGAAGACTTTGTCCCGTGTCCGGATGGGACTTTCCTTGGCGTGGAAGGCAAGCTTAGCGATACGGATATGTAGATCTCCTACCTTTGTAACCGACTCTATGTAACCCTAACCCTATCCCGTGTCTATATAAACCGGACGGTTTTAGTCCGTGGGACAAACAACAATCATACCATAGGCTAGCTTCTAGGGTTTAGCCTCTTTGATCTCGTGGTAGATCCACTCTTGTAACACACATCATCAATATTAATCAAGAAGGACGTAGGGTTTTACCTCCATCAAGAGGGCCCGAACCTGGGTAAAACATCGTGTCCCTTGTCTCCTGTTACCATCCGCCTAGACGCACAGTTCGGGACCCCCTACCCGAGATCCGCCGGTTTTGACACCGACAGGGAGTCCGGCAATATCAATCCGGACCCAACCGCAGTGCCTGACGCCGAACACTCTGGCATAACCGGAGGCTCTGCGCCCGAGATAACACCCTCTGCTCACGAAATAATGGCGGTTATCGCCCCGTGGACGGAACCATTCCTAGCCTACCTAACTAGGCAGGAACTCCCCGAAGATCAAAATGAGGCTCGCTGCATAGTACGGCGCTCTAAAGCCTATAAAGTCCATGAGGGAGAGCTTTATAAGAAAAGCACTACCGGAGTCCTTCAAAGGTGTATCTCCGAAGAGGAAGGGCGAAACCTCTTGGCTGAAATTCATGCCAGACTGGGTGGGCACCACTGCAGCCCGAGCACTTGTAGGCAAGGGCCTTCCAGACAGGATTTTATTGGCCGACGGCCCGGTGCAGATCTTGAGGACTTAGTCCAACGATCGTCGGGTTGCCGCCTTTTGCTAACCAAAGCCACATGCCACCCACCGCCCTTAAAACCATACCCATCACCTGGCCGTTCATGTCCTGGGGCTTGACATGGTTGGACCCCTCAAGGGAGGAACCCACAAGCAAAAATACCTATTGGTCATGGTGGACAAATTCACCAAATGGATAGAGGCCAAGCCTGTTAAAAGCGGCGAATCCGGACCAAAGTGATAGACTTCATATCGTGGGTAGTGCACCGTTACGGTGTCCCCCACAATATCATCACTGATAATGGCACCAACTTCACGGCCGATGAGGTCAAATCATGGTGCAAAAACATGGGCATCAAGCTCGATTACGCCTCAGTCTATCACCCTCAAACCAACGGCCAAGTCGAGCGGACAAATGGTCTAATCATGGCGACATTAAACCCAGACTAGTGCGGTCCCTCAAGGAATCTAACATGCATTGGGTTGAGGAGCTCGACTCCGTACTATGGGGGGCTGCGGACCACGCCGAATCGTACTACGGATTCACACCATTCTTCATGTTATGCAGCCTTGAGGCGGTCTTGCCCTGCGACATCATACATGACTCACCTCGCGTCGCATATGCGAAGAAATAGAAGCCGAGCTTGATCGGCGGGGACAGTTGGGCGCATTGGAGGAGGAGCGCGCGGCGTGGCAAAAGCTTCGTTCGCATTCTATCAACAGCAGGCTCGAAGATATCAAAGCGAGGAAGTACGGGCCAAAGCTTATAACGTTTTGCGAACTAGTTCTCGCTGCGGAGAAGAAAAAGGACAAACTCAAGCCCAAATGGGAAGGTCCATTCATCATCGACCAGGTCTGACCGGTGGAGCATACCGTCTGCCAAACGCATCGGATAACCGACTCGAGCCGAACCCATGGATGCGCAGCCCGTCTCACGAAGATTCTACGCCCTAAGTGCGGACTCCAAGTTCGTCTCCTTCCTCCGTCCACATTCTTTACTTTTGCTTTTTTTGTCTTTATCTCTCTCCTTCCTCCTCCTTCTTGTAGCCTCTAGAGGCTCGCTTTTGCACTTTTTTCCGCAACATTATACACAGGGGCTTCTTTAATGAAGCTTATTTACTCACGGGCTTTCATGCCCAACACATGCATTAAACTTCCGCATGTACCTTTTATTCACCATTATATGCATCGATATGACTTAAGTTTTGGCCAAAACTGGGTTGCTGGCTCCTGTGCTTATCCCTCGTTCGATTGTTCGGCTGGGTGGTAAAGGGAGCACCTCTGCGATTATTCTTGCCCGGTTCAGCGGATGTGTACCTCGGTAGGTGAAGCGAAAGCTAAGCGTTCTTAAGGAAATATTGATCGGTGAACTGAAAGATGATTTTTAACTATTTACCCATCTGCCCCGGATGATTTTACGCTTTCCTAGCAGCCTTGGCATGCACTTTAGGGCATGTATCGGCGAAAAGGAACCCTTTAACGGAACTATTCTCCTGGAAGATGTTTCTTACTACCCATGTAATATAACATAACTAGTTGGGCACTTATGCGATACAGCAACAATGACCCTCACGCCTTGTCTCCATGCATACCCACGGTTCTTATATAACCACGAAGGTATTGAGACACACTCAGGACTATTGGGTCCGGAGGTCGGCTAAAAGGTCCGCTATGACAAAGCGATCTACAATCCAGGCTAGAAGACATTTTTTCATGTCATATTTTTACATAGTCAACCCGAGCTCATTGTATTCCTCCTCAATGCCATCTAATAGGCTATCTAATTTACAATCTTGCTTTGGGAATACTTGGCGGCCAATTCTACTTGGCACGTATACTAAACTTTCTGAGGATCTCCATCCCATCCAGGCCCCACAGGTCCGACCTACGGCCATGTGGTTTTGGGTCGAGCCGTGTTCCAGCGTCTTTACCATGGCCCGAGCCTCCACTGGCGCCTTGACAGGCCGAGATCTTCCACAGCCGGGAAGCTTCGCCGTGCTCCTTGAAATCGCTCTGCCAGCTCCCCAATGCCTTGACGGGGAGATAGATGGCCACAAGGCACGCCAATGCTTTTTCATCACTGCGGACTTCGTTAGGTGCAGCTGCCGTGATTCGGGAAGAAGATCACCCGAAGAATTGGGCATCTCCTCCTCGGGATGACCTGTGAGCAAACCTACATACATGTTTATGTTGAAGTCGCCTTCCCTCGCCGAACTCTTTCAAAGATTCGCTCAAGCACTACTGAAAATGCTGCGGCAAAGTATGGATTCTCCTTCTGGTCGAGATAAGCGGAGCACGAGCGTCCTTTAGTTCCTCACCCAGCTTGGTGTTGGCGTCTTGGAGGTTATTCTTCTTCTGCCGCACCACCGTAAGCACGCTCTCGCCGGCCTTTATCTGGCGTAAGAGCTGGTGCTTGTCCGGATCTAGTCCGGCGCCATCTGCAATGTTTTTGTAAGATTTACACACCCGCCGCACTTCATAAATTATTTATCTTCTGAAGCGTATATTACTAGAGGGGGTATATGTGGCTCCCCCCGTAGCGGCTAGTGCGGCCTCAAGTTGGGCCCTGCACTCTTCCAGCTCCTGGGACAGTCGGGTATTCTTTTACGTAAGATCTCAGCATAACAAATGATCCTTAAATCAGTTATTCTAACTATTTTAAGTCTCGGGGATCTTTGTCATATATAACTGTCAAACTTCCGTGCCCGTATGTCCTTCACATATCGCTCTGTGGCTCACAGCTAGACCATCTTGAGCGGCACGGAGTCTTGCATCTCTCCCAAATCAAAGGCATTCAAGGCCTCTTGGGAGAAGCTTGTCGTCCTGTGAAAAACTGTCCGGCGCACTGTGATTCAAGGCGCTCTCCACCTCGGAGTTGAGTGGCGGACAACTGTCGGCATCCTCTGCCGGGAGGAGCATCCGGCCTTGCGTCTCGTGCTTCGCCTCGGCCTCCGGACCCGGCTTTGAAGCTTGTCCGGTGAAGGTTCGATCGGCAACCTCTCCGGACTCGATCCGTGGCGCTCTTTTCCTAAAAAGAGCATTAGCGTTAATACGCCTTCCAAGAATCAATCCACAGGAGTATGGTGACATGCCATACCGTT